>JAQQZT010000039.1:20472366-20484739 GCA_030068275.1 Clarias platycephalus | reverse complement strand
GATAGGCTCCAGGTCCCCCGCGACCCTGAATATAGGATAAAGCGGTATAGAAAATGAATGAATGAATGAATGAACAAGTTTCATTAGTTGTTTTCTTTGCATAATATATGTCAATAATTTGGCCTTTCTAAACAGCACAGGACAGACAGTGCATAAGATTATTTCTAGGTTTTCTAACTTTCTAAGGGTTTCTAAATATAAGTATATGTAATCTATAAACTGTAAACTTGTAATCGTAAAGCATGTGAAAAAAAGCAGACCTAGTAAGATATATAGAATGGTTTGAAGTCAATATACCTGTATAGGCTAGTAATTTTAACACACTTTTATTCCCCATCAAACAGAAATAACCCTGATGCCAGATGAGAACTGAGGGAGCATGGAAATGTCTGCAAAGTCTCACATTGTCAGGAGAGCTTCTACTTTATTATATCTTCTGTCATAGCTTTAGAAGATCAATTTGACCTCTATAAGTTCAACTACTCTTGAAATTTTACCATTCGCTAAGAGTACAGTTAGGGACACTTCACCTGTCAACCACCATGGCATATGTTAAGAAACAAAAACAGTGTGAAAAACAAGAGGAATGTATATGCCAAATAGTGTTTTAATATCAACTTTTTATCAGCTCTTGACAAAAACGTAGAAGCACATTATTTAATGTAGATGCTATTATTTAAGTTTACTTTGATGCTACCCTGGAAGCAAAACGAGTCAGTGTAATGTATAGTTCATGCTGGATGATGGTGACTGAGGGCTCAGGATTTCATTACAAATGTATGAAATGCTAATCGTATTCTGTTGTAATACCCTCCACTACACACTTGATTTACCGCTATGTGGGAATTGCACTTGTGGATTTGACTGAAAGTTTTTTTTTTTCAAATGCTCAGGGAATTGCATCATGTTTCGATCATTTTAAAATTCACAGTTGCTTTTTCAGAGTGCGTTCCAGGGCTATTACTGCTCTTGTGTGTAGCGCTTGTACATGGCACTCTGCTGTCATAACACTCATACACACCCACTTACACTTACACACACACACACACACACACACACACACACACACACACACACACACACACACACACACAAACAAACATTCTTTCCTGAAAGAAAGATAATAATTTGGAGTCACCCATTGTTAATAAATATTAATTTCTGAATTTTGCAACACATAATAAAAATTGACCACTTTATTTGGTACAGTACACCTATAAGTGCGAAAGTATTAAAAAGGTACACATACACACACACACACACACACACACACACACACACACACAAGTCTGGGAACATACATGGTCTCTCAGGTAGAGTACTATGACCTGCACAAAATGAAAAAGCATAGAAAACTCAGAAAAGCCATTTAGAAGCAATCTATCTTACAGCAGGCCTCCACACTCACATAAACACATACACAAAGGGACATGGAAATAAACAAGCACACACCAGTGCTGTCTCTAGACCCAAAGTCAGGAGTCTGTCAACTATTTTTATGTATTTCCGCACCTTAACAGATCAGTAATAATTACAAAATAAATATTAAATGATTGTAGCCCAAAGCAAAACATTCAGAATTCATAAGAATTCACCTCATTCAGTACAAATAGAATAGAAAGACCTGTTGCTTTTATTTAACATGACTTACCATTGAGACAGGATTTCAGCTGAGCAGTTAAAGGTCTTGCACAGGTCCTTCGATTTTGAACACATGATCTTCTGAATATTATCTGACAGGATTAACCACTGAGTAACCAGTGCCTTGAGCTATTTCTATGTAGAAAGAGCACATAACTCAACACAACCAGGTTCCTCTTCCAAATTGAGAAATGGGTGCTATAATTCTAGTGATGGCTCATCCATAGAGGTCAGTGGAGCAGTTGAACACACGCACACACACACAAATGTAAATCACGCTACAGTCTTTGGACTGTGGGAGTAAACTGGAGTACTGGGATTAACACCACCATGCACTGGGAGGTTTGGTGTTACAGGAATTACTGCAGCATTAATTTCATTTGATTTGTTTTGAATGCTGCATGGCAACTTCTGATAACAATCACAGTCTCAGCTCAGATACAGCTGTAATAAAATAAATAAATAAAATAAAAAAACAGCCTTGATTTTCCAATGTGACAGTGCAGTTGAAATCGAAACACAATAGGAAGCAGTGTCTAGGTCTACACTAAAGCAATCATTTCATTACAAATATTCAACCTTGTCTCATTCTGTGGGGATAAGAAGATTTTGTAATGTGATAAGGTCATAGCAAGGTCTTGTGCATGGTTCTGTTCATGGTTCTTCTTCTTTTTTTTTTTTTTTTTTTTGCATCACGACTTTGCACTGTCCTCTTAACTAGGATAATTAGCCTAATGTCACTTTGTTCAACAGTAAATCAGAGATTCTATCACTACTGCAAACACTGGCTTTAAACCACTTGAAATAAGAGCCATTGTGCTGTGTAACCAGTGTCTCAGAGCGGCGGACAGGGGTGTGATCGATGCAGTACCTGACCTGACTGTACTCTCTTCTAAAGCCCCGAGAGCAGCTGTGTGTTCATCTACTCACATCTATAGAGCTCTGCTTTGTGTACAAACCAATCAGATTAAGCAGTTTATTGCAGATGGTGCGTGCAGGTGTGACACGTTTTATGTGCAACCATAATGAGAATGAAAAGATTTACACGTATGTGGTGTGCGTCACAGATGTTCTACATGTAGATAAGAGTAGGTAATGTTATGTGCAGAACTGTTTCTGTAAGTGGATCTTGTATGGGAGTCACCGTCACATCAGCTCACTCTTTCAATCATGCAGGCCAGCGTCTTGCTTTTGTCTTATCCTACATAATGTAATGCCTCCATACAATTTAAGATTGCCTTTTATTGTTCTGGTACTATGTACAAAATTGCAGAAACCCTCCACATTCCACATTTAACTATCTAAGTTTTTTCTAAATATTTTTATGATGAAGTAAAAGTGGCTAGCACACAGTGTTGTGGTTATGCTGTATTAGACATTAACTATAAGCTGAAAAGTGGGCAAATATACAGTAGCAGTCATGTGTCACCATTATCAGCTCACTTTTGCATTTTTACACTCTATATGGCTAAATGTTTGTGAGAATCTGACCATCGCACCCATAGGTGGTTCTTCCCCAAACAGTTTTCACAATGTCGGAAGCACAGAATTGGTCGGAATGTCTTTTTTACGTTATAGCACCACAATTTCATTAGAACTCAGTAGTTCAACCCTGTTCGGTATGAAAATGTCCTTTTGCACAAATTGAGCTCATGAAGAATTTATTTGATTTTTTTCAAAAATTGGAGTGGAAGAACTTGAGTGTTCTGCACAGAGCTCTCACCTCAACCCCACTGAAGATGTCAGGCTCTTGACCTGACATCAGTTCCTGACAAATCCCTTTAGACACACAACAAAATCTAATGGCAATCCTTTTCAGAAATGTGGAAGTTGTTATAATATCAAAGGGAGAATCAATCTGGAATGGTACAGTATGTTCAAAAAGCACATATGATTCAAGTGCTTAGGTGTCCACAAACCTGTACTGGCTATATATTGCACTAATATTATTATTCTCTTTAATAATTACATTTTAGACCATATTAGGCCTAATAACCCTTAATATGATATTAAAATATTGAAAATTTACTCATTTAAGAAAACCTGAAGTCTATTGTTTGCACATTACTTTTTTCCTTTATGGTAATTCCTTTTTTAATAGTTTAAATCTGTCAAGTAATTTTAGTGCCTTTTTTTGTGAGTTTGACTCTTTTCATAGGTACAATTGTTTTACCTGAATAACCACTCTGTAAAACAGAGCTTTGTTACTGAACAATTAAAAGCTGTCATTTATGAGCTATTATCTCTTCACGCATCCTATATTGCAACAGTGGGTTGAGAGTATAATTAGAATGTTACGATGATTTTAATAATAATTAATTAGCCTGGTGTGGTTTGGTGATGCAATGTTGCTGCCTCACAGCTCCAGGGTTCGATCCTGAGCTTAGGCACCTCTGCGTCTGTGTGGTGGTTTGCATGTTCTCCCATATCTGCATAGGATTCTACCTGATTTTCTGGTTTCCTCCCATAGTTTAAAAAAAACAGATTGCTTACAAGAAACTATTTACTGATGTTTTGTTTGTAGCAGTAAAAAATTATAGGCTCATTAATATTTCAATGCCCTCGCTTAATATTTTAAGTAAAATAAATTTTGACCACTTTAATACCCATTCTCTCTCTTTCTCCATGCAGAGTTAATGGATTGAACCTTGAAAGTTTCTTTTCTTATGCATTCTTTAAACTATCTGGAATCTAAGTTTAACACACTTAATGTTTGGGCATACCAAAGCAAAAATAACACACACCACACACACACGTCTTTCATTATGCATTAATATCAGAGATAGCTTATGTAGCTCAAAGGAAGAAATGCATCTAGGAGTCAAAAGATGAGAAAGTTTAACTGCAGTGATTGGATTAGCTTCCCGTCCACAGTGGCTGTATGTGTGTTGCAAAATACAATGCTACAATGTATAGATTTGTAATGCATAGGGGAAAAATAAAATTCACAGATGAAGTGTAATGCCTCAAATCTCCCTCTCTGTTACAAACATCCTAATATAGAACTGCAATAGTTTATTAGCAATGCAAGCAGTGTATGGCACAGATTCAAATTTAAATCACAGAAATGTAAGGGTGAGAAAACACGCACCTCTTTTGCATGTCCCAAGACAACCGAAATTGAACATGACTCATAATTGCATAATTTTTTTCTGGGCAATGCTGAATTCGATTGCAGCAACATTTTACAGTCACGATAATATCTAGCCTGCCAACAGTGTGCTACAACAGGTGTGAAAGTATTAAGTGTGCAATTCTCATTTAAGACTCCATGGTGTTTTTCATACTTTTAAAGTGAAGACATTCGATAGCAAAACACTGATGGGGTCAGTGGGAATTTGGGATCTGCCGAATATAACATTCACTCTTAAATATATTGTACTGAGCTGAACAAACAAGCAGAGCAGTAAATGAAAGTGTTATCTTTGCAAATATCTCACACTTAATAGTTTTGTTAATTTGGTGTACTGCAATTTTTAAGGGTCATAAATTAAGTGCATTGGATTTTTTTCTTTGAAGCTTCAACAGATGTAACTTCTCTTCTATGCAGCATTAAGTGGCATTTGTGAACACTGTGACATTATTTTTCTTATGGTGACGAAAAAAAAAAAAAGTTTAAGAATGCTGCAGGAGAGAAATTATTTATGATACAGTCTGGTGTATGTGAGTCCATGATCTATATCATGCTTAATTTGGTTAAATGAATCATGGTCACATATGCATTTATGCCAGAAAACCTGCCATGGTCACATGTAAAACTACAATGCACATACTGTAGTACATATTCTTATATAAATAGAAAGTCTCCCTGCTTTTATAACAATGATGAGACAGTGTTGCAAGGTTTAATCACATGCAATTGTGACAAATATTTGCGCTTGGGGGATTGCATTCGAAATGAAGTTGATGTACTGCATAATGGGATAATTTGGCTGTTAAGTGCTAACACGTAGGCATGCTTAAGGAACATGTAGTATGATAATGAATTCCTACTGCTATCAGGCACAGAAAGAAGAGGAAAGAGTTTCAGATTGGGAAAAAGGGAAAAGGCATATTACCTGAAGCAACACAACTATGATATCTAGCTGACAAAACTAGTTTAATCTAGTGTGAAGTTTGAGAAATGTGCTTACATAGTATTCCAATTGAGAAATCCACATGTAGCTGTTTTGAACACTTGCCTTCAAAGAAATGTCTTACTTACAGTATATGCTTTGTTATTAATAGGAGAAGAAATTTCTGCTCGGAATATACAGTCAATAACTGTAGACTGTGGTAGACATTTTTGCATGTCTTCCTATCATCCATACAGTTTCCTGAATTTCTACTGCAACTTCTATGACTCATGATGCAGACACAGTGAGAAAAAATAGAAGTTACGACAACTAAAACTACTGAGTGTACTATTTATAACCGTCAATGGAAAATAAATAATTTTATGAATTGCTTTATCTGTACCTTGGGTTAAAAAGAGTGTAAACCTAGTAGTTTAAACAAATGTGAGCGATAACCTAGCCCTGTGATCATAAGTTAAACGTCTGCTGAAGCAGACATGGTGAGAATAAAACCTGGAATTCAGTTTCATCTGACAGTGTTCAAACTGAAGTGTGAAATTTAAGGTGGGTGTCTTACACAATCACTCAGTTGTGTGGATATGTGAGAGTCTCAGTATTACAGACTGATTACAGTTTTATTTCTTAAAAAAAAGAAAGAAAGAAAGAAAAGCACTCTGTCCTGTGTCCTAAACTGCTCTGTCACATGTACACTGCCCAGCTAAATAGGTATAAGCCTTCCATTGTATATTTACTGCACGGATTAATACAGTTCAGCTTTCAAAAAGTTTGTCTAACTGTAACTGATGCAGCAAGTAGCTTCTGTTTGTTAATCTGTTTCAGAAGAGTCAAATTATTGGTCTGCATCAAGCAAAGAAAACAACTAAGGAGATTGCTGAAAACCATTTATTGGTGAGGCTAACTGGGGGGGGTAAATTTTTTAGAGCATAAAGAATGGACTGTGGAGCATTGGAAAAATGTCATGTGGTGTGATGGGTCCAGATTGACCTGTTACAGCGTGATGGGTGCATAAGAAGAGAGGCAGATGAAGTGATGCACCCACCATGCCTAGAGTCTACTGTACAAGCCTGTGAGGTCAGTGTTATGATCTAGGGTTGCTTCTGTTGGTCAGGTCTACTAAGTGTACTATGTTACATGCCCAATGTTGGTACGGGCATATTCCAAGATGCCAATGCCAGGATTCAAATGGTGAAAGAGTGGTTCAGGCAGACCAAAGGTATTGGCGACCACAGAGTCCAGACATTAACACCATTATAAAACACAAATAAATGTTGTGATGTTGCATAAGTTATCGAAATGATGCCATGGCGAATGCCTGCCATAATCAGAGCAAAACATGGCCCAAAAAAATATGTTTTTTGGACCGGGAAGTGTATATTTGATGAATGAACCGGGATATTTCCAGCCACTATTTTATGTATATTTAATCCAACATAACACAGCATTAATTTATACAACATGACCAAACAATAAAGGAACTACCAACGATATTGTTTAATCATTATTAATTACTTACATAAAAATCCAAAACAAATCATATGATCATATCCTCATATCATATCTTATAAGGGATTAACATATCTTATTTTAATCCCCGGGCTGACGTTCTCCGGATTTCTGGCCACAAACCTATTAACTTAATGAGCAAAATGTAATATTTACACAGCATTACATATGTGACAATTCTTTGATCAGGCTGCCTCTATAAGACCTTCTATCCAGGTTATCCAGTTAGGCTGTCAAAGCCCTGCCTAGCTGACTTTGAATCAGCTGTGAAGTGAAATCTTCAAATGACACTAAAATATGCCCGTTTTATGAAAGTCCCAGTGAGCCATCATATCCTATCTGTCTGAAACCTGATTGACTGAACCAGTAGACTGAGGGCCAGATAGAGGACAGAAGTAGCATGCACAAAAGCGTTTACCAAGAAAAGTTTGGTACAAGCACAGAATAATCCAAACTATTCAATTAGTTTACAAAAAGATTTGTAAATGTAAGTAAAGGTAATCAGTAAGAATAATTTTATATTTACAGTTGAGCCAGGGAATAAATCCTGATGGCTTGGTGTCCTGATGCAAAATGGTGAGCCATTACCACCCTAAAATTAATCATTACACAATAACAATATGTCCTCAAAGATTTTATTCCTTCAATTCACCAAGAATTATAAGTTGTATCATGTAATGAATCATCATGCTTTTTGAATGCTGAGTGCTATGCTTAATGTAGAATGTTTGTAAGATTTATTAATTCATCATATCACTTATGTTAAGCCATCTATTGTTCATCAACCTCTCAACAACCTTTTTTTTTTTTTTCTTTGTTTAAGATTTTTTTTTTAATGGAGCATTTAACCAAAATTGACCAAGAAACCAAAAAGAACAAAGTCTTCTTTGTTTGTTAATAAGAAATTGTTAGACATATATTACATGGAGTGTCCAGCATACAAAGACCTGTGAGTGAGTTATTGCTATTAAAATGATAACCTATTTGAATGAGTTCAAATCAGAGAATCAGACCCGGTTCTGTTGAATGTCACACTTGTCTTTAGTCCTTCGTGTAATCACTTACTCATTGTCTATACCACTTCCACTATCCTGTATACAGGGTCACGGCGGGCCTGGAGCCTATACCAGAGACTTGGGGCACGAGGCAGGGTCCCTGGAGGTGCAAGGCGACTAATCCACCGTTTTTTTTAATGAATGTTTGGAACTCAGGCTCGATTTCCATCTCTGTGTGCATGGAGTTTGCATGTTCTCCCCATTCTTGGCGGGTTTCCTCCGGGTACTCCAGTTTCCTCCCACAGTACAAAGACATGTAGGTTAGGCTAATTGGCATTCCCAAATTGCATGTAGTGTGTGAATGAGTGTGTGTATGTATGAGGGTGTGTCCTGCGATGGATTGACACCTTGTCCAGGGTGTACCCTGCCTTGTACCCAAAGCCTCCTATAGACTCCAGGCCCACCCTGAATACAGGATAAAGCGGTATAGTAAATGAATGAATGAATAAGTGAGTGAGTGTTTGGAACTCAAAAAATATGTTTTTGGAACTTACATACAGACAGATGGTATACTGTATTGCAGTATCTGTAAAAAATTTACGGATCCTGCAATACAGAAGATATAAAATTATTTTGTTACACAGACAATTTTATATCTTCTTTATTGCAGTATCTGTATTTTTTTACAGACACTGCAGTACAGTATACCATCCACCTTAGTACAGTGTAAGTATTTTTGCCTGTCTTGTAGTCTCCAAGCCCAGATAAAATGGGGAGGCTTGTGAAGAAAGGCCATCCAAAATGAAACATGTGCCAAATCAAATATGCAGATCAAAACAGCAAAAAATGGAAAACAACAACTTGAAAAGGACCATACAGAAAATCTCAGACAGTACAACTCAATTACACCACAAATGCCTGATGCAATTTTAGTATTAAATGAAACCAGTGGTGTGTAACATTATAAAAAGACGTTGCAGCTTGTACCACTTAATCTTAAGAGAGCTTAAATCAGTATTCTTTTTGCTTCATGGTGTTCAAATTGTCCACCCCAATATACATGCAGAAATTTCACAAAAATGATTATAGAAATAAAATTGTCCTTGGAACAAGAGACATGTTTGCATGTTAACTAAGTGTCCATATGTGAGAAAATGAGAAATTCATATTCATTTGTATTCTCTGCGTGTAGTCTCCAGTGAGCACACACAGACTTGATGCGTATTAACCACATATACAAAAGTAGCCTCTGCTAATTTCATGCAATTTCAAGTGTGTGTGTCCAACAGAAAAGTGGGACAAATGCACTGATGACTCACACTAGCATACTTGTGTTGAGACAGAATGCAAAGAGCATATGCTCATTGACTCTGCACTTATTTAGAGCCCTTTAAACTGCTTTTTACTGTATAAGGAACATAGCGTTCTCTGCCCGGTCCATCACCTTATGTGCATCTAATAATATACACTGTGTTCAAACACTGCACAAACATTTCTAACTGTATCTCTCGATGTATCTCTGTCTCATGTCATGGCTGTACTAATCAGTAACACGCGATGAGATAAATTTGGCTTGGTACCTGAGTTCTAATGTCATAAAGAAACAATAAGCCCTGATTGGCGTAATTGGATTGGAAAATGAAGCTGTGGAGAGAAGTGAAGTTCTGCATGGCACCTGTTTGATAAGAGGAGTGTGATACTGTGAAGTGAGGAAAGGAAGTATAATAGAAGCAGGTGATGCAGTGGCTGTCACGAGCTGCTCACATCTGTATTAAGAGCAGAGCAAGAGATCAGTTGCATCACATCACTCTGCTATAGAGTCACTGATCACGAAAGCAGTGATGTCTGCGTGGCAGTCCATGGCAAGCTTATCCTTTTTCAGCATTTGCACCTCATTTCTGATTCACACCTCATTTCACTACCCACCCACATGCAAATATACACACACACACACACACACACACACACATAAAAACATTCTATCACTGACACATATCACTGCTACTTATAAATCTGATTGAAAACTAGAAATAGTTATACTAGATAAATCCTCATCCTCTTGAGACTTTAATGTAGGCATACGAGGACATTTTCTCCCAACTACAGTATACTGCCGATATCATTGTAAAATCATGAGGACAGATGGGTATAATTCTTTTGCCAAATTTATTCATGTTTTAAGACATTGATTGAGGTCATAGTTATCAGGTGTTAATAAAGAGGAACAGTGAGGAGAAATTTCAATGTACATATCAGAGTCTGGGTCTCAGGAGGATAAGATTTATTCTGAACCTGCCTCATGCCATTTTATCACAGCTCAAATAGCATACAATCTCTCTCTCTCACACACACATACTTTCACACTCAGACACACACACACACACACACATACACACACATACACACACACATCCAGTAACATCATGCTCTGTTGCCAGGTTTTGTTTCAAGTTTTCTTCCCACTTCTGATAACTGTGACATGCTTTACTAAGCCGGAGCTCTGCTGCAGCAACCCAGGACTGTCTTAATGTGTGTTTATGAATCCCAGTCTATCCTGAACAAACACGCTACAGACTTCAAAACATAGCTGAGGCATTTCATGCTCATTTAATTTTCATTAGAACAGCGGCATATAGCATAGCATAGAAATTTGGCATTATCCACACTTCCACCATGTTCTTTACAAAAATGGAGTGAACGCTGATGTTAAAATGCAGTTTTGGAAATACAAGGAAATGCGGTCAAGTCAAACTGGGATTTTGAGTGAGAAGGATAATAGCGCAATTTATTCTCTATATAATCCCCTGCTATACTAAGGCGCTCATCCCAGCGTTTCACTAGTGCTTAGATACCATCAAGGTACAATGTACCATTCTCAGTACACTGGAGCCATATTGGGACTGCATAATTCCTGTCTGAAAGGCTGGCCTCCTACAAACTTCTTTAATGGTACAAACAAGGCATCCGAGGATTTTCAAGGATCAGGCGTTCCACTCGCTGAATTTTTAAGAAAACGACTGCAGTGGGCTAAAAGCCCCATCACCATACTGTGCTTGTGTAGCAAAAGTGAAAAACATTACTATAAAGAATAACTACTAAAAATTATTAAATTACACTTTCTCTTAAAAAACACTCCCTTAATATCTAGAATTGCTCTACTGTCAGCTTTTCCTCAGATATCTTGCAATCAGCAGTAAACTGAAAAACCTACATGAGTGATTAAAAATTAAATTTTAATCTAATCTAATCCAAAAATGTTATTCTGGCTTTAGGTTAGCTCTAAATTTGCTTAACCAAGTGAGACATAGTGAGTAACACTTTGAATATCAAGAGTATATAAAGACAGGTAACAGCAGCTGACTAGCTAACCTAGCCAAATGCTTTATGGTTTTGATTTTGTTTTTCATATTTTCATAGAATTTCAAAAACACATTAGGTTTTCAGTAGCTTGCTAGGCGGATTAGCTAGACATTCATGTTGTTGAAAATGTAAATGTCTTTTAACTCTTCAGTCACTGTAGTTTTCCTTATATCCCCTGACAGACAATAACCATTATCATTTTCTCTTTTGCAAATTCTTTAGGTAAAAAAAGTAGATTTACAGTTTAAACAACCAACCTCAAGAATATTTCTGTTGTATCATACTGTATGCTGATAGTGGGATGAAATAATTTAACATTGAAGGCTTAACAACACACATTGCATGAGCAGCAGTGTAACAAAGATGGTGAAACCTAAAGTTCTCTTGGTAGCATGCTGTCATTTTTTTTTTTGCACACAAACATAGTTTCTGGGTTAGATGCAACAACCTGTGCAATCTTCAAATTCAACATGAGCAGGAACAAATACAGAGAACTGTGCTTTTTCTTATTATTCATTCTAGCAGTGCTGACAGGAGTAACAACAAGAACTGACCTAGGACTGGTAATGTTTTGCAAAAGCACTATACAAAAAATAGTTCATCGATAGTTTTCTAGTGCTAAGTAGCACATGAAAGCATGTACAGTGGAACCTCGGATTACAAGCATAATTCGTTCCGGAAGCGGGCTCGTATTCCAAAACACTCGTAAACCAATTGTATTTTTTTCCCATAAGAAATAATGGAAACTCAAATTATTCGTTCTACAGCCCAAAAAAATAAATACATAAAAATAATTAA
>JAQQZT010000039.1:20427652-20440555 GCA_030068275.1 Clarias platycephalus | reverse complement strand
CCCCCCCCCCCCCCCCCCCCCCCCCCCCCCCCCCCCCCCCCCCCCCCCCCCCCCCCCCCCCCCCCCCCCCCCAAAGAGACCCTCACATACCTGATGAAGAGGAAAGAAATCCTTGTACCCCCCCTTTAGAATGTAGAGTTCAGGGTAATGGAGATTGGGATAGACATTGAGAACACGGTCTCGCTCACGAACAAAGCGGCACATTCGGGGGCCACGTTCAGACGAAAACTCACAATGGAATATCAGCAGCACACGCTTTTCAGGGCATTTTGAAAGAACAGGCTGTTTAAAAAAGCAGTCCTCAACCTGGTCTTCTTGATGCAAGTTCAGAGCACCCTGTCAAAACAAAAGGTCAACAAACTCAATGCCAATAATTTAGGATGTTAAGACTTAGTGTACTGTTCACAATATAGGATTACTGTGAAAATTACATGAGAAATCACAAATAAGGTTCAGACAATTTTGATGAAAAATTTTAATCATTGTTCGTTCTTGAACCCCAAATCCCTAAACGACCATTTATCTATCATATTTAGTATGTAAACAGAATTAAGATCTATGCTAAAAATGTCAAGGAAAGATTGCTTGGATAGATGCAGTTTTAGTTAACATCTTTTACAAGCACCGCTAATGTTTTTACAATTTGCTCTCCCACACAAATACACGATACATGAATTGTGAAATGTGCAGCACACAGAAGCAGATGAGATTAAATCCCTCTGTCGCTCATTGTTAGTTTCTCAATACAGTGTCACAGATCCCCAAAATTAATCTGCGAGAGGCAAGTCAGGCTTAAAGGTTATGTTGCCTGTTCCCTCCATAACAGCTTCAAAACAATAACACACTTGAGGCACTGTCTCTTGAACTGCACAGTACTCACCTTGATATGCCCTCCTTCAAACTCGTATGGATAGCGACAGTCAATAATAAACAGCTTCTCCACCACATGACTAAACTTCCCATTCATTGCTGCACACATCTGATACCACATGGAAAGAAAGAAAGAAACTTGAACACACCCTTAATGTATACAACTCTGAATGAACTTCTAATTAGAACTAGTACACATCTACTTACAATTTCTGGAGTGATGTATTTTAAGTCTTGGTGTTTTCCATCTACTGTGGGCAAAGCAGGAGGCTTTGGGGAAGAAGGCAGGGGGAAAACCTAAATATTAAATTTGCCCATGAACATGAAAATTTAAGCTAAACAGTAGATGTAGACAGTTACCTTGGTAAAATCTCCAATCACATTACTCGGGTCAGTGTCCAATATTCTCTCCATCTCTGCATGATTAAACGATTTTGAGCGCTGAACCTGTAACAGAGGGAGTTTAGAGTCAAAACCATGTTTGCAGATATGCTCATTTGGCATGGTCACAAAAGTGGTGTGTCTGACCTGTTGAGGAAAAGAATCCTCCTGCTCCATGGTCGTGACATGCGACCCAGCGACACTCCTCCTCCTCTTCACACGTACAGGAGTGTTCTCATCTCTGGGCCTATCTGGCCTTTTAAGTGGAGCACGACCTCCTGTTGGCATGGAGGGTGAGCGAAACAGCCCTCGTGGTCGACACCGAACCGGCTGTGAACCACACAACCACAACAAGTTAGCTATGGGCATAATCAGTGTGGTATGTGTTTATCCAATGTATATAAAGGAAACAAAAGTTAGAGACTGAAACATACCGAGACTTCCACAGCCATACTTTGGTCAGCAACCAAAGGAGCTGTAAGCAAACTGGCCATTCCTGTAGGTACTTCAGAGTCCGTCTATCAGGGTCAGGGAAAACAAAAATGTATACACATTAACACTTATATTTTTATTTTAGATTTTCAATTAATTTATCATTGTTACCATTTCAGTTATTTCACCTCTACATCATCAAGTACGTCCAAAAAGCCATCATCGTCATCAGTAGGGAAGCTGGAGAAAGATGTGCGTCGCAGCGTGAATGGACTGTCACTTTCTGGTGAGGCTAGCTGATTAGAAGAGGTAGGAGAAAACTGTAGGGATGAGAAAGGAAATTATGTGACTATGGTCTATACCGTTTTGAACAAACACTGGAGGACTGAAATTCACAGCAATCATACCATAAGAGCAGGAGCAGAGTTGGGCCGATTAGCAAAAGCTTCCTTTGCTTCCCCAGTGGAACGGAGTCGGCAGCGAGAAACAGGCTTAGTGGGCTTCTTAAACTCAAAACTTGTCTACATTAGAACAGAAAACAGGTAAAGCTAAACAGACTTGAGAGGCTCACAAAAGGTTCATAAATGTGCGACACCAATGACCTACATCATGCAGGTTCTCCTTGTTTTCCAAGTTTAGTGTGCAGCTCTGACTAAAGACTCCATAACGAGGAATGTCAGAATCTTTAATCTTCAGATTGGGACTGTAACCCAGCAACTGCAGCTATAGACAAGAAATGTTAATGAACAATCATCTAATGTCCACATAATGCATAAATCAAGGTTTATAAAACATCTGATTCTTGCCTTAACAGTACTAAACCATTAGTACCACTGGACAAACTTACCGGTAAGGAGTTTATCCTGCGAATGGGCATTTTTCTGTGAAGACCAAACCATATATTTAAGTTAATTACAAAAAGTTAACGGTTTAAATTACCATCGGCTCAAAAAATAAATACATTTTACTTACTCATATATGACTCTGGTAGCATTCTGTATGACCTGTTCAAATCTGAAAGAGAGCAAAGAGACAGTTGGAAGCATGCCTGACCAAAGTCTGTCAAGTAACAGAACACACAAAATTAGGACACAAAGGAACTCAACAACGTATTTACGTTCCAAGACTGGGCCCCTCACCACACACTGGGGGTTAAACGCATTGTGATTCCCACCTGTATGCTAAAGAGCTCCTATAAGGAGAGGGAGAACTGGGTCCTCTAATCAACCATATGCCCACACTGCACTAACCCCTAATGCAAGTCCCCCCACCACAGGATGAATGGAGCTTTGTAGGGGGAGGAGGAAAAAAAAAAAAAAAAAAAAAAAAAAGTGTGCGCACGTGTGTGTGTGTCTTTGTGAGCAGAGGAAAAGGGAGAATTGGAGAGCTGAGTGCAGCCAGGTTGGTAGGGGGCCTCCTTTCTTTACACCAGCCCAGACAAGCACACGTTATCCATACCACTATTCAAAAAGATTGTGAAGTGTGCCAGTCCATACGCCCAACCCCCTTGAGCTTTGTGCAAAAAAAGACCCACCACCACAGTATGAGTAGCAAACAGCTGCTAGTCAAATGGGGATGTGGATGAATAGGAATCTTCACAAAGTCACACCTGAGACTAGAACAAGGGATGTCCATCTGCATGTCTACAGAAATACAGACTGTATTTCTGACATGTGGACACAAGTAGCCATTTTCAGCTGGCACATCATACTCTAATGAAGGAAACAATCACTTCATATAATCCTTGATTACAGCACATTTGTAAAACATGGTATAGTGATACCATTTCTATGAACTAGCAAGGCTAATAAGTTGTCAAATGCAGTTGCCACAACATGCATCTGTCTCTAAACGAACAATGCATATCATCAATGCATCTTTCACAAACAGCAGGAATTAGAGTTATAATAATAAAATCTAACATCTAAGCATAATAAGACAACACAAAACAAGTGTTTATGGTTGTGTAAATCTACATAAAATATTCATAGCTTATCAACAAGCATAAACCCTGAATCTCACCATCTCGTTGCTAAAGGCTTGGTTGGAGAAGAATTGTAAATGTGGCTTACTCCAAATAATGTCTGCTAACAAATTATTTAAAAAAAAAAAAAAAAAAGTTATACAGCAAAAAAGTGAAATTTCTAGAACAAAGAACCATGTCATTGCAGTGCAAATTTGCACCACAGTTATGAGTTTAGCTGGATTAAACACAGCAGTTGTGCATTTGCTTGACCAAACTGAATATGGTGAACATCTTATAAAAATTCGCCAGTCAGTACAACAACTTACTTCTGCTCCGCATCTTCCGAGTCCACAGGGCTGGGAGAGTCCATGCCCAATCCTGAAACACACGAGATGGGAAAGCAAATTAGCCTATGTATTTGCCATAATTACAGTGACATGATCATACTAAAAAACAAGTTAAATGCACAACGTCACTACTGCACGTTCACATTCGTGGAGAAAACAGACTCGACACATGCATTAAACTTATTAATACGAGAGTGAAGAGGGCGGCGGATTTTACCTGCATCTGAAGAAGTGTCAGAGGCAAAGGATGGAATTTTTAGCAAGGGCACATTTTTATCAATTTTCTTCCTTTTCGGGGTCTCGCATTGCCTAAAGAGTTATAACATGTTACATTGAATCGCTAGCACACACACACACACACAACATTCGCTTTGTTCAATCACAACAGAACGGAATAGGAAATGAGACAGGCTAGCGTGTTAGCTAGTTAACCCGACCTGCTATCTGAGAAAAACACTTAAATAATAATAAAAAAAATTATAGCGGTTATAAATCAGTAATGTTCACCCTTCAAGCACAGCGAGATTGTCCATATTGAGTGTCAGATTGGTCACAGGAGACAGCACAGCGGTAGTTCCAGGGGAGAAGAGGTTTTTGATGCAGGGGGAGCCCTTCAACCCTATCTCGGGCAGAGTTGGCCTGGAAAGTCTGGGGACTGAACCAGGGCCCTCGCCCAGCTCCAGGCTCACTGGGCTGAAGTCGCTTGTAAATTTATTGTGCTCCATTTGTGCACTCTCGCGGTGTCAGAGAGCAATTCAAATTAAAGTTTTAGTCAGACTGCAGGCGGTATTGTCAAACAAAAAGCCCAGGGTTAGCTCGGTAGCTCGCTTGTTAGCACCCAGTTTCATAAATAATTGTTAAGGGTGAAAAAAAATCGCTGCAAAACCGCACATGACGTCGAAGCCCAAAATAAACAGTCCGGATTGAACGAATGGTATATTTTAAAAGGTCATTTTCTTTGTTTCTTCTTGTCAGAGAGCTGCCACATTGAGAGCACTCTCTCTGACCATTTCCTAATTCTGCTCTGAGAAAAGAAGTGCTGAGTTTAGCCCTTATTTATGTTCAAAATATGCAGCCCACGAGCGGCAATCGGTATGACCAGTCAGCGAGCTCGATACATCTGATCTGTCCAATCAGACGAGTTTGCTTTTTTCTTTCGCGGTGTTCTTTTAAAAAAGTAGGCATGCTCTGTGACCAATCCGAGATTAGCACACGTGAAAGAATATCCAATGCTATTCTTTCATTGACGTTTACGTGCGACAGGAAGTAAAAATATCCGCGTAGAAAGGAATAGATTTTTCCCGCGGAACGATTCAAGCCCAGCTTGGACACGCCTTCAACATGAGCTCAGCCAATACTAAGGCAGAAACTACGCTTGGTCTGTACCACAATCTCAAAGATAAAGGTTTAAAATTTTGCAGTTTAAATGATACAAAATGCTACTAGTCTATAAAATATATATATTCTCGCTAATTTATACAGTCGTCATTAAAATAATAAAGACTGAGTAAAACTGAGTGTCGCGTTATATCTCTATTTTACCAAACTTGTAAAAACTCCATAGATCAAGTCTCGTGGGCTTTTATTGTCATTCCTCTGCATAGCTTGTATACATTGAAACAAAATGTTTCTCCAATACGATGGTGCAACACATAACAGTACGCTACACTACATACAGTGCACATAGACAACAATAAGAAGGATGTGAGACCATAAATACACAGGACAACAGAACATGTGTTGTAAACTATTTAATAGGCTTTATAACTGTTATTGGTACTTAAGGTCTGCTATATGTAGGTGTGGTTGTGGACATTGTGCTGTTTTTGTCACATAAGCCTGAACCATTGTGGCCAGTGAGATTTAAGACAAAAATTACTTCTGTTACAATATTTCTTGGAATAAGTGTCAGCACTGTTCACAGGAACATTGTTAGTAGGCATCTTGTTCCCTCCAGAATATCTCCTCTTTACAGTGGCACAACGAGAACAAAAATATTTAGCAGTTAGTGGATGCTTTAAAGCCTTTCTTTCACTATTTACAAGCAGACCCAACCTTGCATGTCATAGCAACCAGTTGGTCTCCAAAAGCAGCTGTCCCCTTTATAACAAGATCCTTCCAAATCCAGTCAAAAGAAGCTGTGGGAATGCTGGGGGAGAAGGACGCATAGCTAAAACAGCACACTTTGTTGCTGTTGATGGTCATATGTTTCAGATAAATTTTAGAAATGACCAATGCAAAAAATATATCTTTCAAGAAAAAAAAATACATACTTGAAAATGCAAAGTGCTTCAGGTATTGTCAAATCAAGAGAGGAGTGAGTGTGTCTGCACATTATAATTGGATTAAAATATTTATAGATTGTAAAGGACTACCTAACTGATGAGTGCTGTTTCAGAAAAGGATGTATAACCTGTATCCTGTAACAGACCCAAACACATGTCTACATTTTACAAACACGGTAGATAAGATGTAGTTTAAAGTTTTGGTCCTAAAGCTATTGGATGCTAATTTTCATACAAAACCACATTTTCTGCCTTTGTGTCTCTCACCAATATAGCTCATCACAAGCTAGTGTGGGGATTAGTGGGTTCGTACATTGTTAGATTCATCTGAGCTTTTATGGCTTTTCACTTATTTGGTCCTCTCTACTTTGGTTGATTCAAAACTATTGAAAATTTCCATCATACCAGTTTTGCTATAACTATTCTTACTGACAAAAAGCTAGTGAAATTGGAATACAGAAAAACAGCTTTTTTTATTTTATTGAATAGTAAATTTACTAGTATATGTGTCTTTGCTTTTAAAAAGAAGTATAAGTTTATTGAGTCCTTTAACATATTTTAAGTTTGTCAGTTTATACACTTTACAACAGAGAGAAGAAATTCTAATTCAGCTAGGATTTGAGTAGAAAACTAGTAAAACTGGCCCTCTTTAAAAATAAATAAATAAATAACTAAAGCTCCAAAGGCAAGCTCAGACACTTCTATAAATTGCCGTTTGCTTACATGTAAAAACGTGTCATGAGGGTTTACACTAGGATGGCAGGGTTGGTCAGGGTGTGTAAGCTAAACAAGGCTTGGGTAGGGACAACCTCACACACGCTCACATATTGTTGTCAACAGAACTAGCATGCAGGCTTAACATACTTTATATAATAAAGTATATTGTTAATATATAAACAAAGACATATTTATCTAAGACAAAGCAACAGCAATACGTACAAAATGCAAAACCAAATTGTTAACATTTTAACCATTTTTCTTAATATTGCTTTGTAGAAGCAATCACTATTTAAAAGCATTTTCACTCAGTTTTGGGGCCAAATAATGAATCTTATGTTTAATCATTACTTTAGTTTAATCATCTAAAATGTTCCTGGACATAAAGTAATGTTTGCCAATTCAAACTGTTATATGATGATTTTAGGGCTATAAGTAAATAAATAAAATATCCAGAATCAACATCTACTGTAAAATGTGCCCTACTGTAAAACTAGGATCCTAACAGAGACCCTATACGTAGACTTTCTTTTTCAAACTATTAATATCTAAATAAAGAAATTGCCTCTCTACAAAAAAAAAAAGGTCATGTACTGCATTTTATGTAAACTGGCCTACCATTTAAGTCTGTGTACATTGAGGTGGTCTTAGCATAATAGCTTATGAATGCATTATGTATGTGCATTGACCCATTAAGTGTGTCTGTAAGGAATAATGATCTTCCTAGCTGGGGTGTAAAGTGGTGACTCAAGGCAACAAACCCCCACACGAATTGAGCAGAGGTGAAACGGTAGTGTTGCTCGAGTCAACAGAACTAAGCTGAGGTCACGTCTCCCCCACCCTATCACAAATGCACAGTCAGACAAGATTATATCAGCCACAGCAGAATGTTTATTTCAGTTAAGGTCAAGCTATGTTTCAATGGGTACTTAAAGCTACAATAATGGATTTCATGATAATTCATTCACCTTTTTTAAAATTAAAATGTTAAAGGATATAGATGGGACATATATTGTTTAATAGTTATAAATATGCAGTATGTTTCCAGATATTTCGAGTCCTCCAATTTCTTTTATATCTTTTTATGCTTCAGACATAACTGTATGGGCAGCATTTTTTTGTGCTTTGTCATTACATTTGACTTTTACATGTGAGTGCGTGTGCACTTGTGGATTTAAAAAATGAATGTTAGTGAGTATGCAAGACAAATTTAGTTTGTGTTTAAAAATTCCTCACAATTAACTCCGACCACAGGGAGTCTTGGGCAGTTCATTAACACATGCATGGAGCCAAGGCTAAAGGAACAGGATAATCCTGGGTATGAAAGTAAAATAAATTCACACATGATTTGGCAAAACACCTTTGCATTATAAATGGCTAATGTCAAAAAGACTCTGCCACAGATCCAATCACCTAAATATATATTTCAGTTTTTTCATGATCAGGATGGCTTTTATAGTCTTTCATTATTATAGGCAACTCAATGAGTTTCTTTTTCACTTTCCTTACTGTCTGTTGACCTCCCGCTTTCACCTCTATCGAAATAAACTGATTGATGGTTTTTAGTCACTTTAGTTGGTTTATCAAACACATGAAGTTAGGCAAAACCAAAATACAATCTTACTGCTGAAAGAAGACTAGCAGTAGTGATCTCTAATGCATTTGTTCTAAAATATATGTATTTTTGCGGACCTTTGTTCTGCCATAACCTATTATCAAGTTATCAAACTGTCATAAATTAAGCAAACAAAGACCAGGTGGCTAGAATTCAACCAACATGTGAACTGTAATTTGAAAATATTATAAAAACAAGCTCTAGGTTGTAAGTGCAGCTACTAACACTAAGCACAATTGTTTACATAGACCAAGCTCCAAGCCAACAAAAATGTATAAGCTATTTTGGTATATATTTTACTCTCCAGACCTGTTTTATTGATCAGTAAATTCCTCTGAATTCAAGCAATATTGATGTTTTAAGTGCCCAAAACATCATAATTCACAGTTAAATTTTGTATAAATTCTAAAACTGCTAATTCCAGCTGGGAACTACAGTTGTTTTTATTAAAAAAATAAAATAAAAAAAAACATAATTCCAATCATGATAGCAGTATGATTGCATACCAACACTCTACAAATTGCAGGGTGTCCATTGATGGCCAGTGTGCAGGGATCAGAGAAAGGCAAAGAGAGAATGGACGCAAGATGAACAGCTGTCCAAGAGGCCCCAGGGCCAGATGGGCTGGCGGGGAAAGACATACTCTGCCCCAGGCAAGAATTCTGGAGGGAAACATGAATGACAGAGACAAAAGAGAGAGGGGTGGAGGAAAATGACAAGAAAGAGGACAGAAGATTTCTGTGGAGGAAGGAAGACGGAAGGAAGGCGCTTAGATCTAAGAAAAAGAAAAGAATATGGACAGGAAAGTAACAGGACACCTAAATAATAATAATGTATAAAACCTCTATACTGTAGGATGTTCTGCTCATGACTGGACATATACAGTTCTATTTTATTATATGTACATAGTGTATATTTTACAGCTAAAAGGTTTCTATATTTCCTATATTTGTATACTTTTATATTATTATATTATTTCATATTTTATATTCTTTATTTGAATACTCTATTTTCTTTCTTTCTTTTACGATGGTGGTCATACATGCATTTCACTTCATATCATACTGTGTATGACTGTGTATGTGACAAATAAAATTTGAATTTGAATGTTTTCAGAATAATAATGTCTAAAGGGGTATTGATATACTTCATGCTTTTTGTACAATATATTACAGTATTTATAAAATATGCAAATGTTACTTTTACCAAGTATATATTTTTGTGGATATAAAATACAAGCTAATAGTTGATGTTCATTCATTCATTCATCCTTTATACTGCTTATCCTGTATAGGGAATCAGGGGGACTGAAGCCTATCCCAGAAGACTTTGGGCACAAAGTGGACAGAGTGCCAATCCACTGCATTAACACAAGAAGAAAATTAATTTCTTACAGCACCCACATGACAAATTTATTGTCTCTGTCCCATAAAGTCATTAGTTTTTCAAATGGTAAGAAATAATTGGAATTCCAAAAAGGAAAATTCAGCAAAACATTCACAAGTACTCAGGTTTGATTAGTGTTGTGTCACTCACTGACACGCAAAGTGTGAAAAGGACCATCAACAGTAAATGTGTTGGCAGTTGAGTGTTTGCCTGAGCGTCTGATGTGTCAAATGCAAGTCTTTGATGTGACCAGAGCTTCCTGGGGACCAGCTCTGATATAGATTCCCCAGCTACACACATTCTCCAAGTCATTAATAACCCATATCTCAATGACTGCTCAATATTTCATTGTGTAGTCATTTGATGGGGCTCAAACTTCTGCTACAGAAAGAATAATCAGCTCTTGGCCATATGCGCACACTCTACTTTTCAAAATGTGTTTTTATTCACTTCATAGCACTCAGATTTACATAACTGTTACAGAAGAGTCGCCAAATATGAGCTATCTTTGAATGATCATATCCCATATTTTAGGAATGACATTGCGCCTTTTTTATGAATTACATTGCTAAATTCTAGTCAAGATAAAGGCTGACTTGGTTATTAATAAAAGCTGATTTACCTATTTTGTTGTTCTTTTGTATGTACACATTTGGCCGGCTTTTTAAGTCACAAACTATCTCTCACTCTTACTGTCCCATACATGGTCGAGGGAGGCCTGGAGCCAGGGCACTTGCGGCATGAGGCAAGGTACATCCTGGGTGGGTTATTAATCCATTCCAAGACAAACAAACACACACACACACACACACACACACACACACACACACACACACACTATGGGCAATTTGGAAATGCCAATTAGCCTACTTTGCATGTCTTTGTACTGTGAGAAGAAAGCAGAGTACTGGGAGGAAATCCACCAAGCAACATGCAAACTTCATGCTCACAAGTGGGACTCAAACCCTGATCTCTGGAGGTGTGAGGCCACACTACTAACCACTATGCCATCATTATGCAAGTCATATACAACTAAAGCACAGAGGCAACTAAATACAATTAAAGCACAGAGGCATTAAAAGACCTCACAGTGCTACAGATGCAGCAAGAATCACCAGCGGGAAAAAGTGTATATTTGTTTGCAGGAGCAACTGCATCATAAGTAATGATTAACATAATAAGTAATAAGTGAACAGGGACAGTCAGGGGTGCTATAAAACCCAGTGAGTCATGTTCTTAATAATAGAAGTGAAATCTTGAAATAATATGTTTATAACTTCTAGCAAGAGAGTTTATGTTGCACCTCAAGATGTGCAACAGAGCCAAGGAGACTACACTTGATATGATCACAGACCTGCACTCAAAAAAGGGACGTATTGGTATAGTATAAAAGTACTCTTGGTACGCTTGGAAGAGCAGAGTTAAAAAGGTAGAAGGGTAATAAATTATATTAAGCAATTTTTAGTACTGAAATGGTTAATCCAAGCAAGGTTCTTTGAATTATAACTGAAACTCACTCTTTTTTATACGTGGACCATTTTCTGTACAATGATGGAAGCAGAGAACTATATCTAGTACAAACTTTACCGTGAAAATCATCAAAAGGCTATAGAATTTGTCAAGAGTCAAAGTAAATAAAAAATATATATATACTATATAAAGTGATTAACACTTTCGCCTCCACCTCCCAGTCCACTTTCCATTCCAGGACCGGTCCTGTGTGTGAGGTTCTCCTTGTGCTTGGTGGGTTTTCTCCAGGTACTCCGGTTTCCTTGTACACTCCAAAGACATGCATATTAGGCTAATTGGCATTCCCAAATTGCCTGTAGTGTGTAAATGAGTGTGAGAGTGTGTGCATGTGTGTGAATGGCCTGTGATGGTTTGGCACCCTGTGAAGGGTGTAGACTGCCTGTAAGTCTCCTGGGATAGGCTCCAGGTCCCTGCGACCAAGTATATACAGGATGAAGCAGTATAGATAAGTGTGTGTGTGTGTGTGATGGTGGCAGTTGTTGCTGAACATCTGTCCTATATGACTCAGAGGCAAGCTGGAGGCAGACAAAATCTAATAACAATTGATTAAACTGTGGATATGTCCCTAGAGAGAAACAGAAGAACAGTACAGCAGGTCACATAAACAGATATTTTCGACCATAATCACTTAAATACTAATGTGGGTAACTGATTTAACGCCTGCAACTTTGGACAATCAAAAACGCAATTGAAATGACACTTTGCCCCACCTGGTGTTCATATGTGGTACTGTATTAGCGGGCTATAGCGTGGTGGAGCAGCTAGTGTTCACAGTCTATATTATTTGTTTATCGGAAGAATTTAAAACTATGTCAAGGCTTAAATGTTTTACGTTCACAAGCCCATGAGAAATATTAGCGGCTTCGCACCAGCAATTCTGGTCGATTATAAGGTTGCCTTTTTAATGTTGTTATTTATCATATAATAAACATACAGAAATAAGAAAATAATGAAAAATCACGGATACTGACAGCCCGAATTAAGTAATAATTTGTCTTAATACGTGCTGGTAAGATTAATTTGTGTGCAATGTTCATACTGTCACATTGATGCAGGTGAGTGATTCTAACTGTATTTAGTCCTAACTTTTATAAAGTTCTAAAAAAATATATAAAATAAAAAAAGAATAAGAAATACATTTTAAACGAAAATTAGGTGCTTTAGCCTAACATTTGTACTCAGCCCCCCTAAAAAATTTCCATAAACTTCACACAAATTGGTGATCGCCCATCGTCCACTTTAAATTTCATATGAAAGCGGGGGCAGACTTCGACTCCTACGGCTCCTCCCCGTCTTCAAATGTCATGAGGAATTAATCAGTTAAATCTTCGCTGTGTTCACCCTCATCACACCAGCTGTTTCCTCTAGTGAAAA
>JAQQZT010000039.1:20409888-20424291 GCA_030068275.1 Clarias platycephalus | reverse complement strand
GGCTACATTTGCTTTGCATTGTCCCCACCTGATGACAGTCATACAGTATGATGCAATTCCATATTAGATTCGTCATAAATGTGAGTTGTTATTCAGCCTGTTCTATCTTTTTTAACTTTGAGCACCCGCCCCTTTAAACGTCTCTGCACGGCCCTGCACCGGCCTGCGGGGTCGTGAGGATCTAGGCGAGATCATGAAAACTGGGCCGGCTGGTGTTATTAACTGTCATAGCAATTTTACGAGGTAGGAGAAGGCACAAAAAACGACAATATTTGAATGTATGCATTAAGTATAAAATATTCAACATACTATACATGGTGTACAAAACATTTAATCAGATTTAAACAAGTTTGCAAGTAAAGTATAGCAAGGTATTGTAATGCTCTGGATAAGAGCGTCTGGCAAATGCCTAAATGTAAAGCAAATATATGTACAAGTGTGCTTAAAAAAAAAAAAAAAATATATATATATATATATATATATATATATAGTGCTTAAAAATTAAATATAAATAAAGAGTACAAATACTAATACTATAGCATGTCGCAGGGCATGTATTATGTATAGCAAGGACATACTTTTAGTTTGAGCTTGCTTTTCTTCCTCTGGTTTTCTCCTCTTCCTTTTTTCAGCTCCAGAAAGATACTGCTTGGTTGCCGTGTCATTTCATATTCAAATATCACCAACGTGCATCGCATAGATTGGGATTTGAACGCCAAGAAAATATACATATACATGTTGTATATTAAAAAAATATATAATTTAAATATTTTCCCCTATACAACGTCTTTTTTATATTGCTTATTTTATAATAAAAATCGTTCCGTGTAATTTTTCATCATAAACCTTCGAATTTATGTTCTAATATAATATTTGATAGAGATTATATAGGGGGGCAATACGTGGCAGGGGGGCATTTTAGCGCATAACACCGGTAAGGAGCGTTTCCGACAGATTTAACTCCAGTAGGCTGTAACAGGAGAAGATCTAAAAATATATTTATTTGTAATAGCTTCTCTGTCTACTCCAGACTAAGAAAATATGCGATTTGTCATTTTGTGTGTTTATTTCTTGATAAACAGATGAGATAATCTCGGTTCACCTCCATCCCTCAAATTTCCCCCACTTGGTCGGCGACTGCGAGTGACGTCACTCCCCATACAATCACGCCCCACAGTATAGACCCACCCCTGACGCTGATTGACAAGTTTCCGTGTAACGCGTTGGAAATGCAATTGCAAATGAATTGCCATTGCGTTTGAGTTTTGGCAGGCTACATGCGCGACGCAGAGAAATTGAAAAAGAAAACGTGGTAACTGATTTCGCTATTTACATATGACAGGCTCATGAGTTGTAAGACATGGGAAATGCAAATGGACTTTGTTTTTTCATTTGAAATTTGGCAGTCATTGTGCGTTCGCAAAGGCGAAACAGCAAAAGGTAATGCAAAGTTTGCGATTGCATTTGAATTATGTCACACTTTCTGCGTCCACATATGGGAAATGCAATTTGCAATTCCTTTTGAAAAATGTCCGGGATATCACTCCATAACAGACCTCCATGTCTGTCAGAGACAATGGCTGCTGCATCATGAGTCAGGCCAGCAGATGGCGCAGTAGTTCTGAAAATCTAACGACATACCACCACCATTTGACTGTTGACATGTTCTGCATGCAGAAGCCCTGGTGATTGTTAAATAATTTCTTCTTGATATTATTTACTGTTTATTATTATGAGCAGTTTTTTTTTAGACAATACTCTAATTTGTAAATTATCATCCAGTTGAGGCAAATCTTATACACATAATTTTATGCTGTTTTCTAATTGGGGATACACTTACCTTTCTTATATATCAATGTTTGTGAATTTTAAGCATGTAAAATGTGGAATTAGGAGTTCAAACCCTTTAATACTGGAAAAATACATAATCCATCTGATTGGCTCGGTCTGTGTCAGCTCACAGAGTTTAAGAATAATAATTATTAAAGCAGTTGTAAAATTTCAAATAAATGCTAAATACAGCAAACCCTGTTAAAGTACATTCAGTATTAGTCTTTGAACTTTTCTGTGGTCCCCTCTAAAACATTAGAAGAGCAAGGCCATTTTTTTTTCAAATACACTAAAGACATTTAGGTTTGAGATTAGTATTAAGTATTTTTAGAATTCTTAACCTGATGGTTACATCATGTTAAACTTGAATATGGCCCCTTTGAGACCAATTTTTCTTTTTCGAATTGATCAAAAAAAATATTGGAACATGACTGACAGATAAATCTTGTTGCCCAGGGGACCTTATGATCCAAAACCAAGCATTGTGAAGGTGGAATGTTATGGATTGATCTGGCTCAGCTGCCTCTAGAACTAGATCACTAATATTTATTGGTGATGGTAAAGCAAGAATGAATTCAGAAGTCTACCATAACTTTACAGTATGTTACAATAATTTTTATATCAATTTGCAAAGAGGTTTACAGAGAAATTTGTCCAATCTAATTAGGAGGAACATCATCAAGCAACAAGACAATGATGTAAAACAAACTACCAACACAAAAACCTCTTCATTAGGAGGGAAAGTGGAAAGTTTTTAGACTGGCCAAATCAGTAACCAGACTTTAACCCAATTGAGCATTCATTTTACCTCCTGAAGTGAAATAAATGGGAGGAAAAAAACAAGAATTGACCTTGCTGTTCCAATACATTCACCTTTAATTACTGGAAAAATACATAATCCATCTGATTGGCTTATGTCAATTCATTCCCACTTACTTTCAGTAATGTATTTCTTCTTAGTATTTACGACAGTAGTGATTGAAAAAAATCCATACATTCACATGGGTAATATGTACACAAACTCCACACAGGCAATACCTCAAGATCAGGATCAAACGTGGGGTTTAGGAGCTGTAAAACACAAATTCTGCCCTCTGTTATTCACCAATACATCCATCCTTTTTCTGTACTGCTCATCCTGTGTAGGGTCATGCCAAGCCATCCCAGGGCACAAACACACCAAAATATACACTGTGCACAATTTGGAACTGCCAGTCAGCCTACAATGAACACCCAACTCCAGAGATGCGTGACAACTGTGGTAACCACTAAGGTACTGTGTACTCTGTCACAATAACAATAAAATAATGACTGTGACAGACATATTTGAACACGTCTTTAAAAGAATTTATATAAAATCATAAATTTCCCTCTATAATGTCACTGGAGTGGTAAAAGTTAATAAATAATCTCACAGAGTTCAGGGAAACCGCCAACTTGTAATGTCTGAAATAGCGCCCCCAATGGCCACAGGACATGCTCCATTTAAAAACTCATGAACACATTCCTCCCAGGAACTTGTGTTTATTTGTGACATCTCCATGGATTCAGGCCTTTGATGTAGATTTCCTCTGTAGCTTCAGAGGAAAACCCCGTAAAACACAACATAATTATGACATTGTTGACTCTGAACACAGAACAGAATGATAAAAAATGACCTCTATTTTATGTAGAACTAGTCATCCAAAAATCAAGTTTAGTAAACTCTGTTTTAGCGTATCTGTGTTAACAGAATAATTTATATATTAATAATTTAATGATCAAAACCATATTATACAAATACAGGTATCATTATATATCCCCTGACATGCAGATTAATTTATGGACACCAAACACAAATTTAAAAAGTCAATATTGACAAGAATTTATTAATAAATTACTTTGACCTTATAAAAGATCAAGCTGACATTGCAAAAACTAGTAGACCTAACATTTATTAAATTATGTACATTTTGTGTTGCTTATGCAACATCTGCAGAGAACTTTAAAGCTAAATCATAGTAATCATTATAGATTATTGCAGCCTTCAGTACCACATGCACTCTGTTCTCCCTCTTTTCTTTCTCTCAGATGCCCATAAACTTACAGGAAGTGTAAACACTGATGAAGTGTCAAAGTCCAACCCACCACTTCTCACCTCCATTAAAGGGTGTCTCCATGCATAACTTTCTCAAATACCTCTTATAGTACCTCTAGGCCTCTAAAACACCCCCATATAAAGCCCCCCTCTGCTTTTGGACCACCTGCATAGTGGCACTTGAGGAATAGGGCTACATTACATATTCCATGATCGGTTTTATGAGATTTCACTACACATCACACTCTCTGTGCATTGTGTGACTTTCTCACATTGTAGCACACTGTAATACTTTCAGTGAAAGTGTCAGATATTATTGTAACACAAAGCTGAGAAAGTTGTGTTTTTGTGGTTAGTGCAATAAATTAATTATATATGTTAATCTATATATTTCTATAATGCTGATTATTTATTCCAAACAATTTTGGAAAAAGACCAAATAATTAATTTTTATAATACAAGGTAAAGTATGTTCAGTCATGTGTAAAAATACTGTTTACAGTAACATATGTTCGTACTTAGCATAAGTTTTGTGTAATATATGTTTGAATTCAAGGAAAGATTTTATGCTCACCCTGTATTATAATCTTTATGTAATAGTGCATGTCTACAAACAGAATTTTATTGTGTTCAATTTCATGATGTCTAAGTTCAACTACTACCCACTTGATATGTTTAATTCTAATATTAAGTGTCATATTTAAAGTCATTACTTAAAGTGAAAAAAGAATTAAACCTATTAGATGCCATATTATGTACGTTCTAGTCTGTATTGTTCCATCTACGAAGGCCACTGAACAATGGATCTGTAGGGTAATGAAGCATTAGTCACACCTAGAGAACAAGTGTGAGAGAAGTTTTAGAGCATGCAGTCTCCAAGATGCATGAATCATGCTTAGTGCTACAAGAGAAACTCTGATTCAACAGTTGGACCACCAAGAAGAACAAGGTGTGGTCATACAGTGTTAGACAGCCTGAATACACACTTGGTTATTTTATACATGATTTTCACTAATCAGTTTTACCATAAGCAGGAAAAACATGCATGAACATGTTTTTGTGCCTTTATCATCAGTCCATCAGTCTACATCAGCTTGTTTTATCTTCTGCGTGTTTGTAGTCTCCAAAACAAATCTTTTGTAAATTATGTAAAAGGGGGCAAATAGTAAGATTTTACTTCAACCTGTTTTCAAAAAGTATTGGACAATTCCAGTATTCCTGATTTGATGTCTGTATTGAATTTTTTTAATATCTCAGGGCAGAAACAACCTTCGGATAAATGAATAAATTTGCATTATGTTTTCATTTATAGTAGAAGACAATGTGGGCAAATGTTAAAAACATCATACAATTTCTTTATGCTAACATTGAAATATAAGTGAAGGACATGAAGAAACATCTGAATTAATTTTGAGTTATTTTATAGTAATTATCATATTTGCATGGAATTGCCCACTCATGCACTAAAAAATACTTAGTGGTTCTTCAAATAATTTTGAGTTCTTAGCATTCTAAACTCCTTTTTCATATAACTCTTTAATGTTTTTATTTTTCATAGTAGAAATCTATTATACTGAGAGGCTAGTTAATTATTGATAACTTGTATTATTTAAAAGGTGCCCTATTCTAAATATTATTGTAATAAATCAGGGCAAGTGTCATCTAGATATTTTGTATAAATAAACATATACACTTACAGATTACACATATACTTACAAATGTACAGATTACATATACATGTATACAAGTTTCTGCTTTGAACAGTAGGAGTAACCTATAGAACACATATGGAAAATATATAATGTATAAGATAAGATAAACCTTTATTCGTCCCACAAGTGGGAAATTAGTATCTAATATGCTTCAACAATAACTATCAATTGGTGATATATTGGATAATTAATATATATTTTATAATTGAATGCTTTCTCCCAGGTCAGTTTTATACTTAAACTATTGCCCAACAACCATTTGTGGCTTGTGGTTTTCCTTGATTGAGATCAGGTGTGTATTGGAGCCAGACGTGGTTTACCAGGTCATCCACCCAAACCACTCTCAACAGTCAAGGCAAGAGAAAAGGGCCAATGACTCATTATTGTTTCGCCTCAATGACCCTGACACTCTGTGCAAGAGCAAAAAGAAAGAGCCTCTTCAATGAGATGGCCCATTCATGTTCACTGTAGTTGCTTAGTGCACACATTAATGAACCTGAAAAAGATGGTTTGATGTCTGTTGAATAAGTTTAGGTGAGAATAATGGTCCATTTTCACGTCAGTAATAATGATGATGATGATGATGATAATCAGAATGTTCATGAACTAGATCACAAAGCAAAAAGAATGATAATACTATTGACCTTGGATAATGTGTAAAATGAAAGAACTAGCTTGTATTTCTGCTACTGACTATTATTCCTATTTTCCTCAAACAGTCAGAATAAAAAAATGTTTACTGTTCTTCCTTCCATATGCACATGTGGATTTATGGTACACTTTAGTTTATTAAGTATACATATGAACAACTTGTAAAATGCCACAAAGGGAAACTTACAAAATAAAAAACGTACAAAATAGGTGGGTATTTGTTATTGGTGGGCACCGTATGTGCATTTTAGTGAGTTTCAGATTTTTACAATAGAGATGTGTTGTAGGAGGGACAGCTACTGTTCTCCCATGACTATGAAAAGGCTTCTGAGACCGCAGTTTATTCTTTGTCTGGGTCCAATACACAAATTCAGACTTAGCCTTGATTTTGGGTGGTCAGATCAACTTGACCTTTTATTTATTTTATTCACAAGTCAACTGAGGACATTTCTCTAAGTTAAACAAGTTGCCCTAATGAGTACTGCATAATATCTGCAGTGTAAGACAGAGAAACAGAACAAATTATCAAACCGATTAGACGTGATTAAGCTACTGATCAGTGCAATATTATGCAGAAAATAACTGAAACACGTCTGTTTCTTGTTTAAAGGCCGACAATATCTAGTGTTGTCAGTCTGTGAGAATGAAAGTGATTGTGTGTTTAATGGGGGTGAAGTGAGAACTAAACGGTAATATGTAATTACCGCCTCTCTCCGCTTGATTCCTGTCTCCCATAACTTTCCGGAAAACTCGTTAGGAAGCCTTGACAGGGTCGTGCACCAGCGGCAGTGCAGAGGCGCGCACACAGATGTGCTTTCGGCTGCTGTTTACCTGCTTCATTAAGCGCGTTGGTGTCAGGCGCTGTGCTGTAATTAGAAAACGTTCACGTCAAAGGCAGAGCCGTGTTTGAGTGCGTTTTAGCGAGTCCTTTCGAGCGCTTTCAGCTCACGCCAATGAGCCCGAAGAGTTTGCAGAGCTGGCTATAATCCTCGGTTTAAAGAGACGCACTGTTTGTACTAACGGGGTGTAAGAAAAAGAATCACTTTCTTTAGTGAAACCGGTGCTTTTCATCTACAGCGTTTCATCTCCTAATTGACAATCAGCAATAAGAATGTCCTTCGGGCTGTGCAACACTCATTTTGTGCACTTACCCCTCCACACACACAGGTCCAAATTATTCATTTACTTAGTAGATTTTATTTTATTAGATAATTTCCGGGTTTCTCTCTCATTATTAAGAGATCAGATCCCGGATTAGGACTCTCACCGGATTTACCCAAGTAGCTGGTAGAAACATCAGCGCGGCCGCCGCGAGGAAACTGACGCCCAGGCAAATCTACCGAAAGAGGCCATTGCAAAACTGCAAAAACAAACACCTCATCTAAATGTGTCTTCACCTGTTATAAACTCGAGGGAGGAGATCTGCTTAGCGTGCTTACACGAACGAACACGTAGCGATGGCCCAGAACTACCCGCGACTTTCATTTGACACCTTGAGACTGAAACTGAGATAAGCAGTGCATTACTGCTTCTTTTAACATTTCTAAAAACAGTATTTTCCACGAAATTCGTTTCTCTGTTAAATTCAAGTTCGCTATATTGAGATACAGGATTGAAACGGAACAAAAATTTGATTAAAAGGTTCTGGTGTGTGTTTTTTTCCCTTGTTGAACTCTGAATGTGAGGGTATTTGTTCCGCTGTGTGGCGCATTTGGCGGCGCGCTTTGATTCCCGAGAGCCGAAGTAAGATGATTTTAAGAACATCAATGGCCTCCCTCAGCTGCACCGGGAGCTTCTGGCTCGCACAGCCATGCAGGAATTTGTACTAAATCTGGACCCCCCGCTCCTCATATCACGACCCCTTTTCTGTGTTCCCGGGCTACCTCCGGGGGCACAGAGTGGAAAGAGCCATTAGGATATTTGACAATCTCAGCTTGTTACAACTCCATCAGTTAATTGGATCCCTTGTAGCGCCGCTCGTTTGACTCATCTGCTGCTTTGAAAGACAAAAGCGCGAAAGGGGGTCGTTGACACCTCGCACTACTGGGCGTGTATAAATGAGCCGTGGCCTCTCCTGCTTATCATTCCACTCCTCTCCACGGAAGCCTGAGTAACATAGAGCCACGGATAACTTGCTGCTTCATCTTTTGGCTCTAACTTTGAAAGGAAACCATGCAGATCCCTGCTCGGCCTCACGGACCCTACGGATTTTCAATGCGTCCACAGGTTACTCTCCACCCGGACTATGACAGCAATGCTGCAAAACCCAGCGCGGGGAAATCGTTCACCATCGACGCTCTTCTCGCTAAACCTGACAACACTGAAATCTCCAAGACAAGTCTATTTCAGGGCTCATTGAACCCTGCGCCAACCACACAAGGTCTCTTTCTACACGCCGGACAGATGTGTCCTCCACTTCCTCACTACCTGTACAGCCCGGCTATGATGCACACACAATCCAGCTATCCAGTCTACTGCTGTCCACCCTACGGATACCAGACAACATGCCCTGGAACGGTTTACTCACAAGGTAAGCATGGATTTGTATAATTCTATTTCGGTGTTGATTATCTAAGCCAAAATTTACCATGGTTATGAGTGACATAGCTAAACAGAAGTGTTTGCCATTCTACAGGTGCCGCACTATCAAAAGGCGGAGTTCACTCGCACTACAAGCACAAAGGCGGAAAATCAAAGCGGATGCGCACGAGTTTCACCAACGAGCAGCTGTCCCGCTTGGAGAAGGAGTTTGCGCGCCAGCAGTACATGGTGGGATCAGAGCGCTTCCTGCTCGCATCCGCACTCCAGCTCACCGAGGCGCAGGTAAATAATGCGTCAAAAACGTCACAATGTTTTTAGCTCACAACAACAAATAGATACGCTACATAGATATATCAATATACTAATACGCTCTTCATTTTCCAGGTTAAAGTATGGTTCCAGAACAGGCGTATCAAGTGGAGAAAGCAGAGTCTTGAGCAACAGCAGGCCAAACTTGCCAAACTGGGACTCGCTGTTCCGCCAAAAAGCCCCGGATCTCAAGGCCGCGAGGATGAGGGAGACGAGGACGAGCACGATTTCACAGAGGACTCTGATGTTGACATCGATGACTCTCTGCACGGCTGAAAAGTGCTACTAGCCAACATTGCTTTTTGTACATATTTTAAATGCTACATATTTTGTAGTACCGCCTTTTGTATAAAAAAAAGAAAAATACAATATATTTAAGTAATAGATAGTTATATATTTAAGACCTTTCTTTCTATTGCTCTTATCAGAGTACAATTCTTTCTTTTGTACACATTTGTATGGATGAAATAAACGGAATATATATTTGTAAAATGAACCACTAGTAAAATTATTTGGGTCTTGGGAGTTTTGGGATTTGTGGAGACATTAAGAAAAAATATTTTTGGGGAAGCTGAAACTAGTAAAATGTTTTGATAATTATATATAAACTGTTAGAAAAAATGGGGAAAGCATTACATGAATGCACAAAAATAATTTTGTGAAAACGCAAAACATTGGCTAAAATCTAAAGGATGTAATATAATCAGGATAAAGAAGCTAAAGATGAACAGTTAAAAAAAAGTGTAATAGTCTATTGTGCATTTAAAAAGTAAAATGTTGCCCCTTTATAGGGCATTCATTGAAAATGAATACTTGAAAATTAAATTTAAAAATTGCAAGACTTTTTCCAAGACTTTACTTTTGTGATGTTTTCGGAAGTGCACTGTAAACCCTAATGCTCAAAGTAATTAAACATATTGAGTATTGTTAACTTAAATAATAAACCTTGATGGGTATTTAGAACTTTTTGGTATTCATGAGTTTGTAGAAATTACACTTTTCAAGTTAGCTGAACAAGTTTGATATTTTAAGCCACAGTAATTGTCTCCTTAAAGTTCCCCCATCATTGGAGGGAGTTGAAAGTCTGTGTTGCCCAGCGACAGCCCCAAAACATCACTTCTCAGAGGAGATCTGGAATGGGACAAAATACCAGCAACAGTGTGTGAAAACCTTGTGAAGACTTTCAGAAAACATTTGACCAACAAAGGGTAGGCTATATAACAAAGTATTGAGATGAAATTTTGTTATTGACCAAATACTTATTTTCCACCATAATTTGCAAATAAATTCTTTTTAAAAATTATTTTTTGTCTCTCAGTTGAGGTAGACCTATGACAGGCCATATTTTTAAGTGGGAGAACTTGCACAATTGGTGGCTGACTAACTACTTTTTTGCCCTACTGTAAAATTCAGCCTAGAAATTTTTCGTCTGACGTCATCAATGTACACATAAACTGGCCACGAGTTTGTTTGATCAAGAAGTCAAATGGCGAATTGGACTGTCTTCGCATTATGCTGTAAGTACAAATCTGAGGATGCTAAAGTTGATGTTTTCATTATAACACAGCATATTATGGCCAGTATTGTGTAAGTTTCCTTGTGCCACCTGGGCAGTTTGGTGCTATCCTATTTTTAGGATGTTACTGCAATTAATGTTGCATCTCATGCTGCAATTAATGTTGAATTTAATATAAAAGTGAAGTTGGCTGTAGGGCATTAATTATTATAAAAAAAATTAATTTCCAGTTTAAAAAATGGCATTGCATGTATTGTGTTAATATTTTTTAAAATAATTATAGAATTTGTACTTTCAGATATAATAAAAAAAAAACGAAAATAACTATAAATTTTATTTGCAACAGGGCCAGTGCCCAAACCCCAGCCACCAGGTGCAGTGCCGGTCCCAAGCCCGTTAAATGGGAGGGTTGCGTTAGGAAGGACATCCGGCGTAAAACCTGTGCCAAGCTTGTGTGTGCGGATGGGATTGTCCGCTGTGGCAACCCCTTGCCGAGAGCAGCCGGAAGACCAACAACAACTTATTTAATTTGCAACAACTAATAAAAAATAAAAAAATTTAACTAAAAGATTCATGATAATTGCTATTAAATTGTATGAGTTAGGCTAATCCGTAATTCAAGTAAAGAACGATCAATATGAATGAGTACAACAAACTAAAAAACTGATAGTTCTGTTTACTTGGAAACATCATTACTTAAAAAAAAAATGATATAACTGATTACCTCAAATTGTTTGAGTTTTGCCAACTTATTCGGGTTTACAGTGTGTATATGTATACTTTATATATTCATTTAAACGTTAAAATGTGCAAAAACACAAAATTGTTTTAAAAATTGGGCTACATTTTCACTATTGTTATTTTCTACAGATATGGTAAAAATGTGTTTTTTCACCTGTTAAAAAGGTTAACTCATTATTTACTTGAACCATGAATATGTTTGAACCATTATTACTATGTTTGTTTGTAGCAGGCTTCATAAAAGGGAAATAATAACAGGTTTCATTTTGGGTAAATAAATAAATAAATACTCAAATACTCATTTACAGCATTAAACAGGCAGGTGCATTAAACAGGCAGGTGATTAATAGTCAATCTGGTCACAAAATCTGAAAAATGCTTAAAACAACTTTGTGTTATTCTACATAATTTCACTCAATATCCATCTTCTCTACTGTGGAAAATTTGTGTGAGTGCAGATTAAACACTTTGAACACAGCTAAGTGACTACATAGTAATGCAGGCTGAAGCTGGGTTAGTTAGTTAGTTTAAGAAATTAGGAAAGTATATAGGAACACGACTAGTAACTTTCTGAGCAGAATTGTCAGACAGCCTGAGGTCTAAGCCAGAGATCTAAGTCACATCTGTGGGAGACAGAGAAAAATGCTGCCTCTCTGGCACCAAGCAGATTGATTTATTTTTACAGAGAAATAACATGTGTCTCCCCTTCAGAGACAGAGCCTTTTAGGCATGGTGCTGTCCTCCTCTTGTGTTTTCTCTGTAGCACACTGAAGCATGCTAAAGCCCTTTAGCATGGTGGCTTTGTGCAGCCATAGGTCTGACGATAGTGATTAGTTTGGATTAGTAATCCTTCACTGAGAACACAGCCATTATGAGTTAACACAGTTGACACAATGTTTCTTTTCAGCTCTCGTAATCCAGTTAATCCTTGAGGGAAAGACTACAGATATGCTAAACTATCACAATAATGATGCATTACAAGTACAGAACAATAAAATAAACAAATGTGAGAATAATTTAAACAAACTGATAAGGCTTTTGAGTGTTCTTATTACTTTGCCCCTGTAGATGCTTTGAAAAGGTGTTCTTCAAGGGTTCCTGGTACTTTGCTAAAAGGTGTGCCAACTAGGATAACTAAAGGTCCCTTACACATTCTAATACTGACCTTCTTTTTCAAGAGTGTACAGTTAAGAGGACATGAGCAGAATTGTATCTAACCAACAGTTTTGATTTGGCTTGAATGTTAGTGAAGTGGGCTACATAATATTAATCCTGTGTATTTATCTGTGATTCTTTATTTTTTGTAACTGAACTGCAGTGCTCACCCTACTAAAACTTCACTATGTGGATTTTGAAGTATTATAAATGCTAGTTATCAAGTGGGGGCAGGGTCCCAAGGGGTGTGTGAATTTATTTATATTATAATGATGTCATTATTATGTTTGTTGAGTTCTTATAATTAATAACCTATTTGACTTGGACGAATGGATTGAGAGGATTTAATCCAAACCTCAATAACTAAAAAATAAGTAGCTTATAAAATGTCATATTGGGCCTGATGTGTTTGGTGATTTAAAACTTTAAGTGTTTTTGAGTTATAATAAATAACAAGTACATATTTGCATAATAAATGTAATATATAACTATTTGATTATGTTCATTGAATAAATCTGTGCTTAGAGAGTTTGTGGAATTTATTTAACAAATTAAGGGGCCTCGACTCCAAAACCCCAGTCATAGACTATGCCATAAATCATTCATAATTTACGAAGACTTAATGTGGTATATATGTTGTTTTTATGTCTGCTGTATGTGTTAATCAAAATTAATAAGTACTTTCTGATATATTTAACATGCAATACAAACATGGGTTGTATAGATGGTTCATAATCATGTTTCTAAGATCATGATTCAGTCATCATCAGTCAGAAATAAAAAAGTAATATAGTCCAGGATGCTTAATCTGCATGTGGAAATGTAGCTAATTAACTTTACCAGAACACTGATCTGTGTTTCCCTGGAACTTACTGGACTGTGGGCTACATTTTACATGATTATTGGCTTTGGAGATGAAAAAGCCTATTAGGGAGCACTGTCAGGAAAAGCCTCCTGTGTTTTATTAATCTCCTCTTTCAGCAGGTACTTGTAACAGCTCTATAAAACATGCACAGAGTGCGGGAAGAGCGAGGGAATAGAAAATTATATGAAGATTATAGGGTGTCAAAATGCTTACTAAATATTAATATGCCCGTTATATTCTACTGAATGCTTATAGTGTCCTCTTTCAAGTTAAATTTTTGTAAATGTCTTGGTGTGTGTGTGTGTGTGTGTGTGTGTGTGTGTGTGTGTGTGTGTGTGTGTGTGTGTGTGTGTAAAACTATGTATAAACAAAGCATCTGTGGTGTGATCTAGTGTAATCCACAGCAGACTGATATATTCGGGGTGGGGTGGGGGAGTGTAGCTTGAGAAAAGCCACAGGAACAACAAGAAAGGGGAGTGGAGCTCACCAGTCCAATTAGTCTTGTTCCTCTCTACTCCCCCCAACGTGCTTCAGTTTGTACCCCCTACAGTCAGCATTAGCACTATGGCTCTTCACTTTACCACTGCATCATATTCTAATGTGACACATTCACAGATAAAGCTGATCTTGGTCTTCTTTAACACTCTGGAAAATGCAGTGAAACGTACAGATGGGGTGCAAAGATTTATCACAGCCTCTCTCTCTCTCTCTCTCTCTCTCTCTCTCATATACACACAAACACACACTATTCCAATATATTCCAATATTTATGTAGAGAGATGAAAAGTTAAGCTGGACACAATAAATATTCGCTAGAATATGAAGAGCATTTTAATATTTTATATGTCCCTCTCATAAGCTACATAGGCTTTTTCATCTCCAAGGACAATAATTATATAAAAAGTACCCCACAGACCAGTAACATCCTTGTTAGTGCAGCTATACCAAAATCATCACTTCACTTCAAATCAAGTAATTTTTTCCCTTCTGGTGACCAGACCAAGAC
>JAQQZT010000039.1:20355570-20371962 GCA_030068275.1 Clarias platycephalus | reverse complement strand
CTTGTGCAAATTAAATCTGTTGAACTCATGAATAAAATCTGCCTCATAATTACTGATGTAATGCTTTTCAAAAACATTTTATAGTGTAGAAAATGCATTTAGCATTTGTAAATTATTCTAAACACCTTTACTGTACTGGTAATACATTTGCAATACTGTAGTATAGAAGGTTGTACTGTATGATATAATAAAGTATATTTGTATTAACCTCACAGTGTACTTTTTTTTTTTTTTTTTTTTTAATTGACCAGAAGTATAACAGCATGCTACTGCTGCAATAAGAATATACTTATAGTATATTAATCATGTATTTGTAACACAGTAAAATAGCTGTAATGTACTTATAATAGATTGATTTATAAAAAGATTTATACTTAAATTGTATTAAATACTGTCAGGTATGTACGTTAGTACACACACAGCCATATACTGTACTTTAAGTCTACTAAGTATACTTTAAGTTGTTCCACTTTAGCACACAAAAGTATACTTAATACACTTAAAATTGTGCTTTTGTGCAATTTAATTACAACTTAAATACACTTAGTACAAAATTAGTTGTTCCAAAATAGCAAACTTCAAGTATACTAAACATTAGTCTGCTGCAATCATACTTAAATATGCTTGGATTTAATATACTTAGCATACTTTTTTTTCACTTGGGTATGCTTAAAATTAACAAACATGTTATGATGCTTTTTTTCCTGTAATTTCACAAAATTTTGTTTTGTGTGAGATTATATAGTATTGGTTTCCACTGGATTGGTGGCTAAACATATAAACATAAGCTAGCTAATTAGGTCTCTAAATTAGCTAGTTATTTTTTTTGTTAATCTATGTTGTTAATTTATGTTGTCATGTCAATCTGTCTTGTCTCAGCTAATTAGGTTTCTTAGTTAGCTAGTGTTGTTTTTTTCTCATTATACATCTGAGCAGTTGAGGGCCTTGCTCAAGGGCCCAAAATGGCAACCTGGTGGTCGTGGAGTTTGAACCTGAGACCTTACGAACCGTAGTTCAATGCCTTAACCACTGAGCTACCCCTGACCCCTGTTAATTTAGGTTGTATGTAGCACCTTGGTCCTGGAGGAACATTGTTTCGTTTCACTGTGTACTAAACTGTATATGGTTGAAGTGACAATAAAAGCCTACTTGACTTGACTTAAAAAAAACAAAAGACTATTCAGTTTTGGTGCAGGTTAATCTTCAGGCAGTTATTCAAGTACTGCAAAAGTTCCATTAAATGTGGCCCAAAATACGTGGACACCTTAAAGTGTTCCCTTAAATTTAAAAGCACAAACTTGTGGATGTCTTTCTATGCTGTAGTTTTACAATTTCTCTTCACTGGAACAAAGAGCCCCAAACCTCTTATGCAAAGCGATCTCCATGAAGAAAGTGAACTCCTTTGGGATGAATAGGAACGCTGATGGAGCTCCAGGCCTCTTGACCTGACATCACTGCCTGAACTCATCAATGATCATGTAGGTGAATGCGCACAAATCTACACAGCCTATTAGAAAGCCTGCTCAGAAGAGTGATTAAACTAACAAACATATTGTGATGCCTAAAAATAAGCTGATCAGGTTTAATGTAATCAGTGGTATTATTAATTATAATAATAATAATATGGGGGACAATGCGGAACAGGCTTCATATTTATGGTCATAGTTGTGCAATTGGATGTTCACCTAAGATTAGGAGTCTATTATTTTGGACAACCAGTCCATATTTTTGCAAAATTTTATATAAACTTTTTTATATTATCATAATCACTGAGAAACATTATTTCATTAACCATGTTTATGGCCTCTATAACCGAAAATATGAACAACAGAACTAGAAATAATGTTAAACTATGTCAAACCAAAAACTGTTAAATGAATAAAGCAAATATTCTGGTTCATTTTGAATTACATTAAAAAGAATTAAGCCATCAACAGATAAAATAGATATAATATTGTTACAGTGTATATATTAAATGATGTTTCTACATTGTTTTACTATATTACTGTTGTAATATAACTGAGAACTTATCACTTAAAATTTTCTGGTTCCCCAACAGAAGATTTAAAGAACAAAAAGTCAAAATGCCATCCCAATGTGAAAAGAGTTTATTTCATTGAGAGATGCAAAAGGACAAATCAGAGAGCTGATTTTAATATTCCCTTTCAATTATCAATTCGATTATCAACACAATAATCAAACAAGCAAACGTTTGCCATCTAGGGACAGGCATAATTCAACCTGTACACCCCAAAGAACAGCACCTCAAGGAAAGACTTGATTTAAAAATGGAACAATCCTGATCCATGTGGAAAAGTCACCATCCATGAGCTTCCACCTGGACCTGTCCTCTATGAATTCATGGACTCAGAAAATCAAAAGCGAAGTAAATGTGAAAATCAACTATAATAATAATAATAATAATAATAATAATAATAATAATAATAATAATAATAATGCAGTATGATAGCCCATTTACAAAAATAAATAATAATAAGAAGAAGAATGTAAGAATGATGCAATTTATTTTTCTTACTGAAACAAAATTGAAAGAATGGATTAAACACAAATAATTGTTTTTATTTTCAAACTTACCAGAGAATCTGCTACAGAAATGCAGCTTTGATTAACAATTTCATAATTAAAATAACAAATAATGGTTTCTATATTCATTCCACTGACACATTCTACAACATGACATTAAGTCAAGGGCACTTATACCTCCTAACCGGACTGCAGGCTGCATGTGGCTTTTCACAGTTCTCTAGCACTCTGCACTATTGCTTCCTACATTATTAGACTTTTAAAAAGAAAAAATGAAAACATCTCATCACACCAGTCATAGTTGATAGAACAGCATAATCTCAAGCAGGGCATAAAAAAAAAATAAAAGCAGTAAAACCTAAAAGGAAAAATGAATCAACCACCTCAGCAACTGATAAAAGGGAACAAAATGTTAGAACGCAAATGTGACAAAAAGGTGAATTTAGAACACATTATTAAGAACTATACATAACCTCTGTGAAACAATAAATTAAAGATAAAAGAGGAACAATGGAAAGAAAAAGCATACATATATTATTTAAATAAAGATATGTAAAAGGTAAAACTTGTTTTTTTTTTTTAAGAACTGTAAACTTTAGTCTCTGACTGACATTAATATTTCATGAATCCATTCAAACGACACAGTACCATACCAGTCTAAGTCACTCAATTTATATATCAATCACAACCTAAGAGCTAGAGATCATAATTCAGTAAGAGGCAGAACATGTGAAGCCTTAAGTGCTTCTAATTGTACGTTTTTGACGAGTTACATGTAATATATTGATCTCTGACTTCCTAGCTTAGCTGGACTATAAGAATTACAGTAGCACAGGAATACTGTAAATATCTTAGGTTCAGAGAATGAGCTAGTGCAGTGTAAATGTGCATGTGTTTGCTCTGTACTTATGCTTTTGAGGAAGAACCTTTTTATTAAGTGTATGTGTGGTTTGAAAGTGCTGTTACACAGGCCGCTACCACACAACTACAGATGGTGCTACACTGCAAAAAACACTGATAGTGGCAACATCCGAGTAACATCAGAACAACACTGCAGGTACACCGACATAGGCCTGAGCCATGGCTGCACTGGGAGTACTGGAACACTGAACTATAATCAACTTCTGGCATTTAGTATTCCATGATCATCAGTACTGTTTGTTCATCGCTCAACACTGAGGCAGTAATAGCCTATGACATTACCTGATTTAACCTAACAGTCTGTTGGGAATCAGGTCTAAACACACAGTCCCTTATAGTCACACTTCAAGGTAAGGTATAGAGCTGAAAAGTGTCTGTTTCAGCAATAACATAACAGAGACATACTGTATGATAAGGCAGCATTTGGCATTTCACCAGAGTGGCATTTATGCAGTAAGAACAGTGTATATTCTGTTCATTACACCTGAAAGCACTGGCAGCAATGAGTGCATGTTAGCTCGAGCAGGATGGGAAGGGGACTGGTTGACAGATGCAAACTGAGAGAGCTAGTATGTTACTGTGTGCCTCTAACCTTATGCTTTTCAGTAAAGTGCGGAAGACATGACATGAGGCACAAGCAGATGAGAAACGACCGATCCTGCTTTCTTTCTCAGAAGAATTTTTTTCTCCAACTCGAAATCTATAGAATCGGCTGGTTCAAGTAGCATAGTTTTATGAGCTTAAACTAGACAGGTCCTATTAATGTGAGGAGAAAGGAAGAACAAAAGAGAACATTTGGATAACGCGTTAATTCAAGCAGCAAAGACTATTCTCTCAAGTTTCCAAAAACTAGACCATACCTTCCTTTCATTGACAGACAGCTTTGGTAACTAGCTGGACAGATGCACCTCTTACACATTTGTTTAGAGGAAGCAAGCATCGACTAAGTACAATTTCCCAAAAATTCCTAAGAATAAGAATCATGGGAGTCAGGAAGGGAGGGGGTGCACCTGGCCATATATGACAGGCTCACATAGGTAGACACTGTGTTTTGCAATGCCACACTTCTTTTCTGTTCCATTCTACATTTGCATGGTAGCAGTAGCAGTGCAGGGTTGCAACTTCTGCTGAGGGATCGTGGAAGATTTGTGAAGTGACTGTGAAATGATTGATGAATCTCTATCGGATCATTTCATTTTGGGACGAACTTGCAAAAGTGCAGGTGTTTGTTCCATGATGCGAACTAGCAGAGTGTCAATGTAATCCTCAAGATCTCGGATTAAAAATTTCATCTTCTTTAACTCCACCTCCCGCTTCTCTAGTAACACGCCCCGGCGCTCATACTCCTCTCTCTCCTGTTGGAGCTCGGCATCCCGCTGTAGCAGGAGTGACACCAGCTGACTATGGTTCAGATGATAGTAGGAGCCTCCACCTTCCACCAAAAGCTGGAAAGATATTGAAAAAACATTATAATGACTCAATTTTTCTCAATAGTTCTACATCGTAACTTTCAAGGTTTATAATTTAATCCAAGAGTGTAAGACAGTAACAGTAAAAAAAAATAAAAAAATAAAGTATAATGAGAGATCTTTCCTTGCTGCCATAATTTCTCTTAATTGTTAGCAGTAATAACATTAAGTGCCCAAACTATTCACACCTTCTTCTCAGATTCCTGGTCTCCTTGGTGACTTCGTCCTGGATTAATGGTAGACTTAAGTTTCTCCAGAACAGAACGGCCTTCTGACCTCTTCTCATCAGGAGGTGTCAAAGGCTTCACTGGATGTGGACTAAAACATTTAAAGATGGGAGAAACAAGATAAAAGTGTTTAAACTGACAGTCTTGCAAGTACCACAAAACACACATTAATTGCTGTAGATATAATTAGCGATGTCTGAAATTAAAACAATGTGATGTAGGAAGCAATCGCATAGTCCCCTGGTCCAGGCAAAAGACAGCCACCACTGTGGAAACCACAAGAGATTAAAAGTGCATTCTGAATCTAAAAATAACACAAGGCATGCAAACATCAGAAATTAATTACAGAATTGAAGGATGAGAGTGTTTATGAATAATGAAGGAAAAAAAAAAAAAAAAAAAAACTGAGCGAATGTATAATTATTGCTAAATAATCTGAAACAATAAATAGAAAAAACCCACATGACACCGTAAAGTGTAGAGTCTGACATATATACAGTACATGTACTGTATATTAATTAAAGAAAGTTGAAGAAAGGTCCAGACTGAAATCAAGAGAAAGTCCCCAGCCGTGAAAAAGAATAATAATAAAGTGCAGCTTCACACTCGAAAACAATCTGTTAATCATCTCCTTAATGATTAATCACAAGAATTTGGGATGATTTGAGTAGTGCAGATTTAATGCAGATCTGAAATTTAAATGATTATTACTACTGAATTGTATACCAATATGTACACACACACACACACTGTCATGTTCAAAAGTTAGTACGTCAGACAAACGACAAATAACCTACAGTATACACCTACCATTAGGTGTGCAGACCTCTATGAAAGCAGAAGTTTTGGTAGTTTACTGGTCTGGAGCATTGAGGTAGGTGTGTGTTAACAAAGCGACAAGAGGGAACGACATAAGCAATGGACTGATTTAAATAAGCAATTGAAACGCAATTATTGATGAACATCAATCTAGAAAAGGGTATAAAACTTTTTATAAACAATTTGGCATTCAATGTTCTACAGTGAGAAAGATTATTCACAAGTGGAAAGCATCTTCCCAATAATGGACATCCACCCAATTGAAATGCTGTGGCTGGACATTAACAGACCTGTGTATAAGTAAATGCCCAAAGAATTAAAGCAACGTTACAAAAAACAATTTATTGAATAATGAAGGTAATTTGTATTGCCCACATGTTTTTTTTTTTGTTAAATAAATAATAAGGTAAAGAGATGATTTTATTACGTTTTTAAAGAAAAGAACAAAAAAACCAAAAAAACAAATGGAATTAAAAGAGAGGGTACTAACTTTTGAACATGATATGAAAGAGGAGAGTATACACATACTGTACAAACCACAGAATCTGCAGAGATCGCATTACTCATCTCAAAGATCACCTTTTGACCTCACCTGCTGAGATGACAGGCTACCTGTCGTTCTTCCCAAGGGAAAAACTCTTGTGATGCAGCAAATACAGGGGGAAGAGAGGCAGCAGCCTCTGTCGTATGTGCCAATGATTGTGCTGGAGCAGAGGGCATAGGAAAAGAGGACAGTGGCAGACTATTAAAACCTACTGCTACATGTGGTGTAGATGAGGCTAGTGGTGAGAGGTCAAGCAAAGATAAAGAAAAGCTCGTCAAGAGGTCATGCCCTGAAGTCAGCCAGTCCAGTGTTGAGGGTTCAGGAGGAGGTGGCTGAATAGTAGACCAGTGTATAGCGCTTTCCAAGTACTCCCCAGGTGGAACAGTAGCTGTAGAAGTTGTTGCTAATGTATTTGTACTTGTTTTTGATGCTTTAATAGAATCAGGACACAATTCCATTTTTGTGCAAATTTCCCTAGGCACAGGGTGTGCAACAGGGCTTGTGCCAACAGAATGTGTTGCAACATGCTGGGCCACAAACATGTTCTCTAGGAGCAAATCTGTCATAACCAAGTCCTGAGTAATTCTAGAGGTTGACCCAGATAGAAAATCAGAGACGCACACATTCATCTCCATTTTCTCTAGAGGACCATCACATTGCACATAGTAGGACTGATATGAGCTCAACTGAGTCTCATCATTATACATATATGTCTGAGGATCTAACAGTAAAGGTTCTTCCCCTGGCCTTGTTGTCATCATTTCAGAGAAATCATCAGGCATTGTGTCCATTGGGGAATCATATTTTTGTATTGAAACATTTTGTATTGTAACAGCATTTGGCAGGACCTTGTTGATAATGTTATCTTTTTCAAAAGTATTCTGTAAGGAGACTGTTTTTAGCAAAAAGGTTTGCGATACTGGTGGGTTTAAAGGATCAGATTGAAAAATATCCCCATTTTTTGGCAAAGCATCTCGAGAAATCTCAGCTGGGTCTTCTTGCACTTCTGATATGGTCCACGGAGATCGATCATTTGTTGGCAGGACATCCTGGGATAAACCAGTTTTTGGCTGGTCTTCTTGAAATGTTTCACTTTTCGAATTGGCCACTGGAGAGAATTGGGAAATTGTAAGGGTACTGAGCTGTGACATACAGGTGAGGTAGTGCTCAGAGTCTACACTCTCATACAGGCTATGGCTATGTGACAATACTGAAGACAGCATCTCTCTGCTACCATTTGGTGTCTCTTCCTCATAAACACCAATTAGGGTTTCAGGTAAACTGAAATTTCTCTTAGATGCATTAGGTGGTGAATCAGTGACTTTCTCCTTTGTAAATGACATGTTGCTTGAGTCTGTAGATGAAAAATCCACAAGAACCTTCGAGTTCTCAACATCAAATCCTTCCTCTACAAAATTAACTTCACTTTTGTCTAATGATTCAAATCCTGGATTACCTGCAGCATCCATCTCCATTGTCAGTCTTCCTTGTAAGTCACTGGATCCTAATGGATTGGGCAACCCTAAAGGATATGCTGCTTCATGGACATCCAAGTATGTTCTTTCTTTAATGTCAGATTCTCGCAATTCTACATCCCCATCTCCTTTTTTAATACCATCAACTGATTTGAAGGTCTTGTGTCCTCTTAGTTTGGACTTTGACTCTGAATCATTAAAGCTCCTGCTTAGAAACTCAGATGTTACATTGGAAGATGCCTCTAAAGTATCAAAATTAGTATAAGGCAACGAGGTCTTCAGGTTATCTACACACAGTTCAGTGTCATCTGTCTTCCTCTTGGAGGAAATGCATTTAAGTGTTTCTTGTTTAGACATTTCACCCACACCTAAATAAGGTAATGATTCAGAATTGAGTGCTGAGGGTTCAGGAGTCACAGACAACAGTGACATTGCATTTGGTGTAATATTTTCTTGGCAGATTGAGGATGCATTGTCTTCATGCTTAAAAAATGGGCAGTTTGAAAGTGCGGGGTAAGGGCATGCTAGGGCATTGAGCTCAGAGAAGTCTATGCCCGAGTTATGAGGCAATGAGGAGTCTGAAGCATTCAGAGGAACAAAATTATTGAGGTCGGCCGGAGTACCACAGCACGCAAAATTGACTTCGGCTTCAAAGTGAGGAAGTGCACCTACAATTATAGCACATGCTGGGGTTATATTGCATATACTTACTGGAGCAAAAGTTTTATTGGACACAACCAGGTCACCTTCACTGTATATTGGTGTTTGATCAGTTGGTTCAATCAGAGAGGGAGAAGTAGGGATGGTCTTTTGAGTGTTATTATTTGAGGTTAGTTTTAGTCTATCACCAATGGTATCCCATTCAGTATATTGGTCAGAAGCATCAGGTGTATCAGTACTGCCAAAAGAATATGTAAAGTTGTCTGATAATTCATCCTCTAGTGTTCCCTTTGTATTTCCAACTTCAGCCAAGTCTAAAGGAGGGGTGGGGTTTCTTGGTCTGGAGGCAGGCACTTCAGGCTGATAGTTGGCTGAGCTACAGAGAAAGGGCAAAGGAGGTGTTAATTGAGTAACAGTATGCATCTCCTGGAAAATGGATTCTGCCTAAGTAGTGAAAAAAAAAGGGTTAGTAGGAGAGATAAATGAGGCAAAAGTGAAGGGGTTAGTGTGTTGGTAAGACAATCCCTCGGAGAGGTCAATGAGGGGCAGGGATAAAAGGGAATGCATGGTGCTGGAGCTGGAGTCTGTCTGAGGAGCAACCAGCTGGCTGTGAATGGAAGGCACACAGTTACCCCATTAGAGACCACCTATTTATTAGTTTAATCTATTATTTAGTTAGCTAAATATATAATAATATCTTATTATTGCTTGCACTGTATTTCTGTACTATGTATATGGAGGTATAGGTATAATTTGAAGCTCAGGAACATCATTTACATAAATGTGTCTACGACATCTTATGACCGGATGAAAGCATAGGAGTAATTACCACACCAGAATATATTTTACAACATGGCAAAAGGTTCAGCCTTAAATCATGGAATATATGTTAGTCTTGGACTCTGTATACATTTGGTAGTTTTATGCATCTTACTGTAAGTAGGAGTACATGGAGATGAAACGTAAATGCACCCTAGACAAGCTAAAATCACATTCATGAGACTTCAGGAGACAGATTCAGTTAACGTTAGCCACATGTTAGGCAAGCGAAAATCTGTCTCTTCAAGCCATATTTGATGATAAAAACACCTACTATTTCAGAGAGGGATATTTTGTGGCATGTGAACAATGTTGGGGGACTTTTTAAAGCAAAATTTCTGTTTACTGCAAAAAACTATCAGTTACATTGCAGCATTACTTTCTGATAAAAGTAACTAGTTAGAGTACTTTTTCATTGCAGAAAATGAAAACTCCTTTGTGATTCCTCATGCATATTGTTTTAGTGAAGACCTTTATAATTATTCTACTGTCATCACTCAGTGAAGTTTGGCCCATAATCTGTTAACTACTAATACCCCTATCTCACCTACGCGGTTTCACGCAGTGGCCATAAGTACGGTTCATCACGATTCATTGCGAGTTAATTTAAGAGGTTTAACAAATTTGTGGCATTCAGGAATTACAGACACACGCATTTGTTTGTGGGCTCAAAAATATTGGAACAAATGGCTGACAAGCAGTTACATAGCCAAGTGTGGCCTGCTCCCTTGTTACTTCATGTCTAACCGTGCATAGAAAAGACCTGCAGGTGGTTCTGAGTGTAAAATTTGCATTTTGTAGCTGTTTACTCGAACACTCAACATATGGTTCGAAGAGGTGTTTATGCATGTGAAGGTGGCCATCATTAGGTTAAAAAACAAAATACACCCATCAGAAAAACAGCAAGAACATTGGAAGCAGCACATACAACAAAAATGAATGTTAGCCCCTACAACAGTTTGAAACATTCTTAAAGGAAGGAATTAATTGGCATGCTCAGCAACATTAAAAGGCTTGGAAGACCACATAAGACAACTTAACGTAAAATTAAAGTTGATGATTGCATAATTCTATCCATGGTGAAGAAGAACCCTTTCACAACATCTGGCCAAGTCCATCTTGAGGAACGAGGGTGCGTCATTGTCAAAGTCTACACTCAGGAAACGGCTTTATGAACTAAATACAGATGCTTCACAGCAAGGTGCAAGCCACTATTAACACTCAAGAACAGAAAGGCCAAATTAGACTTTGGCAGATTCTCGGACTAATGAAACCAAATTTAACTTGAAAAGAAAAATCATAATCGATACCATACCACATCATGTGTCAAACATGGTGAAGGCTCTGTTATGGCATAAGTGTGTATGGCTGACAATGGAACCATTGGTGTTTATTGAGGGCCTGATAGCTAATAAAAGTAGCAGTGGGTTTTTAAGTTTATAGGGCTATATTCGCTGCTCAGATTTAGCCAACTGCTGCAAAACCTATAGGACGCTGCTTCATATTGCAGATGATAATGACCCTAAACATGTGTATGTAAGTGTATGAAAATTGCTGCAATTCATGAATGGTTATTGCCACACTTGTATGTAAAAGCTGCTCTAAGTCTTGACTTTGCTCACTTCTTAAATGTTTCATTTCAAGTTCAATGTGGTGGTGGACAGACGCCAAATCCCAAAAACCTTTGTTTGTTTCAAAGATTTACGGACCCAACTGTAACTCATTAAACCAGGCTGGACGAGAAAACAAGTTGGGTCATCTTGTTTGCATTTTAATAAGTAACCTTAAAATAAATCACTCAAGGCAAGAATATTTTTGGTTAAGCTCAGTATAGAACAGAGACAGGGTACAATTCCCCTGTAAAAATGTGATGAGAAAAGAACATCCAAATTTGATATAGAACAATATAAAAACATCACAATATGTATTGAATGGTCTCGCTACACCAGCAACTTTCATTTTCTGCAATTCTCCCTGTCTTTATGTATGTGCTCAATCTGATTGGCACAACATGTCACATGACACTTTAATTAGCTGATTCAGATCATACAGTTTGTAGCCATGTACTGTACATGCACACATGCACAATGAACTCTATGCTGCATTCAGGCACAGATTCAATCCAGGCTAAAAGAAAACAAGGGTGTATTCAGTAGTGGAGAATGCAGGATTCAAAAACACATCTAAAAAGGTTCCACACAGTGTATCAAATCATATGAAAAAAACATATTGCCCCATCCCTAGAAAAATCCTAGGTGTATTTCAGAGACGCATCTTTATATATCAAAGAGCCACTTCCACATTTGTGACATTTTGTGTAGCATTTATGCATAAAGATGCCTAATTCTATTAACTAGAAATTTTTTATTTGAATTTCTGATTAATATCTGTTTGGCAAAGTTTTTAAAATGGCCTTTATACTTATGAGGCAAACAAGGTGGCGGTAGCAGTTTAAAAACAAACATGCACACAACTACAGAGTATGTGTGCCAAGAATGAGTAAATTAAACCATACCACACCTGCTTTATTTTGCAGCACAGCAAGAATTGCAGAGCTAAGACACACCATAATGATCATCCAACTATATTAAAGAAAGAGTGAGTGCACCAGAGCTGACCAGCACTGAGGGACTGAATAGAAATAAAACATGACTGTAGTCTAATTATGCTTTAGGGCGGAGAAATAAGATAATTCATCAATGTAATGCTATATAATCATACTGGTGTACAAATAAGACATGTTCATTCACTTTTCTGTAAATATGTGAATGAGAGTTTTAAAATCCATCTTTATGAATCTTTTAAACACTGGAATGAGAGTACACACAAATTAAGCAGAAAAAGACAAAATGTCTTATTTGGTTGATGTTCAATGGCAAGAGATTAAAGATGGTGGAAAATATTTCTGGGTTCATATTTAGGGTTTCCATAGGCATGCACAAAATCAGCCAAAATGTACAAAAAAACTAAACAATGTAACACTTGAACCAGTTAATAAAAAAAATAATAAAAAAAACCAGCTAAATTAAAAGACTAAATTAGGGGCAAACAGGTTTTTTGATATTAAGGTGACTGGTTAATTTACTTCCCAGGGAGCCCTCATGTCGGTTTCTTCTTCTTGTTTGCGCTGTGCACTAGGTATAGATTCACCTTACGAAACTGTGAGTAAACCAAACCGTTCTCCCACTCTGTCCACTCACTCCACCCCCGAGTTGCCAGTGAGCCTGACTCCTTCTGCCCTCTGGACATGACTCATCCAAGTTCCCTGCTACTGGTTGGAGTCCTCATCAAATGGTAAAAATGGCTGCTTGGGATGCTTGCGGTGCCTGAAGACGGTTCCCCTTGACCATGAAAATGGTCTTGGACTTGACAGTCGCAATTTCAGTTTAGGACTGAAATTACCATAAACAGTTTTGTACCCGAGCCTCCAACAACAAAAGTGGACTTCATATTAACTTAAACACCTTTCCCATTATATTGAACTTTCAACTTCATAGCACACAGTATGACTGCAAATCAATCCGTGCTATATTTATCTGATGTCACCCAAATAAGGATGGGTTCCCTGTTGAGTCTGGTTCCCCTCAAGGTTTATTCTTATCGTCATCATCAGTTTTTCCATGTTACCGTTGCCCTCGTCTTTTTTTTTTTTTATTCTGTAAAGCTACTTTGCAACAATGACCAATGATAAAAGCACAATATAAATAAAATTTAAATGAATTGAATTCATTGTGGCTGGTTGTCCAGAGGCTCTTAAGAAGACTGACAATAAAATGAATTTTGATATTTTACCCCCAAACCAGATGCCTCTGCCAGAAGGTTATTAGCTAGCCCTTGATAAAGCTTTCAACAAGATAATGATTCAAAACAAGCATCCAAATAAACAGCAATGGCGTGGGACACAATTATTGTTTCACAATGTTTTTGAACCCTACTAAAAACTGTCAACACAAAACTAAGAATATAATGCAGCTTAAAATGATCTGTATGAAGAAATGTGCCAAGATCCCTCTACAAGTGTCTCAGACATTGTTAGATGTTACCAAAAGAAGTTCAGTGCTGTTGCTCCGTCAGTGGAAAACACAGCTAAATAGAAATCAAAGGGTGCTGAGTGCATTTTGAAACAAGTGTTTTGGAGGGAAAAAGGCTCAGAAATTATATCTGGAAAGATAAAAAGGATACACTGTCCCCATATATGATGAAGTGTATGTCAGTGAATGTATTATAAACTCATTGAGCACTTTATTAGGAACACTGTATTAATACTGGGTAGGGACTCCCTTTGCTCTCATGTTAAAATGACTGCATCATTGCATTCCTGTAGGTTATTCAGGTGTACCTTCAATCTCCCATTCGACCACTTCCCAAAGGCCCTTTAATGGATATAGATCCAGTGACTGGGAAGGCCACTGAAAAACACGGAGGTCATTGCCACGTTCATGAAACCAGTTTGTGCTTTATGACATGTATTATAACCATTATAAGACGGGTCAGTTGTGGCCATAAAGTGATGCACCTAGTCAGCAAAAAATACTCAATAATGTTGATATATAATACTCAGTAATACTTACAATAGGCTGTGGCAGTCAAGCAATGATCGATATTTACATGCCAAAAAGTGTACAAAGACAACATTCCCCATACCAAAACACTGCATGTACTGTATAGGTGATCAGCAATTCAAACCAGCAACTCTGGCAAACAACAATTAAACCATGTTGAAAATCACAGAAAACACTTTTTTTCCCTATTGTGATAGCTGATGTAAACACAACCTCTGTAGGTATCTGTATGACTTTCTGTACTCTTTCTATACTGTACTATTCACACTGATTAGATTGCATGAATGAGAATATTGAGGCAACAGTAGAAAAGAGATAAATATGGTTTTATAAAGATACTGCATTTTCTTACATTCATTACTAGCATGATTTCATCATTATCTTTAATTTAACTGCCATAAAGGTATCTTGTAGCAACTTTATTAATATGCCCAGATTAGTTGATGGTAGATTGTATCTTATGATAACAATATAATAAATAACAAATTTGTACATAACAAATCACTGCTTACAGTACTACTGTTTGGCATCCACCCAAAAATGTATCAGCACATCTGACTTAACAATATATACTGTATAATTGTACAGATTACTCTGCATCATTTACGTGCAAATTAATTACAAGCTATGCCAGCTAGCTAGTATTTAATTTGCAAGCTTACTGATTAAGAATTGTAGTTATGCTATACACACAGATATACAATCTGTCCATCATACCTGGGGACCTAAAGACAAGAAGCAAATAGTCAAAGAATACACTACAGCAAACTGCAGAAGGAATAGGAGCAAGGCGAACAGAGAATCTATTTGCAGTGGTCCTGCTGATATTAGTGCCAACAAAACTGAGAACAAATTTATGCGCACATATTTGTAATAGAATCAGTCAGTGATGCACATATTTTTACCTTGGTTTACTGTAGGGGTCCTTCGAGCTGAACCAGCTTCTGTGCCTTCCCTCTGCTACTGGCTGAGCCTGGCCAGTTCCCTCTTTTTCAGCCCGTGCATGTGAGAACAAGCTTCGCTTCTTCTTGCCTTGAATTTCTACGTCACTTACAGGCACAGGTGCTTCCACCTCTGTTTCATCGGCCATCAACCCAGTATGCTCTAGTGCAGCAGCGATGGCCGCCTTTTCCTCCTCTCCTGGTTTATCAAATGACCAGCGGCGACCGTCGACAGGCCCTCCGCCTTGCTGCTCCTCTTTATGGCGGGAGAGGTTCTGCAAGGATAGAGAGTGCGCAGAACCCTTCTGCAGCAGCCCTACTGCAGGGAACTGAAGTTCAGGTTTGGATTTAGACTCCACTTTAGGTTGCTTAGTCTGAAACCCCTGACTAGTTTGAGGTTTGATTTTTAAGGGCTGGGCTGTTTGGGCCTGAGTAGGTTTGCCTTTCTCTGGGGGGCTTGTCTGAGGGGTTTTCAGTGGTTCTTGTTGGGTCTCTGTCTGGAGCCTAGGTTGTTGTAGTACCAGTGAGGGAGGTTGGTGAGTAAGAGGAGATGTCTCAACTGGATTTCCATTAACACAGACAGAGGGCAGGAGAATGGGGGCATCACTGTCAGAGGTCAGGGAATGAGGCACTGGGATGCTAAAGTCACACACCTCATCAAACACATGTTTAACTGGAGAAACTAGTGGCGAGGGCGCAACTGTGTGCTCTGAAAGAGAGGGGGAATACAAAGACCAAATATTATATATGAAACCAAAATGTAGTAAGCTAAAAAATATAATAGCTTTGACCTTTTATATTTAGTAACAATCAAATAGTCTATTCTATCTGCGTTTTTGGCCTTTCATCTATATGCAGACGCAGTGCTTTTGGAAAATTCCTTTCAAACTCCTTTGATGATTCTCCAAAACTCTTTTTCTAGTGGTGCTCTGTGGACAGGGGAAACAAAGATTTTGGCTTGTCACCTTGTGTATGGATGATATCATTGTTTCTGTGCTAGTCTCCTTGATTTGATGTCAGCTTCGTTTATAAGGATATTTGGTACAATGGTGGACTTAAGTATAGTAAACTAGTTACTCTTTTAACCTTGCTTACTGGGCGTTTTACATGCATGTACATACGCGTGCAGTTACTCACAACAAATTACTTTAACAAACAGAGATGCCTGAATGTATTACGAAGCTCACTGCAGCTACATACAAAACTCTGAAGACACAGTTTTGGACAAGACCTGTCAGAGTTCTACAAAGCGCAACCGGTAATGATGTTTTGTCTAGGCTTCTGATTGGCCCCCTGTTGATTAGGGATGCTCCTAACATCACTTAAAAAAATAAATAAATAAATAAATAAATAAATAAAAGTACAAAAAATCTTTTTTTTTTTTTTTTTTTATATTAACCGGCTACTAGTG
>JAQQZT010000039.1:20330851-20355034 GCA_030068275.1 Clarias platycephalus | reverse complement strand
AGTGAAGATGGAAGACGAGGTGCGGGAGAAATTGAGGTCGGGAATTTACATAATTTAATGGTCGCGGGTGCGGGGCGAGGCGGGTTGTAAAAATAGATACAGTGGTGCGGGGCGGGCTGGGGCGGGCCAAATAATTTCATAAAAGCGGGAAAAATACCCGACCCGCGCATCACTACCGGCTACGTATGAACATGGTCTTAGTCTTTTTAAAGAGCCCCTATTATGCGAGTATACCGAGTATGATTCGGCCCATGACGGAGGGTGAGAAGTCCGGGGAATGTCCAGTGACGTGGATCCGTAACAGAGTAAAAATAGATTTGCTAACGACTCGTTTAGGCGAATGTGAGCCGAGTTGTTTTTTTTTTTTATGGACAAAAACTTCATTTATCGTGCACTGTCAGCGTCACAGATAGTGCAGATAGTTTATGTTCACGTACAGCTACATGACACACTGCATGAAAGATCATATTTGAAAAAGCATAATAGGACCTCTTTAAAGAAAAGCTGTAAATGAAATAAAAATTAAGGTTTAAAAAATTTTTTTAGGCACAGGCTCCAATTTATACATACAGCAATATTGTGTGTGTGCATGCTCATGTGTGCGTATGTGTATATACCTGGGCTGTTGTCTGCAGTCAGGTTGCTGCTGTTGCTAGGTGAATTGGAGAGGTCAGAGACCACTACACTGATGCCAGCAGTTGGACTAAGGCTTCCCCCTCTGGAAGATGACTCACTGCTCTCAGAACCCAGAGAAGTGCTGGACCGTGTGTCTGAGGACTTCCGTAACCTTCCATGGAGGAAGTAACTTCTCATTTTACTCCTCCTCAATTCCCCTCCCTCATCATCCTCATAGTCTTCTTCGCCACCACCATCACTTGGAAGACGGCCCCGCACGCGTGCTATTGCACCGTAACTCCCAGGAACAATGGCAGAGGAAGACTCTTCATCACCACCATGCTTCCGGGCACGCATGCGCTCACGCAGCCTGATGAAGGCTGACCGAGGTTTGTCCTTTATGGAGAGATCATACATGCTGGCTGTCAGGTTATGGCGAGTGAACTGTACCGTTAGCTGAAGCTCTCCCCTTTCTTTCTCCTTTTTGCCAGTTTTAGAATGAAGCTTGTACCATCTGAAGAGAAAAGGTGCAGCTTAGTAAAATGAACTCTTAGACAAACTATTATTTTTTCTTTCTTTTTTAATAATACATGGGTATGTTCTCAAACAACTAACAGGCATTAAATTAAGTTAAAATAGGTTGTATTTAACTCCATTAAGTGTAACAGCTTCAACCCAACATCCATTTTCACAATACATGTATTTTAAGAAACCTACACGTTACACATGTTACACATATGCGGGGTGTTCAAGTCAAACCGAAACTTTGGATTCTCATCATCATAATGCAAAGTCTTCTGTAAATGTTCATCAGTTTTATACCTTTATTAACAAGACATTTCATAACAAGTCCCAATTTGACTTGAACATCCCTTGTACATAATATTTCTCTTGAATCTAAAAAATATCATAGAATGATTCAATAAAATCTTAGACTCTTATTTTATAGGTCCTTATAGACTTAGTCCTTGGTTTTACAGGGAAACAGATGGCATGCTGACATAGATGCACTGGGAATTCTAGACAGACATCATTACACCATGCAGACAACATTGTGCTTAAAACATTTTACACCAGTTAATGAATACTCCCATTAAGAGAGGAGCTTTGGAGATAGACAGAAATTTATTATTTTATAAAATGGAAGCTATGCATGAAGCCTTGAAATTGTCCATCTGAACCATACAGTATGATGACTAGCTGGGGGAAAGAAAAAAAAACTGAGATGAAAGCTGAGCTATCAGTTTCATGTTGCACCTGCTATATGCATATAGTAAACAATATTATACAATGTGGCCCAAAAGTAGCATTTTTCTTATATGAAATTTTATGTTTTTCTTTTTATTTTAGCTTTAAAAGTAGTTCGAAAAAAAGTGAATCGAACCAGATCTCAGAGATGTCCTGTTAAACACAGTAGTATTAGATCTGCAGTAGAAAGAAAGTATACAATTAAAGTGGAGAAGATTGGAACAATGTTTTAATATTTTATATAACAGGATGTCCAAAAAGTGTCAATACATGAAGGAAATTAACCCTTTTTAGCGCAATTTAATTTCATTAACAAGACATCTACTTTGTCTTATTCTATTAAAGGCATTCTTAAAGGTTACTGTACATATACTGTACATACACAAATACACATTCATCCATTCATTCAATTATTTATGAGCCCTCCCAAAATGGGGTGTACTCTCATTTTTTTTATTTCAAAATTTTAATGTGGTGTACAAAGGCACCAAATGCCTTGTTTGTTCTTTATACTGAAGATGTCCAAACAATGAAAAAATGTGTGGAATTGTGTAGTTAAAAAAAAAAAATAAAAAAAATAAAAAAAAGTTAAACAGTGCAGAATATATTTTATATTTATAAGTTGCTACAATTACCTTTGATGGCAGCTTGGCACACTCATGGTATTCTCTCATCAGATTGACAAGGTAGTCACCTGGAATGGTTTTCGGTTCAGAAGTGTGCTGTGTCAAGGGTTAATTTGTGACCTTGCATGCCTTCATAATGTGCTTTAGACCATCAGTTGTCTTGTGCAAAGGAAGGGTGGATGTCAATAGCCATATTAGTGCTACTACAACTACTGTACAAATACATGGTAACATACACTCAGTTAAGTAAAGATAAAAGACGTTAAAAACGTTTTTACTTTAAGAAATGAAGGTCAGTCAACCTGAAAAATCTCAAGAACTTTGAATGCATCTCCAAGTGCAGTCATCAAAACTGTCAAACGCTATGAAACTGGCTCTCATGAGGACCGTCCCAGGAAAGGGAGACCAAAAGAGATACCTCTGCTGCAGAGGATAATTTTATTAAAATGAACAGCCCCAGAAACTGATGCTTTACACAAAAATGCTGCTCTGAGTTTAAGCGGCAGAAATATATCAACATCCATATACACATTATATTTTTATTATGTGGTGACATTGCATGAACTTATCAAAAAAGTAATCATTGCAAAAGGCGGTCCAATGAAATATTAGAATGTGCACATTTCCTTTGGCCGGGCAGTGTGTATAAACATACTGTATCTATTTTATGCATACAACATTAGAAATTATCATTTATGGTTTTGTTTTTAAATGTGTAAACATTTTAAGTACAGTGATGCTTCTATAAGAAATTAATAGCAATCATGGTTAATGGGCTTGGAAGATTATATTCCACATTTTGGACCAAGTATATTTTTCTGATTTGGACTATTTAACACTTTCACTTGGTTACTCCATTTTCTTAGGACAGACCATGAGTTATGAAAACTCCTTTTATTTCTTAAACAATCTCTGTTTTATTGTTTATTTGGGTTATTTTTTATTTTTTTTTTACAAAAGGTGGGCCTCATTTTCTTCAAAACAATATAAAGTTATGGGGTTTATTGCCCTTATTTTTCCCAGGATGTAACAGCAACCAAAATGGAGTTTAAACAAAATATTATGAAACTCCACTGGGTTTGTCACTGATGCACAAATGCAACATGGCCTCCTAATCTTCCTATCTTGCTTTAGGCAAGCCATTTCAAAATGACTCACTGTATATCTCAGTTTAGGTATAGCTGTTTACACATGCAATAATGTTGACAACATTAAAAGCCCAGTCTGAAAAAAGCCTTATCAGCAGTATTGATCTGCACAACTGTGCAATACATACGTGCACACAATTAACATTACAGTTAACATTCATAATGTGCCCAGGGATCAATACAACCATGCTGCAAGAAAATGCTATGAATTTTTAGTTCTGCTCACAGCACCAATGCACTTACAGTATACCCCATTACAGTCAGTGCACATCTCTCTCACATACAAACCCATGGTTTAGCACCATTGTCCTAGACCTTACTTCCTATATATAGGGGGTTAAAGTCAATCAGAAGCTAAAAGATACCAATTCACTTTGTCTTCCCCCATAACACCTCATGGTATCTTCTAGCTTCTGATTGACTGGACACACCTGATCCAGGTAATCAGCAGAGAGTAGTGCAGGGATAATTGGAAAACATGCAGGGTTGCAGCTTTCAAGGACAAGAACTGGCCACCCCTTCTACAGTATATACGGTCATTAAGCAAAGACCAATTAATTTGTGTCAATTAAACTTTCAAGTGCAGTTACCTCCTTTATAAATTTACCTATCCTTCAATGTTTGCTTATGCACACAAACAAATTTATGCACATACACAATAAATATCATGAGATTACATCATAAATGTGACACCTGGAGATTTCAATGCTGGAATCATGCTTGTCTTCTATCTTCAATCAAAATAATGCTGGGTTTAATTGCTAAAATGGCTGTGTTGGTGCATGCAATGGTACAAAAAACTAATGGAAATATGCAGACAATTTTGCTGGCAATGTGGACTTGGTATCATCTATATGCACACTTAGGGTTTAACCATTGTCGTATTCTTAAAAACTAATCTTGCACTAGAATTGAGAATTATTTTACGACACACCTCAAGTTCACACTAGAAAGGCGAGTCTGCTAAATTCTGTAGATATGCTAGCTTCATTTCCTCTTCCTTTCTTCATTTCCTTTCCCTACAATGTCAACCATCATGTTTCACCCAGTTGTTAGACCTAGTGAACATTTATCTCACGAATATGAAGCCACAGCACAAATGCTGCAACAGGAAACCGGGTAAATGGTGGCTTTAACCCTCAAATGAGTGTTGATTTTTAAAATAATAAGTACCATACTCGAACAGTGACCTAGCAGTATACTACACACTGATTTAAGATGTCATGCTATTCTTTCTCACAGGCACTCAGGTGATGTCAGCCTAGCCTAAATACTTTATCTCCACATTCAGGGAAACACCAACACAACACAGAATGTACCCAATTACCATGAGTGTGACTCACACACAGTCATACAGTAAAAGAATAAACATACTGCAGAGAACCAGCACACACACACACACATCTTTGCGTATATACTAAGTTTTCTTGGTTTCTTGATGATTAAGTCAAGAAACAACTTGATTTCCTATTTCCTAGATGTGCAAAGGAAGTGGTGAAGAACAGATGTCTCAAGAACTACCCTCATTATCTTCATTATATATATGCATTTAAAAAAAAAAAAAAAAAAAAAAACACAAACTAACACATTTTCCATCATTTAACACATTGTTAGACATTATGCGACATGTAACTGTTTGCAAAAGCCAAACCAAAATACAAATATTTGCCTGAATTTTACACGTATTCACAGGTCTACATTAATGATCACCAGTCACCCTGACATTAGTAGCTGCATGTAAGGCATAACCAATTTGCATTTAGTGACACCCACAAAATCCCATAAAAGGAAAAGCTTGCCAAACTGAAATGACAAATATATGTCCCAAAATAATCATTTTCTCTGAGAATTATACAATAAAAATGTATTGTTTAACAGCGTATAGTGTGACAAAAAATCTGAGAAAAAAAATATATATTTATCTACCATACCCAGGTGATCATGGACACCGAGCATATCACACATGACACTGCCTTGTTTTATTCAAACCAAATGTTTTGGCCACTGTCCAGATGGAGTTGATCAAATTCCCTTAAATTAATGAGTGTACTTGTGTAAAGGCTTGAATGAATAATTTACAAATATATGCATCCATTCATGTCCAAATAATGTATTAAATGAAGCATGTCTGTCTAATTGTATCAATCCATACTAATTCTCTGTACTACCTACATTAAGCGAAATGTACATTTTCAACAGACAATGAATATAAAAAATATGGTGCATAGAGCAAATACATTTCTGGATTAACTGGGGGTGTTAAAGGCATTATACACACAGCATCCACTTCATTATGATATCACTTATCCTATCAGCCAATTGCATGGGAGCATTGCGATGCATAAAGGCATGCAGTTATAGGTCAAGAGCTCAGTTACGGTTCACATCAAACATCAGAATAGGGAAAAGTGTAATCTCAGTTACTTTAACCCATGGCATAGTCATTGGTACCAGATGAGGATGGTAGGAGTACTGCTGATCTCTTGCTAATTTTACATACAACAGTCTCTAGAGTTTGCATAGAATAATGCACAATACAAAAAACACTGAGTGAGCAACAGTTCTATGGGTAGAAATGCCTTGTTAATAAGGGAGGGCAGAAGGAAAAGATTCAAGCTGACAAGGCGGAAATACAAACTTGAAAAGTATGAAAGTTCTTTACAGCTGTGGTGAGGTGGAGGGGCTACAACAGCAGAAAACCACATTGGGTTTCGCTCCTCTCAGCTAAGAATAGGAACTTGAGGCTGTGATGGCCACAGATTCGCTGGTCAGTTAAAGATTTGGGGGGGGGGTGGAAATCACCTGGTCTTCTTCCAGTCATTTAGGGTAAGTCTGTGTTCATGTGATGTGATCAGACCCGTGGGGTCATTCTTCTCTGAACTCTCCCAAGGTGTTTCAGCCTGCTGGCTTTTTGTGCAACGTTTTGTTTGTTTTTCGCACAATTCTGTGTAAACTCTAGGAACTGCTGTGTGTGAAAATCACAGGAGATCAGCAGTTTTTGAAAAACTCCAGCCAGCCCATCTGGTGCCAGCAACCATGATATGGTTTAAGTCACTGAGACCACACTTTCCCCCATCCTAATGTTTCCTGTGAACATTAAGCTGATAAAGTTCTTGACCTCTAACTGTGTTGACCTCTACATTGTGTAGCTGCCACACGATTGGCTAGCTGCATAAATTGACAGGTGTTCCTAATAAAGTGGAAGATAAGTGTATATAAGATAGTGGTCCACAAGTAAAGCTGCAGGATCTAACTTGTGATTACATTTTTCATATAATTATTACTAAAGGCGTTTCTAGCATTTCGGTAATCTTAAATAAGACATTAGAGAAAATGTAATTTTACTGTGTTTTTTGTTCATTTTTAGGGGTTATTAGAATTTTTTTTTTAAACTTAGATTTCTATGGTTAGATGTTTAGCCTGCTATGCAGAAGGCCCGGGTTCAATTCAGAGCCAGTGCCCAAACCCCAGCCACTGGATGCAGTGCCGGTCTCAAGCAAGATTTATAAGGTACTAAATGGCAGCCAGTCCTCATCCAGATGCTCTATTATATGTAAACATTCTGATACAGTAGTCAGTGCAACAAAGACCTAATATATTTAATTAATGTCAGTTAACCCACAAATGATAGATAGATAGATAGATAGATAGATAGATAGATAGATAGATAGATAGATAGATAGATAGATAGATAGATAGATTAAAAGGTTAATGATAGATTAAAGTCATTAACCTACAAATCATGCACCGACTGTGTGTGCGTTTGTTTCTTTATGCAGAAACACGTTCTAACATATTTCATATTGTTAAAGGTTTTAAGATTTTGCTAATTGGGAAGAATTTTGAGGGGCTGTATGTCTCTTCTTACTAATAGAATATTACATTATAAATTATATTAGCACATATTATGTAATAAATTCTTCCATGTGGCATATTTAAAATCCCTTGCATATGATTCACTGGATTGTTATTGTACGACTTGCAATGCAAAAAATATAACCATGCAATATACAGTATGTATTATCTCAGTTTAGCAGTGCCCAGCCCCATTCCTGAACATCTACCACTGCCAGGTGTAATAACCACTAACTATTTTTACACACTTACAACTTAATTAGTTAGAACAGCAATGTTTAGGGCTCTTCTACCAGTTACTGTATACCAAAATACTATTTTTCAAGCTACTGAACTGTAGCCTCTGGCAAAAGTCATCTCTGCAGTGTAATGTAGGTCAACAAGCAATATACTGGAAACCAGTAACTGGACCAAAATGCAGATTTCCTGTAGAAAAACACCACTTTATCCTCAAAGCATATAGATCCAGTTATAGATATAGATAGTAGTGTATGTTCAAATCAGGTTGTTCAGCATTAGACTTCTACAAGCTGCTTCATAGATTCTAACTATTATTTAGTATTCCTGTTCCAGTCTGGGCTATATCACTGATGAGAACTGCATGTGCAGGCTTACAGTTAGCTTAGACTTATAGAAAGCAAAAGCTGACAAAGGAGAACTGTTCTCTGAGAAGAGGATGCTCATTATTTCCCACATTAAAAACCAGACTCTAGTCTCTGCAACTGAGAGAGGTGACGTTATTTATGCTGTGACCTTGACTCTGACATGTTCTCTGGAGAACACATCAAGTGTAAATACACTAGGGTATACAGACTTCACCACGCTGCCGCTCAGATGGTATCAGTAACTGTCCCGAGGCCTCATTCACAGTCTTGCCTCTGCGAGCTGTATGAAGGAGGGCGTGACTGCGGAATGGATTGCAGCACTCTCTCTCTCTCTCTCTCTCTCTCTGCAAGCTAGATTACTCCTCTCACAAACTGAAAACCAGGCACCGGCTTTAACATCCATCACCTTTACCAATATGGTAAAATCTTTTTTGCAGCTTGTGCTTGAACACGGAACTATTTACAAACAAACAAACAAACAAGCAAACAGACAGAAAGGCAAATAAAACCTACTCGTTTCTCATGCACACACGCTCACGGAACGCCTTGTCCAGCGCGATCACGGTCTGGCCCAGGAACACGTCGAGGCCGATTAGCGGGCGGTGCATGACGGTGAGGGTGAGGTCGCTGGTGCCCGCCGGGTGCACGTCGCGGCCCCCGTCCTCCAGCGCGCCAGGCTGCAGCTCGAACGAGCACTCCTCGCCCCATTCGGGCTCCGTGGTTTTCTCCATCACGCATGTGGAGTACTTCTCCTTGCCGAGCTGCACCACGGCGTACGCGTCGCTCGTGCCGTGCTTGCCCTTGGCGCGGATCCCGCGGGCTCGAATCACCAGCACCTGCACGTGCGTCGGCACCCATCGCTGCTCCTCGTCCCTGGTTACCGAGGCCATGGACGCGCGTGCTCGCAGCTCCGAGACATAGACCGCGGGATGGATGGTGACGTTAAAAAAAAAAAAAAAACCCTCGAGCGCTGTCGCTTGAAGCCCGAATAGTGCGCTGCAGAGTGATCGTCAGTCTAATCTCTCTCTCCGCGACATAGCATGATTTCCGCCTGCTCCTGTACGCTGCGACTGAGACTGTCTACTTTAAATAAGTATGTGACTTATGTCATATGAACACGTTCTGCCGGTCTGTGTTTCGCGTCGTATCTCGTTCCGGCTCGGCCGCAGATTCTTGCCTTTGCGGCGCTGTTGCCATCGAATCAGTCCGCCGACGTCACTGTTTTATCCTCCCGCAGCACGAGGAAGTACCGGAAAGCTCCGCGCGGATCCGTTCCCAACCGCACAGTATTTCAAAATACTACACCACGGTTTCTAGTATTTAGTACTGCATTAAACAAAACAGGGTGCTTTGGCTTCCTTGTTGGCATAATCCGGTCAAAGTGCTGCGGTGAATGCACGGTTCTATATTTCATTCCGTTAGATGTTCTCCTCCACTGCGTATGCTACAGCTCTCTTTAAAAAGTCTCTCTTTTTTTTTTTTTTTTTTGCAATGCTGAATAATTCAAAATGGCTACACCGGCAAAAGTCCGGTACGGGAATTCCCTTATTTTGCCTAATAATGGCATGTTCTTCCAGATGGCAGGAAAGAGACACTTTGTAGTTTAGTGCACAAGGTTTAGTGAAAGTCAGCACCGGCTCACCTGCCAAAGAGCCCGAGAAAGGTCCTGTAGTGTAGTGTACGTATATAGAGTATTAGAATGTTGATGTATTATCATCTGGTCGCAATTAAGTGCAAGATACCCCCCAAAAAGGCGTGACTGTATGCATATTTTACATTAGCTAACTTCCCAGAATCTTCCCAGGTCTGTTCATGCATGTCCTCGTCTCTTCAGCCCCAAACACCCCTCCCCCGGTCGATCAAGAGCAGAACATGACAAGATACAGTAATACTTGAAATACGTAGAGAATGCAGTTACTCACTGTGTTTCTAGGTATAGATAATAGTAAGGCCTAATTTGTGGATAATGAATTACACATGCTCTGTTAAATTGTTGTTTATTCCTGGACCATTAGATCACCATTAGATTGTTTTAGATCACACATCCTGATCATGTAGAACCAGTAGCTTAGTGGAGACATTAAAAGTATTAATATCTGTATGTCATTACCAAACTTTTTATCTTTTAAGAGAAGTTTGTATTTTTGCACGTCTCTTAATTTGAAAAATCACTGAAAAGTATGAAAACTTATTATTATTTAAATTACACATTTAACACACAAGAATATGCCCCACAAGAATACAAAAAATATATCCTTGCTAAATATTTTTCTTCTTTAAAAATTGTATTAATTCATTAACTGGCTGATTAAAATACATTTTATATAAATTTCTGCAAACCTGGAATCAAAACTATTTTTGAGGAGATTTCAAGTGTTCTCCAATGTTCCACTGATTATACTAACCCATTTTGCATTGCTTTTTGACTCCTCTAACCTTCTAGCGATGGTTTTAAATGTAGTAATCATTGGTCATTTCATTTCTGACATAATGTAAAATATCTATGCATTAGAAATGTTAGGGAAAAAATGTCAGAAATTCTTCTTATGCATTAGAAGAATTACATGGCTATAAAAAAGGGAAATATTGTGCTATTATTTGCTGCCAGGCATATCTGTATTACTGTATATGTAACAAAAAATGGATATTGATGAATGGATTTTTTTAAAAGATTTATGTATAAAGTATCTTCTTCTTCTTTCTTCCTTTATTAATTAATAAATTTATTTATTTGTTTATTTATAAACAAACAGTGAACAAGAGAAAATAATATAAATTTTGACTTGGAAATTAATTTAAGCTGGCAGCACTGAATAATGGTCATTCCAGTGGCACCATTGCTGTGTTGCCTTCTTAAACATATGAATACATACATGCTATTTGGAAACACCATTCGGCCTACACGGTATGTCTTTGGACTTGCCAGATGAAACCAGCAAGCACTGGGAGAACACAAGTTCCATGCACAGAGACCAGAGGCGAGATTTGAAGTCCCAGCCCTTGAGGTGTGAGACGACAGTGCTAAACACTAAATCCACCATGTCGCTCCTGACATTCCAACATCTAAAATTTGCAGCAGGAGTATATAAAAAGGCAGTAGAGAGAATTTTTATACAAAGGCAACACTCATGTCACCATTCTAATCTGAATGATTCTACTCAGCTTTGTAATGGCCTTAATTTAATTCAAATGAGTCCCCAATGAGTGTCCCTGATTTAGTCCCAATTAACAGAAACTATTCTTAGACATGATATGTCAGTCTCTCCTTATCATCCACTCATTATCTGTGATCCATATCCACAGCTGTTGCATAATAATCACCAGTTACATCATGGACCATGCATTCCCACATCACTCTCTTTCTTTCTTTCCCTCATGCTTATTCACTCAGCTGCTCACCTCCAGCTCATGCTCATATCTGGGTAATACACATTTTGGTGTCAAAATATTCTCACTGGTTACATTACAGTCATTATCCTAAACACCCTTCTGGTAAACACAAAAATAAATACAAAGGGGAGTTGGCATTTAAAAGCCCCCGTTATTTGAGTCAAAATGAGCGCAGTCACCCAAGAACCAGACCACACCTGACGCAAAGGATTCTCAAACAATCTCACATTTATTTATACATATACATACTCTAATCCAATCAGGGTTTATTTCAAGCACCAAAGTGCAAATAGACCACTTACAGTCTAAACTGTGTAATTAGATCTCTAATCAGGGATCAGAACCACAGTGCTGCACTATATAATGAAATTCCACACGCTTAGACAAACACACATACACACACACTGATTTAATCAGCTCTTATTCACAGTCTTAAGCAGCTGTCACAGATATGAGCACCTGCCATTCAGGCACACACACATATACAAGGGTCAACAACATAATAAAGACCAAACAATATAGTAATGTTAACTAGCTAATAAGGAACTGGAAGACCATTTGACCTTGAAAATTTTACCTTATTATTATTATTAGTATTGTTCCCTTGACAGTTTTAAATGGTTAAGTAAAGTAAAATTGCTTGAGTAAGGACTTGGAGGTCACACATTTATTTAATGCAATGAAATGCTGGTTTGTTAGAATTCTTAATTTTCTGTGAGAAATAAAGAGATAAAGGTGTCCAGGTTTTACTCTACTGTAACTAGTGCAGGTACACATTTGTACTTTGGTATTTGTAAAGTATATCAAGTGATGATCAGCTTTGTGATGTTTAGTTAGCCTAAATAAAGATTTTACTGAAACTTAGTTACAGGCTCAATTCTTTGAGTAATTTTTGTATCCACTGTATCCTTGTTGAGCTTTAGCTTTTTAACAGTTTTTATCCTAAAGCAGATTGTGCACTTGTATATGGTTTGGGCATGTGTTTAAAAGGCTGTTCCCTTCTCTTTTCTTTTTTTCTTTTTCTTTTTTGTGTGACTGTGCAGCTTGGCCACTTGGAATCTCGCAAAATGTTCCTCAGACTTTATAGCTGACATAGACTGGCATTTGACCTCATATGTGTAAACCATGTGGTTATCTCTAGTCTCTACAAAAGTGTTGTAGTTGTTTTTTTTTTGTTTTTTTTTTCATCAGGCAAAGCTGAACTTACGAACTTAAGCTGAACTTATGTGAAAATGAAAGTTGGAATTCACTCCTCTTCAACTAATTGAGCTACTCAGTTATTCACTGCTATTGGATATGATTCAATTTAAGACTGACAAAAATATAAAATTTCATTTGACATTTTACTAAGCTACACCATATAAAGCCACACAACAGTACCTTTACCATACTAATAAAATTATTTATGATTATTATTTATCCCCTTTATTCTTTTTCTTTCCTTTTTTTTTTTTAAATCAATGATCTGTAGCTATTCTCATCTATAAAACTGTCTACTGCTTTGGGAGCCAAATGAATGTGCAAGAGAAAGTATGGCTTATTGCTTAGAAGGATAGTAAAGCATGTATGTGTATGTGTGTGTGTGTGTGTGTTTGTCTGCATGCGTGTGCTTGTGTGTGCATGGGAGGGGACATGATTTTATCTTTTGGTGGGGACCGAATGTTCTCACGAGAAGAGGAATATTTGACTTGTGGGAATATGTAGCAGGGATCCACACACCAAAAGATTCATTCATCCTATTACCTAAGCAGTTGATTTCAGGTTGTTGAGTTTATTTTGTTGTTGTATTTACAGGAGGTACACATGTTGCTTCACACATCCAGGATCCAGTGTTTAATCCTGAGCTTTTGTCACTGTCTGTGTGACACAAGTCTTTGGTTTTGCACTCTGCCCTGTGGCATATCACTTCCGGTACAGATACAGAGGTACAGATACAGAGGTACAGATTAGAAAACATGCCCAGCACCTGACCAGACCCTCCAGAGCTGCGCTGATTTCTGGCAGCACACATTTGTTTGACGCAGCTGAGCATATGCTGTGCGCTTCTCTGTTTCAGGGATTATCAATGGTGTCGTTTTACAAGCTCAGGCCGGCGCACTTCTCTTTGAATAGTTTAACTCAATTTAGAGTTTAATTATCCGCTAAACTGTGTGAGGAAGCCATTTGTGGGAATGAGTGGTGGCCCAGCAACTTCTCACGTCAATCATCTGATAAATGACCTTCTTAGGACAATCTGTACTCTCACTCAAAGGCACAATAAGGGGCAATATTAGAAGTTTAGTATTGTTTATGTACAACATTAGCAACATGTTAAACAACATTATGAACAACAAATTAAAGTTATGGTCTAAATGGTATATATGACCTCCATCATGGCCTGAAGAGAAAGTTTTCTCCATACTGATAATTCGTATCTGGTTGTATTTTTTGCCTGTAAGAATGAATGGTAGAATGCATGCTCAAATTGGTTATGGTCTAGTTATAGATTTGGCTAATCAAAAAACTTTTTTCCCCCTGATCAAGTCCTTTATTGCAATTGCAGTGTAATTTGGGGAAATTTTTATAGCTGTATGATGAAGGGCCTTCATATTAGATTGGATGTAATTCTGTGTAATTTGGCAAACTGAATGTTTCTGTAGCTTCTGAATTTATTGCTTCCATCCTGAATTACATTATCAAGCACGGCCATAACACTAAAACCACCATGCTTAACGACTGAGCTGTTATTTTTTGGATCGTAAGTACATACTTTCTGTCTTCACAATTTGACCTTTCCTTCCCATTGGTGGCGGTTAATCTTGGTTCCGAAACTTCTGTCAGTGTTTGGTTTTTTTTTGCATTTCTTTGTGATTTCCAATCCGGCCTTCAAATTCTGTAGATGAGCAGTTTTGTATCTTGTGGTCTGGCCTCTATATTTCTGCTTTCAAAGTCTTTAACATTAACACCTGTTCATTGTCTGATTTCTAGTACACCTGTGCCTCTTTCTTTTTCATATTGGGTTTCATTTTGGTTTATCCTGTTTAACAACAAATGCAGTTTTCACAGTTGACATTCAGGCCTCAAACAAAGAGTAGACATTTAAAGATATTAACCATATAGCTGATTTAACATTGCACATCTTGGCAGCAAGAAACACCTGCCAGTCACATTGATTGCTTAAAACAAAGTATTTCATGTTCTAAGGTGTTTAACACATAAATATACTGTAGACAAGGACAACTTAAGGTTGAAACTATTGTCTTAAACAAAAATGTCTTCAGTGTTTTGCATAGACAAAATAATTGTCCTTGCCATTCCAAGACTTTCATAGGGGTATGTATATTCTAACCCAAAAATGTCTAATTAAAAATAATAACATGCTATGCCTTTGACTTGGATACAGTAGCTGCAACTAATTTGATGAAGGAAAAATGACCTTGGGACTTCCATTTAATTCATATGTATATAGCCTTAATAAGTGTCTGTGCTAAACTCACACAGTCGTGTAAGCTGTGTTGTAACAGAACTGAGAATGAGTAATGTATTATTAATATACATATATATATATATATATATATATATATAGTATTCGCTTACAATTTTGAAATTGAACTTGAAATAAAATTCTTAATCATGAATGTGGCTGACCACTTTTTTTTGACACTGCACTATTCCTACATGGTCTAGAAACAGATGTCTCATTAATACACTCATAATTTGTTTCAGTGACAGAATTATCTACATGAATAACAGACAATAAAAACTACAGTTTACATTTCCATTCAGTGCTTATGTTTCATTTTTGCCTGCAGAAGGGATTAACCTTGAATTACGCTCCAATGTTAGAATGATAATAGGACAATCTGCCGGCGAGGCCAGCACTGTTTAACTAACAGCTTAGATGGAAAGGAGAGACCTATACGCAAGATTTCAGAGTCCATTATGATATGGATAAAGCAGACCTATTGGTGAGGTGAGAGGTCAGGGTGGGAAGATCAGTGGGTATGTGGACATGGTCATGGGTGGTCTGTATCCCATTTGCATTATAAACACTAATGCTTGTTCTTTCTGAATGTATAAATGTGTAGATGCATAAAATAATGTTTTTGTTTGTTTAAAAAAAAAAAAAAAAAAAAAAACTCACTTGTGTGCTCGCAATCAAGTATGCACACATCTTGAGTATTTCTACTAAGAGGTCTGTCATGGTCAGACAGGAATAATCAGTCCTGCATAGAATTAGGCATAATGTCTAGTATCTGTATGTTTAACTAATGCCACACTACTGAATAGTAGGTTATGACTTTAAATCCCAGCACTACCAAGCTGTCACTGCTGGTGCCATTGAGCATAATCATTAACCCCAACTGCTCAGCTGAATAAAAAAATCTAGATAAATGTAAAATTGAATGTGATTTCATGTAACTATGGATAAGGAAATATGTATTTCCATAAATGTGAATGATAGAAAGCATATGTGTGATTCAAACACTAATTAGTTGTTGTTGTTGGTTTTTCAACTGTAAAAATCTCTTAATTGAAAAAAAGGTGAACAAGTGAGTCAGGCAGTCCCTTATGCAGGCCCATAGCCAGAGGTAGGTAAATAAAATTTTGGTTGAAACTGAATCTTTACATCTTTCACAATCTTTCATTGAGTTAAATATTTTTAGTGGAAACAATTATGATATTAAAGTTCATTTAAGCATTAACAAGGTCACAATCTGCTGTAATATTCTGATTAACTCTTACTATTATGTCAGGGCAACAATTATTTAAGTATAATAATGCTATTAATCTATTTTTTTCACACCATGTTAATGGTTGAGATGGGACCTTCTGAGTTGTGACCTCTTTGATTCCAGGAAAGTTAGCATCAAGCTCATGCTTCCTGGCTAAAATATTAAACTAAACAAAATAGGTCAATAAATTGATAATGTAAACAAATCGCTTAAAGTGACAGTATACAATGTAATGTAATAGTTTCAATTAAATGTTCGCATATTTGTCTCATTCCTGTCTTTAATTAGCTCTAGTTTGTAGAATGTAAACACAGTTTATTCACCAATTACTCTAAAGACATGAAAGTGACCACAGAACCAAGAAAATATCAAAGAGACTTTCAAAAAGCTTCACCTTAGGCATTGAGCCATGTGGATATGAATGTTCACTAGCTAACAAGTAATTAAATTATAATTAAAAAATAAGAATGTACCATTAAACACTTATTAATAGTCTAAAAGAAATGTTATTATTATTATTTTATTATTTTATTTAAGTATGCAGTATACTTTGGTTGGTCAACACTATGTTTAACAATGAAAATATACAATATGAGAAACCACACTGACAAGCTGACATCTGACATGTTTTAATATTTCATATTATTTAATTTATAATTATACATTTGTATTAATAATTACACATTTCATTAATTTATTAAATTAAATATGTTTTTATTTTAACTGATGTTAATAACAAGCTTGCAATGTACAAATTCATCAGAGGTTATGGGGACCATCTGTTGTGATATCATGTGAGTGAAACATTAGATCATATAAGACTGGTGGTACAGTGGCTGGGTAGGTAGTAGCGTTGCTTTGCACCTCCAGGGTTGATGGTTTAAATCTTGGCTACGGGCTGTGGAGTGGAGATTGCATGCTGTCCTCGTATTGGTGGGTTTTCTCTGGGTACTCGGGTTCCCTTCCACAGTTCAAAAACATGGGGTGAAGGCTGACTGGCATTTCCAAATTGCTCATAATGTATTGTTTTGGCATTTTGATGAGTTGGCACTCCATCCAGGGTGTACCTTGCTTTGTGCCCTAGGTTCCCTGGGATAGGATAATGGATGGATGGACATGAGAGCTGTCTGTAAAGTAATGCAAAAGTGAGCATAAATTTTTATTTATTGACATAAGTTGTTCAAATTGCACATTGGTTGAGTAACTCATCCTCTGTACAAAGGTATTACTCAACATAGTCAAGATAGTTGAACCCACGTCTCGAATCCTCTTAGGAAATCCACTTTGTCACAGTTGATGGTCTCCCACCTCACGACAGAATGTTTAGACTCCATTGACAAGAGCAATGTGCACAGATGGATGAAGAAGTTTAAAAAAGGGGAAGCCAGCATTGAAGACAAACCATGCAGTGAGAGACCATCAACTGTGACAAAAAGGATTTTCAAAGAGGATTCAAGAGTTGGGTTCAATGCTGGTGCAAATGCATCACTTGTAATGGAGACTATGTTGAGTAGTATTTTTGTATAGAAAAACATGGGCAATTTGAATGACCTATGTCAGTTTAAAAAAGTTATCACATTTGTATGACTTTCCATACAGCCCTGGTAATATAAGATCTACACATTGATTGTGTAAATGTTTTTATTGATTCTTTTTTATTTACTGTAAAAGATATGATTTATAGTTTCAAATTGTAACTATTTTGTAATTGTAATTATTCATGTAGAGGTGTCAATTCACCTAAAGGGCCATGTTTTTAGAAAGTAGAAGGAAAATGAGGGTCCTGGAAGAAACTAAGAATAGTATGGGAAAACATGCAATACTTACTTCTTATACAATATAGCAATGTTGCCCTTTTGAGTTTACACCAAGGGCATCTAAGTTAGAGAAACAGAACCGACAACAGAACAAGTGCTCCCTGCCTGCCTTCCTTAATGATCCAGACCTGGCAATGCATGTGTGACATTGACCGTGTACCAGAAACAATGAATAGGCTCAAGTGTCAGGGCTAATCGAAGATCGTCTGCGGGAGTTGGCTATTAAAATTTGTTTAGTACAAAACTCATTGTCGTTCCAAAATCAAAAGCCGCAGCCAAGGTCAAAGGCGAGGTTGTGTGCGCATTAATCAGCAGGATTGTTTATGAAGGCGAGGTCCCAGGACGCGCCTGGAGGCAGACACACTTGCCTTAATCTATCTGGGCAGCGTGCTTGCCACTCTCTCACCCTTCGCCCTTGATTGTTGATTGATTTGTGTTCAAACATGTAGTATATCGTCGTGACCCAGAGCACTCTTTGCATGTCAGCTGTTTTGTTAACGCCAGCACTGTTTCCATTTACCAGCATGTAATCTGGGGACTATATGGGAAAACACATCGCCATAATGGAGACAATTTAGGATTAACAGTGTCTACCAAAAATGGTGTCTTACACCCTTTATGAAAGGATATTTTACCATATTACCATAGTTTGCCATACTTTACCATTTTTACAGAAATTTCTCTTAAAGTTATTAATAACAATGTAGAAAATTAAGTGTCAAAGCCACTAATGATGATCTACATGTACTGTACTTGTTACAGATCAGCATGCCTCTGATATGCATAATATATAGCGGGCTCACAAACATTTTATGCCCAATGCCAATTTAGTGGGCAAAACAATATATAAAAAGAATACATAACTCTCTGGATTTTTAAGTTCAATTATTTAGCATGGATTCGCAGAGAGTGTACATAGTGTGCAAACACTACTGCGGATGGACAGAAGAGGAGAAAGCATAGATTCCAAACAATGGTCATGACTTTTGCGAGACAAGTTAGCTATAGGAATTTACAACACATTTATTACGGCATTTGGTAAATGCCCTTATTCATTTTTATTTCATTATATATTTGAGGAGTTGTGAAAGTTTCACAATGTGAAATTAGTGATGGTGGGGACCGGGGACCTTCCAACCAGTAGTCCAACGCATGAACCACTGACCTACTCCTGCCTAGAAGTTACCGGGATTTTCTTTCCCTCCTTTTATTATTATTTTTTTATTTTATATTTTTTAAGGTAAATTATAATCTATGTCACAGGTTCCCAACCCTTGTCTCAGAGTCCTGTCTATTTTTGTGGTTTTCTGTTCACATACCTGCTCTAATTAATCAAACAATTGCTCATTTGAAGTAGGCATGTTAAAGCTGGGAAACTAAAATGTTAAGTGCCTTGCAAAAGTTTTAATACCCCTTGAACTTTTCCACATTTTGTCACTTTATAACGACAAATGTAAATGTATTTTATTGGGATTTTATGTGACCAGCACAAAGTGGCACATAATTGTGAGTGGAAGATGATAAATGGTTTTCAGCATATCCATGTGTTAGAATGGCCCAGTCAAAGTCCAGACCTAAATCCAATTGAGAATCTGTGGCGAGGCGTGAAAATTGCTGTTTACTGATGCTCTCTATCCAATCTGTCTGAGGTTGAACTATTTCACAAAGAAAAATGGGCAAAAATTTCACTCTCTAGATATGCAAAGCTGGTAGAGACATAGCTTGCAGAGCCAAACGACTGGCAGCTGTAAGTGTCACTTCACAAATATGTGCTATCACATAGAATCCCAATAAAATACATTTACGTTTGTGGTTGTAACGTGACAAAATGTGTTAAAGTTCAAGAGGTATGAATACTTTTGCGAGGCAGTGTACAGGACTCAGGGTACTCCACGGCCAGAGCTGGGGACCTGCAATTTACTGTGTAGGCCTAAACAACACTTCAATTTTTTTCTAATGCGCACCTTTTTGTGATTATTACTACACAAATGACAACAGTCAGAGTCATAACCGAATCAGAATATGCCGGCTGTTGTGGTCCATAGTCATAATTTTAAAATTAAGAACTTAAGCTAAAGCATAGCGGCTAAAACAATCAGGAAATAGGATTTATGCCTACATGGTGACGCGTAGGAAAATGACATTTAACTTGTTAACATTTACTATCGTCAAATCAACAATACGTTGTCCATTATTTTTCCTTTAAAGAAAATGATAAGACCGGGGTTGGCCCAGAGGCTGCGCTCTGCTCCTATGCAAAGTGACAAGCAATTATAAGCGCTGAGTGAGGGGAGCGACGCCGTGCCTTTCAGCGCCTAGATTAGCGTAATGACTTTTCAGTGCAGCCGCTGATTGAAATGTAACTGTCCTGTCCGCGGGCACAGCGCGAGAAATAGATATAACAGCCTCAAAGACAATCAGGAGCTATAAGACAAAAGCATCCCCGCGCCACACCTTCTCATCCTCTGCCCATCACCTCTATTCTTTCTCTGCATAAATATGTAACCTATGCACGCCTTTATAAAGTGGAAAGATATGCATACACTGATGAAAAAAATTATTAAATCAAGAACCGCTTCCAGCCAACATAAATTAACATATTCAGGGTAAATATGCAGACCATTTACGATAATAAGAGGTGGATTATTCAATTCAATGAATGTTAAATAGATGGGGAAATTGCGTGTGCGTTATCTGCAATGACTTCTATTTATTTTCATCTCTCCCAAATTGGACTCTTCATATAGACCGATTTATTTATTTATTTCTGCGCGTCCTTCTGCAGTATACCTGGGCAGTGCACCGCACTCAGGTACCACCAGCCATCCCGGTCTGTACTGAGCCCTGCGGGAGAAGCGCTTTTCATTATACATCACCCGAGATTACTGCACAGATTAACCCGTCCAATCTGCATAAAAGCAAAATAAGCGAATCAAATGAAGATTAAATAGTGATGGCCTCTACGCATTTCGTTTTCGCCATATGGCCACATCTGCATCACCTACATCATGCAGTCCAATGGAAGGTTTTATATACTTTCTCAGTTTCTTTCTCTTTTACTTTCTCAGTGATTGAAGACAAAATACGGACTTCCTCAACTTTGTTTAGAGGGGCTTTTCAGTTTCCGGGTTACTCAAATAAGCCTATATCTTTCTTTCTTCCTTCCTTTCTTTATGATTTCTGAATCCAAACCTGGACCCATTCCGTTCTGCAGAACAATCAACCCAGTTAGCGCAAATTACACAGTTTCTGTAGTCTCTGTGTTTTAGCCTATACTCATGATGCCTACCTACTTTTCGACATAAGTCGACATAACTGTATAACGTAATAATAATAATAATAATAATAATAATAATAATTCGCAATCATGTGGAAAGAAATATTTGACCAAACCTGCAATGACGCGGTATCCAAATAAATATACTTCACTATGGAGTTGGTCCCCCTTTTGCAGCTATAGCAGTTTCCACTCTTCTTGGAAGGCTGTCCACAAGATTTTGGAGTGTTTCTGTGGGAATTCGTGCCCATTCATGCTATAGAGCATTTATGAGGTTAGACACTCATGTTGGACAAGAAGGCCTGGCTCACAATCTCTGTTTCAATTCATCCCAAAGGTGCTCGATGGGGTTGAGGTCAGGGCTCTGTGTGGGTCAGTCAAGTTCTTCCACACCGAACTCATCAAACCATGTCTTTATAGTGCAAGATTGGAATAGAAAAGGGCCTTCCTCAAACAGTTGCCACAAAGTTGGAAACATAGCATTGTTCAAGATGGCTTGATATGCTGAAGCATTAAGATTGCCCTTCACTGGGGATACGGGGCCTGATTGAAACACCTGAATTAAATAATTAAAAGGTTTGGCCAAATTTTTTTTGTCCATATAGTGTGTATACAAATGACACGTCAAGCAATATAACCTACATGGTTGTACGATGGGCTGTGCTGCCATCTGCTGGAGATAATGCAATGCACATATACTAAAGGCCGACGCTAAAATCATATGTGAATAGACTCACAGCTTTTGTGTTGGTTTTCACGTTTGCTTCTTTGTTTTACTGAATTTTGCCTTAAAGTAATTTATACTACATTATAAAATATTTTTGCGGAAGGTGGTACCAGACAATGAGGCTGTGATAGCCTAGTAGTTTGGTAACCCTGTTTTTCCACAGATATGTAAAAGCAAATCACATACTTATGAAGTATACACTAATTTAATTCACCATCGAATGGAAATCTGTCTATTAAAAATGGAAGAATGAAAAAACTGTATTCGCCACTAGAGGGCAGGTTATGCACTATGTGTAATAGAGAACTTGATTAAAGGAGAAAATGTGTAAAGGAGTATAACGAGTCCGGATGCTTCTAGACAGGTTACCTAAGGTTTAGCTCCAATTAAGTAATTCATTTTCTATCATGGGCTGTGGTATGTATAACATGTTGAGCAGACCAGTTGCTCTCAATTAAAAAAAAACAGTGTCAAGGGAAAATGTTCTAAATGACTTTGAAAAGTAGAAAATGAAAGGGCTCGATGTCAGGAACTTTGGTCACAAAGACTAGAAACAGTGAACAGAGTAGGAAATATTACTCAATTGACTGCGAATAAAAATGCAGGAATCACAACAAGAACAGTAGACTTTCACTAACAACAGAAAAAGAGATGGCTATTACTAGATCATAGTACATTAACCTTTAATTACAAAAAAAAAACACCTTTGGGAGTTCAGTGGTGCAAAATACACAAGTAGTGATCAACAGATACATGGTAACCAGTGATCATTGCCATATTGCCATATGCTAGCCCTTACAGTATACATAGTTACCAGATCGTAACCAAACGGAATGCCTATGGAAGATTTTTGATGGATGTTTGGGCAGCACCCCCGTCACCTTGGTAAAAAAAATATACTGTGGCGTATCAAAATAGCTTGGGCTATAGCTCTTTGATGGTGGAGTTAAAGGTTTAATAGTGGCAGCCCAGCAGCGTCAGGACTCAAACCGGGGGCCTACTGATCAGCAGTCCAACTTGGTAAGGTGGCAAAGCTTATTGGTACACTTAATATAGTTTTCATGTTCATTTATTCCCTTTAGTTAGTTGTCCATTTGTATATTGGACACACAGTGTATATATATTTCATTTCAAATTTCACGCATGTATGAAGACATTTTTCAAATATGCTGTGAAATACAGTTTGTTAATATAGTTTGCTACACTGTAAAAAATGTCCGTAACTTTAACAGTAAAATACTGTATAAATGCTACAGAATAAAACCGTATTTCACAAAACTTGGGATAACCGTAGAATTTACAGTGAAAAACTGTAATTAGTTTTACAAAGTAAGACCTTAAATTTAACAGTTAAGAACATATGAAAATATGGTTTATTGCAGTAACATTTTTTAAAGTTATGGATGTAACATAAACTCTCAGAGAAGGTATTTGTACTAATATACTGAAGCATCAGTTTATATTTGACTAAACCTTTGTTAATAGAGTTTAAAAATCTGAAAAATATCTGCTCTGTAAAAAATAAACCGTCTGTAAAAAAAACTTAATTTTGCCAGAAATTTACCATAAAAAATATGGTAGCAACATTATTGGTTGTACAGGATTGCACTCATTATACTGTATATTTTACGGATTTTAATATTTTTGTCTACAGTTTATAGCCATCTAATTGACATGTTTATGTTATATTAAAACAGTTTACGGTAAAAAAAAACTGGCAGCTGTGGTTGCCGGATATTTACGGAAAAAAATATGGTAGCAACATTATTGGTTGTACAGGATTGCACTCATTATACTGTATATTTTAAGGATTTTAATAGTTTTTTCTACGGTTTATAGCCGTCTAATATAGATTAACCAAGGACTTCAAAGTCGTGAATGGTATTCGGCCCTTTGATCACCCCTAGCACAGCCACCGCCTGCCCACCAGACCTGCACGTGCACACCTTTCCTTCCCTTTTTTCCTTCCTCCCTCCTTTAACCCTTTCCTTCCCTAATTAAAATTACCCCTTTTCCGTAAGACCTCGCCACATGTCCGTGTTTGTTGTTGCCCACCTTGTGCCAAATCCATTACAAAATACACGAACATATTTAACACCCCAGTGCAGTGTGCACTTAAAAACCACAATGCAGGACAGAGGACATAAACAATTTTAACAT
>JAQQZT010000039.1:20293410-20305645 GCA_030068275.1 Clarias platycephalus | reverse complement strand
AACGACATGAGGCTTAATTTGGAGATGCCGCTAACTTGAGTCTCACTTTTGCGCGGAAGTCTGGCTTTATTTAGCTATGGCAAGAGGCTAAGATACATACACAGTGAATGAAAAGATTTTGTAAGGGTCATAGTAGGTCTGTTCAGGGGCCAGTAATTGTACACAGTCTTTCTCAAATCTGTATTGCACCAGATGTTGCACTATACAAATAATATCTGTTATGTAGTGGTTGTATGGTGGTCTGTGTTTATTAAATAAAGAGTTCAGCAATGTTTTGGTGACAGTCAGTAATTGTATTCCTATAAACTGCACCCACATGGTTGCATTGAAAATATTAAACCGCCATTAAGTGTAGTTACAAAGTAGTTTTACCAATAAATCAACAATCTGAGAGGTGCAGCTATAAAGTAGCCATTCAATTTATACTCGGTATGTCCTGTTTGATCTAAAGTCAGTACAGTATATGCATATACAATAACTGTAAGAAAAGGTGGGAATCAAATAAAATGGTTGCTGGGGAAAATTGTGACTGTGACTGCTTAATCAATAAGAACACATGCAAAGTCAAACTAAAAAATATATTGTATGCACACTGTAGGAATGTCCAATGTACACTACCAGTCAATAGTTCTAAACTCATTGTCTTTCCTGATTTGTATTTCTTTCTTCATTGTAAAACAATGCTGAAAGCATCAAAAATATGCAATAATCTCATTTCTGTCTCCAGTTGATATTGAGATGTGTCTGCTACTTATGCTCTGTAAAGCCTTCATAACAGCTCTAACACATTAGGTGCTGTTAATTGGTGATTTTTGTGACTGGTAACTCTAAATGAAAAGTTTTGGTCTTTGCCTTCCTGGGATCATGGTACCTGATGGGTTTTGCAAATGCACTTGACAATAATGTTTTTGCAAGAATTATTCCAGAACAGCTGACCTTTGTGTCCTACAATAACAACTGACTGTTGTTGTTACTTAATTACCTAATGCCATATGTATTATTTCATAGTTTAAAAAAATACATCCAAACTTGTGTCCAAACTTTTTACTGTGCACTAGTGGAAAGTATACTCAGGCATACTTAAACGCCATAGGACAAAATGTGTTAAACCGAATCTTGTCACAATTTTGGTTGGCAGCTTAGAGATACAAATAAGATCTTGATTCATCAGTTAGCACAGTGTAGTGGCTTTGAGCACATTTGTGGAAAAAGTGTTGACTATTTCACTAAATCTAGACTGAGTGAAAGAAGGAAGGAAGTTGCCTGATAACCTACGCAGACGTGATCTAAGCTCCTATCTGAGATTTAACTGCCAACTTTAATTCTTGTAAGAGACCTCACTGTTTTTATATATAACATTTTTGGTCTCTGAACCATTCTGTCAAAGGTTCACAGTATATTCAATTCCATCATTCCCTCTTGTGACAGTTCTGCTAACTGGTCAGCAGTACTTTTTTTTTTTTTTTTTGACTACTAGTGGTTACCCGTGGCTCCACTCGTCTGTAGATCCTGACGCCAACATGCTACCAATATCTGCAAAAGAACAAGTCAAGCCAAGTTCAGGGAAAGATGCATTAGACATTTTAAGGTAGACTGGTCTGGAAAATCAGCATAAAGGGCCCGGGAAGATGAGGGAGAATGAGACCTACAGTTGGCCGTAATGTAACCAACCCACTAGATTTCAACTGCCGTTAAACAACAAGGAAGAAGAAGAAGAAGTGTGCGGGTAACTCACTGCCTGGCATAGGAGCTATTACTGTAGATGCTCTGCAGTCTGATCTGGAGTTTCAGTAGCTATGAACTCTTTATATGATGCTGCCTACTCTCAGAGAGGGTGAGGAACACCCACACTCACAGTATGACATAAAAGTTGTTGACGCTGCCTACTGCAACTACTGGCTCCCAAGCAGTAGAAATAGAGAGATTGAGGTTGATAATAATAGTAAAACACTACTGTAATAAAAGACATACAGACTTACAGTATTTCATCATGAGTCTATCAAATTCCTAAACGTAAAATTAAGCAAAAAGGCACCTATAATTCACACGAATGAATGCTGGTTAGCAGGCTATGCAGGTTAAACTCCCACCGAATTATATCATATTTATTAAGATATGAGCCTTTAAATGAATGTAGCCTGCTAATCAAGACAGTGATGCTTGTCGAATAAATAAAATCACGTATCTCGCTGAATCGCAGTTCTGAATATCTCGATAGATTATTGGTCCGTTGCAATTTCAGTTGGGATGACGCGCTCTTCTTGTGACCAATCACATGCCTAATGCTTGTGTTGTAAACACAGAGACGTGCATTCAGCTGGAGACGCTCATCGCCATGAATAAAGGAAATAACGTTTAATTAAAATTCGACGAATGTGTCCTATTTAAATGCTACAATTTGAAATTTTCGAAAAGGCGGGTGTGCACGACTGTCATGGAACTGAATGGTTACCTCTGTGACAGTGAGGTCAAAGATGAGGACGCGACGGAGACACAGCCGCTCCGCTCCAGGGCCGAAGTGCCGCTTAGCTTCGTTGCTACAGCAGAGCCGGAGCGCAGTCCTGCCGGCGGAGGCGCTCAGCCAGAGCGGCGAGTGTCGAACTCGAGCTCGGGGAGACAGAGGATCGACTCGCTGAGGAAAAACAGGCCGCGTATGTGTTCCTGTTTTGGCGCTAACGGTAGCAAGCTAGCAACAAATCGTAAAGGAATATAAATTAATTCACACAGTAAACCCCACGCAGAAGGAACTGGATTAGTGTATAATGGCGGCAGGTTGAGGAAACACTACATTAATATATGTAAACCTTTTAATAGCCATTTTAAAATAAAAATTTCGATTATTCTAGGTGTAGTGTATAGACAGAGCCACGCCCACAATGTACGATAATAAAAACGTTCAGCGCCGTAATACTGTTATTATCGAGATAGTTGAAGGTAATGTATACGGAGCACTAAATCAATACAATTTCTATCGTAAATAATGTTAGTTAACGTAATAAAGTCGTTTTTGTCGTTATATTACTATCAAGAGATTTGGTCTTATTGTACGAGGGTGAGTCAAAAATTATCCATACTGTTGCTGTAGAGTTTATTTCAATAAAGACAAATACATCATTTTTAGACGTAATGTCCTAGCATTTTAATACACTTATTCCATCTGGCAACAAGTTGTTGTATTCCCCCATTTACATTTTTTTGCAGCAAACGCGCCATTGTCCTTACTTCTCTATCGGAAGTGAATCTTCACCCTCATAATGCTGTTTTCGATTGACCAAACAGGTGAAAGTCCAATACAGCAAGATCAGGACTATAGGGAGGATGCTTTAACACCTCAAAGCAAACTTTTCGACAGTATGTGCAGAAATGTCTAGACATGAATTGTTATGCAAGATCACAGATTCCTTGGTTAGAGTTTAATCCAAAGTTTAGGCTTTCAATAAGCATCTCCAAAGTTTTATTATAACCAGTCAATTTTTTGACTCATCCTTATATTATCCTATTCTTCTTATAGTGTACAGAAGTAAATCTTGCAAATGTCTTTTTTTATGTTTTGTCCATCATACATAGTTATGTAATATTTTGTTTGTTGTTGTTCTCACAGCTTTCCCATGGTTTGGAATGGATATAGGTGGTACTTTGGTAAAGCTGGTTTACTTTGAACCCAAAGACATCACAGCAGAAGAAGAGCAGGAGGAGGTGGAAAGTCTGAAAAGTATTCGACATTACCTCACCTCACACACAGCCTATGGGAAAACAGGCATCCGAGATGTGCACTTGGAACTGGCAAACCTGATTTTGTGGGGACGTAGGGGCAGCCTGCACTTCATTCGTTTTCCCACACAAGATCTTCCGGCTTTCCTCCAGATGGGTCGAGACAAGCATTTCTCCAGCCTGCATACCATTCTCTGTGCCACTGGTGGTGGCGCATACAAGTTCGAGGCTGACTTCCGCACAGTGTGTACCTGCCTGATTCATTTAACATAAAACGCCTGCAAACTTAGAATGTAGTGTTCAGATTTGTGTGCCAGTGTAGTATGTTTCATTAAATAGGAACCTGCCCTTGTTCTTCTTTCTAAGATGGCAGACCTGCAGCTTCTGAAGCTGGATGAGTTGGACTGTCTGATTAAAGGTGTCCTTTACATTGACTCAGTGGTCTCAAGTGGGCCTCCTGAGTGTTACTACTATGAGAATCCCACAGACACAGAGCACTGTGAACAGAAAGCCTACAATCTGGAGAACCCTTACCCTTTGCTTCTGGTCAACATCGGCTCCGGAGTCAGCATACTGGCCGTTTACTCCAAAGACAACTACAAACGTGTCACTGGTACCAGGTCAGTCAGGGCTTACAAACAAAAGTACAGTTCATTAAATGTCTAATACAACCATATTATAAGTTAATTACTAAATATTATACTGTGTGGTCAACTGTGTTTAGTATAATGGAAGTTTATAACTGGGTAAGGTAACTGGGAGACACTGGAGAAAAAATTATTTTTTTCATTTATATGTTTCTTTTCATAGTTTGGGTGGTGGTACTTTCCTTGGACTGTGTTGCTTGCTCACTGGCTGCTCCACCTTTGAAGAGGCGCTGGAAATGGCTTCAAGGGGGGAAAGCACTTGTGTGGATAAACTGGTCAGAGATATTTATGGGGGTGACTATGAGAGATTTGGTTTGCCAGGATGGGCTGTTGCTTCTAGGTGTGTATGAAACACATCTAATCACAAGCACAAAGCTATAACTATTAGGAATTTTATAGTTCTATCAACTCAGACTTATGATAATATACTGTATATTATACCAATATATGTCTTGTATAACAGTCATGATATTATGTGAGATACATGAAATTTATGCATTATTGTTGAAGATATCTGAATTTATTTTTATTTTTTTTTAGTTTTGGAAGCATGATGTGCAAAGAAAAGAGAGATTCTGTCTCAAAAGAGGATTTGGCTAGAGCCACACTAGTCACCATCACGAACAACATAGGTTCAATCACACGCATGTGTGCTCTAAATGAGGTATGAACTAAACACTGCCACATGCTAATACAGTTTTCTTCTTGTGATTTTAGTCCGATTTGTCCTTGCTTTTGTCTCTCAGTCTCTTTACGGTGCTGCCTTGTGAAATCTGGATCAAGCAGCATTGTACAGGGCTATGAGTGACCAGGGCCCAAGCAGCACTCGTTCACTGTTCATTGAACTTTGTTCACAGGGTGTGTTTGATAAATGTGTCTTATTTAGAACATTGAGAGAGTGGTGTTTGTTGGGAACTTCTTGCGGGTGAACACATTATCCATGAAGTTGCTGGCTTATGCAATGGACTACTGGAGTAAAGGCCAGCTTAAAGCTCTGTTCCTCAGACATGAGGTATGTATGTGTGTTGTAGGGCAAAACATACTGAAACACAAAAAGCAGAAATGGGTTTTAAGGATGTGATCTTTTGTTTGTGTGTGTTATTTCCAAAGGGATACTTTGGTGCAGTTGGTGCGCTGTTGGAACTGTTGAACTCATGTTGATCAGGGCTATCACCTCAACACTACAACCAAAAGTCTCAGTAACTCTGAACATTCATCACAGATGGCTTCACAATTACCCCATGAAAAGAAGTAATGCTACATGTATTAACAGTGGACATTAGTAGTTGTGTATTATGCTATATTGTAGCTAGGGTCCCTAGGTGATGACTTTGGTAAAAAAATAATAATAATAATAATTTATGTACAGTCAGTTGTCCACATTGTGCTCTAGATCATGGGTAGCCTACGATATTTCCAAGGTAGCCTTTTTGCCAAGGATAGTTTACCGCCAATTTATTAGTGCCATGACTTTTGACATAGGCCATGATTTATATGGATCCACACACAAGCAAACATGGTCAGTGTAATTTTGGTAAAAGAATAAGGCCCTTTAATTAAATGTACAAAATAAAATGCAATTCCCATATGAAGAGACAGCAGAGACCAAGTCAGGCCAGTCAGTACGTTCCCTTTGTACTAATGAACATAAATGAGGCACATGCTCTCCGTAGGTCAAGATGTCATACATTATTAAAATGTTTATTATCTGTACATCCTTCTCACTATTTGTATGATAATGTATGCAAATTACAAGAAATGGTAAATGTAAAGTTTAAGTATCTGAGATTTATTTTTGCTTTAAGTCTTTAAATATGACATACTGATAGAACGACAGTTTCAACTCGTTATTTTGCGAAGCAAATTTCTTTAGTTTTGGGGCTGTACACAGTGAAAATGTTTTGTGGAAATATGGTGCATCAGCTTTAACTTATCTAGCCTGTAAATTTAGGTATTTCCTTCTAGAGAGCCTATTTCTTATATTGTCTGTTTGGAAGAAAAAAAAATCACAATAGCTCTAGAAATCTTGACATGCAACCATGTAGGGACTAACCAAAAACATGAAAGTTACAGGAATTGTGGTCCAACAGTTAAGTTCTGCTTTTACCTCACAGTAAACTGTAATTTTCTTCCCAAAGTTTTTGGTATGTTTAGGTTTGACCTGATGCCTATATTAAACAGTTACAGGTTAGTTTGCTGTATGATATTAGAAGTGCCTAACTAAAAGACAATCAATGTGACAACTCTGCGTCAAATGCCACTGATTGCCATCTTCAAAGATATTTAAAGGTGGTATGCAAGGATTGTATTGAGACCCACCTTTGTACTTTTTGTTACCTTGTTTTGTAATAAAAATATTTGAATTATGTGCTTGAGTCCGAATATTTACTAAGTTCCTTTTCGCTCCATGTGGAGACATACATTAATCAGCCATAACATTATGGCCACTGGCCTAATATTGAGTAGTTCCCCCATTTTGCCACCATAACAGTGATGCACTGGGTTCTGACACCTTTCTATCACAACCAGCATTAACCTTTTCATCAATTTGATCTATACTAGCGCTTCTATTGAATCAGACACAGGCCAGCCTTCACTCCCCATATGGAACCGTAAGCCGTGGCCACCCATGACCTCGCCTTAATTGCATTACTTTTGGTATTTCCTGACCACTGCAGACCAGGAACATCCCACAAGAGCTTTAGTTTTGGAGTTGCTCTGACCAAGTCTTCTAGTGATCAAAGTTTGGCCTTTGTCACATTCACCCAAATACTTACACTTGCCCATTTTTTTCTGTTTCCAAAACAACAACTTCAGGAAAAAAGGTTCACTTGGTTGGTTCAGTAATAAATCCCACTCACTTCCAGCCGAAATATTGAAAATGTAGTTACTATGAGAAGGGCTAGATTGTGATGGCTAGACAACGGAGTCAGAGTAACTGCAAAGCTGCAGTTTTTGTGGGATGTTCCGGGTCTGCAGTGGTCAGGACATACCAAAAGTGATCCAAGGAAGAAAAACCGATGAACTGGCGACATGGGGAGTGACTGCTGGCCCGTATAGTCCGATCTAATGGAAGAGCTATTGTTGAAGAAAAGTTTAATGCTGGTCCCAACAGAAAGGTGTCAGAACACAGGCCATTACTGTTGGGGGACCTACTGAATATTAGACGGGTGGTCATAATGTTATGGTTGATCTATGGTGTCTATGAGGAGAGGTTTTAGTGCTGGCTGCTTTAAGGACGAGACTCCGGTCACGCAAACGGAAATATGGAAAAACTCTCCTTAACAGTGAAAGAACCAGTGTGTGTGTGTGTGTTTTCTCAACTCCTCCCCCTTCGCGCTCCCTCTCTCTCTCTCTCTCTCTCTCTCGCTGTCTGTCTTCCCACCTTTTTTTAGGTCGGGCTCATTATCCGCCGTTATTAGGAGACGCAGTGCTGTTAATAAACATAAGCTTCACCGTTTACAGCAGCTATGTCGAGTCTATAGCGGTCTGAGCCATTTTCATAACTTTTTGCAACTTTTTTTTTATTATATAAAAAAAGTTCCTGTGCCGGAGGAAAACTGAAAAGGAGCGATATAAGCTTTAAAAAAAAAAAAAAAAAAAAAAAGGTAGGAGCCGTGTATTGTTCAGACTGAATTTAGGTCACTGTTTGTGTGCTGCTCTGATAAAATCTGCTTCTGAGTAACGGGTGCGGGATTGTGAGTGATGAGAGAGAGCACAGGAGCTGCTCGACACGTAGACCTACACCCAAATGCCTTAATGCATCTATTCAATGACCTGCTTTTTTTTTTTTTTTAAACTGCTTTTAATTTTCCTAGCTCGAGCATATCAAAGATAATGTTAATTATCAGTATTATTTTAACAGTGGTGTGTTTATGCTGTGGCTTTTCTTGTAACTTCGTTGTGTCTATTTAATGTAAACTTAGGTTATATTTCTTCAAAAGCAATTCCATAACATGTGATGATGACTTCTCACTGGTCTTCAACATCCATATTATTCATGTTGAACTGATATTCTGAATGTCCTGTCCTTGTCCTCTTGTCAGACTTGTTTAAAAGACTAGATTTATAGCCAATAAGCTCAATATAAGCATTCAGTTTCATTTTCAGTGTTTGCTGTGTCCTGTTTCAGGTTTTTCTGCTTTCTGATATAGGCAGTTATTGCCTTCATTTCTCCAATTGTTGCTAAATATGTGATAATTCTCATTTCATAAAATATATGCAAAGATATGAGTACCTCTAGTACTAGCCTGATGACCTCTGTCATTTTTTGCCTGCTGGAGCAACTTGCACTTTTTCTTCTTGTCCTTTCCTTGCTCTAGCTGCCTCATGAAAGGCCTATAATTATCTGGTGTCAAGCGGGTGCATGCAGAGAAATTATAGACATGTTCTGTGCTCACAAGTTAAAATTCACTGGTATAAAACACAACCTTGTTAAAAGTTCAACTCATCCCAAAGCCTCATATGTGCACCGCTAGGGCCATGGTGCCCCGCCATTCAATCTCATAATCCAATGCCTGTCAGTAAATATTCAGTCTGGCAAACCACTTTTCTGTCAAATATTCTCATGAACCTATGCCAGTATCCCTTTGCCTAGAGTTGAATTATATTTGCTAAGTAAATAGTTTGTAATGCAAAAAAAAAAAAATCAATGAATTATTTTCACTCTACAAATCTGGAGTTTGACACTGAAAGGGAGACCCTACCTGCAAAAGAAAAAAAGGAGAAATTTAACCAAGAAAATTATCATTGCCTGTTTTTGAATTTTGAACACATCTGTTTTTAGGAATGGTTGCTGGAATTAATAATTTTGTGTGTATGTCTGATTTATGGTGCAAAAGTGTATGAGCTATTTTTGTGGGGATTCTCACAGCATTGTTGGACTAGAAGCACTGTCTAGCCAGTCCACTGCTTCTTCATCCTCAGACAAGTGAAAAATATGCCTTGAATTTTGAACTATGCCTCAAGTATCCTGGGTCAGTCAAGAGAAAGATCAAAGGTTAGGGATTATTTCCAAATGGCTGTGGAAAATAAGGCCTTAGTGAGATGCTGAATCTGACTAATTTACTCAAACAAATGGTCATGAAAACACACATACAGTATACACAGTATGTTTATGTTAGTTACACAGTGCCAGTGGCTCACCCCTTTGGCCACCCTGTTTGCATTTCTAAACTCCAGACAGCTGGTTCACATCAGGCCTTCATGCAGAGTCGCAGACAGGCATGCTCAGTCTCCATGCTTCTGTTCAACATTCCATCAAAGGGTTCTTCATTCTTTACTTTCCTTTACTGCAGATATAGCTATGGAGCAGTCTCAGTGGTGGAGACATGTAGTGTTCCTCTTTCTTGGCATTTGGGTTCCATCATACTTTGCTCAGACAGCATCCACTGTGCGCCCAAGTCCCACTCCAACAGTCAAGGCACCTGGGTATCTAAAGTTCCGACTGGCTGGTCATCCTAGAAAGCACAATGAGGGTCGGATTGAGGTTTTCTATAAGGGTGAATGGGGGACCATCTGTGATGATGACTTCTCACTGGCCAATGCTCACGTGCTCTGTCGTCACCTCGGGTTTGTCTCTGCTACAGGCTGGGCACATAGCGCCAAATATGGAAAGGGCGCAGGTAATTTTACTTCTTAAAAATCACATAGTATAATTCTTTTAACTGCATTAATTCAGTACATTCTAAATGGTTTTGTGTATGTGTGTGTTTAGGTAAGATCTGGTTAGATAATGTACAGTGCAGCGGCAGTGAGAGGAGTATATCAGTCTGTAAGTCACGTGGATGGGGCAACAGTGACTGTACTCATGATGAAGATGCTGGGGTGATCTGTAAGGATGAAAGGCTGCCAGGATTTGTTGACTCCAACATCATAGAGGTACAGTGTCTGTACCAAACTCGCTCATTTCCACAAGCCACTTATCACTAACCCAATAATAATACTTGTGGACAGTATTTGTGAATGTAAAATGTGAGTAAAATCTTCAACCTATGTATTAAACCTAAGCCAAATAAACCTTTCAGTAAAAAGAGAGAATATGTTACAAATTAGATATATACAGCGGGGCAAAAAAGTATTTAGTCAGCCACCAATGGTGCAAGTTCTTCCACTTAAAAAGATGAGAGAGGTCTGTAATTTTCATCATAGGTATACCTCAACAGAAGAAGATTGGAAGAATGTCATATGGTCAGATGAAACCAAAATAGAACTTCATGTTTGGAGAGAAAGAATGCTGAGTTGCATCCAAAGAACACCAAACCTACTGTGAAGCATGGGGGTTGAAACGTCATGCTTTAGGGCTGTTTTTCTGCAAAGGGGCAAGGAAAAAATGAATGGGGCCATGTATTGTGAGATTTTGAGTAAAAACCTCCTTCCATCAGCAAGGGCATTAAAGATGAAACGTGGCTGGGTCTTTCAGCATGACAATGAGCGCAAACACAACGACCGGGCAACAAAGTAGTGGCTTCGTAAGAAGCATTTCAAGGTCCTGGAGCGGCCTAGCCAGTCTCCAGATCTCAACCCCAAAGAAAATCTTTGGAGAGATTTGAAAGTCTGCGTTGCCGAGCGACAACCCCAAAACATCACTGATCTAGAGGAGATCTGCATGGAGGAATGGGCCAAAATACCAGTAGAAGGCTTACAGAAAACGTTTGACCTCCCATTGCCAACAAAGGGTATATAACAAGTATAGAGATGAAATTTTGTTATTGACCAAATACATATTTTCCACCATAATTTACAAATAAATTCATAAAAAATCTTACAATGTGATTTTTTTTCTTATTTTATCTCTCATAGTTGAGGTATACCTATGATGAAAATTACAAGCCTCTCTCATCTTTTTAAGTGCGAGAACTTGCACAATTGGTACTTGCACACTGTATATTGCAGTCACTGAATTGTTTCATTTTACAAAAAGAAGCGACATATACGACAGATTTTGCTGACTTACTTCTGCACCATGCTTTTCTCATTATCTGATGTCTACTACTGACTTTTCCATTTACCCCTCACTGACTGGCATCTGTGAAACATTTACTTAAATTGACCTTACCATGACTGACTCTTCAGCTGTTGCTGTCTCTTTCTGAGATTTTACTGCCCTCTTGCTCTGTCTCTTTTGGCAAGGTTTTGTCCCACTGGCTTTCCTTCATGTTTGGCTGCTTTGTGTCTGTCTCTAACTGTAGGTGCAGGTGGATGAAAGGAATGTGGAGGAGGTGCGTCTCCGGCCGGTAGTCTCCAGCAAGCGGCTGCCAGTGATAGAGGGAGTGGTGGAAGTGAAATACAAAGACAGATGGGCCCAGATCTGTGATAATGGCTGGACACCTAAAAACTCAAGAGTTGTCTGTGGAATGATGGGTTTCCCCAATGAGAGGAAGGTGAACAAGAACTTCTACAAGTGAGTGTCCATGAAAAAGACGCGTTTTATCTGCTAACTTTGGAGTCAGTGATTTTTGTTGTTGTTGTTAATTTGTTAATCTGCCCACACATACATATTCTGAGAAATGGAAACAATAAACCACATTCTCCTGTGTGTTAACTGGCCAAGATTGGCCTAAGTTGGATAGAAATTGCAACATTGCTTCACTTTTGGTACACATATAGAGCTAACATAAAAAAACAGAAACGAGATGTCCACATAACATGCAGACAGCATGTATAGATCGAAGGCTTGACATTCCACTAGAAATTGCATTAAATAAGATGCTCATAGACTTGCAGTTCTGCTTGGTGCTTGCCATACAGCACAGAGACCAGTATGTTAGTGCTCTAGTTTGAAACTGAAATGACTGTTGTATCAGTCAGTCAGTCAGTCATTTTCTATACCGCTTTATCCTTATATACAGGGTCGCGGGGACCTGGAGCCTATCCCA
>JAQQZT010000039.1:20274867-20287345 GCA_030068275.1 Clarias platycephalus | reverse complement strand
TGATTCAGAATAGAACGTGCAGGGTGTCCAATGCATTTATGTGATTTAAATTAAAAGTTATTATATGGATATGGAGCATTACTCACTTTTTTCAACACACTGCTATTATTTTGAACAGCACTGTACAGATACATCATTTTTATGTGACTCTATTCATTTTTGTGTGCTTGTGTTGCAGGCTTTGGTCCAATCTACATGAACGAGGTCCATTGCACAGGACATGAGCGTTCTCTGTGGAACTGTCGCTATAAGAACATTACTGCTGAAGATTGCAAGCACACAGAGGACGCTGCAGTTCGCTGTAACGTGCCATACATGGGATTTGAGAAAATGGTCAGAGCCACCCTTCTTTTACATACATATGCACTAGGGGTTTAATGATATGCTTCAATCATATATGATACTGGTCATGTGATAAGTTTAACTAAAAACAGAGCTCTAAAATTTAATAAAAAGCCTTACTTCTCCAACCTCTTAATCAAGCATTGATTGTGTGTGGGACACGTGTCTTTTGAAAAATACTGATGAGCACTTTTTAATCATTATATTGCGGTGATGAAAGCGCATAACCTACAAGCTGTCTTATAACAAGCTGGAGCTCTCTATATACTGTACAGTATTTTAAGTCTATGGCGTTGCCAGATTGGGACATCTGGTGTTCAAACAGGGCAATTGCAATTGATGCAATTAATGTTCACATTTGTACAATGCATATCTTCATAATTCTTGCATTCCCATGCGGAATGCAGCATTGCACCCCTATTAAACTAAATGTAAGGAAAATTAGGTGAACGTATATCATGTAGATTTATGTTAGTGTTATTCTATAATGTATATATTGGTTGTGATGGATTATTTTAAAGAATTATTGTCTCTTTTTTCACCTTGCTTACTTACTTTTGTTTGAGGATGCTATTAATAGATGCATAGAATGAATCCAATGTCTTTGGGAGTGATGCAGTGATGCTGTAATACAGGCAATAGTTTTTTCTCTCATCAGTTTCAACTTCTTTGTGCTTATACTAATAGAACATAGTTTCAATAAGGATCAGCTGTATTATTTTAATTAGGTTATTATTTAATGGCCTAAATAATACAGTATTTTGATAAAATGATAATAATAATAATAATTATTATTATTATTATTATTATTATTATTTTTATTATTGAAATTAGCAATGGAGGCATTGCAGAACAGCAGTGTATTTCATGCAACTTAGGTGTTGCATAATTAAGAAAACAATCTTAATTATTATACTTTCCTGCTGCAATAAGTTCTGGTAAAATATTGTACCTCTTATGAGTAATTTACAGCTAAAATACCTATTACCACCACAACTTGCTTACTGTGATACTCCACAATATAATACTGTTCAGCTGTGTATAATTGTTTAAATGTTGCTTGCTTTAGATATAATAAAGTTATCAATAGGGCTTGAAATAATAATTTTGATAATTTTAAACAGACATGATTTCCCTGCTTTTGTCTGTCTACAACAAAACAACAAAATTGTCATCACTCAATGATGGCTCAGCCAAGCTTTTTTTGCAGCAAAGGCTGATAAACTGTACAGAAACCAGAATTTATCCGTCTGCCTAGGAGTTTGTACCCTGCCTTAAGCCCAAAGTTCCCTGGGATAGGCTTCATGCCCCTTGACTCTACACAGAATAAGTGGTATAGATAAAGGTCGGATGGATGGCTATGAGATAGATTAGCTAGAGATTGATCACACTGATCATTAAAAGTAAAGGTTATGTCCATGCACAAGGTGTGTATACCATAATACATACACATTGTCACCTACTTATTCCAAATGATCTGGCAGATGAGTAAAACTTACATTTCAAGCCCTATTAAAAATAAATTCATATTGATCTCCTAGCATACATTTCCCACAGTGTATCTGCATTTCCAAAGTCTTTCCTAACCCTCCTTCCTATATGGCCATGCTGCTGTAGAGGAAGTTGACACCTTCCTGCTTATTTTTCTCCTTGGACTGTTTCCTGATCAGGTGCGTATCACAGGTGGTCGTACACGCTACGAGGGCCGGGTGGAAGTGTTGCGCACCAGCACTAATGGAACGCAGCATTGGGGCCTGATTTGTGGAGAAGGCTGGGGTACCAAAGAGGCCATGGTGGTGTGCAGACAGCTGGGCCTTGGATACTCCAACCACGGCATGAAAGTAGGACATTACCACTAATAGTGGCACCTATTGCCTACTGTCTGCTTTTCCAGATTGAAAAGCCATCAGGATCAAATTACAAATCACTGACATTACACTAACATTAAGACATTGAGAACAAAAGGACAGCTTGTGTAGGAAGTGCAGGAAAAGACAGGAGAGTTTGTGCGATTGTGTGATATAAAAACAGGTGTGAGTGTATGTAATGACGTGCTGTAGGCTGTGTGTACAGGTCCGGCTGGTGGGCGGGCGGTCGGAGTATGAGGGGAGAGTGGAGGTTTGGGTGGGTCAGCGCTGGGGCAGTGTGTGCAGTGAGGGCTGGACCACCAAAGAGGCCATGGTGGCTTGCAGACAGCTAGGGCTGGGTTTCAGCATGCATGCTATCAATGTGAGTACACACACACAAACAAAGCAGTTTCTACTTATAAACTGCAGTGATTCACATACTGAAAGACTCTGCATTACGAGGCTGCATTGGTTTCACTGTAGTTCACATTTTAAATGAATATACTATACCTGTTTTTAGCCTGATCACTATTCATGACTTCTATTGAATGCACAAATGAGCAGTAGCTCAAAGTCTAAAAAACTCAGTACTTCAGACTTTTCTCTACCTCCTCCCTTGACACATATCAATACTGATTTTTATTCCCCAAGAAATCAGCAGTACTTTGGTTGTGTTTTTGTGGTGGCTATTAAGGAAACATGGTACTGGGATGGCAGTAACGTGACTAACATGGTGATGAGCGGTGTGAAGTGTACAGGAGATGAACTGGCCCTCAGCCAATGCCAGCAACACAGAACCCTCACCTGCCAGAAAACAGCTGCACGGTTTGCCGCAGGGGTCATCTGCTCAGAGAGTAAGTGAGCATGAAAAATATTTATTATTTAACATTCTGTTTACATGAGCCAGTATGCTAAAAAAAAAGAGATCCAAAGTAAAAAGTATGAAGATATTTAGGAGGTTTACAGTGATACATTTGCATGTTGACTTGCAACACTTTATATCTGTGCCTACATGTTTATACCTTATATAAACACATACTAAGAGTTGGTGCTTATTTCAGTTTGTCAGTATGATGAATATCTTCAGTATGTGATGTGTATCTGTCTTTCCTCAGCTGCGTCTGATCTCATTATGAACGCACCTCTGGTGCAGCAAACAGGATATATTGAGGACCGTCCGCTGCACATGCTATACTGCGCTGCAGAGGAGGACTGTCTGTCTCAAAGTGCTGCGAAAGTTAACTGGCCCTACGGCCACCGCCGTCTGCTTCGCTTCACCTCACAGATCCATAACATCGGTCGTGCTGACTTCAGGCCTAAAGCTGGACGCCACTCCTGGGTCTGGCATGCATGCCATGGGTAACTATAGCTGTGATATAATTTCAACATACACTTTAGTAAGAAGAAAAAAAAAGCATTTATTATCCTAAGCAGCCATATGGACAAGAATTACAAGCCAAAACGGTCTAATGTGTGTGGTTCTGTAGGCATTATCATAGTATGGATATCTTTACACACTATGATTTGCTGAGTGTCAATGGCACCAAGGTGGCAGAGGGGCACAAAGCAAGCTTCTGTTTAGAGGACAGTGACTGTGAGGAGGGTAAGACAAGCACACACACACACACACACACACAGACATACACACAAACATACATATAAATATATTGTACTGTAAATAAATCATTACTGCTGGTTTGGCTCCTGTCTAAACGACACATGTTTTTTTTTTGTGTGTTAATATTGCAGGTGTTTCCAAACGTTATGAATGTGCTAATTTTGGAGAGCAGGGCATCACAGTAGGGTGCTGGGATCTGTACAGGCATGACATCGACTGTCAGTGGATCGACATCACTGATGTCAAACCAGGAAATTACATCATGCAGGTCAAAGTTCAAGCTTTGGAAATTAATATATGCTTATTGCAAATAACTTAATGTATCACTGTGTGCTGCATGCATCAGAGATTTTTGTCTGATTTATGTATTTATGTGCAGTTGTGAGGTTTTTGAGGATCACATAATCCAAAAAACATATGTCGAAATACAGCTGAGGACTCTTTACCAGAATCTTAGTGAGAGTTTTGCAATTTTGCATTTACCAAAAGCTTGATTTCTGCATATTGTAATATTACGAAAGTAGCTACCTACAGTATAAAAATGTTAATTATCATACTTTCTGGACTATATGTTGCACTAGAATATTAGTCGCTATTAGCTAAAACGGTGTTGTTGTACAGAAACAACACCGATTACGATTTTCTTCATCATTCCACAGCAATGAAAGATGGGAATTTTGGCATGGTATTACAGTACATTTAAAAATGGCCATTTGTGGCAATTTCGTGCTGTCTCTACAGGCTAGTGTGAAGTGTGACTTCTCATGACCTGAGTTATATTTCAGTGTGAATGTAAACTTGACTCTAAATTCACACATATAAGTTGAAAACATGAAAGCATTTTCTCTTTAACAAGCACCTAAACTTTGTAGCAAAATTTTATGACGAAAAACATTGTTTTTTCCAAGCTAATATCTAATCAGCATGTCTGTCAGCAAGAAACAAATTTCTGATTTTTTGTTCTGCATTGTTGGCATTTCAGATTGTGATAAATCCAAATTTTGAGGTGTCTGAAAGTGACTACACAAATAATGTCATGAAATGTAACTGCAAATATGATGGCAACAGGATCTGGTTTCACAACTGTCATACTGGTGAGAATTCTTTACTTACAGCTTTGAACATACACTGCTTCAGACATTATGTAAACACAGAATTTCTTTTGTACAACTGAAAACAAAGTTATTTTATGCCAGCAATACACAATATGATATATCCTTGATTTAAAACCTCTTATTGCTGACTGACATTTTTGGAATTACTACAAGCAGCTTCCTAATATTTGCCAGAACACTATTTCAGAATTTATAAACAATATGATAAAAATGTATCTCATGGTGTGGGAATTAATGTCCAATATGCTGTAAGCAATATCCAATTTTTATCCAATGCAGATTTTAACACACAGAAATTATAGCTGGAATTCAAAATATGTTCTGTAGGTTTTTCAGGTTAGGATGTGGGCTACTGCAATTAATTTGAAGCTCATTTCAAGATACAGAAGCAACTAGCTTGTTAGCATGTCGAGTCAGCATATGTCTTATCTGGGGGTTAGCAGAGTTTTTTTTATGTCTTGGATTTAGAAATGTCAGTGTCATCTGGGAATCATATTTAGCTTTTGCTTTCAGGTAGCCATCAATCTCAAGGATGTAATCAACAATGTTACAGTGGGAGATTTTTTTTTATCACTTTAAAAAAGGGAGAGGAAGTTTTATAGTCTTCTATTTTATATAGCTATGCAACTGAACTGGCTAAAGTTGATGTGTAGTTTTACTATGTGGCAATGTGGCTAATGGGCTTTGCCCAATCGGCCATAAGAATATTTCATTTCAATTCAATTCAATTTTATTTGTATAGCGCTTTTAACAATTTACATTGTTGCAAAGCAGCTTTATTCAATCTAAAGAATTATTTAAGTTTGTAAGAGATGTGAACGTTTATGAATCAAAATGATAAGACCGTTATTGGAGGCTCGGGTAGACTGTAGGAAACTCCAGTCCTGAACTATCGAGCGACTGAAGTCACAAGTCCTCAGAGAACAGCTGTCTGCATCAGGATGTGATGTTAGATAAGAAGACCTGGCTCAGCTTAAGCACTGTGAACAGTGAATAGATCTGATGTTTTTCTTTCATATGTAGTCCTAGATAGGATACTGTACATATCTAATATGCAGTCCTGAGACCTGAATTAGAATGGACAGATCAGACACGTGGGGAGTGGGTGGGTGACATGTGAACATAGCTATTTTCCTTTGGGGCAACTTTAGCATTGATTACGGTATGCCTTCGCCATTGCAGTGGTTGACAAGCTTACGCAACATCACAACTATTCACCAAGAGTTGCATAAACTTTTGCTCGAGATCTTCTATTGATGATAAAGGGAGACAACCCATGTTAGATATTTTGGAGATAAAGTCAGAGAGGCCAGATTGAGGTGGTTTGGACATGTTCAGAGGAAAGTTTATAAATATATTGGTAGACGGATGCTGAGGTTGAAACTGCCAGGCAAGAGGTCTAGAGGAAGACCAAGGAGGAGATTTATGGATTTAGGAAGAGATAATATGAAGTTAATGTGAGAGTAGGTGTGAGAGTAGAGGATGCAGAGGATAGGGTTGGATGGAGGCAGATGGTTCACTGCGGCGACCCCTGAAAGGGTACAGCCAAAAGACTGAGAAGATCTTGTATTGATGATGATAAAAAGTCTTCAATCTTCTCAAGAACATCTCATAAAATTTGAATGAGGTTAAGGCCAGGACTCTGTGGTGGCCATTTCATGTGTGAAACTGATTCCTCATGTTCTAGAGTGTGCATGAAAATAATGTCGACTGCGTTCATTCTGTGTGTCCTGACAGGTGATGCTTTCAGTGAAGAGGCAGAGAGGAAGTTTGAGAAATACCCAGGACAGATCAATAACGAGATCTCCTAATCCATGTCAACAAATCATCTCATACTGTATATTTTACTTCCATTTAGACTAGACTATACAGTACTTAATTTACTCTTTTCATGTACACACTCAAGGAACCTTTAATGTCTGTCACAGGGAATGCAAAGTCCCAGCAATCACACGAATGGCCTCACCATACTGAGAGTAACAAAGGTTTGAATCCTGAGCTTGCTATTTAAAAGAAAAACTCAAACAAACAAAAAAACAATATAACTTAGTTATCATACACATACCTTGTTTTAGGTAACAATATGGGCATTAAGCTTTAAGATATAATAATAATTTGAGCAAAACATAATGTAATGATTGAGTGTGTACTATCTGATTTTATTTACCCCACAAGCATAGTTTGTGTTTATGGTGCTATTCATTGACTGCTAAAAAAATTTAAGGGCAGCAGGTATTGCACACCAAAAAAATATCTGTGACAGTTGTCTTCTACTTGAAAAAAAAATGTATCGTCATCAAAGGAACAACTCATTAAAAAAAAATCTGACTTTTTAGCTATGAATGCAAGTTTCCTATTTAATAAAATATTTTAAAAAGTAGTTTAAAAGAAAAATGCCATAATGCTATTCTTACTGAGGCAGACCAATTTCAGTGTTTAAATTCATGTACATTGTGTACTTTTCTGCAGGTACTGTAAAATTATTTTACTTATTCATGTTAAAAAAAAGAAAAAAAATGATTATATATATATATATATATATATATATATATATATACACACCTGTATAACTACACAAACCACACAATATTGTTTTTTACATTTTTTAATTATACACATTTAAATACATTACCTTTTAATTTATAAAATCTTGCTGACCTGCTCCTGACATTTCACATTACTTGATGTTATATGTCCCAGATAAGATTAGTAATAAGATTATTAGGGTTTTAAAGTCAAAGTTCTGTTAATTAATATTCTAACACTAGAATGTATGCACTAGAAACATGATGTGCAGGTGCATTAAGGGCACTATTTTCTTCTGAAAACATGTGAGAAACGTTTCTTTAATACTGTTCTAAAGGTACTCCCACCATATAAATAGGGGAAAAAAACCTCTGATAAGAAATTGGCAGTATTTTCTTTATGTTGACCTTTAGAGCTGTGATTTGGCCCACTGGTGTGTTGATGTTTTTTTCATATAAGTGTGAAACATTAAAATACCAGTACACACAATACAAGCTGGTTCCCAGATCTAATGCTCAAACATGTCCATGACTTTTCATTTCAGGGGCTTTATGTGCGAGTCATCTACACATGAACTACTAGACTTTCTCAATGTGTTTAATCTTTCACATTTTTATCCATCGTTATAAAAAATGACCCATATCATTGTTTCAACAAACTACATTAACTGAAGAAAAATGAAACCATCAAGCAGGTGACATTTTCAACTTAGAATGTAATTTCCACTACTTTCTAAGGTACAGTACACACAGGCCTAGTAATCCAACATCCCTTTAGAACCTTCAATATTCTGAACATCTTAACATTTCTCTTTTGCCATTATGTTATTCTGTGAACTCAGGGATCATGTGCAGCATCAGGAAGTCTTGACCTCTCCGCACCACCATGTTTATGCTGTCACTTGTCCTTACTGCATTGTAGATTTCCTCTGATGTGCTCACCTTTACTCCGTTGACCTCCACCACAATGTCACCTGATTTCATACCCGCTCTAACACACACAGAGAATAGAACAAAATGGTGTTTATAAACCAGGCACACTTACCGTTCAGTTCATTAGGAACACCTGCACATTCATGCATATACTGTATCTAAATCAGCCGATCATGTGGCAGCAGTGCAATGCAAAACATCATACAGATGATCTCAACAGCTTTAGTTAATGTCTATATCAAACATCAGAATGTGGAAATCATATTTTTGTGACTTGGTTTGGTTGCTGGTTCCAGACAGGCTGGTCTAAATATTTTATAAACTGATGGTCGAACAGAATCTTTCAGTATATACATGTATTATCACTCATGTATGACAGCAACAGTTGCAGTTTGCAGTGGTTCATTTTATTTCTGAGTAATGTGCTGTCAAACCATACAAAATATGGATTTTTAATTAGGGGAAAATATGTGTAAAGTCTACTCAGGCAAGGCATTGAATGTTGTAAGTTTTTACAAACAGTAATAAATTTCACACCATGCGTCAAATTTGTACGCAGTTTGTAATCAGTGACACCATTGTAATCTACTGACCTGTTGGCTGGAGAACCAGTGATGACACGATGGATGAGGATTCCATGTGCTAAATCAGGGAACGAGGGGTCACGCATCTTCAACTCAGCAATTATACTAAAGTGTAATAAAACATCAAGAATGATTGCAGGTTTGATAAGTTGTAGCTGTGTATTTTTAGCTAGTGCATTTGTATTTCTACATGAGCACTAATGGGTCAGGTACCTGGGTGTGAGAGTTAACATCATCACTCCGATGTATCGCCGTTTGCTCTGTGACCCACTAAACCAGGAACCTGTGAACAATGTTAGCGCAATGAGAGATTGAGAATCAGCATCATGAAGGACAAAAAAAATTATATGACAATGAGCCGTCTTACTCTTTTTATTAGCTGCACGCTCAAGGAAAAGACGAAGTCTGTCAGAGGGAATGGCAAATGAAATCCCAGCAGTCACCTTCATGGTATTAATACCAATCACCTCGCCATCCTGAGTTTTTTTTTTTTTGTGATACAGTGCTTTAATTACTGTGTGCTAATGTGTTATTTATTATATAGGTGTTTATTCCCAAAAAAAACAAAATAGAACAAAACAAAAAAAAAAGAACTCACCAAATTAATAAGTGGTCCACCCGAATTCCCAAACTGTAAAGGTACAAGGCAGTAGATAAATATAAAGCTTTCACCACTTTGTTTTTACACATTTGATATGAACAGGTAATCTTAATTAGACAAAGTGGTACAAGCTTACATCAATAGCAGCATCAGTTTGTATGTAGTCCATGTTGCCGTTAGACAGGCCCAGTTCTTTGCTGCCTCTCTGAACTGAACTAACTATTCCAGATGTGATGGTGTTCCTTAGAGCGAAGGGGCTGCCCATGGCAACCACAAACTCCCCCTGACGTACATCTAATGAATTCCCAAGACGCAAGGTGGGCAAGGGATTCTGAAAAGAATCAGAAGAACTATATATCAATGACAAAGCCATTGAGAATAATAAATATAAAAACTCATGAGTTGTAACCAAGAACACATGAACATCAGTATTACCTTGGCACTGATCTTAATTGTTGCAATGTCTGCAGCCTGGTCCACATCTTGTACAGTTGCATTGTACGTCTCTCCGTTGGTCAGTTTGACACGAACCCCACGCTTGTTGGCTACTACATGTGCGTTTGTAACGATGAGGCCATCAGCACTGATGATGAAGCCAGAGCCATTGGAGATGGGGATCTCACGACCAGAGAACGGATGCCTGTTAAGAAATTATGCCCAGAATGGCTTAGTCTACAAAAGTCTGCAGTTGTCTATTCATAGTCCAGTTTCACATCCCACCAGTGCCCCACACCCAGCCACTGGAGTTGCAGGGCACCTTAAGTGCTGGTTCCAAGCCCGGATAAAAATAAGAGGGTTAGTGTAAAGTGTCAAGTGTAAAACCTGTGACAGAAATTATACTGAACAGATCAGATGATCCATTCTGGGGTCCACTGATGGAAGCAGGTTGAACACTACCACCTGTGTTTATTCAAATGAATATTTTAGATACAATAACTATATTGTACTCCAAGTGCAAATCTAAAAAAATCCCCAATATAAACATGGAATTATTTATTCCTAACATTTATATAATTCAAATTATTGAGGTAAGTACAAACATTTCCATACATCTTACACAATATCAAAGACAAAGAATTGTAATCAATGCCAAATGAAATTTTGGTATTCATAGGTCTAACACTGTTGTAATTTTACCATGGGCCTATAATTGGTTTGTGCACAGTTGTGTTATTAATACTTTAAAAGTAGGTTGTCTTAAATTTAAGAAAGTTTTATAAATCTTTAACTACATAGACAAAATATTGTACCATGTTGTATCATGTGACTGTACCATCACAGTCATGTGTGCTTATTTGTACATCCCATTCCACATTAAGTACCCCTTGCTGTTATAATAACATGCATATTTCTGGGTTGAATTTCCACTAGATTTTGGAGCATCTCTCTGGAGATTCAGCCACAAGAGCATTAGTCAAATTGAGCACTGATGTTAGGGGACAAAGGGCTGCATTCCAGTTCATCTATAAGGTTGAGGTCAGGGCTCTGGGTAGGCCACTCAAGATCTTCCACTCCAAACCATGTCTTTATAGAGCTCTCTATTTGTGTACAGGAGTACTGTCATGCTGCAACATGTTTGTGCCTCTTAGTTCCAGCGAAAAGAAATATTAAATCTACAGCATGGAAAGACATCCTGTACAACTGCATGCTTCTAGCTTTGTGGTCAGATAATTGAAGTGCAGATACTGGCTTGCGACACCCATAATTTACAAAGCCAGACCTTACAAATTATGTCTTAATTGTGGATTTATTAGCCCTTAAATTAGGAAAATGTATTTAGGGCATTGTAACCCTAAGGAAGGTAACCAAGTAGTCGTTATTTTACTTAGGTACAAACTTCATGTACATGTACTTTATTTGAGTAGTTTATAAGTGGATACTTTTTACTCTTACCCCACAACATCCTATAACAAATATTTGTACTTTCTACTCCATTACATTTTTGCATGGTAACCTGTGCCAAGTTGTCATGCGGATCAACCTCTCAACGGGAGCAGCCGCAAGTCCAACATAGTGAGTGTTACATAACCAGAGTGGTGCGTAATACAGTACAGTGAAACCTCGGATTACGAGTAACGCGGTTTACGAGTGTTCCACAAGACGAGCAAAGATTTTTAATAAATTTTGATTTGGAAAACGAGCATCGTCTTGGTTTACGAGCACCGAGTATCATGTATCACGCATGCGCTTCTTGTTTTGACGCCGAGTGTCACGTGATCACAACTGAGCCGGGTTTTCTCTCTCTCCCACATTCGCGCTGCGAATTGTGGGTCTCCCCTGCTGGGTCTTAGTGCTCATCTCTTACTGGTATAATCAACATCCGTGCACGCATGTAGTTTACTATAACAGGTGTGTGTGTAAAACATATTTTATTTTGTGTTCGGAAGCGCGTGTGTACAGCGCGTGTACGGTTTCTTGTAACACACGTGTGCGCGCAAGTAAAGCAAAAGAAATTCTCAATACAGAGGTTAAAAAAAACATTTTTTTCCTCAGTTCATCGCTGTGTGCGTGTGTGTGTGTGTGCGCGAGCTTAATTTGACACTGTGCCGGCTTGCGTGTGTGTGTGTGTGTGTGTGCCGGCACAGTGTCAAATTAAGCACAGTGTCAAATTACACACACGTGCACAGACATTAAGACACACACTCTGCTCTGACACACAGAGATAAGGTGCGGGTTCATTTGTTTGTTTGTTTTACTTTACAGCAGTGATTCTGTTAGTTTGCGCTCAAACGAGTGTCATTAGCGATGTTTACTGCTTTTTTTTTCAGATAAAACAGTGTAGCGGGAGAGAGACGTTGATTTATGACCGCTGTTTATGGAAGTGTAGACCAGTGCAGGAGATGCATTGTGGGTAATGCAGTCCGGTGTGTGTGAACGCGAATGCGAGATGTAAGCTAGGATATAGAGCCTGAG
>JAQQZT010000039.1:20229917-20242106 GCA_030068275.1 Clarias platycephalus | reverse complement strand
CATTCTTCTCCCTCTATTAGTGATCACTCTTGTTCTGATAGACTTGTCTCTGTCTCCTCATGTCTCAGTCGAGCTCAGATTCAGAAAGCAGTACGCAGTCCAGTGTTGGCACTGTCCCCCAGCCTGCTGTAGGGTTTGCAGCTATGCGCAGTGCAGAAGCTCATCTCTCTGAGCAGCTGCAGAGAGTCAGTCGGCTTCCACTCGACTCCAGTATTCCACTGCACACACCCCTGGAGGACAGAGTAAGTCAGTTTGCCATCAAAGAAGGGGGTGATAACACTCAAGACACAATCACCCTTCAGTCAGCAAGCCAATGCCCTCATACACGCAACAGCCATGCTTCCCAGAATGACCTTGCAATCGCAAGCAACTCGTATTCAACCCTGAGGTCATCTGACGAGTGGAAACTAACGTCTCAAATGACCAGTAGAGCAACAAAGAATGAATGGGGCATGGGGACAGTTGGAAAGGAAAAAGAATTGAGAGATGAAGATGAACATCCAGAAACTAAGGGAAATGGCCCGTTACCAACTACTAAGGCAGCTCACACTATCATCCAAGGAAAACAAGAGTTCACCCAAGGCTTGGAGTCAAGTTCAACCATTGGTCAAAAACCTCACTTGTCGAATAGCCATGTCACACCTTCAGTGACCTCGCAGCACACTATCCAGAGACCTCACACACCTACCAGTGATTCCTGCACTTTTCCTGAGCTGCGAAGTGGATCAAACGCACATCATTTAGACAATCTGAGAGAAGTCCCACTCCCAGTCTCCAGCGCCAGTGAAGTACAGCAAGCTTCAGTGTCCAGTGGGACAAGTTTAAATAAAGAAAGAAATACAGACCAGAGTCAGAGGACAACAATGGTTCATGAACATTCACAGGTGACTTCAAGATACCCACAGGCCTTTACTCCTCCTAGAAGATTTGATGGTTCAAGTAGACCTTTATTAGCTAATGCAGCTGGTAAGTGGTAGGATTTTAAAATGTTTTTTTTAAAATTCCTTTTAGATACTAAAACACATTTTAGAGTATAACTAATCTTTGAATGCTTCCTGCAGCTGTTCCAACTTTATTGCCATATAAACCTCACGGCAGTTCAGAGTTCTTCTATATGCCAAAGACTGTCCCTGAGCTCTCCCCTAATCACTCTGATACCACAGTGGAGAGCTCCCATGCAGGTAAAGAAAAAAGCCACAGCTGCATGGCACATGAACACATTCTTTATAGAACTAAACACTTTAGACCCCTATAATTAAAAGAGATGACATAAGGGCAATTTTAGAGGTTTTTAAGTACTATACTTAAAACTATGCTTTAAGATTTTGTAAAAAAGAAAAAAAATAAATCTACACATGAGCAGTGCTGTAACGCGTGTCTGTGCACAAGGATGCAGATAGATGAGGACATTATTGTGTGAAATGAAGTTTACTGGAACACTGTACCACTATAGGATGGTTCTCTACCACAGTGCCTGAATATCAGATGGCATGCTCTATGCTCTTACTGTACTTACTGTACGTCCGGAAAGTATTCACAGCACTTTTTCCACATTTTATGTTATAGCCTTATTCCAAAATCATTATTTTCCTCAAATTTCTATGAACAATACCCCATAACTTCTATGTGAAAGAAGGTTGTTTGACAAATTTATCTTTGCAAATGTATTAAAAAAAAAACAATAAAAATCTTTTACATATAGTAAGTATTCCAGAAGAACAATCATCTTTGCAGCACTCCACCTATCAAGCCTGTATGGTAGAGCGACCAGACGAAAGCCACTCCTCAGTAAAATGCATGTCACAGTTGCCTGGAGTTTGCCAAAACTCCTGAAGCAAACGAAACAAATTTTGTAAATTTTTTTCATTTTTTTTAAAGCACCTTTGGCACCAATTACAGCCGCAAGTCTTTTTGGGTATGTTGCTACAAGATGGTACAAGGTGCTTCTCTCTCCACAGAGAAACGCTGAAGCTTTTTCAGAATGACCATCGGGTTCTTGGTCACCTCCCTGACTAAGTCCCTTCTCCCCTGACCGCTCAGTTTGGCTGGGTGGCCAGCTCTAGGAAGAGGTCTAGTTCCAAACTTTATTCATTTACAGATGATTGAGGCCACTGTTAATTGAAGGACCAAGAACCCGATGGTCATCCTGAAATGCTGCAAAAGAATTCCTGTACCCTTCCCTAGATCTGTGCCTCGATACAGTCCTGTCTCTTAGGTCTACAGACAATTCTTTGGGCTTCATGTCTTGGTTTGTGATCTAACATGCAATGTTAACTGTGGGACTTTATATAGACAGGTGTGTGCCTTTCCAAATCATGTCCATCAACTGAATTTACCACTGGTGGACTCCAATCAAGTTATAGAACCATCTCAAGTATGATCATTGGATATAGGATTCACCTGAATACTTATGCACGTGCGATTATTTTAATTTTTTTTTTTTAATTATTTGCAAAGATTTCAAACAAACATTTTTACATTATCATTATGGAATATTGTTTGTAGAATTTTGAGGGAAATTATCAATTTAATATTTTATTTTAAATATAGTATTTAATTTTAATATAACAGATATATCACATATATATCACTGCTGTAAAGTAAAACAAACAAACCTCACCTCTGAAAAGAGCTGAGTTTCTTTGGAGAGCAGAGTGTGCGTGCGTGCATGCATGCGTTTGTTTGTTTGTTTCTGAAGGGGGCTTCACGCACACAGCCGGCACAGTGTCAAATTACGCTCGTGCACAGACACACACACACACACACCACTATGAGCTGAGGAAGAAAATGGATTTTTAACCTCTGTATTGAGAATTTCTTTTGCTTTACTCGCGCGCACACACACTTTGTTATAAGAAACAGTACACGCGCTTCCGAATACAAAATAAAATATGTTTTACACACACACGGGGTCAGTGTTATAGTAAACAGTACACGCATGCACGGATGTTGATTATACCAGTAAGAGACGTGCACTAAGACCCAGCAGGAGAGATGATTACCCACAATTCTGCAGTGCAAGAGAGAGAAAAAACGTTGGCTCAGTTGTGATGACGTGACGCTCGGCGTCAAAACAAGAAATGCATGCGTGATACATGATACTCGGTGCTCGTAAACCAAAACATTGCTCGTTTTTCAAGTCAAAATGTATTTTAAATCTTTGCTCGTCTTGCGGAACACTCAAAAACCGCTTACTTCAAAAACCGATTACGATTACTCGTAATCCGCAGTTCCACTGTATTTATTTATTTAAAACATTTATTTAAAATATAATATTTAATTTTAATCAGCATCCTGTGTGGTAAGAGAAAGCTATTTGCTTAGTTTGTTTGGAATTGCCACAAAAAAATTATATTAAGTCAGGATTTTTGATAGATACAGAATCATAATACAAATCTAATCACATTTATGCATTGTGATAATATTGTTTGCGGTGGTCCCTGATTACTCTCATTCATATAATACACCATTAATAAAAAAAAATTTGGTACAAATTCAACACTACAGTGTTAAATCCATAGCACATAGCACTACTATGGGGAAGAAATGCGATGAGGTTGTTTGTGTCGTCTTGTCTTTTATTTTTCCTCTGTCTCTAGCTCTCATTGTTACACAGGCCTAAGCACCTCCCCCTTGCACAGCTGCATTATTTATACTATCCTTTGTCTGAGAGAAAAATGAACCCTGTAATTCTGCGCTTCATCACATGCAAAAGTGAAGCTTTATTTTGTGGCTAACTATTAAATTTAACTATGCAACTTTATTACTGACTCTAGGATCTGATGACGCTGTGCCCCCTCAATTTACCCCAGAGGTTTTGGGATCTAGAGAGCTTGTGGATAACAACGTTACACCAAAACATAAGGAGGGCATTTACAGCAAGAGGGACAAAATGAAAAGAGGTGAGTTGTGGCACACATACAGTATAGCGTAACTTAAGACATTGTGCACCAGCATTAACACAGGAATAAAAGGATTATTTTTTTAATGTATTCTTTCTTTAACAGAATCCACTTTGTCTGGAAAAGGCTTTCACGACCAAAGAGGCAATACTGTTCCTCCCTATCACCCTCCTGCTTTCAGGAAATCTGTTGTTGTCCCTGAGAATGAACAAATGTCTGAGCAAATTGAAGTGAGAGAATCATTTATCCCTCTGCGCATGGAGGCTGACTACAGCACTACTGAACTACATCCTAACTACAGGGTACAAAAGCATAGTATGGATACAGAAACTCAGGGGAAGGATCAGGACATGAAGGGTCAAGCCCTTGGTATGGAGATTGTCAGCTCTCTGGATCAGTTGTGGCGTCGCTTCAATGAGCAATGCAGCCTTCAGGAGACTCAATCCTCTAATTATGTAGAAATGTCACTGCTGGAGAGACTGGAACGCCTGTCCCGCCTTTTACACGGCTCCTCGCCACAACAGACACCTGAACAGGCACACAGTAGTGAGGAGAAGGGCAAGAGTGGGAGGAGAGAACAGGAGCCAAGGAGAACTCAAGGAAAAGACACAACCAGAAAGAAAAAAGAGAAAAGGATTGAAAATGAAGTGAAAGGTGTTCCAAAAACTGCATGGGAACAGGAGACCTTAAGTATCAACCGGGCTTTAGTGGAGAAGAAGCAGCAAGAAAATGACTGTCGTTGTCCCGCAGAGAGGGACGGGTCTGCTACTGTTTCTGTGAACATAAGCAGCAGCCAGTCTACTATCGACACACAGCAGTTGATCAGAGCTTTTGGACCGCATCGAGTTAGCAGTGGGAGGGACGGTGTGGCTCTAAATCAGACTCTACATCCCAATGATGGCTTGATGAAACTTTATAGCACCATTAAAAAGCAGAAAAGAGGACATCATAAAGGTGGCTCTGAAAATCACCTTGTTTCTGTTTCCACAGACACAAGCAACATTGATGACTCCTTGGTAAGTTTTAATAACTGGAATGTTAATGTAAAAATTAATGTAAAAATTATTTATGTATCCTTCCATGTCTTTTTTTTTTAATTATTATTATTATTATTTTTTTTTAAATGCTTTGTTTTTTTTAAGGTACTGGTTCTAATTGCATCAGGATTCTAGGATACATTACTGTAAAAGAAACATTGTACTGCCTTGATGTTGGATTTAGACATTTCCAGCATCAGTAATCATTTTAATACCTTTCCCTCAGGCCTCAGACACTTTATCGTCCTCAAGCCCTTATACCCTACCCTCCAAAAGAGGCAATGGACGTACAACTAATTCTAAAAGGGCAAAGGTCAAACTTGTCAGCAGAAGCATACAAACAGGTTAGTCCTCCTAAAAAAAGAATGGTTTCAAAAAAGTGAAAAAGTAAGTGTAATGTGTGCAGAAAATGCTGGAGACAATATCACCAATATTTGTACTGTAGCTTAATAGCACACCTGCATGAATAAGTACTAAAATATTTTTCCCTTGCTGGCATACATCTGCAAGGACAAGATTTTTGTTGTCTTAAACATGAAGTTCTAACTTGGGCAGAAACTTGAGTCATTAATATAAGACTATGGTTGGTCATTGTGGTGCAGTAATGTCAAAGATCAAGTTTTTTTTCCTTCAGCTTTGGGAGGTAGAATGAATGACTAGAACGTACATGCGTTTAAAGGAAGTTATACATGTTAATTCAAGGAAGCACCAGTTTAATAAATATAGATGAAGGGATAAAATCAATGATGGATACAATATCTGCCCCCTATAGTGCTATTTTCTACATACTGTAAGAGCTTTTCTGCAATTTTATTAAAAGGAAACAGTTCAAAAATAAATAATAAATAAATTCTCTCTTTCTCTCTCTCTCTTTTATAAAACTCTAATTGCAGGTACAGTGATGTATGGTTGTTGGAAGTTTGGTAGTGATGTTTGTTTATGCCGCATTTAATTATACTTTACAATGCAAATACACTAATACTGTCTAAGTCCTGTTTGATTATTTTGTGGTATATTGTCATTCAAGATAAAGTGTTGCTTCCAGTGTACAGCTAAAATTTCCATGTCCACTTTTCAAAACAAACTAGTCACCAACTGGTTTAACACTGATTTTTATTTGGTCGATTTTATTTGAGAGAAGCTATCAAGAGCTAAGATTAAATAACAAATGAATGATGTACCAACCTTATTCATCAGGTGATTTGGAGATTGTGGTAAATGGCACCCGCCGAGACACGCGGGATGTCGGCACTACCTTTCCTTCTCCAGGTAGTGCCAGAACCACTAGGGCATCTTCAGCAGTCTGCAGTGAGGTGAAATCTCAACCAGTGCTAAAGAGACAGGCCTTCGCCAAACAAACCCGCTATCCAACTGGTAAGTTTGCAAAGTAGGAGCAATTTGAGCTGTTTAGCAGGGAATCCTCCTCTGACATGAGCCCTCACTACTCTTTTCCCTTTTGTAAGGTTTGTCATGGTTTGTTTCTGCTGATGAACTGAAATGGGATGCACGTAAGGAGAATAAGCCGCAAACAGGTGCAGGGCGGTCTGAAGGCCAAGGCTGGTATGAGCCCTACACCAGGACGCAGCCATGGAGACAGCCGCTTAGAGAACGACACATTCAAGTGGAAAGAGAGAAGCCCCCTGAGCAAAAAGCACATTCAGAGAATGACTGTGACAGCAAACCCTCTGCACTGGTCCGCCTGTCTCTGCAGGTATGTTGGCTTATAAGAGAATTTAGCTGTGATGAAGATATTTAGCAATATAGCTTTTTTGCTTTGTATTTTTAAAACCGTAATTTTTTTTTTTTTTCCCAATTTTTTCCCGATTTTCTTCCATAATTTTGTCGTGTCCAATTCCTCCCAGTCACTAGGGGCTCCCATATTAAGCTCATACTGCCACTCAGTAGGGAGGGCCGTAGACCGCCCATGTGTTTCCTCCGACGATGGTCACCGACCATTTTTTTCGAACTGCTTACTCGCGCACCATTAGGGGCGGCCTAACACACTCGGAGGAACAGCACTATCCGCTCCTTTCGCTTACGCGAGCTCATAGACGCCCTTGATTGGCTTGTAGAGCCGTCGTTAATGTGGGAGCGCGAAGTACCTCTCATCCCTCCCCCCTGAGAGAGCTCGGACAATCAGCTCTCTCTATGCCTCCGGCTGTGAGAGGCAACAGCATCACCCGGAGTTCAAACCAGCGATCTCCGGATGATAGGGCGAGCGCTTTACCATTGCGCCACTCGGAGGCTTTAAAACCGTTTTTAACATTATACATTTAATTAAGTTCTATTGCTGTGTTGTTTAAAGTAGTCTTTGCGTAAATGTGAATGTTGCAGGAGGCGCTAGAGTTGCATCGACCAGAGTTTGTCTCTCGTTCTCGGGAGCGGATGAAAAGGCTGTGCCTGCTGACAGAGGAAAGAAGGATGCAAGCCGTCTTCAGCAAAGAAAGAGAGGAGCTTTTTAACCGTGCCGCACCCATGCCCCAGCCAAAAGCAGGTTGGTTTAATCTTGCTTGTCCAAACAGCAAGACATGAAATGACATTCTATTGTCTTAGAAATAATTTATCCTAATTCCTCAACTTTCTTCCAGCACCAGCTCCTCCACCTCTTCCCTCCAAGCGAGTTATTCCCATAAGTGAGATGATTCAGAGGTCCAAGCGGTAAGCTCTTAGTAAAATGCACAGACTTTGTTTAAACACTGAATTAGTAATGGAAGTTTTGTTCCTGCGTCAGTGCTGTTAGTGAAGCACACACTCATTTAATGAGTGTGAGATTGAGAATAGGCAGTACAGACAATTCTACCTGCTGAGTCTGTCTGTGGGATTGAGCTAGCCAGATAGAGAAATGATTATCATGGTTTGGCTGTGGTTAACCAGGTCCACTCAGTTGTGAAATAAAGTGATGGATATTAAGTATAAGTGAACAATATTAAGTATACCATTTACAAAGGAAATTTTCAGACAACCTCAAAACATAAGCTCTTTGTGTTTAATTTCTTAGGATTTATGCTCAACTCCCAGAGGTTCAGAAAAGGAAAGAGGAAGAACGGAGGAAAGCTGAGTACAACACTTACCGCCTAAATGCTCAGCTATTTAACAAGGTAAACAAGTATTTACCTGCTCAAATTGTTTTTCTTTTCAGTACACTTCCAGGTTGTACACACATTTACCTAATGTTCTATTAAGCTTAATACGATTCTCCTCTTACAGAAAATCACCAATCATGTGCTGGGAAGAAGAGTGCCTTGGCAGTAGTTTGAAGAAATATCAACCCAAACTGTCTGTTCTACGTGGCTGTGTCTGTGTGTTGATATTAGTGTGGTATGTGTAATCACTTGTGATGTAGGAAACTAAATGATTTATCTTGAAATTTAATTTTCTTAATATTTTAATAATGTTTTATATATTTTCTATATGAACTTTTAGTGGTACACAGTACCATGTTTTTAAAAAAAGGTTTTATCAGTGTTTTCTTTCAAATAAAGAAGACTTTCTCATCTATAGAGTATGACTTTTTTTCCCCATGTAGACTGTTCTTTAACTAGTAAAGATTTGTTTGTTACCAAATATGACAGTGTTTTTGTATATAGTACATTTATAAACTTCCCACCCGATGCCCAAACCCCAGCCACTGGATGAAGTGCCGCTCACAAACCCGTGACAAACACAAAATAAAATGGAAGGTTGCGCCAGTGAGGCCTTCTGGTGTAAAACCTTTGCCAAGTTGTTGTTCGGATGTGATGGTCCACTGTAGCGACTCCCTTGATGGGAACAGCCGAAAGACAGACAATATTTATAAACACATTTATTATGTGTTCATTCTTCAAGGGGCCATGAAGTACACTCTCAGTGAGACATGAGCGATTCTATTCTGTTCTGAGAGTGCGAGTGAGAAAGTGAAGTTTAGAGGCATGTGAAATTGGCTTGCTTCTGCTCATCAGGCCCAATATGATGAAATTGATATTGTTTGATGTTGAGACTTTGGGTGCAAGGAGGTCTTAAAAGAATGACCCAGTTTGCTGCACACAACTTTTGTGAAAAAAATTATGAAACATGAGGCTGTTAAGTATCAGCTATGTACGATATGTGCAATTTAACTTAAAATTGTGATGCATTTGCACTGTAACTACCTAGTAGCTGTAGCAAATAGGGTTTCTTGGAACTAAAGAGACCAAACGTTTTTCCCTGTGTGCAAATCAAGGTCTATGAAAATGTTTTGACAAGGTTAGAGTTGAAGAACTCAAGTGTCCAGTGCACAAAGCCTTGACATCAATTGCACAAAACACCTTTGAGATGAACTGCAACACAGAATGTACACAAGGCGCTCTCTCCCTGCATTGCTAATATCTGGTGGCTAAATTGGTGGAAGTTCCAAAATCTAGTGGAAAACCTTCCCAGCAGATTTGAGGCTCTTTGAAGAATGTTAAAAAATATATATACTGCTATGGTTCACGTCATTTCTACATATTGGAGCACAAACAGAATAAAAGAAACTTACCTGAAAACCATAACTATAAGCCATTAGCTATATACTATAAAAACAGTAAACCAGGATTCCTTAAAAAACACTGCACTATAGACATTATTTCTCCTTCTCACCTGTACAGAATTGGGAGTTACCTGTTTGCAAGCTTGTGATGCAGGAACTAGAGCTAACCTGTCCGCAAACCTGATGATAGCATGTTCATCTCATCTTATATATTTTGTCTTAGTACAAGTAGCTGTTCTGTTAAAATGCTATAGAATTCTTTGTAACCCATTAGCCTCTAACTGTCTTTTCCTTTACTAGCTGTTAGCTGCATGGCTAGTCTTCATGTAACTACATGCTTTTTTTTTCTCGTCAAAAGTGGGTTGATGGCTGGACCGAACGACAAATTATGTTGTAGTATTACCTACAAAGGCTCCTGACCTAAGAGTCAATGAGTAGTGCCATCTAATGTGTAGTTCACTTATGTGACTCTGTTTTACTTCAGTAATGACAAAGTTGACAAGTGCTTAGCCCAGGGACTGTAATGTCTAGTTTAAAATAGTTTATAATCACAGAAATAAATGACGAATGATGAAAAGAAATGTCAAAAATGATTTGTAGCATGTCTACAAATAAATCACCAGAGGTGGAAAGGGTAATAAACTTTTGTACTCAAGTACAAGAACTGTTACTTTAGTGAAATTTTACTGAAGTACAAGTAAAGTTACCCTTATTAAAATCTACTCAAGTAAAAATAAAAAGTAGCTCATTAAAAATTTACTCTTTCATCTTATACATTATGTGACTGTGACCATACCTGTTATCTCTCTCTTCTTTTCTTTCCACCTTGTGGTTTTAATGATTATTGGCAGGACTGTGATTCGACTGAAGACACAAGGTTAAAAGGTCGAGTTCTGCAGGTGATCCGAGCCGTGCTTCTATTCAGTAGCCTAACCACATTCTTGCTCAAACAATATTGGTTAAATCTGGTATATACATAATTTATGTTACAAATGATGTTGCAAATACCAATTAAATTGATTTTTAATGCAGAGAACACAAAGAGGTTCGACTAAATATCCTTAGAATGCCAGCATCCAATCAAATTTGAAGAATTAGGCTGTTTTATAAAATATTAATAGATATTATTAATCTATATCATTTTATCATAACCTTGTACTATAGTATACAGTAGTCTTGCCAGTGGTGCTCACTTGACTTAAAGATTTGTTGTACAAAACCCTGGCACCAAAAGTACATGTAATTCTTAGCATTGTCACTAGTCTTTAGACGGTTTGTGTTCTTAGAGCAGTGTGTTTCCTCAGTGCAAATATAGTTATCTATTAATAACTCACACACACATTACAGTACACACAGCTAACAGCTGTGACGCAGAAGGCAGACCCTTGCCACAACACGCTACTCAGAAAGGACTGTTCTATGGACTTTTTAAAGGTATACAAATTATAGTAGATATCTACTAGTGTAGGCTATATGTGGAGATTATATACTGTTTGTTTATAATTATGTTGTAATTGTAGTAGCAGTTATTTTGTTGTATTTGCTGTAGTTTAGTGCTAGTCCTTAGATGATCATCACAGTCTTCTTTTGTGTTGTAGAATGGGAGAATTCAGGCAGTTTGATCAAGACTTCTACCAGTCTGAATGTTACATAGATGATCAGGCCCAAGAAGCATATGGCTATGACCCTGCATACACCAGTACACAGTATCAAGATATGTAAGACTATTGCTGGTATTGATTATTCTGAAAATTCATGGCTATGTAAACTGTGAGGTTGTTCTCAACTTTTTTACCTTGCCATTGCCAGAGATTGTGCATCTCCGACATCAGATGTCTATGCCTCATCAACATCAACACATCCACCTTACAGTGGGCAGATTTTTCAACCTGCAGCTTCTACTGTGGCTCCTGAACATTCTGACTCCTTTGAAGACGAACCTCCACTATTAGAGGGTAATCCACATAGATGTTTGAATGTAATATCTGTTGATATAACTCCAATGGAGGAAGCTGAGATTGGGAAAGTTACTGTGCATGTGTCTTATTAGAATTGGGCATTAACTTTGATCACATCTGGCAGAAGACATTGACTGTGTTGAACCCGATGAAGCCAGCGGATGGCAGCATCATGAATGAGACAGATTTAACTGGTCCTGTTATATTCTGCATCGCTTTGGGAGCCACTCTTTTGATGGTATAAATGATTCTTTATACATTTCATATAATTTGATCACTAATAAAACTTGACTGAGGGATGGTTACATCATTATGAATGTAACTTTCCTGTATAATTAGTACTGCGTATATCTACTGTATGCTTGGTTTGGTATGTATTTTCTTTGCAGGCAGGAAAGGTGCACTTTGGCTATGTGTATGGTATCAGTGCACTGGGCTGTGCGGGAATGTACATTCTGCTGAATTTAATGAGCATATCCACAATATCCTATGGATGTGTGGCTAGTGTATTAGGATACTGCCTGCTGCCCATGGTGGCTCTCTCTGCCTTTGCCGTTTTTTATTCCCTACAGTGAGTATCTACAACCACAATTATTGTTCCACATATTAATTTCCAATATCCACATAGAAATGTACTGTAAGTGCACATACTGTTTGCAATCATACAGTGGTGTTCAAAATAATAGCAGTGTGTTGAAAAGTGAGTAATGCTCCATATCCATATAATAATTTTTAATTTAAATCACATAAATGCATTGGACACCCTGCACATTCTATTCTGAATCACAACATGAAGAAAAATGTGC
>JAQQZT010000039.1:20207592-20224397 GCA_030068275.1 Clarias platycephalus | reverse complement strand
GGTATAAACATAGTAAGGGCCCATCTGATTGGTCAAATTTGGACACACAAATGCTTGGCACAAATTATTTATCGCAACTCTTTGCGATACGGATATCGCGTATACTATTATCGCGATAACGATATTTTTTCGATATATCGTGCAGCCCTAATTGACACCCTGTCTAGGGTGTACCCCGCCTCATGCCCTAAGTCTCCTGAGATAGGCTTCAGCACCCTCCTCCCCTCCCGACCCCTTTACACAAAGTGTTATAGGTGGTGGGTGAGTGATTCATATGCATGGCAAACCTGGCTGTTTTAAAAAGATACATGTTATCATAGCCATACTTGAATATTTATAGATTATTATTTGAAATAAGAAGTGGTTAAAGAAATAATTCCAGTGCTGGTAAGATTCAACAAAAACTGAGCTCTTCATTAGAAAAAACTAATACTGCAAAGGGCCTTACATTGCTCTTAGAACAGCCTCAGGTATAATATATGTATATGAAGTAATAAAGTGCCTGGTGAGTGTACAAATGGTATGCAGGCTAACCCTAACGCTAGGTCCTGCTTGTGTAGCTGCTCCATAGCCATACCTCAATTATTTGTACAAACCTCTAAGAACATAGTCATGTAAGCTGTTTCATTATGGAAAAAGTGACATTGTAATTTTTATATACAGTACTGTATATGATGTATAACATATATACACTGCAGGCAGCATTATGTGTTTGCCTGTGTCCTCAAAAAGTACATTTTATGTGTAGAATTTTACTTTAGTCATTATCTGGAAAATAAATAAAATATTTATTTTCTACCCTACAGGTTAAGATGTCACCATGGCTCATAGGGTTAGAAGTGGTCCAAAGTGTGGGGTGCCTGCCATATTTTTGTGCCTGGTAGCTCTTTTATGTGCCAACGTGCTTCTCTATGTCTACCTGGAGGCTCTGTATGAGGGCACTTCCCCACCTTCAGGACACATGCATTGCTCCCCAGGCTATTTTAAGGTGGGCACTATGAAAAACTGCACGCCCTGGTTGCAGTGTCCTGAAATCCGTGCTAAGGTTCGTCGTCTCGGGCTGATTGGACAGGGAGCTGTTAAGCAGGTATATGTTTAAGTTCTGTATGTATTTAGGTGACATGGTGGCAATGTTTTTGTGTACGTTTAAGAATTAACTAGTTGTCTTTCATGATGTGTTTCAGGTATACCTCTCAGAGTGGCAGGGGCAAAAAGTAGCCTTGTGTGTCTTGTCATCGGAGCAGTATAAAGCTGATTTCCTTCATGGTGTATCCATGCTACGCTCCTTGCAGAGTGTGCGTGTGGTATCACTAGTGGGTGTGTGTGAAGAAGATGGAGTATTTGTTACCGAGTACCACCCTTTAGGATCAGCACTGACACTTGATTCTACTCTTGCACAGGATCGCTACCGCACACAGGACTCATGGCAGGTGCGGCTGCGTCTGGCACTAGACTATGTTGTCTTTCTGGTGTTTTTACACAACAGCCCAGTGGGTACCCGTGTCATGTGTGACTCTAATGACCTGAACAAAACACTCAGTCAATTCTTGCTCACCTCTGACCTGCGGCTTTTGGCAAATGATCTGGATGCTCTGCCATTGGTAAAGCATGGGGGTCAGGGCATCAAGTGTGGCCATCGTCAACTGATGGGTGAGTTTGTTGCCCCTGAGCAGCTTTGGCCTTTTGGCGATGAAACGCCTTTCTCAGATGACCTGATGCCAGGCTATGACGAAAAGTCAGACATCTGGAAGATTCCAGATGTGACCCGTTCTCTGCTGGGTCATGTCTCTGGGAGTGATGTTATTCACTTGAACCTCTTTCAGATACATGCAGACTGTAAGAGGCAGAATCCTAAGCTAAGACCATCAGCGCATGAGGTCCTCGATGTTTATCGCTCTGTTTATGACAGTATGAAGGAAAGTCACACGGAAAGCATCAGAGACATGTTGTGAATTTCATATGATTTGGTAGATAATTAATTAAAGCAGTACAGATCGGTGGTGTAGTGGTTAGCAATGTCGCCATGCACCTCCAGGGTCGGGGTTTGTTTCCTGACCAGGCTCGATTCCCGTCTCTGTGTGCATGGAGTTTGCATGTTCTCCCTGTACTTGGTGGGTTTCCTCCGGGTACTCCGGTTTCCTCTCACCGTCCAAAGATATGCAGGTTAGGCTAATTGGCGTTCCCAAATTGCCCGTAGTGTGTGAATGAGTGTGTGTATGTGTTTGTGTGCCCTGCGATGGATTGGCACCATGAGGTCCCCGCGACCCTGAATACAGGATAAAGAGGTATAGAAGATGAGTGAGTGACTGAGAGAATCAGGGAAACTGAAAGTGGGGAGCAAGGTAACAGTACAGTATACAGGACAACGGGCAATAAAAGTTGTTAATACCATTTAACCATCTGTTAAAAACTGGAAACTTTTTGTAAAGTTAAAAACATACATTTGGTCATTGCTTTCACTTGCTTGGTCTTTTTATTATTTACATTAAAAATCTGTTTTCTTGTTCAATATTAAATTGTGAAATCGTTATTTAAAGCTAGATAAATTTTCTGACATATTTGTTAAAACTGAGAACAGAAAGAAAGAAAGTGTACAGAGCTGTTTGTGATGACTATTAAGTATTTACAAATGTTCACTAGTATTAATATAGTTTAAGGAGTGATTTTTTTTTTTTTAGGAAGTATTGACCTCACTTCAGTCATAGGCGTGAAGTTGGCTAAAGGCCTGTTGCTTGGTTTTGGTTTAATGTACATCTAGTCTAGTGTAAGGCCTATAATGTACAATTTATCTCACATTTCAGCATTTAGGAGACTCCCTTACAAAGAGCATTTTATAAACCTGATAGCTAATCTCTATTAATAGATATATGTATGGTAATAAGTGCCATCAAATCTCAATCCCTGGTAGGGGGTGTTAGTACACTAGGAGTTTTTAAATAGTAAAATAAATGTGTTTGGTGAACCAAGTAAACGCTCATTGGAACATTTATTTTTTTATTTTTTTTAAGTTGTTTAATTAAATGATATCGACCAGGAATGCCTTCATGATTCCCTGTCGGCGCTACAGGTGATGCGGTGATCTTCCAGCGACAACTTCAGCTACCTGTCAATGGCGCCTATAGCGTTCGCCGGCTAAAAAGGAACCGGAAATACGTCATTTGTTGTCTACGCGTACTCGGGTCGGTTTGATTGTTTGCACTAATGGGAGCTTTTAGGTGTTTGCGGTTTTAGCCCTGGTGCTGGTCTTCCGGTGATAGCTAACAGCAAGCGGTCGGACAGTAAAGCAGAGGCCGCGAGTCGGTCGGTTTGTACGGTTCAAAACTGCCATTATGAGCTCGGGCCAACCGAGCGACAGCTGCGATCCAGAGGAAGCTCGGCTCACCCGCGACTCCGACGAACTGTTTCGAGAGGACGAGAGCGAGGAGGAGGAGGAGGAAGAAGAGAATGTCCGCTCGAAACCGTCGTCTCCCGAGAGCAGGCGCGAGAATTCCCAGACTCAATGCAGCTCGCGGCCTGAAGCGGCGGCGCGCGGCGGAGCTCCGGGTGCAGGCTGCAGGACATCGAGCGCGCGCGAGTCGCTTTTCTCCTGGCTGCGGAACCGGAGCGTGCGCACAGGGCCGCTCGTCGATCCCGCCCGGGATAACTTTAGGACTATGACTCGCCTCTATTCATCAATGAGTCCCGCTGCGGACTCGGTGAACCTCAGCACCCAAACTCACGGCGCCGTGTTCAACCTAGAGTACTCACCGGACGGGTAAGGAAGCTTCCGTTCTTCTCATACACTCAGCCCAGCACGGAGGTGTAAACCTGCGAGAGACAAAGTGTGTTGGTGTGTGTGTGTGTGTTTAGGTCGGTGCTGACTGTGGCCTGTGAGCAGACTGAAGTGCTGCTGTTCGATCCCGTTTCGTCCAAACACATCAAAACGTTAGTGGAGGCTCATGAGGACTGCGTGAACAACATCAGGTACATCACTTCATCACCTCCTGGTTATACACGGAAACCACTGTTCATTCATTTCAGTGAAACTACCAAAGCAGATCTGATATATATTTTGCACCTTGTAGTAAGTAATTGACAATCTGAATATCAAACCCCATCCAGATTCTAGATTGTAGTCATATGATGCAATAAACCAGTGGAATTAGTGGTCAAATTGTTATTGGTATAAAATGTGTGATCTAACAGTCAAATTTATTTTTACAACTAGTATTAGGATGCGCACAATACAAGGTGTATGTCCTGACCATGTGGACACAGCATTTTGATTCCCTTTCAGCAGTATTGCATTTACTGCACTTGGCAGATGCCCTTATCCATAGTAACTTGCACACCATCTCATTATACATCTGAGCAGTTGAGGGTTAAGGGCCCGACAGTGCCAACTCTGTGGTTCTGGGGTTTGAACTGGTGACCTTCTGATCAGTACTCCAACGTTAACCCTTGAGCTACCCCTGCCCTGCCACACTGCCCAGTGTTCATCTGTTATAGTATGTGTACACCAGGATGCAATTTTTATAACGTGGGAGGTCCACTCAGGTACTATCTCATCTACATCTGGTACAAAGCTGATTTCAGGTAATGTCATGGAAACAGTGATAAAATCCCTCCATACTTAATCAAAAGATGATGGGAGTGCTGTTATAGGAAAACAATCAGTGATGTGGAGGTTAAGACGGCTGGAGCATAGAGGTGGGCTGTTTCAACACACATGTCAATCATCTTAACAGCAAATCTCAATTCATGTTATTCCTCTTATACCAGTGCCAAGTTATGTATTTTAATTATTTATAACTTACAGGTGTGTTTAATGTTGTGGAATCTGTGCATACAAGTTGGTTCCTAATATCATGTTAAGTTGTAACAACAACAAAAAACAGTGTTCATGATTAATACTACAAAAATATAGCTTGCGATGTTAGCCAGAAACGGCAAAGTTCTTTGTCCCAAAGATTTTACTGTGTTTTAAAACATACAGATTTTCCACCATCTGTCAATCAGCACTGAGCCTGATTCTTCTCAAGGAAAATGCCTTCATCTCAACAAATACACATTTTATACACAATAATACAAACATGAAACCTTCCTTGTAACTGAACTAGACCACCTTTTGATCAATCAGAATTGAGAATTTAACATCACTGTGGTAAACAATATGACAGATATTCATGTATAAAATATTTGTGTGCTGTGATGGTTAATTGTTGATTTGAAAATATAATTTTAAATGAAAATCCAGCTCTTGTTTACATCTAGATTTCTGTGAAAGTCAGTGTTTTCGAATGGTTTTAGATTTATGTTTTATGTTTTTATGGTGTGGCAGCATCAACAATGCTATTGTTATTTCATTTTTATTTATAATTCATCTTTAGTCTCATGTTCATGTGTCTTTCTTCAGGATCTTGAATATTGCCTTTTATATAAGTTAGTTGTGCAAAGTCTGTTTACAGACTGATTCTCTGATTGTCCTGCAGGTTTCTGGATAACCGGTTGTTTGCTACCTGTTCTGATGACACCACCATTGCATTGTGGGACTTAAGAAAGCTGAACTCAAAAGTGTGTTCATTGCACGGCCATGCTAGCTGGGTGAAGAATATCGAGTACGACACGCATACTCGCTTGCTCGTTACATCTGGCTTCGATGGAAATGTTATCACCTGGGACACCAACAGGTTTGTGCTATTGGACGTCTCAACATATTTTGTGCACATGGATTTATTTAATGAGATCTAACTTGGGTGAATGTGCGCAGGTTCACAGAAGACGGCTGTCCTCATAAGAAGTTCTTTCACACACGCTACCTGATGCGGATGCGTCTAACGCCAGACTGCAGCAAGATGCTCATCTCCACCTCCTCTGGTTACCTGCTTATTTTGCATGACCTTGACCTCACTCAGAGCCTGGAGGTCGGCAGCTACCGCATCCTACGGGCCAGACGCACTCCACTTAGTACAGGTATGCATGTGAAAGACTTTATACATGAACTGTTTAAAAAAGGTTTTCATTTAAAGCTTTCTATAACCTCCTGTCACAAAGTTGGAATCGTACAACTGTGTAGGATACAAAAATTTCCTTGACCTAACTAAATAACCCGTATGAGCACAAAGCCTCACAGCCACACTCCAAAGAGTGAGAGCCTTTCCAAAAGAGTGGAGGTTATTATAACAGCAAATGGACTATGTCTGAAATGGGAGTGTCCACATATTTTTGACTATATGGTGTTTTTGTTGCCCAGACAAGTACATGCAGTAAGGTCCTTAAAATTTGGAACAAACATAAGTGTTTTGGCATTTGGTCTCTGTACACCACCATTTAATTTGAGTTGAATGGCCTTGTGTGGCCTGTTCCCTTGGTACTTCATTTCTAACCAAGAAGATAAAAGTTGGAGGTGGTTCTAAGTATTACATTTGGTAGCTGTTCACTCAACTGTCAACAAAAGGTTCAAAGAGGTGTCTATGGAAGTGAAGGATGCCCTCATTAGGCTGAAAAAACCCATCAGAGAGATAGGAAAACATTGTGAGTGGCAATTTGGAACATTCTTAAAAATAAGGAAATAAGTGGCAAGCTCAGCAACAGGAAAAGGCCTGGAAGACGACAACGCAAGACAGCCAAGTGAATGACTGCTGAATTCCGTCCATGGTACAGACAAGTCAAGAACACTCTTAAGGAGTCCAGACACCAGATGTCCAGACATGAGCAGAACAATGTGCAAAGTCCCAGAGGTGTGCACCATGTAAACAGTTAGTCTTCATTTGTGTGAAAAATGAGAAACATCCAAACATGAGTAGAACAATGTACAACTTCACTCACATCTTAATATTTTCATTTCAAATTTAAATTGGTGGTGGACAGAGGCCAAAAGAAGGTAGCTTTCTTCCAAAATGTATGGGAGTGACTATAATGTAAAAATGTTTTCTCCTTTGCCAGAGGGTTCTTCAACAGGCTCCAGGACATCAGGGTCTCGCCATGGGAACGACAACAAAGCCCATCCTCATCGAGAGGGTCAGTTGATTTGTTTTGACACCTTGTTTCCACAATTTGTTAATTTGGTAAATTTCCACCCACTGGCTGTTATCATGATAGCTACTGACCGGGGAGGGTGAAGGTTAGAGGAGATTGCTCTTAATACACAAGCTCGCAGACACTCACAATTAGCTAGTGTTAGAATTATTGCCAGAGGATGGAGTAATGCCATCCTTTCTGAAGATAAAGCAAATGCTATTCTGTCCCCCCCCCAGGTTTGTCTCCTAGGAACAGTCTGGAGGTTTTAACCCCAGAGATCCCAGGTGAGAGAGACCGGGGGAACTGCATCACTTCACTGCAGCTGCACCCCAAAGGCTGGGCCACACTCCTGCGCTGCTCCAGCAACATGGATGATCAAGAGGTCAGTAGTAATACACAGCAGTATTATAGAGGAAAACAAACCCATAACTTGTATCATTAAGTAATGTCTAGTATAAATTTTCATAAACGTATCTACTGGGTGCAAAAACTCATGGACTCAGAGCTGTGGACAGTCTTAAAGAGAATGCAGGGTAAACCTGCACTTATATCAGCAATTTTCTTGGATCGTTATTCATTGGCCACTATTAGCCATTCCTCATTGCAAGTTTTTTTTTCTGGCTGGGTAATGAAAGTGCCCAGCTCGTTCAGTGTATGCTTTTACTCGCATAATCTTTTTATTTTCTGTATGGATCCATTAGTTATAGGTCACTAATGTTCTCTAAAGACCATTTTACGTCACAGTGCATTTAAAGCACTAAATAGCACTGTTTCTGTCCAATCTCCATTAGGAACGAATTTTGTAGGAACCGAAAATGATTGACATTTATTCTTATAGTTGCCTTTGTCCTGTTGCTTTTCTTTTTATGTGCAATATAATAAACACAGTTGAACTTTGTGCCCCTTTAGCATACACAAACAGCAGCTTTTTCTCCAGTCACTGTGAAGCAGATGCAAACCAAAGTGTTTCAACAGGCTGAACCTGAAGAATATAAAAATATTGTAGCACAAACAAAACATATGGGGAAAATTGGCCACAGATTCTAAACAGAAACCAGACATTCTGTTTAAGCTTATGGAATCATATGCATTGATGTTAGGTTATTCACTGCAAGCTAGTGGGACCTCAGACTAGCAACTAGGTTAGAGACATTAAATGAGAAAAGGGAGGTCAGGAATGAGAATGTTTAAAGGCAACTAGACAGAGAAGTATATTTATTCTTTCCCTGTAAAATTCAGAGCCAGAAGTGATATGAAATGCCAGTTTCTAATAAGAAAACTTTTACCTATATTATTTGTAGTTATTACACAACAAACTATGATCGCCCTGCTTCTCTCTCCTGCAGTGGACGTGTGTGTACGAGTTTCAGGAGGGAGCCCCTCCACGGCTGCCAGCCTCACCTCGCTGCTCTCTGCGACTCACGCACTACATCGAGGAGGCCAACGTGGGCCGCGGCTATATCAAGGAGCTGTGCTTCAGCCCAGACGGTCGCCTTATCTGTTCTCCATACGGGTACGGCGTGCGTCTGTTGGCCTTCGACGAGAACTGTGCCGAGCTTGAGGAATGTGTGCCCGAGCGTACGGCGGTGCTGCGCGAGGTTCGCTCAATCTACTCTCACAGTGACGTAGTGCTTACCTCCAAGTTCTCACCCACACACTGTCAGCTGGCCTCAGGCTGCCTCAGCGGACGTGTAGCACTCTATCAACCCCACTTTTAACACGCACACAAACCTGGTTGTCTGGCAGGTTGATCCTTCACAGTGTCAAGTTGTGAGTGCAGGTTTGTGTAAATGAGTCGGGTGTTTTTACAGCAGTTTTTGTGCTCTTTAATCTGTGTAATCTCTACAAACTTTTGAATGTACATGTGCAGTACTGAGAGAATAGCCATTAAACACGTTTCAGAGTGCATGCCTCTGATTTAGAGGGATGTATGCAGAGTGCTGGTTTGTGCTCATGGTGATATTAAGATTGCAATGTTATTTTGCACCATCTTTACACCTCGGCACATGACCGCTCTCTGGTGTCAAAGCCTGACCTGCATGTCTAATGCTACCCTCCCCCTACAGCATTATCGTTAACATGTAAAGTAGCACTGAATGTAAGCAGTACAAACTGTTAATATTGTAATGGATGGAGTTTTCTGAGTTTTGACAATTTTTTTTTAGCAGCACAGTGTTCACACAGCTCCAAAATGAGCTGTTATTTGTGTGATTGTGTGGCATGTGTGAAAGGCAGCTTGCTTCTTGAGACATTAAATTAAGACAGTTTTTATAGGGGTCTGAGATGTAGATAGTCGAAGCAGTACATTTGTGTGAGTGTGTTTCAGAGTTATGTGCATCTGCTGGTAGATGAGGTCATTGCCGATGATGATTCCTGGGTGAGTGAGAATAGAATGTGAGTAGAGGTTCCAGTAAAGTTCCTCTCTCAATCTCTCACGTACACCGACTCTCTCAGATGGGACGAGCTCAACCAACGCTCTATACCTCAAATTCATGCAGTGTCAGAAGTATGTGCACTCCCTGTCGACAGTTCAGAAGCTGAGCTGTGATGAAGACAGAAAGGACGGTGGGAAATTATTATGGCAACATGTTTAATGCAGTTGCATAATGTATTAATGTCTCTAATTAATTTAGCTTTCAAGTTAAATGGAACTGACTGACTGACTCTTCTGTAATGTTTGGGTTCCATGACTAAAACATCTGGAAAAGGGGGAATAGAGAAAAGAGGATATTGGGGGGAGCGGCATTCCCGTGCTCTACTAAGTTACAGAATGATGTTAGTGGTACAAAACAATAAAGATTTTGTCACTCTTTGTCTAGAGCATTTTGCCTGAATATGGGATAATATGCTACAATTCCGAATTATTAAATTATATTTTTGTATTAAACATGGTTTTAATGTGTCCTCCAAAAAATATATATATTTTTTTTGTTTAACTATTTTGCAGAAACCTCTCAGTTTTAAGGTTAACTAGCCAGTACCTGCATCCAGATGGAACATATTATAACTGGGATAATAATATAGCTACTCTGTTTTTTACTGTTAGCACATTAAATTTAACTTCACAACTAGTAAGAAACTCCTTTATGAGATTAAGGTAAGTGTTGTGTATGTATAACCACATAATATCCCAGTATATTTAACTGGTTTTGGTTATTTCCAGTGCCTTATTGGTTGTTAGTTCTTTGACCAGCTGCGATCCAAATCATCAGCACCAAGACCTTGTTGCGATCAGTTCGAGCGTGAAATCGGTCCAACAAAAATACAGGAAGTGCTGAGCATTACAGCTGACCCCTGTGAAGCAGCATGAGCTGGGGTTTGACCCAAAGACCTTTTGTCCCGGTTGGTTTGTTCGGTATTTTGGACCCCAAGTGTGCACAGTCACATGGTGATTGCATAAACTTACTGCTTACTGCAGAGAATGTTCTCCCCGTGTTCTCTTCAGTTTCCTTGGATTGGCTATCTTATTCAGGTTGTATTTGCACACCATGGATCCACCATGACCCTGACCAACATAAAGCCTTTACTGAATATGAATGAATGAACATTAGCTGTCTTTGGTGCTTTTTGACATCGCTCAATTTTGAATAACACCATTTCAACCACTAGCACTTTACAATGATTAGAGTAAGTTTAAAAATCATTAAAAATTTCAAACAAAATGGTTTATTTATTTTATTGAAGTGTAAAATAACGTTACATGTTGCTGATGCAAAATTGTTACAGGTATAGAAAACCAGCTACACCTTACCTTTTTCACTGTTGAGTTTTTCACATTTATATGAATTCTTAAACAATTTCAGTGTTAAAAAGTGCTCAGGGACACACTGTGCAGAGCAGAGATGGGCTAATTCAAAACTGATCACATCCTTTTAAAAGAATAAAATACCTGGGTTGCTTTTACCCAGGTGTAAATTTCAAATTTAAACAGTTCAGATCCCAGAATGAATGTTGTAACAAGTTGGGAATGTAAGAAACGGACCTAGCATCCTTTGTAAATACTAATACTTTCCATTTATCTAAGCCTCCTGAGATTCTCATTCTGTTATCAGAGTTTCCAAAATTCCTTGTTTAGGAATTTTGTAATTTTACAGTGTACCATTCACTTTCTCTTGGCTTTGGCACGCTGCTGCTGCTGCTGCTCACGCCGGCGGTTTAAAATCTTTGTACTGACTCTGAGTTTGCGCATTCTCAAGGCTCTGATGCGGAGTTGTTCATCCCGAGGAATCTTCCCACGTTTGGCCAGGATCTGCTTGATTCGCTCTTGTGGTGGTCTTAAAAGGTTGAAGTCACAGATGGTGGCCTGTGGCTCTGATCCTACAGCGCAGTGACGCACAGCAGGGAAGTATCCCTCTGCCCAGACAATCATCTTATACTCGCCAGGATTCAACAGGCGCCAGTAGTCACCATCTGTAGCTACATAGAGCAAAGAAACATCATGTTTCTAATCATGTCCAGAGATTCATAGATTAGAACGATTCTGACATTACAGAATGTGCATACCTGATCTAATGTCATGGTCCAGATCCTCGATTTTAATAATAGCATTTGCAATACCACGCTTGGTGTCTTTATCTCTGATCACACCTTTTATGCCTCTGTGCACCTGAGAGAGCCAGACAGGTCAGTGCATGGGTCAGTAGCACGGTACGGAGTAGTAATTTAAGTGGAGTGAATTAAAAAGACGCTGACCTGCTCCATATAGAGAAGAAGAGCCTCCTTGTTGTTCTCCCATTCAACAGGAAGCTCACTGGCATGGGGAAATTTATCACACGACAACTCTACAGTTATCTCAAAGCAATTAGTGTGCAAGTAGCTGAAGTCATTCATGCCTGCAAATACATTGACATCAAACTGGGATTATAAATGATGAACACTAAAAGGCAGATCATTATAATGTATAATTAAAACTGACTTAACACTTCTTTATTTGATCTATGGGTTTTCTTACTTCCTGGGACAGTGTGCCAGTCTCCTCCATTAATAATATTGCTGTACTGCTGGAAGTCCTCGAAATGACACATTCTGCGGTCAGGGTTGGCCATCGCAAGATTGGAGGAGGCGTAAACAGCTGCTAGCCAGCGAAAGAAGTCGTTATCTGCAGTAGGGGTGTCCTGGCGGGCGATCCAGTCTCGTGTGCAGTCAAATGGGTAGGATACCACCAGCTCTCCTCCGTGCAAGTTAGCGCTCAGAACAAAGGGAATTTCCTGCATCCAATTTATTATTGCTCGTGTCTCTGGAGCAACCTTACACACAAAGATGTAGGGGAAAATGCTTCAAAATGTGCATGATGAAAATATACAAAACATGTCAGAAGAAGAGCAAACAGGGGTCAAGGGGTGTAAGTGTTCTCAATGTTCAGTGTTCATGTTAAGTCTTGCCAAACATTTGTCTACACACCCTCTTAAGTCAAAATCTTAGAGCTTGAGTCTTTTGCCAAAACGGCATTGCTGAACTAAAAAGTCCATTGTAAAAGCATTTACTCTGATCATCATACATCAACAAAGGGAGATAGATGTGTGCTACTCCATGTTGTGTATGTGCTGTGTTTCACTGAAGATATTTTTGTGTGAGGCCTCAGCAGAGGGAGTTTCAGAAAGGAAGTGTTCACATTCTTTAAAGATCCTGACTCCCCAGCATTTCTTTGTGGTGTGAGTACTTGTTTGTATTTCAGGGTTGAGTGCACCCAAAATCCCGAATCAGTACAGACTGTTTCTCAAATCCTTGACTTAATTTATTGCTGATACAAATATGAGTGTAGTTTTTCCCAGAACGACTAAAGTTGTCAGCTCTTTACAAAGAATAATCTCATTCATTTTTCCTCAAATGACTTGGAGCACATTCAATAAATGACAACCTGTCTTTATTTCCATTTGTGAACTTATTTTCATTCAAAGCATTCAGGTCATCAGCTGACTCCATTTTATTGCTACATAACATTGCTGAGCCTAGACCTGACCAACTGAAGTGACCCCAGATCATAACACTGCCTCAAAAGGCTTATATAGCAGGCACTACGCATGATGGGTGCATCACTTCATGTGCTTCCATTCTTATCCTGATGCACCCTTTACTCTGGAATAGGGTCAATCGGAACTCATCAGACCACATGATCTTTTTCCATTGCTTCAAAGTTTACATTTACATTTAGGCATTTGGCAGATGGCCTTATCCAGAGCGACTTACATTTTTATCTCATTATACAGTACATCTGAGCAGTTGAGGGTTAAGGGCCTTGCTCAAGGGCCAACAGGTTGTTGTGGGATTTTTTAACCTGGGACCTTCTGAACTATAGTCCAATGCCTTAACCACTGTGCTACCCCTGACCAAGTTCAATGTCTATTCTCCCTAGCAATGAAGCCTTTTTTTTTTTAGCAGGGAGGGAAATCCCACAGGTTAGAGGCTATGAAACTGTCTCAAAAACGATTTGAGCTTAATCACTCCAATGTGTGGCAAATAATTTGCAAAGGGAAAGTTTCTAACACGATGGAAACCCTCAATTGAAATGGAAACTTTTCCAAAATATCTGCCAATATCCCCAATAGATTAAAATAATAATAAATTAGGTAAAAGCCATCTTAAACATACCATCCAGAAAACCCCCTTGCTGAATTTCAGATAACATCAGGTTTCAACAATATGAAGAACATTGAGAGAAAATGGCATTTATGGCAGGGTTGCCAGGAAGAAGCATCTGTGTTCAATAAAGAACCAAATGCCTGTCTTTATTTTGCCAAAAAAACACCTGGACAGACCTGAAAGTTTGCGCATGTTCATTCTCTGGACAGACACATCAGGCATGGCGATGGGAATTTCTAGAATCGAGGCTGATTTTCCTCTTCTGTACCAGGACATCTGGGCATCATTAAAGACCCATGAACTCTAAGATGTACCAGGAGATTCTTGAACAGAAGATCATGCTACTGATCTGCTACAGAAGTAAAACTCAGATGAAAGTAAGTCATCCAACCTCGTAAAGCATTCAGACCTCTTTCATTAATTCTTTTAATCAATTTCTATACTACTTATCTTGTACAGGGTTGCGGGAAGCCTGAAGCCTCTTCAGAGAAACTTTAGGCACAGGACTGGGTACACCATGAACAGGGTTCAAGCACTCATTCACACACCACAGGCAATTTAGGACTGCCAATCAGCCTGCACTGCATGTCTTCAGACTGTGGGAGGACAACTGAGTACCCGCCAACAAAAGGAAAACTCTATGCAAACTCTATGGACACAGACCTAAGGTGGGAATCGAACTCTCAACACTAGAGGTGCAAGTACGCAGTGCTAAACATTACACCACTGTACCACCGTTTCAGGCAACATGAAGTACTATATTGTGTATTGAGTGAGTCAAAGTCCTGACATAAATCCAATTAAGATTAAGATCTGAGTTTAGATCAAAAATCTCTCGACGGATGTCGGATCTAGACTGACTAGTGCGTACAGGAGACCTTATTTCCATATTATTGTTGATAAATGAAGATGTCACAAGCTTTTGACTGAAGAGGTCCATATATTTTTGCACATGCAACCATTTCTTCAGAGCTCACAAACGTTCAAGCAGCTCAGAAAACAACAACCCGAATTTGTTTACACATTATTACACAACATCTTAAAAAATCAACTGATATTTTATAAGATCTCTATGCCTGATTTAAGCTTCTTAGCTGCATTACCATGGAAAATTGTTAATTACTGAAGTCTAGTCATTAAATCTAGTGCTGTTACATCAGTTAGAATAAATAACATGGTAGGTCAACATAAGGGCAAAGAAGTATAAGCAGGGCATCACTGTACTGTATATTACTGAGAAACGACAGTTGTACATTATACATACTGTTGCGTTGGTTGTGGTGTAGTACTCTGGCATGGGGATGTAATGGTTGCTGACTTTCTTTTTGTCTGTTGCCACCTCCTGAGCATCCCACATGATGTTGTTGAGGTCAGGAAAGTTATGGTTCATGTCAATGCCCTCATAGCTGTAGCGACCTAATGCCCATCCAGAAAGCTCAGACCCCTGAGACACACACACCACACATAACAATGGACCTGTAGTTCTATAAAGAGTATGAGTTCCTCACATACAAAAATCACAGTCATAGTGCTATATTCACAGACAAATAAATAAATAAACACACTTGTTTGGTTCATCAGTCACCTACCTAAGTATTTAACACCCTGCTTCTGACAGCCGAAAGGTGCTAAATGTCTCATGTTTGAGCATGGCTGTTTTGTCAGCTTTAACTGACAAATGTTTATTACTTTTGCTTTTGGACATTTGTAATTTTAGATTGATAGTTTTCTTGTATATACTATATACACTGCCTGGTCAAAAAGGTTTCCCCTTTCACCTAAAGTTAAAGTCAATTTGCAATGATTCCTCATGCTGTGAATTTTTCGTCACATTGTGTGTAAATCTTCTTACTTTCACTATTTAAACATAGCTGTGATTTCTACTGTTAAAATGTAAATGATTTCCATTCATAATTTTATTCTGACTTCAGTTCTTCTTGAGGTTTCAGTACTATCCTTCCAGGTTTTAATAATGGGTTGAAAAGTTCTACAGCTGATTTAAAATCTCCTTAATGATTTTCTTTGCTCACTTACTCACTCATCGTCTATACCGCTTTATCCTGTATTCAGGGTCACGGGGGCCTGAAGCCCATCCCAGGAGAGTTAGGGCACAAGGCAGGGTACACCTTGGACAGGGGCCCAATCCATCGCAGGGCACACACACACTATGAGAAATTTGGTAATGCCAAGTAGCCTCATCTGCAGGTCTTTGGACTGTGGGAGGAAATCGGAGGTAACCCATTACGCACGGGGAGCCTGGCCAGGAATCGAACCCGGACCCTGAATGTGTAAGGTGACAGTGCTAACCACTACACCACCGTGCAGCCCTTTCTTTGCTCAGTGCAGGTCAATAATTCGACCTTTCCGTAGCTGTTTTGTAGCTGTTTGCTTTATCGTAATACTGCTTTGATTGATCATATGCTCTGAAATTAGCTACAAATACAATATTCAGTGTCCAGTCTGAGTTAAGCAGCTAAACGGTAAGTAGAAGAAGAAGAATTTGCTGCCTCCTAGCTAAGATTTTGATGTCTTTGTGTTTTTTTTAACCACTGAGGAATCAGTGCTGGGCTCAGCATAACTGAATTAATGCTGTTCACTACACTATGAATTGACTTCAAGTTAAACCGGGACTTTTGATTGTGCAGAATAGAGGAACCCAGTTATGGAAGTAACACTACTTTCAATTCTCCTCTATATAATCTCCCTGCTACACTAATGTACTTATCCCAACATTTCAGTGGGATTAGTGCTTAGATACCACAAAGTACAATGTTTTCTTAGTATGATCAGACTGCCTGCTTCACATCTGAAACACTGGTCTCCTAGGAACTCCTTTAATGGCCTAAACATGTGGAAATGGCTTGGAGTGAGTTCAGGACAGTATGTATCAGTGGCGGCTGCTCTAAAACTACAAGGGAAGCTCCGCTTCCTCTACTATGTCAGAAAATAAATGCTCATACAGTATATGCACTGTCGTATTTATATTGGTTTTAATAAAAGTGCGCTAGAACACGTTCAACTTCATGACTAGCTCGTTTAGAATTAGATATTTATTGTAGATTGTTTGACGCGATTTTCTTGTCATACATTTCCGTGCCGCACAGCGCGTTAAACCCTCCTGAAGCCCAGCTTCACTGGAGCTCTATGGGCAGCACAGAGGAGCTTTTTTCACTGCAGAAAAGCTGGACGGTAATTGGATAAATGCACCAAAATCGTCACTTCCAGGG
>JAQQZT010000039.1:20169306-20184255 GCA_030068275.1 Clarias platycephalus | reverse complement strand
TTTGTTGGCATTTCACTTTCAGCTGTGTCTGCATCACTGGCATCTGTTTTGTCCGTGTCCATCGTTCTTGTGAATTTAGTGCGTTTGTTCTCCACGCTCATCAATCAATCAGTGCAGTGGTTTCCGGGGTGCAATTTTTTTCCTTCCCCGTTGTATTATTTTTCATTTTCATTCATTAATTTTTTTACTCAGTAGCAAATATGATTTAAAATGTACTACAATATGAAATATATTTAAAATGTTATAAAATATTATAAAAATGCATAATCTAACCAGTTTGTCATGCACTAGATAATTTTTGTAATCAATTGACAGCAGTAATGTGTGTGTGTATGTATGTGTGTGTATCTATGTATACAAAAAAATACACACACAGAGTCAAAAGTTAGGACAAACCTTCCATTTCCATGGTCTTTCCTGATGTTTCTTTCTTTCTTCATTATAAAGCAATACTGAAGGCGTCCAAAATATGCAATGAACAGTTGATATTGAGATGTGTCTGCTACTTACACTCTGTAAAGCCCTCATAACACCAGGTGCTGTTAATTAGTTATTTTTGACGCTGGTAACTCTAAATGAACTTCTCCTCTGCAGCAGAGGTAAGTTTAGGTCTTGTTTTCCTGTGAAGGTCTTTGTGAGAGCCAGTTTCATCACAGTGCTTGATGGGTTTTGCAAATGCACTTGACAATACTGTTCTTACAAGAACTATTCCAGAACAGCCGACCTTCATGTCTTAAAATAACAACTGACTGTTGAGAATGTGGAAAAATTAATCCAAACTTCTTGTTCTTCTTTGTCCAGTGGCCTTGATTTACCAGGCTCTCACCAACTCACCCCCCCCCTACACTGTATCTTTTTTAGGAGATAAGGAATTTATTTCATTGTAAGCAGTTATGCGGTCGGGCAGCAAACAAAGCTGATTGTGACGAGTCAGATAACTACCCCAACATAGCTCAAAGTGTCTTTGCTGTCATTGTTGTGCTGGGGCATTATTCTGTAATTTTTTTTTTTTCATCATTGAATTATTTTTCTTTTAAACCCAGGGGAAGCTATATGATTATTGGAAACCTCTTCCTGAGGATGAAGTGTCTTCAAAGGATGAGAGCCAATTCACTGAGCAGGAAGACGCAGAGGAGTCACTGACTGAGGAGTCTGATATTGTCCAGTCGGAAGAGGAAGAGTGCATGGAAGTACACATGGAGAGTGAGGAACAGCTAGAGGACAGTGTTGAACAGATTCAAGAGAGGATTGAAGAGTTTCAGGAGGCTCCATCTGACATAAAAGAGGAACAAAACATTCTAAACCAGGATGATGAAGAAGCAGAGGAGAAAAAAGATGATTTGTTAATAGATGAACTGCTTAGAAGTTCTGATGGATCAGTAGAGAGTGAGGATGAAGACGAAGAAGAGCTTCTTAAAGATGATGAGACTCTGTTACATAAAACAAATAAAGAGGTACTTTTAAATTAAACCTGGACATAACTATTAATTGTCCAATCGTAATATGAATTGGCAGCATCACACAAATATATACAGTTAAAGCTGTGCAGTAATTTATTTATTTTTCCTCTTCAGAGAATCGTAGGCTGTCTCTGTTGTAGTTCAATACAATACAACTGTACCAGGCATTGACATCCCCAGATAGTCACTGTGTCATAGTGTGAAAGAGACTTATTCTCAAGCACTTTCGTATAATAAGCATGATGCACTGTCTTAAGAACCCTGTAGAGGGAGCTTTTCTCTTTCTCCCTCACAGCATTTCATATTTATAGAAGCTGCTTATATCTTACTAATGTTTGTTTGTTTTGCCTTTTTTACATATTGCCAAGGTATCTGCTGTGTCTTAAAACTGTGTGTACAGTATATTTCTGGAAAAAATAAGAGCAAAATAAATTCACCTTGATGTGTTTTTGTGGCTGTATACAAAAACAGAAAATAAGTAAAGGGTGAAATACATGAAGGTAAACTGTAAAGCACTTTGTACATCACAATATATATTTTTTTTATGGCCATGTATAATTTTGTTTACATTTATTATAGTATGCAAAAGAAAGTATAATTGCTGGCTAAACAGCGTATAATTGATTATGCTAATGCTGGATATTAGATACAACTACAGGGAATTTTTATATTTATAAATTTTACATTTATTATATTAAATTTGTATTCATATTCCTTTAAGGTTCAACTTAAATTAAGAACTGCAGATCTTTACTTTGATGCCGGTAAAGGAACGCTGTAGTATATTTTGCCCAATTCATCTGTAATCAGCTTTAACTAGCTAAACGTGTATAAATTGTGGCATAGGAAGGACCAAATCAAATTTTTTGTAATGTGTCTTTGTAATATACCAATCCTGTTGCACTGGGTGTGACTTAATGTGCACTATAGTGGCCTGATCTTAATAAACGAAGAAATGGTAAAAAAGTGAAGCAGCCCGAATTATCTGTTCTACATATCTGTTAACGGAGGCCCAAAAGTCTGAAACTAGAGACATTTTCAATGTAAAATTACTTATTTACTTGTATGTCAAGAACTGGACCTAATACCACTTTGATTTTTTTGAAAACTTTAAGAAATGTTCAGTGTTGTTCTGTTTCAGCATATTTGCTAAAAAGTTGTACTTTTAAATAAATTTTTCCAGTGTATCCAGACTTTTGGTCCACACTGTATGTATACATCATACATACATGTTATAAATATATGTAAATTTGTTAAATAAAAGTTTTGCACATTTTTCCTTTCTTTAATTTTTTTTTTTTTGCAAGCTGAATAACTGCATTTCTCAGTACAATATGTCTGTCATGGTCTTCATTTGTGCTTTCATGACACTTTTTTTAGGGACACCTGTACATTCATAAAGTTTGCTAATCGTGTGGTAGCAGCGCTTTACAAAAAAATCTCTTCTGCGGCTGTAGACAATCCGCATCAAGGTGTATTGTGGGTTGATTCTGGCCATTCTCTTCTGATCTGTCATGAGCAAGGTGTTTCAGCCTGCAGACCTTCGGCTCAGTTTTTTTTTTTTTTTTTTTGCTGCATCACACTGTTGTAAATGTGTCAATTTTCATTGGTTTGTGAACTCCTCATAGCAGCCTATCAGGTTGCCATGGTTGATGTCATTTGGATCACATTTCTGTGATCTGATGTTTGATGTGAACATTAACTGAAGCTCTTGAAAAGTACCTACAGAAATGTATGCTTGGCCCTGCTGCTAAATGATTGGCTGATTCAATAACTGCAATAAATCGGATGGTGGAGAATATATTTATTGCTCTGTAATGCAGTGGATTTTAAATGTATTGTACAAATCACCTCGTATGCACTCTTAATACCATGATTTCTTTTGTGCAAGGGTGATACCCTGAAGGCTTCAACAGTTGGTCTCTTATTTAGAAATGTGCAAGTAAAATTATTTTAAAACGATACATCTAAACAAGAATCATGAGGGTGAGTCAAAAATGATCCACAGTCCGTTTATATTAAAACTTCTGTCTTATCAGCTCATACGCTGTTTTATCAGCGCTTTCCATTCAAGGCTACTGTCTCGGCAGTCACTGCTGTGCAGGTGTGAACATGTTACATCAGCAATAACTGCGGTGTGAGCAAAAATGAGGGTGTACCTGGTTCTGTTATTTATCGAAGACTTTGTGCGCAGTAGGGAGAAAGTGTTGTCGCAAAATAGTATGAATAGATGGATAAGTTCAAGGAATGCCCACGGCTCATGACAACCTGGTATCCTGATCTTGCTCCATTGGACTTACCAGTTTTGTGCCCTGAAAGCAGCGCTATGAGGACAAAGATTCACTTCTGATGAGGAAGAGAAGACACTGGTGCATTCCTGGCTTGCAAATCAGCCTTAAACTTTTTTAAAATGAGGAAATACGGAAGCTAGTTGACAGAAGGACAATGTGTGTTGAAAAGAAAGATTATGTCGAAAAATTATGTATTTGTCTTTCCTAAAGGCCGACTCCGGTTCCCTTCCACAGTCCGATTAGGCTAATTGGTGTTCCCAAATTGCCCATAGTGTATGTGTGTGTGCCATACGATGGACTGGCACCTGTCCATGGTGTACCTTTCCTCGTGTCCCAAGTCATCCTGGGATAGGACGATGAGTGAGTGTCAAGTGGCAAAGTGGTTAGCAATGTGGCCTTGCACAGAGGGGGAATCGAGGGTTCGATTCACGCTTTGGGTCTGTGCTTGCTTGGTTTCTTCTGGGTTCGTCCCACAGTCCAAAGACATGCAGATTAGGTAACTGGCGTTCCCAAACTGGCGATAATAGTTCCCCCTCATTGGTCCCTGATCTTCTTGGGATATGGTCCCTGACTCTACGCATGATGAGTGTTATGGAAAATTATAGATTGATTCTAAAAGATCTAGTTATAGTGACACATGAATACAAATTCCATTTGTTTTTTTCGGACACATTAGACAGACGCACACTATATTCAATTTATTTCTGTAGACCATATAACTGCTCAGACCCCAATCATTTACCAGGATAACATCCTAATATCTGCTCCTGGTGTTTTGGTGTCTAGGTGATAGCACTGTGGCCTTGCAAGTTCAGGGAATCAAAGGCTCGATTCATGCCACCGGTCTTTGTGCGTGTCGTTTGCGTATTCTCCCCGTACCTGGTGGGTTTCCTCTGTGTACTCTGGTTTCCTCCCACAGTCCAAAGTCATACAGAGTAGGTTAACTGGCGTTCCCAAATTGTCCGTTGTGTGTGTGTGTACAGGTGTGTGCCCTGCACTGGATTGGCACCCTGTCCACCGTGTACCCTAGTCTCCTGAGAAAGACTGCAGGCCCCTACAACCCCCTACACAGGTTATAGAAGATGAATGAATTAAAATCAATTATAGAGACAGACTTGGATAATTTGACACTCCATTTTTGTACCGTATGTCTTTTTAAAGGTGCACTGTATTCACATGGCCAGCTTACAAATGAGATTAAAGATAAGGAAAGGTGTCGTTTGGTGCTATTATTTCCTGCGTGTTATGTAAAAGGTTTATGTTAATATTGTATGAATTTCCTCTTTGTGATTAGCTCCGTCTCTTACCTGTAGTCAAGTTCTCCAAACACGGGTTTATCACTGGACGCATTAACCGTGTCGTGTTTTGGGGCTCGTTCTCTTCCGCTTTAGAACTTTGCTCCGAAACTCTTCGGAAAGCTTTTGAATGAGCACCTGCTTTATTTAACGGAAGTAGCAGTTGCGTGGGAGGGCGTGGCTTATTTACCTGCGCGACTCAACGGTCACGCCTGAAGCTAAACTGCTACTAGGATCTGCGGTGTGTTTAATGTATCGCAGTACATAGCGCACTATGCGTCCAATAGGAAGGGGGGATTGGGACTGAGCCTGAATTTCACGCTAGAGAGAAAGAGAGAGAGAGAGTGTGAGTGACGCCTTCTTCAGCCTGAGACGCCTCGCAGTTTGAGTCACTGTGTTCAGACCTCAGGAGCTTTTCTTTAACTGTGGACTTTCCGCTGTCGAACTCAAACGTGAAAACGGTAAGCGGAACCAGATGAAGGTAGGTTAAAGATGGTTTATTATTATTTTTTATCATCAAACGAACTTTTCTTAATGTTGTTGTATTAAAACAAAACACACATGCATTCTCTAGCTGTCCGTTAATGATCAAATTATTGCTCGAAAAACTCCACATGTACGTGCTTGGAAATGTACAGCTACCTGTCACGTTAATGATCGATCAAGCCCTTTAACCTGTAATCCCAATCAGAGACTTCGTTAATTATTAATCGAAGGAAGGGAGATAGTCTTTAAACTGAGTTAGTGAAGCGATCAGCTAGTCTTATTTACCTTCTCGATGCCGCTGAGCAAACAGAGCACTGTGTGCATGCGGACTGTAATAATGACTGTAATTATACCCATTGTACACTCTACTTACTCGATGATGATATTTGGCAGTTATGGAATTCCGATTTTATTTGTTGGTTGCATTACTTCATTTTTTTTTTTTTAAACATCAGAGCATTTTTCATTTGCTAAATTGGTCTTAACTAACTTAAAGTTGATCTGTGTTAGATCTGCCTCTGGTGTGTGTCTGATGCGCATCAGGTCGAAACATGAAAGACTTATTGCAATGTGATCTGTTCTTCTTCAAGAGCGAACAGGACTAGGGCTGTAGAGGGTCCTGCATTTATTACTGGTGATTTAGCAGAAACTTTTCTACATGGCAATATTCAAGCAGACCAGGCAGGTTGAGGTTCCAGGATTCAAGCCGAGAACCTTCTAGCTACTAAAATAATATTACTTTGATCAGTTTAATGCTTTACATTGATTTCCAGAATGGTCGCCATCCATCTATGTTGAGTTGACACTAAATATTGCTCAAGGTTTTAGTGGATCCAGAGACTTAGGTGCTCTAGGTGGAACTAGGGAATACAAGGATACCAGTCCATTACAGGACACCCACCATGCATACATACACACTTTAATACATGCATCAACACCAACTGTTTAATATAGAGTTACCGATTCAGGTGGGAGGTTGGATGGACAGCAGAGAACCCAAAGGAAATCGACACAGACACAGAGAGAACATGTGATACTCCACATAGACGGTAACCCAAGCTCATGAGCAAACCTGGGACCCTGGAGCTGTAAGGAGCTGCTGCTGGTATTTTGATGGCCTTGATATCAAGTCCTTTTACACACACACACATACACACACACACTTTTTTTTTCCTAGTACAAATCTAAAACTTGTCTGACACCTTTGAGCAGTTTCCCAGAATACCTTACTATCACCTTTTCTAAGCATAAAGGTTGAAATGTAAGGTTTATTTACTCTTCAAAAAGACACATATTATTATATAGAGTGCTTGAAAGTATACTGGCTGATTGGTTAAGGTTTTTCTCCCTCTTTCTTTTAGCCATTTTATGAGTGATAAAATGCTATAATGGGCACAGACTCAAAGAAACTGGACAGTTGAGGATAAAACATCAACATTACTCTTTACAACCATGGTGAGCAGAAAAGCATCTCCAGCATACACAAAACATCAACCCTTGATATGGATATCCTACAAGAGCAGAAGACCCTAAGGCTTTAAATCTAAGGCTTATATTGGCACAGACTGACAGAAACTGGACAATTGAATATAAATCATCAGCTGGTCTTTTCTCAGTCTTTATATAACCAGCTTGGGGAAGACTGTCTATAATTGCCCCAGATTTCTGCTCTCGTCTGGCAGGAATAGTTCTGCTGTTCTAGCCAATCAACATGAAGTTGATGTTTTGTGTTCTGACATGCTTTTCTACTCAGGTACAGTTGTAAAAAGTGATTATGTCCCTCTTACTATGAACGTCCTGTCAGCTCAGACCAGTCTGGTCATTCTCCTCTGACCTGAACCTAAATCAGGTTTCCAGAATGAGAATGCATTACTGTAACCTTTTCTAAGCAAAAAAAGGTTGAACTTTTAATCACAGTTGTATTAGACACATAGTAAGTATTATATTTGAAGATTGTTGTTTTTTTCTTCTAACTTGCAGTTGTAAGTATACTGATATATGGTCAATGTTTTTTCTGGACAATGCACTAAGATCAGATACGGCATATAAGGCATATAGAAACTGGCCAGTGTTGGTGTTTGTTTGAGGAATTGTTCCCAAATCCACTACCGGATATGCACTGTGTTTTCTTTGCTCTAGTACACTTAGCTGACCTTACAATGGGCTTGGTTTAAGGTGACGAGTTAAATCAGGTGTGGTTAACCTACTTAGTGCATAATAGAAGGCAGTCACATGTAGAACTGTTTGTCCACAGGCCTGAATGATGATAACTAAAAACAAAAAAAACATTGTTATTCTAGCAGTCTTTGAAGAAAGTAGTTATACTGGAATTTAATACAAAAAGTATTTACTACAGAAAGTTATTTTATCACCACCTTAAGGCTGTTTAGGTGACTATGTAAATCTAATTGACCTGATTTTACACAATTTAGATATTAAGTATGCCACTAAAATTTTCCCGGTGTGTGGGTTAAGCTTCACACTAGACCTAGGAGGTAAATTGAGCAGGTTCTGGGTTTCGATACCTCAATATTTCTTCATGCATCCTGACTTGTTAAACTCATCGTGCTCCAAAATATGATGTGATGCAGCCCTTCTGTCTCGTTTTTATACAGATCCTGCTCAAAATAGAAACTTGTCATCTGAAGCGTAAGAATTTCATAAAGCAACAAATCTGTCATCCCTTTTCAAACTGCACAGAACCAGGCTTAATCATGCTAACACTAGTTACAGACTCTACTTTATTCCTTCTTCTTTAAAAAATCTATTGAGATTTTAAACATTAGAGGCTGTGAAATGTGCCAAAATAGCCAAAACAAAATAATTAACAGTTGATTAAAGTTCATAAGGTTTGAGCTCTGTGTTCGGGGAGTACTTATTTTAGCCTGTGAGAGAGAGCACCATAGAGAGACTAACAGAAAGACAATCCTTCTTATTTTCTTTTGCCAAAGAACTGATAATGTGACCTCTTAGTTTCCATTTATAGCTCACCAGAGTCCCTTTTCTATCCTTTATGGGAAAAGGACAAGGCTTCCCAGGCTCCTCGAGTCAGTAAATAAGCGTGGATCAGTTTGTATCAAGACAAGCAAGCACAGTGCCTTGTTTTCACTCAGGCATTTTTATGTGCTAGAAAAGATTCCATCAGATACATAGAGCTTTCTTTAAAACACAAAAATGAAGAATGGCTTTATAAATCAGTAATGTTATCATTTTAACATGTCAAAGGCACTCTTGTTAATATTGTCAGTCATTATTTTATTCACCAGAGCTGAAAAAGTGTCTGTTTTTAGCTGTAGATTAGATAGACTATTACTCATCCATCAGAGTATCAAAACGGAACTGTTATAATAATTGTCGGTCTCTGGCGTAAAATCGTTAATGTTACTGAAAAGTTTTCATTAAAGAGGTCCGGTTACTATTTTACTGCTTCTGTTCAACATGCTGATGTTGTGAGAATCTGAAGGGCAGCTGTGGATAATATAAGCTCTTCCTGTATGAGCGTGTGATGGAGGACTGACCTTCAGAAGTGAGGACGTGCGAGTCCGATTTGAATACTTTAGGAGTAGAGTTGGAAGAGTTGTGGTTTCCAAGGCCTTCTCTTTTGCACCTCTTCTAGGCACGTGCTGAGTGATTATCACTGTGGACATGGAACAAAATGTGGGCAGCCTTTTGTATTACTGACAATTGAATTTCTTTTTCCTCCTCCACCCTTTGACTTACTTTAGGATTGTTTGAGAGTGTGCCATTTGAGATATACCTGCTAGGTGCAGCGTTTAGAATTTTTCCATTGACTTTTGTGATGATGAAATGTACTGTACCAGCAAAAAGTTGCTATATTTTATTAACACATTTTGAAAGAAAGTCACCAGTTAGATTTGTTATACTTTCAATTCGTAGACAATTGTGGTTATCTTATCTCAGGACTTTGATCTGAGAGTAAACATTGAGCAGGTATTTTAAAAAAGTTACAATATTTAAATCAAGGCTTCAACACTTTTTTTTTTTTCTTGAAAATGAAAACACACTTTTATATTTTACAATAATTTCATTATTAACAGGCATAGAAATAGACTTATTCTTACTGTTTTGGCCCCATGAGTAAGAAATCTGTCTGTGAAATCTTTCACAGCAAGCGATTTGTAACAAGATCATCTTTAATAAAAAAAAGAAAAGAAAAAAAGGACAAAAAAATCTTTCTTCATGTTTTAAACCAGAACCTGATTTGAAATGGATCAGTCGAATCCTATGATGAGATATCATGTGAAAATTTTGATACATGTGTTTCTATTAAAATGTGACACATACTTCTTTATATATTTCTTATTTATGACATATACTTTCTCTTTATCTTCATGCATTTTCTTCTGTAGATTTTCTGTTTTTTTTTTTCCCCCAACATATTTCCGTTGATTTCTGACTTTTCTGACATTTTGTGTTTTTAAAAAGAAAACCTTAAAGCTTTTTAAAGCAAAGGCTATTGTCGTACATCGGTTTCGTACAACACTGACACGTTGTTCAGTATGAAAGTTCTTAGAAATGTTTATAACTGTGCTTCAGTTTAGTGTGAAATATTCCCTGCTTGTCAGGCACAACATTCAGGAACCTTAAGACCGGACGACGGACTAATGTTTGCACAGAGCATAAGTTAATTGCTGTCATGAATGCCTAGTTGTTTGTCAGCCACAGGCATGTGAGTTCCTGCAGTTCCACTGGTTGCTCTTTCTAGTAAGGGATTAGATGTTATTTTGGCAGTGGTCGTAATTGTGCTAGAAATTCCTGGGCTCCTGTCACATCCTGTTTTGCTTGTGCAACAGCTTGTTATTAAAAGCTGGTTACACTGCACCTGTACGCCACACTCTCAACCAGCTGTGACAGCCCAACGGTAGTCATGGAGATGCACAGCAGCCGATGCTGAACCAACATAACTGTCCAGCGTTGCGTATTACTGATTCTCTAATGCGGCATGCGTGTGTGTATGTGTGGGTGCGTAGGGAGAGATGGAGAGGGAAAGAGAGAGTGACACAGATGCTTGTATTTAGTTGTGTGGGATTTCGGGAGAAGGAGACTAAGAGGGTACTGGGTGCATGGCCTCTTAGAGGGCAGTAGGGGTTAGAAAGGAAAAGAAAACAGCTCTCATCTGGTGCATAGGCTTGTTTAATGGGAACTAGTGTGTGTTTATCTTAGACAGCGAGGGAGTGTTCTGGCGTGTTTATAGAAGGGAAGGACAACGCGCAAGTATGATGGGGAGAGAGGTGAAGGGAAAAGGGGGAGTGTAGAACAACTGTCCTTCTAAATCACATTGTACAGGACGTGTGTGTGTTTTACAGAGCTTGTGTACTCTTGAGTAACCATCAAGTACTGAGAGTCATGCTCCTAGTCTTTTAAAGAGCTAAAATAAACAGGATTCCGTGTTTAAAAACTGCGAGGAATGAATCAGAGGTTACAAAAACTTCTCCTGTTGGATATTCCTGACAATTCTGACGAGTCAGATCTGTGGCATATGTAAACCTATGACTATGGCCACATGGTTATGTGGCATATATGTCGTAATCACATAATCATGCCCTAACTTCAGGCTTTGACCAGTCAGGTGACAGTGTGTGTGAGCTCAAGTGACAATGAGAACAAAGCAAATGAAAGTAAGAGGGAGGATTCTAGTTTTAAAAATGTTTTTTTTTTTTTTTTTTAAATAAAGGCAAAGTGATTAGATCCAGGTTCAATTTCTGCACTCGGGGTCTGTGTGGAGTTAGAATTTTTTTCCCTGTGCTTGGTGCGTTACCTCCGGGTACTCCGGTTTCCTCCTACAGTCCAATGACAGGCAGATTAGGCTAACTGTCATTCCTAAATTGCCCGTAATGAGTGAATGAGCGTGTGTGTGTCCTATGATCAAGGGTGTATCCCGCCTCATGCCCTAGGTCTCCTGGGATAGGCTTCAGGCCTCCAGCGACCCATTATACAGGATAAAGTGATACTGATGATGAGTGAATGAGTGAACAAGTAAGATATCCGTAGCCAGCTAGCTAAAAAGCAAGATTAGGTTTAGTTTCATCCCACAGAATGAGCACGGTTACACCATAGCAGGTTGTTCGTGTCTGGGCAGTGCTGCTTGAATCAGGTAATCTCCGTTACAAATAGGCAAATAAAAGACAAGAATTTTGTTCTTTCATCTGATACTCGATAACAATGACGCGTTGGTACTGAATACTTGGACGCTTCAGTATAACAGGAAGCTTGTGCAGATCATCGCTACACCTTTGGTGTATTTACTGCTTATATCGTCTGGATTCTATGTAAATACCTGTACCTCAAGGAAAAAAAAAAAAATCAGTATTAGTGTTCGTATTCAAGCCATTTTGTATAACTTATAGATGTGTTAGGATTTAATTTCTAGCGCAACAAGAGAAACGTTTTTGCCTTCGATGACAGATGTGTTTAATTGAGGGATGTGTAGAAAGAACGTGAATAGTTATAAGGAATGCGCAGTAGATGCCGGGCTTATCTTTTATGTCGGACGTATTCAAGCTGTCAAGGAATTGCAGGGGAGGTGCCAGTGAGGAATAAAATGAAAAACACCCCATACTTTATATTGAAAATGACTGCATCAGGTTTGAAAGCGTTAAGGATGCATTCAAATTAGGTTTTATTAAAGTATACAGTTAACGTCAGGGGTTCGGGGAATGCCATGAGTTGCAAACCATGAGTAAAACATTTGAATACAGTACGTATATTATTTGTAGGGATAGAGATAGAAAGGAAGTGAGACATCTGAAGTCTTGCAGCCTTCATGGACTATCAGCCATTAACATTATTTAAAACAGGTCTATCGGATTGAGCATAATGCTCAGGAATATTTCAGCGTTTTCTGTGTGTTTTAATATTGAAAACTCGAAACTCTGCTCAGCTGGTTATTTTAATATTGAAAACTCGACACTGCTCAGCTGGCTATTTTCGGGAATTCTAGTTTGTACTGTGACATTTCTTCTGTATTTTGCTGCCTCAGCTAACTTTGTTTTTTTCTGTGCTTGTTTTTAGGTCAAGTGTCCGGAAGGATGATAAGAAAGTAGTTAAGATTGCCGGGACCTTGTCGTGGAGACAATCGAGAAGATTGCAGTGTGTGTGTGTGTGTGTGTGTATTTGTGTCTGGGTGTTGTCGTGTTGTGCTGAAGGTGTGAGTGTGAGAGTGCGTATTTGAGGTGCTCACCTCTCTGGGGTGAAAAGAGTGGCGATGAGGATGAGGAGCAACGTGGCATGGCTGTCCTGCCTGCAGCTGCTGTGTGCTATGTCTACACTGACGGCTTATCCTTTAACACCTCCTCTGGACCTGGATGTCACTCCCAGAACTACGGTCCTTTTCAATGGTATGACTCACATTTACACACAGAAGTAAGCAGCAGCGATACATACGACAGACTCTGTCCTGTAAGTGATATAATGTTATATTGGATGTTTTTCAGTCATGGTTTACTTTGAGCAGTAATGCAATAAGCATCAGAGGCAGATATAAAGCAATAGATTCACCTGGTTACATCAAGAAAAGTGTGGGTTTTTTTTTTTTTTATCTCATGCCTTTAAGTATCATCTAGTGGCACAAGAATATTCTCTCTCATTCTTATCTGGAAGAAAGGAGGCTAATACTTAAAAATCTTTTTCACGCTTTAAAAGAGGGCAGTAAGATTATTGCTCAAGATTGGCTGCTGTTGGTAAGGAATGTCATCTTTCTTAGTCAGAGATTTGAGCTGTCAGGGTGAGCACACTCTCTTTGGCACATCGTGTATAGAGCAGAGTCACATCGAACCAACTCGCACTCTCCTACCTGGAGTTAAGCAAGCATGGATTTCAAAAGTCCCAAGACACATGTTTCACTTGCAGAAATATGATGAGAGCAAACCTTTCCCAGGCCTGAAATAATCATCCCTGAAGCAACCATTCAAAGTGTTCCAGCGCTCCTCAGAGCAGAAAGAACTCCATGCGTAACAGCTCTGACTCTGTACACACGCTCAAGGATGGCTTATTGTTCTGATGACCGGAATGCTTAGCAAACTGGCAGGCAAAAGCAACAAAAAAAAAAAGTGCATGTTTTAAAGCTGTTGGAAATGAGTGACGCTAGCGCTGACGCAACTGTTGTGTGTACTTATATTAGGCAAGTACGTGCATGTAATCCTATCTCCCCATCATTCATCCTCTATCCACCCACATGGTATGCTTTTTTTCCCTCTTCTCTCTCACCTCCTCCTGAGGCATCTATCTGCTCTTTTTATATCAGCCACTAGCTTAGAAAAATCTGTTCAAGTTTCTTAGCAACTTGTTCAGGATATAAAAGTCTCCGATGGTACTCAGGTTTGTTTTTACCTCACACGTTTAATCTGTTCTGTTAGTTGAACCATGTGATTTAATGTGGTTGTGATTTAAAATGACATTGTTCAATCCAACAAGCACAGTATATATTCTGTAAAATCCGAGTGAAAAGGGAGAGAAAAAAAAGGGTGTTCAAGTCAAACCGGGACTTGCGATTGCGCAGAATAACAGAACGCAGTTATGAGAGTATTTATTTCTCTATATAATCCCCTGATATACTAATGCACATGTCCCAGCATTTCACAAGTGCTTGGTTACCATCGAGGTAGAAAGTTTTCTCAGTATGCCGGAACCACGATCGTCTAAAATGCTTGCTGCCCAGGGACTCCTTTAATGGGCCAAACGTGTGAAAATTACAATAAGTGATGTCTGGACTGTACAGGGGATGTGGCAATAACTGCCAGTAGAGTTCCTGTAATGTGCAAGTGGTGTTCTTGAATGATTGTGTGTACAGTTCACACAGACAAAAGCATCTCTTCCATAAGTTGAAGATGCGTTATCCATCAGGGATCGGGCGTTCAGGCTGAATGATTATGGGAACGATTGCAGTTGGCGCCACGGTCAGGATCGTCATTCACTGATGTACAGCTTTTTTTAAAAAAACGTTTACATCATTCAAATGTTTTACAGTCATCTGTATCGGTTTTATAATCCGTCGTATAATCTATAATCTGGTGTCTTTCTGGTTATCCATTTAAATCTTTTTTTGGAATTGTACTTTAGACCCTTACCAATAAACTGGAAATGACTAATACTTTAAGGGATAGAATATTGTTCAACAAATGAGTTTTAAGGGGAATGAAATGTTTGTGGTTAAAAGAAAAACAAACAAACATGCATTTAACATGCAAAGATCATTCGTGTGCGTTCTCCAAGACCATCTGTGTGGGTTTCTCTTAGTATGTGTAATTACTTTAGCTGAAATGAAACTGGCAAAATAGCCATAGATGGATTTCATCATCACTCAGCTCTCCTACGCATAGAAAAACCTCCACACACACACACACACACACACACACACACACACACACACACACACACACACACACACACACACACACA
>JAQQZT010000039.1:20146542-20164678 GCA_030068275.1 Clarias platycephalus | reverse complement strand
CCCCGTGGCAGGATCTGAATGGGCGCGCACGCACACCTCCCCCCCCCCCCCTTCGCATGATCTGAATGCGCGCACCCCTGCGTCGCATGATCTGAACGCGCGCACCCCCATCCGGCACAGTGTCAAATTACACAAATTACACATTACAGGCAAGAGACACACACTCTGCTCTGACACACACAGAGGTAAGCTGTTGGTTCATTTGTTTGTTTGTTTTACTTTACAGCAGTGATTCTGTTAGTTTGTGCTCACACGAGTATCATTAGCGATGTTTATTGTTTTTTTTTTTCAGATAAAACAGTGTAGTGGGAGAGAGACGTTGATTTATGACCGCTGTTTACAGAAATGTAGTCCAGTGCGGGAGATGCATTGTGGGTAATGCAGTCCGGTGTGTGTGAACGCGAATGCGAGATGTACTGTAATCTAGGATATAGAGCCTGAGTTTTGTTCTTCAGTAGTTTTTTTAGTTACTGTGTAAGATGAGAAGGGGGAGACAGGAGGGGCTGAAAGCAAGAGTCTCCACTTACTCTAGCCTCACACACACACACACAGCGCCTGCGCGCACAAACGGTAACACTTATCTGCCGGGATTTATTTTTACTTTTTTGAAAGGTAAAGTACAGGTTAATTTGTTTTATTTTCACTTTATATTTTGTGTTAATTATTTTTATGTATTTCTTTTTTTGGGTTGTGGAACGAATAATTTAAGTTTCCATTATTTCTTATGGGAAAATAAAATTTGGTTTACGAGCGTTTTGGAATACGATCCCGCTTCCGGAACGAATTATGCTCGTAATCCGAGGTTCCACTGTATTTAGTTGGATTGATATTGATATAAAAGTCACGTGATTCTGATTTTGACCCTTCAGACTGAGGTTGCAGTGCAAAATAATCAGATCCAAATCGCACTATTATTATTGAAAAAAAAAAAGGTCTGAGGCATATATGAGGGAGAAAAAAAAACTGATTTACGCCACTTTTGCCTGCAGCATGAACGTAACCCAAGAATATCATTGAGTACTTTTTGTGAAAACAATTTTATATTATTGGCCTTAATTAAAGCATATAAACAATGAATAAAAAGAGTGAGCTAGTACAAACCCACAAATTAAGACTAATCTTTTAATTATAGGAAAAAATGCGGCTATATAAACGGAGGATGGGCTGCTCTGACTGCTCATAGCAGTACGCTGTAAACAAATGCTTCAGCTTTATTTTTATTTTTTTCTTCTCATGCTTGTTTTTCCTCCCCTAATCATTAATTGTGCTTTGTGTGCATGGGCAGTGATGGAAAGATAATCTTAGTGTACTTCATCTTATAACCACTGTACTGACAAGTTTGTTTTATCGTTTAGTACTGTCCTTGGATATGCCTTCTTTTGGTGTAAAACTTTTTTATACAAGTGAATTATATCACTAATTTGAATATTCTAGCTGTTTGTGACTTTAATATGACCTGTGTGTTTGTGCATCAGAGCTGTGGGGGTGCAGTCGCTTCAGTGGCTCTGCTCAGAACTACAGTACCCTGCTGCTGGAGGAGGAGTCAGGTCTGCTGTATGTAGGAGCTCGAGGAGCACTGTACGCCCTGCAGGCCTCTAACATTACCAGTCCCAGTGACACAGTGAGTACTTCTCATGCAGATTTTTCATTTTAAAATTACCCATATGAGACCACTGTGTAGTGACAAAAATTACAGTTAAGTCATCTTTTACAATTCCTTTAGCTATACTCCTTTACAAAGGGAGCTTTCCTGTCAGCACAACTCAGTCTTAACATTCTCTTTTGGCATCTTATCACCCAAGTGATATATATATACTCACAGAACTATCTCTCTCGCTTTTTTATTTATTTATTTAATTTTTGGCACCATTTCTGTGTGTGAACGTTCTTGGAGATCAGCAGTTTCTGGGGGAAAAAAAAACTCAAACCCAGCCCAGTCTGGCACCAGCAACCATGCCACAGTTGAAATCACTGAGATGACGTTTAAAACATTTTTTAAAACAAATGTTTTATGCAAACATGAACTGAAGCTCTTGATTTGTATCCATTTAGTATTATTCTTTGCACTGCTGCTACATGATTAGCTGATTGGGTTTTTGCATGAATGAACAGGGGTCCAGGTGTTTCTATTCACGTGTATCGTGAATATAAAGATTTCAAAGTAAATGCAAGACACTTTGTCCAATTAAATAAGCCTGTTAATCTTTTCCACTTACAGATTGACTGGGAGGCACCTGAAGCCCAGAAAAGGCTCTGTCTGAACAAAGGCAAAGATAACAAGGTTAATATCGTCCTTCCTTATCAAGATAAAAATCCTTTTATCCAGTTCCAACTTACTGACGAATGTATCCTTTGTTGCAGACTGAATGTTTTAACCACATCCGATTCCTGCAGAGATTCAACAGCACCCACTTATATACGTGTGGAACGCACGCATTTAGCCCACTGTGTACATATATTGTGAGTAGCATATTAAAGGAGTTAATTGAAACATTTTAGCTTTGATATTATTTGCTTCATGTTTTGTGTTTAAAAAGATTGTTTATAGATTCTTTGTTGTTTCTGTATGATCTTGTGTCTTTGCAGGATAGTAGGGAGTTTAAAATGTCTTCTGTGTTTGAGGAGGGTCGAGAAAGATGTCCATATGACCCTGCTAAAGGCTACACTGGCCTGCTTATTGGTAAGGGAAAAAATCAGGACCATTTTTTAATTCTGTAAAGATTTAGCGTATCGCTATGTTGAGGTTGGGAGGTGAAACTGCAACTATAGCAAGGTGAACAAGTAATTTTATGTTGCATAGAAACATGATTGTCCTAATTTTCTTCACTTAGATCTAATTGAACAGTACTGGAAATAAAGAATAATAAATTAATTAAAAAAATTACTTTATTAAATTCATAAAGTAGCATGCGGGTTTGTGTAAATTGACTAGTGTGAGCACGTGGCAATAGTTTCCTGTAGATTTTTTATAGAATTACATAATACTAGTAAATAATATTATATAACTGTTATAATAATAATAATAATAATAATAATAATATGCTTGTAACAGCATACAAGCACATAACTAGAAGTTTGTCATATCTTGTATGATCATAAACTTTTCATGTATAAGCCTTATCCTCGTTTTTTTCAGATCGCCAAATGTACACAGCTTCTTGGTATGAGTTTTGGAGTTCTCCAGACATTCGTAGAAACTCTCCAATCCCCACGCTGAGAACAGAGGAGGCCCCAACTCGCTGGCTGTATGGTCAGTGCATTACAGCATATGGAAAATACATCTGCCCCACAATGTATTTATAGACCGATACTTTCCAGTTTAACGGCTTTCCATGGATTTGCATAGTGATGTTCATAACTGTTTTCCATTTAATTTTCCCAGTGAGGATTAAGGTCATTTTTCTCCATACTGAACACACATCATATTAACGGAGAAATGTTTGATCCTGTGCAGAGGCTGATTTTGTGGAGTCGGCACTGGTGAAGGAAAGTGCGAATAGCTCTGTGGGAGACGACGATAAAATCTATTTCTTCTTCACGGAGAAGAGTCAGGAACACAGTCTGTACTCCAGCTACAGCAGGGTGGCCCGAGTGGCCCGTGTCTGCAAGGTACACGCATTCCTACTCTCCCCCTTCTCCACTGCAAGATGTACAATAAAATCAGAAAACAATACTTTTAAATGCATCTTTATATGGTGACAAAAATTTTATTTTTAATACTAAGTCAATTAACACATAGCTGTATGCATTGGCTATTGAAAAATCCCACAAATTATAAACAACGTGCTTGTGCATAACTGTGCTCATTTGCATAAATAAAATGCCCTTAAATTGCCATATACGGTAAGCAGCTTCCCTTAAAATAAGCACCGTAGCTTGCTCACGGTGCTGCCTTTTTCCTTTTATACACTTTTATTTTACATTCAGTCTGTGCCACCAGTCTGCATCTTGTGAACATGGAAAAACAGTAATTACTTTCAGTTATGCTGATCAGACTGATGGTATGTGATATAAAAGCTATGTTTAGTCACTTTACATTAACCCTTCTACTTCTAGTGGTTTTCACATAAGCATGAGTGTGCAAGAATATATGCATATCCTTACGCATGAGCAAAACATGATAAATTCTATTCATTGTATTGAAATGTGCACACAAAAAAAGCATAGACATGATTGATTAACAAGGCCCTGGAATTCTGTTTTCATTTTGCGTGAAGAAGTTTTATTCTCTCTCTTGATCACCCAAACATACAACTGATGTATTTTTTAAAATCCCTTTTCCATTCCCTTTAAATGATGTTGGAATATTGTCAGTATCAGTGTTGTTAATAATTTACTTGCATCTGTATTTGAGATTCACTCACATTTAGGTATACTCCATGTAAAACTGATTAATGTATCTGTGGAAAGCATGTAAATGCCCACTGAGGCGGTTGTGCAGAAATGTACACAACAGTGCTGCAGTGGAGTGTTTTATAGACAGACAGTAGGTTTATAGGAATGAAAAGACGAGAGCTGTGAATTTATTTAAAAACAGAAAAAACATAGTTTGATATTCACTGTTTATTATGCAAAAGTTGTTCAGAGCAAATCTGGTTTTATGCTAATATGGAAATTTAAAATTGGACAGTTTCTATTATATTTAGTGCATTTTCACTTGGACAGATTTCGGAGTAAGTGTAGCATTATTTCACGCGTATACTCACTCACTCACTCACTCACTCACTCACTCACTCACTCTCTCTCTCTCTTTCTTCAGTGTTTTTTCTAAATTTTTCTTCTTTTCAATACATTATATTAAGAACACACATGGAATAAACAAAGAAGTGTTGAACAACCCAGAATATGTTTCTATTTTAGATTGCCATTAGTGTGCCAAACTGCCATTGGGACATTCTCTAATAAGATTCACTAGCTAGTCACCTGGAATGGTTTTCAGTTCACAGGTCTGTCTTGTCAAGAATTATTTTGTGACATTTCTTTTTTTCGTAATGTACTACATCAGTTGATCATATCGTAAGAAACACTCAGTTAAGAAAACAGAAAAGACAGTCCATCATTACTTCAAGAAAAGAATGTCGCTCAATACAAGAAATTTCAAGAACTTGTATCCCAAATTCAGTTGCCAAAACCATCAAACACTGTAAAGAAACAGGCTCTCAGGAGGACTGTCCCAGGAAAGAGCTGCCTCTGCTGCAAAAGATAAGTTTATAGGAATGACCAGCCTCAGAAACCACGATACGAACAGCCTTAGAAACACCACCTCATCTTAAACCCCACATGAATGCTTCTCGGAGTTCAAGCGGCAAACATGTTTCAACATGAGACTATGTGTGTCAGGCCGTCATGATCAAAGAACTCATTACTTCGGAAGAACAACAAGGAGTAAAGCCTTGCTTCGTCTATTAAACACAAGGGGTTAACATTAGATTACTGGGAAACTGTCCTTTGGTCTCAGTCCAAATCTGTGAATTTTGGTTCTAACCGCTATGTCTTTGTTAAATGTAGAGAAGGTAAACAGACAGTTTCTAAATGTGTGATTCCCACTGTGAAGCATGGAGGAGTTTTGATGGCGTGGGGTTCTTTTCTAGTGACACTGTTGGTGACTTGGTCAAAAACACTTAATCAGCATGGCTACCACACGCCATGCCATTGCACTTAGTGGGAACATCATTTGTTTTTCAACCGTATAATGACCCCCAAAAAATCTCTAGATTATGCAAGAACTATTTGTCCATAAAGGAGAGTGATGGATGGCTGCATCAGATGACCTGGCCTCCACGTTCACATGATCTAAATTTAATCGAGTTAGTTTGACCCAACACCTCTGGGAACTTCTTCATAATTGTTGGGAAACCATTCCAGGTGAATACCTCATGAGAATGCCAAGAGTGTGAAAAGCTGTCATCTAAGCGAAAGCAAAACTTTGAATAGTTGAAAATATAAAACATTCTGGGTTATTGAACACATTTTTTGATAACTACAAATTTTCATATTTGTTCTGCCCTGATTTCAGTGTCTTCAGAAACAATATAAAATGTTGAAAACAATCAAGAAAAAAAAAAACATTGAATAAGAAGGTGCTTCCAAACTTTTGACCTGTTATGTGCGTGCGCATGTGCGTGTGTAGCAAAGCATTTTCTTCACAGCAGAAAGCTGAAGCCTCTTTAGTTCCCTTTTCTTTGCAGCTTAACACGATCCTTAATAGAGTTTTCACATCAGTGAAGTTGGTGTAGTTGCCAAGTCTCACTCTCTCACATGCTGCTTTTCCCCCACTCACTCCACTCAAAGTGCCAGTCTCAGATTACTGTAAGCTCATTGCTCTCACTCAGTGATTGTCAGCCTTGCAATTCTTTTTTCTTTATAAGCATTTATTCATCCATCACACTGTTGCTCTCCATTCTCAGGAGTCAAAGTGATATAAAGTATTACATTTTCCTCACCCAGGCCAAGCTTATTAAAGCATGACTATGTTTACTCAGCCTGGATGTTCTGCCATGGTTTTCATTAGAAGTTTGGCACTGTGTTCAAGGTCAGGATGCACTTGCCTATTTTTTTTTTTTGTTACTGCATTTGCAAAGCTGACTCTACAGTGAACTGCAAATCCTGTCAACATGCTATAAAATATTGCTGCGATTGACTCATCATTAAATTGAAACACATCATCTAATATTTGATGTTGAAACTTATATGCCTTGTTGACATTGTCACAGGGGGCTGCTGATTGACATGTGAACTACATTGAATTAAGACATGTACCGATCAGCTATTATAACCAATGACCGGTGAAGTGAACACATTGCACACCCACTATATAGTAAACTGATGACCAGATCATGGGCACCCATGTCTCACTTGTGCTTACAGGCTAGTCTGTCTGGTCTGATCCCACAAAGAAATGCAGCACAAACTGCTAACAATGGTCAGTGCTGGCCACGATAGAAAACTATGAGAACACTTGGTGCACAACTGCCTGCCATGTATGCAGGCCGTTCAAGCTTAGCAGGAAAGAGTGCAAGGATGTTGAGCCGGTCTCCAAATTTCCCAGATCTCAAGCCGACCGTGCATCCAGGGAATGCGCCGGGCAAACAAGTCCAATCCATAAAGGCCCTACCGCGCAACCCGCAGCCCCCAAAGGGTCTGCCACAGAACCACGGAGGTCTTGAGGAGTCAGTCATCCCATAAGGGGACAGAGCCACCCTGGAACCTATACGATATCTGGCTTAAAGTTTTTGTGCTGTAATGCTATTACTGCTCTGCGCACATAGCCCTTAAAATTGAACAGTTGTGAGTCTTTAAGTAATGACCATGTACTATATATTGAGCTGTGTGGACTGTGGGAGACTCGTGATCCCTCTTTGCCAGTTCACACAGCAGGATCACTTTAATGAGAAGATTATCCTTCATTATCTTCCCGCTAGCAGCAAAATGCACCGCACTAAGTGTCTTCACATGCCAAAATTAGTCTATTAGCCTATTACAACCATCTGAATGCACATGCGTCTGAAAAATGTGTTTATTTTTTAATTCTCTTTATTAATTCGTAATGAGGATAAGTGTGTACAGTTTCCCAAGTATGGTTACAGTTTTTCCAGCATTAAACATTTAACTGCACTAAGGTGATTTTCTGCTTGTGTACAAGTGCACATTATTTTTGAGGAGAACAAATTTTTAGATAGGGATATTATTTTGATGGTTATAGTATAGGGTGTTTAAGCTAAAGTGAAATACACTAACCCAAAGTGCAGGGCCTGTTTAAACACACTGGCTCAGGGGAGGTGCCCAGCAGGGAGAAGAATGCATGCAGAGGCATTTGGTTTAGTGTCCAATAAAGAGCTGTTTTACTCTAGGGAATCAGGGTGTAAATGAAAATTGCTAAATCCAATCCACAGCATGTTCAATATATTTTCCCACCCCGTCCAACCTGCTTTACTCTTCCACGATGCAACTTGCAGCAGAATTAAGTCATACTGCTAAGAGCAAAATAAGTGATTCATGCTTGACTTGGGTGTACTGTGCATTTGACCTTTGCTTTAGTTTTCCATAATAGATTTATCATTTGTTATTACTGTTGAGTTTACTTCTGTGTCTAATAATAAAAATACATAAGAGAAACGTAATAGCAGGATTGCCTTTAATGCTGGGTTTGTTTGTTTTTGAATTTATTGTCATAATAAATGACATAATAAGTCATAATAAAGAAAATATACCGCTCAAAAACAGTTATAGGAACACTATATAAGGCCCAGTTGGGCTTAAAGGCTCCTCGTTTGTGTACTGTACGTATGCTTCAAGTCAATTCGGACTAAGTGTTCCTTTAATTAGTTTGAGCAGCATATTTCCTTTATTAATAATTAATCGACTGTACACTTAATTTTTTGAGCAGTAAAGTAACAGCATATTAAATATTTAGTGGTAAAATTAAACTGAACACAATTCCTATTATTTATTTATTATTTATATTCCTATTAATTATAACCCTTTTCAAATGTTTTGTTCTGAGTTGTGCGAATAACATTCATTATTAAGTGCATGCTTTCAGACTTTTTTTTTTTTTTTTCCCCTCATTCTTTTCTCCCGCAGAGTGACAGAGGAGGTCTCCTGACCCTGCAAAAGAAGTGGACATCATTCCTGAAGGCTCGACTGGTCTGTTCGCTGCCTGACTACGAGTTCCACTTCAATGTTTTACGCAGTATGTTTGTGCTGGAGGGCCCCAGGACTGAAGATACCATGCTGTATGGCATCTTTGGCTTGGAATGGTAGGCACGATTAGTCTGTACAGTGTGATTACATTTTTTGTATTTTTTTTATAGTGAAATAAAAATCATCCAGTCCTCATTGCCTGATTCTTGGAGACTCGATTGCTTTCTCTCCGGGGAAAAAAAACTCACTGATTTCAGTGTGAACTCTTGATTGAATCAAGCAGGCAGCTGGGATTTGGGCGAGTAGCTCACACATGACACATTTCAGCAGTTATACAGAAACTGTGATGCAGAGGTTGCTTGGTTTTGATGAGATCCTGAATGAAGGCTGTGACATGCACTGCTGAGGATCATTTCAGTGATGAGTGAGCATATGTGAATGTAGTAAGGTGCCAGTTTGTTCATGAGCACATATGCCCATTTGGCCATTCCCCTCATGCTTGATGTGTCTGAAAACAAGCTCTCACAAGCTCTCTCCAGCAGCATAATCCCAGGAAGAATGGCTGACAGGTTTTCTGGCTGTCTGAAGTCTGTGTTATCTTTTATTCATAAAGCAGGTCAGTCAGTCTGAAGAGATTTCTGGATGCACCATGGAGAATCTCTGAAGCTCTGTTCTTCTCTGCCTTTGTTTAACAAAAAAGTACAAGTATAAAATAAATATTGTGTCAAAGTGGAAAAACATTACTTTCTGTAATGCACATCCTATTCATTTATATGTTGAGAAAAGAGCGGTTTTGATGAGCTGGCAGCCTGGTGTGAGATTTGACATGTGAACCGCAAGCTGATGAACAAATGAAGGACAGAGAAACGGACAGAGGAATGCCTGATGCCAGGTGACTCGGAAAGGTTAAAAAAAAATAATAATAAATTTACTTTGAGCATGGTCCGATAATGAGCTGCTCGCGGCGCCCTTCAAGTTCAGGTCGAATTGTTTTTGGTGGCCATATTCCATGAACTTGACCAGAAAGTTTGTGTAAGTTTTTTATTGGTTATGTAATCTTTGTGTGCTCTTGTTGATCTGCTGAGGAAGACAAGGTCACTATTGGCCAATCAGATTTCAGCATGTGTTTGACAGGGCTCACGCTGAATTACTATGACGAGATCTGACCATATAAACACCCCGTGGAACCTTATACAAGTTGTCAATTGGCAGGGACTACTGATGTACTACTTCTTTTATTTCTTTTAAAAAAGGTCATTAGGTTCATTTAGCCCCGTTTACTTAAATTTGCATTACAAAGTATGTAGTATATAAACGAAATAACCACCACAATCCTAGTGGGATAGTGCTTGGTTTACTCAAAAAAGCTGCAACTCATGAAACTTGACTCTACTCCTCACCTAATGTTCCCTTTCTTCCCTCTTATTCAGTCACTGGTAATATAACGCTCATTTCACCCGACCCCTCTCCCCTTCCCACTTCCTTGTCAGCCGAAAGTACTGCAGCACTTGATGATTTTTGTCTTTGTCCCACTCTCACCAATGTCCCTCTACCTTCCTTTATATCTCTTTGACATCTTTTTATACATCTGTAATCTATTTTCATGTTGCCATGACTACACTGGCTTATGGAGCCTCTGTGCCAACATACCAAGACCTTGAGAAACAAAGAGATCAGCTGAGTCTCAGAGGCAGAAAGTCTCTTTAGCTGCAGAAGCAATCTAAAATCAGACCTGCACTGAGTGATTCAAAACTTTTGCCTCCTACCCTCTGTTGCCTAGAAACATTTAGATAATAATAGAACATATTAATTAATATACTCATTCATATTTTCAAGCATTTGCCTGGAGTTCTTGCTTAATTTTCGTGCTTAAATCTCTTGTATTACTGTTGCTATGAGGTCGTGTTCAACACGCTTCTGGTTTTACAGGAAAAACGTCAAAGCTTCGGCCATCTGCCGCTACTCGATCAAAGATGTCCAGCAGGTTTTCGAAGGACCCTACATGGAAAACCCGGAGGACTCTGGCACCAAAGTGACCGAGTACACAGGGAAGGTCCCTGATCCGAGACCTGGCTCGGTAAGCTCTGCAGCCCTGCAGTCTCCTCTTACTCTTGCCTGCTTATCTTGATCCATCTGGCTCCACCTGCTCGCTTTGTGTTCCTACACGACAGATGTAGCGTGGACAGAGAGTTGCAATTAGATTAACGAGAGCAAAGTGAGCATGAAGAGAAGACTCAAGATGAGATGCTTACAGCATAATAGCTCATTGCCATGGAGATTAGGATCAAGAATAAAAGAGATGTCAAGATTCCAAGACGTTTATAATTAGCGCCTTTGCAGATATGACATTTCATAGGTCATATTCAATAGCCGTTTAGCTTGTGTACACACTTGTGTTCGCTGCCTTAATTTGGTGCTTTAAGCTTGTTGAATACAGTCTAAGCATTTACATATTGACATGTTGCCTTTTTTAAGGGCTAATAATGGTGCATGGTATAACAGCATGGGACAAGAACACTTGTGTGGGTTTAGCTCCGTCCTGTTTGTAAGCTTGGGAAATGCAGTAGGTGGTGCATGATGTAATATGTTGTTTGACTCAAACCCAACCTACCTTTGCTCCTTAGTGCATCACGGATCGACTCAGAGAAAAAGGCATCAACTTTTCCACTGACCTGCCAGACGATGTGCTGCATTTTGTACGCCGTCATCCTCTAATGTCTCGACAGATTCTCCCTTTAGGACAACGCCCCCTGCTGTTCCGGAGGACTGTAGACTACACTAAAATAATTGTGCACCAAGTTCCTGCTTTAGATGGCCAGACGTACCACATGCTCTTTATTGGGACAGGTGTGTTTTATGGCGCTTCCACAACTTTTAGTTTGTCCAGTCCAAATGAGAGAAGAGAATTATTGATTTGGTTTTGTCCGTGATTTGATTTGCTTTGATTTCAAATGGCACAATATTAAACAAAAATGAAAGCATTAAAACAACTCATAAAAACACTTGTATTTACCGGTTAGAAATAAGACACCGGAAAAAGAAAGATTTTAAACATTAACGAAGTGTGTAGAATTCACTAAAGACGATGCAGAAATCAAAACTCATGTGAGCGTATAGAACACACATCCAACACTAGTCAAGTAAATGACTGGATAACTATGAACATTTAAATGATATCACTACAAAACATTCTATATTTAATTTCTCTTTTTCTTGTTTGTAAGTTGAAATATCCAGAACAGTACAGCATTGTTCTTCGGCTATGTTTGCATCTTGCGAATCAATTGCGCAGCTTGCATTTACTAAAAATGTCACCTATATCCCAAAGCACACAATATGTTTGTTTCACTTCCCACACTTGGCCTGATTAAGGATCGAATATCTTCCTCACTACACTCCAAGACTGGTTGTTTTGGTTTGGATGTGAGATTCATTGTTGTGTTCTAACTTGCCTGAATGAATCACGCAGGTGTTAAACAGGTTTTAATTTAAACAGCCTTAACCCTGCATAAATGAAAAGGGAATACTTTTACACTCTTCATAATTTCAGACTGATGAGTTAGAAATTCCTCATTTTGCATTCCTGAATTATGGGAAGGGTCTGTGTGTAGTTGTATATAGGCATACAGTAGTGGTATCCTGTATCATTGATAATAATGGACGTTTTGCATGCTGCAGATGAAGGTTGGCTTCAGAGAGCAGTAGAAGTTAAAGGTCAGCTCCACATTATTGAAGAGCTGCAGCTGTTTAAGGAGCCACAGCCTGTAGATAGTATAGTCATCTCTCAGAAACAGGTTAGTAAATGGACCAATTTCTTCAACAGAACCATTGCTTATAACAAAGCATAAATATGTCAACTAATTTAAAATGTGATTCTCTATATTGATGTGTCTGGTTCTCGTTTCACTTCTAGATGAGTGTGTATGTGGGCTCACCCTCCGGTGTTGTGCAGTTGCCGTTGTCCACATGTCACAAATATGCATCCTGCTTGGATTGCGTGTTAGCACGGGACCCTTTCTGTGCTTGGGATGGGGCTGAATGTGTGGAGATCAGCTCACACGTAGACAGGTACTGGTCTAGCTTTTGGTTGAGAGTGCTTTATGGTGTTTGTTTACACATTTCCCTTCCTGAATCCATGGGCCATGTCTCTGTAAGATGCTTTAATATTCTACCCAACATATGTATGCCTTCAATATTATTATTATGAGGGGTCTTCAGGTCAAACTGAGACTGATGATATATCTTGTGAATGAGGGAATAAAACTGATTGAAATTTGCCGAAGACTTCAAGCGCAGTATGGTGATGAGTGCAGTAAAATATTTGAATGATGCAAACTTGTCGCCAATTGCGGAAGAGATTCAGCTGTCTGTACGAACTGTACACACACTCCTTCACAAACACCACTTGCACATTATAGGAACTCTGCCGGAGTTATTACCATATCCCTGTACAGTCCTGAACTCACTCCAAGCCATTTCTACATTTTTGGGCCATTAAAGGATTTCCTGGGTGGCCTGTGTTTCAGACATGAAGCAAGCAGCTGAGGCAACCTGACCTTTCTGCCTTGATGGTAATCCAAGCACTAGTGAAATAAGTGCTTGGATAAGTGCATTAGTGATAAAGAAATTATATAGAGAAATAAAGCTAGTTTTTACTTTATTAGATGTCCTGTTATTCTGCACAATCAAAGCCAGTTTGACTTGAATGCCCCTTATAACTACTATACATTCCTATGCATTGGAAACAAGTTTGGGTATTTCACATGTAGGAATATTTCTCAGGAGTTCTGTATGGATTCAACTATAACTAATGATATGTTGTTTATTTTTCTTTTAATTATGCACAGATCCAATCTGACTCAAGACATCCTTAATGGGAAAGAAGGCTGTGTAAAATCTGCAGCAGATGGTATGAATAGTGATTTACCATATCTGAAATAATCAGAGCAGTGTAAGCGGAAGAGCATTTATTCCCTAAAGTGCATCAATTTAAACAGCTTCATTTTTTTTTAATATTCAGTGATAACGGTGTTTGGCTTGATGGTATTAGACCATATGTAAAGATATGTTTTTAATTTAGACTACAAAGCATCTGCTGAACACGTTTTAAACACCCTGTGCAAGTTTTGTTTGATATTCAGGTCTGGATTGCAATTTATAATTGATTTGCATCTCAAGATAAATACTAATTTAGTTAATTATTAATACTTCACAGTCAAATAGTTAAGCAATATGCTGCTGCACCATAAAAGTTGCCAACATAGCTAGCATTCTAATACTCTGCAAATAATTGGCATGTTGTGGTGTTAAGTTTCACAATTGTTAAGATTAAGTTTTAAGAAATAATCTGTATACAAAGAAAAGGTACCAACTGACTGCCATGATTTCATTTTCAGACCTGGAGAGCCATCGCATTCGTTCAGTGATGGCAGGGAATGACGTGCTTCTGCAGTGTGAGCTCAGTTCTAATCTCGCATCCCCACAGTGGACGAGGAACAAGCAGCAGCTGCAGGGCTACGGGCTGAACTCAGGCTATCGCATTGGTACTGATGGCTTGCTGGTGATTGAGGCAAGACCAGAGCAGACCGGAAACTACAGCTGCTTTGCCCTGGAAAATGGGGTTCGCATCCATGTAGTCGCCTACACTTTAAATGTACACCTATACGCACCATCACCCCTGTCAACCCTCCAACCCCATAAATACAACAACAGCAATCCAGACTCGGGCCTGCCCAATTCCTCGAAGTTCCAGTCCATGAAGAACATGGAGGCCATGTATATCACTCTGATCACCATCCTTGGTGGACTGTGCCTGGTCCTAACTGTAGTCCTGCTCTATATAGGTTTCTGTGTGCAGAGCAAACGGGGGAAGTACTCTCTCAGGACAGCAGCTCAAGTAGACAAGACGAGGAAGAGGAATGACCGCATGGAGCTGAAGACTATCTCCAGCCACTGTAACGGGAAAGCAAACACACATGATGGACTGCTGCAGATTGTTCCTGGAGAAGCCCAGCTTTCCAATACAGAGCTTCCTCCAGCACCCCCACTACCTCCAGTAAAATATGAGCTGGACTACACCAACGGGTTCTCGGGCACGCTGCCCAATGTCTTGCGCAAAATGAACGGCAATAGTTACCTGTTACTCAGGCAGACCGATGGGGACCCCTCATCTCCGCTGTATTACTCTTTCACAGAAGAGCTCAACGAGATCCTGGAGAAAAGGAAGCACACACAGTTGTGTAGCAAACCCGACGAGAGCTCAGTATAACACTTCAGAAACAATACTGTACCTTCTTAAAGGTCGGAAAGGATTGTGTTTCAGCTGCAGCCTATGTGACATACAAACTGAAATGGATAATAGGCTGGCTTGAAAAAAAGATTATAAAAGATTCTGTTTCATATTCTCCTGTTGTTGGTTTTTCAGTCCTCTCTCTTAGTTTGAGATTCACAGAACATGAAAAACAAGAACAGAACAAAAGTAGAGACACAAACACGTAACGCGTAATCTACCTCAGAAGATTGTTGCTATAATAATAGCACTGTGCTCCACTGGGAGTGTGAGATGGGAGGTGGTGAGGAACAGCAGCTATTCAGCACAGAAGTCTGCATGTGGGGTGAAAACATTAATGCTTCCGGAAATACAGAGGGAAAAGATCCGGACAGGACCAATGCGGGGTTATGAATTTTTATAATTTTTTTTCATTGGTTGCAGGAACTGTTGGCTGGAGTCTTAACAATTTCAGAAAAAAAAGCGTTTTATTTTCATGTGGCTGCTTTCGAGCAATACTGCAGAACTGCACTAAATGTCAATATTTTCTATTAAGATTGTCTGCTATTTATGTCACCACTGACCACACTGTTGTCTTAACGAACTGCATTTAATGCACCACTGAACACTGAAAGCCACTAACATCACAACTTCAGTTTATATATATATTTTTTCTTTCTTTTTTTTTTTTGAGAATGATAGTATTAACTCCTGAGATGCACTTTAAGAGCAAAAGCCTTTTGTTGTAAATGATGCTTGTTCGGGAGGAGATGTAGAGTCCTGGTTTTGTAAGATATAAATTGAGGATTCTTCAAAACTCAACATCATTACTGGGTCAGAGTCAAATGCGTTACTAATCACTATTAAAAAACAAAAAAGACACTAATAAGACATTCCACAGTAAACCATAATTCTTCTCCAGACTGTTCAGAGCTATTCTGTCTTATGTGGTTAGCTTATGTGACCAAGTGTCGGTGCAATTCCCGTCTGACGTCGCAGAAGATTCAGAAAGACTAACCTGCCAGTTAAGCGTGACGACAGAGAAACAGAGGTGAGCTTATGACTCTCTTGAAAATACCCAATTACTAGCCATCTTTCAGAAGAGGGAAAGATCAATTAAATCCATGCTGTAATGACGAATTAGATTCTGTTTATTTAAAATGGATTAAAATTGGACATTCTTCCAGTATGATGTCTTTACAGGATAATGAATACCGTTTATTACAGCTAATTAAATGAATTTGTTCCTGGAAATGTATTTATTGCGTAAAGGAATGAGGTCGCTCTTTTCCTCTAATCAGAAAGAGGGAGAGAGGAGCACTTCTGCTATTTCTGTGGAAGTGCACAGATTGCAGTACCACTAAGAGGGAAACATCAAGGCCATAGGTTCAGGGTGCAGCTGAGATTAGCTATGCTGATCCATCTTTTTCTATTTCTCTCTCATTCATTTTCCACCACCCCCTCTTTCTCTAGGAGAACTTTTCTCTTCCTTTTTACCATGTGTTTGTGTCTTTCTTCTCTTTAAATGAAATCCACCATCAATTACTCCTCTCTTTCCACATATCTCCTTTTTTATCCTCCCATCACCTTCGCAAAACCCTTTCCTTGTCCCCTAAATCCCACATCTCCTTATCTCACAAATTGCTCCTCTTTTCTTCGCAATGCCATGACGAGAACAGATGTGCGCATACACTTTGCTCCCTCTGAGGCACCACATGTGATGTTTGTTTGACATACCCCAGTTCTAGTATTAGTAGTGAGAAAGATATCGGAGATTACATCTAGCATGCCAAGACAAGACTGTATCTTGAACGTGGTCTTAATTCAAACCAAAGGGAGTAGAAACTAAGCCACATTAAAGAAAATGAAAACGAAGAGGGGGAAAAAAAAAAAAAAAGAACCGTTCCAAAAAAGTAATTACTGAGATTTAGCCACAATTTGTTTCTGATTAGTTAAAGGAGTGTCGCAGGAGATCTAACTAGATGTTCCCGAAACATTTACGCACGCTGTTCTAAGCCTTGACTGTGTGTGAAATCATCTTTGACTGTTTTTAATATCTGCTTTACAGGCTTGAAGAACAATTTTCTGCCGGCTCATGCTTTGATACAGTGGAGGGAATCTCCAATAAGAACAGTGGACTTTAAACATGAAAACATAAAAAATGTGAAATTACAGAAGCCCAAGTGCTTTTAAATATTGTGGGTTAATAGTTGTTAGTCCTGCAGCTAACATTGTTCGACAATGCCTTCCAGAGTGAAACTTTATCGGATCTTTGCTCCTTTCCAACCTTATCCATTTACACTGGGTGTTAAATAATGGGTTTGTATCAAATTCTTTTATATTATATTATTTATTTTATTAAACATTTGTGCAAGTAATGAAATATGTCTAAACTTTTTTTTTTTTGTAACAAAATTGCAAGTTGGATTTTTACATCCAAGTGCAAACCATACATCATATCTTGAGAACTTGTAATAAAAACCTCTAAAAATTTCAGGTGCTCATAGAAAATGGTTGTATGCGATGTCTGTCAGTAGTAGGCAAGAGTGTGTAGGCTGTGTTTGGATCTGCATGTAGAAGCAGTTTCAAGTTGTGCCCAGACAAGACTGAAAGAAATTATAGTCAGTGTGTATAGTTCTGACCTGCTCCCCCCCCCCCTCTCTCTGTCTGTGGGAAACACTCAGTCACCCAGAGCCGTGTGTGTCGAGACAGGCCTGCCCTCAACTACACAGGCCCAATATGGAAATGAATATGACTCCAGAGAGAATACTGTGCTTCAGAGCTGATAACACAATTAACATGAGCTAAGGGATGTGTAATGTGAAGTGTATATTCATCTCAATCACAATGCTAACACCTCCAGATGATTCTACGTTGGCTCATATGAGGAAAAAACAAAAAAAAACAAGATTTATTATGATTAAGCAGTATTTACATGTTATCACTGGCAGGCTAAATCAAATCATGTACTGTTATTTGTTTCCTTGTGCGATACATATTTTGTTGTCAACTTAAGATAGTTGAAGTTCTGGCTACCCATCTAGTATGTTTAAGGAAATTAAGGTGGAATAGCTTGTTCTGCCTGTTTAGTGGTTCATAGTCATGCTGTATCACTTCTGTTTACTCCCTAATTGCTTCAGGGAGAGAGATACAAACACACACACACACACACACACACACACACACACACACACACACACACACACACACACACACACACACACA
>JAQQZT010000039.1:20128891-20139416 GCA_030068275.1 Clarias platycephalus | reverse complement strand
AATTGCATTAATGAGAAATTGAGCAGGTGTTCCTAATAATCCTTTAGGTGAGTGTATATATATATATATATATATATATATATATATATATAAAACCTCCATCCTTGCTTTTTTACCTAAAAACAATAAAGTAATAATCCTATTAATAACATTTTTAATGTTAAGAAATGTAATATTTAATTAGAAATACACTATAGGTGGGAACAATTTACTAAATAACACAAAAAACTCTTACCTGACAGGACAGTGCTGTCTATATAAAAAAACAGAAATTCTGTTTGTTTGTTTGTTTGTTTGTTTGTGCAGTGGTGTTCACCCAAGTAGTCACATGAGATTATTATTTATGTCATGATGTAGGCATGTCACAGGCAATTATCAGCTTTTGTGTCATACTATGGGCGTGTCACAGGCGTGTCACAGGCATATCTCACCGACTGTAACGATAAACAAGTTTAAACATCAAACTCTTTTCAAATCCAGCATTCATATTTTTTATAACCACTAAATGTAGACGACATGGTGGCTTAATGGTGATCATTGTCGCCTTGGACCTCCAGGTTCTGGGTTCGATTCACGCCTCTGTGTGTATGGAGTTTGCATGTTCTCCCTGTGCTTGGTGGGTTTCCTCTGGGTACTCCGGTTTCCTCCCACAGTCCGAAGACCTGCAGATTAGGGTAATCGGCGTTTCCAAATTGCCTGTAATGTGTGAATGAATATGTATGTGTGTATGCATGCTTCAAATAAAACAATAAATTAACTTGAACAGGAAAACTAATTTAAGTAGTGAAATAAAATCTACCTTGGATGTAATTGTCAAATGACAGCATTTGATGGTGTTGACAAAATTCCCCATTATGCTATACAGTATAACTTCTGACATGAATGTGGGAGCCAGTTTGGTTTTGGATGATTTGCTAGATGCATATTTAATGTGCTTGAAATTAATACATTTTACTAGAAATTTCCCATTATTAATATGATTTAAACTGTTAAACTGTTAAGTCTTTAAAATATAAAAAGGATCAAATTGTTGAACAGGTTATGGAATGAACAGGAAGTCATGAAGAGGTCCTTGAAGTTTAGTTTAACCACAGGATTGCCTATTTAATTTTTTTTAAAATGTCTGATGGTGTGAACAGAAACTCAGGACACAAATTCAGCATAAATTTTTTTTTTTTTACTTAGTTATAAGCAATAGCTTACTAACAGTAGTAAACTCGCTGCTCTAAAACATCTTTCTGGCCTCACAAGTGGATACATTGCTTTGTCTTTGCAGCTGTTGAGACTCGGGATAGTCAACTAATAAATATTAATAAATATTGGTGAGCAGTTGATGGTCTCATCAAATTGGCTGTGACTGGGAGGCACTCAGTAGCATCATCTTCATCTTCTGTATTGCTTATCCTGTACAGGGTCACGGCTGGCCTGGAGCCTATAACAGGAGACTTTGGTTACAATGTGCGGGCACAAGCTGGACAGAGTGCCAGTCCGTTGCAGGGCGCACACACACACTACGAAGACAATTTGGGAATGGCAGTTAACCTAATCTGCGTGTTTTCGGACTGTGGGGTAAGCCAGAGTAACCGGTGGAAACCCTTTTAAGCATGTGAGAACATGCAAACATGCATACAGACTGGGATGGGGATTCAACCCTCGACTGTGGAGGTGCAAGGCAACAGTGCTAAACACTACGCCACCGTGCCAACACACTCAGCAACATTTTATTTAAAATATACTGTATGAGAGTATCAGTACAGTATGTCAAGGTGTGCTTTATAGGCCACTCTTAAATAATATAAAAATCCCTGAAAATGTTATAATAGGACCTTTAAGTTTTAACTATTAACACATTTGAACAATGACTGATCTGATCAAGTGTAATTTTCACAACGTTCTGATTTTGCATGCTAAAACTAATCACAGAAGCACACATCACGGTTGATGTTATAGTTTAGTCATGTCAGAACGATGGGGCATGAGACTGGAATACACTGTAGATGACTGGTCAATCCATCACAGTGCACTATGCTCATTGCCAAATACACTACTGGCTTTTTGCTAGAACCTCAAATCAATTTCCTCTCCTCATAACAAGCATCAGTACCTCAGCATGGATCAGTGAGTGCAAATATTCAAAGCTTACCATTATTTCACTGATGACCTTTGAGTACTGATAAATTTTATACATGGTTATTTGGGCTATATGTGGAACCAGAAAGGGTCAAAACATGTCCCACCTTTGCACAGAGTTGTGTTATTTCTTGGCTGTTATCTCTGTCTTCACCCCAACTGGCCCCTTGTTTTGTCTGATCCAAGTGGAAGCAGGGCCTCACTAACGAGAGCTCTCAGGAAGCTAACTGGTCAGTTCACTGGAATCTTGAGACAATGCATGTATTTGTGTGTGCCAGAGGAAAATTGCTGTTAGCATTTCTTAGATAGAGTGAGCCTCCATAGTTATCATTGAAGCCTGAGTGGCGACATGCTTGCAGAAGTATCACATTTGCTTGTACTCATTGTCTGAAGATTGGTATAACAGGGGTGGAGGTTACGGTGAGTGGCCATGGAGCTTCATGTAAACACTAGGCATTCCCAAATTTCTCTCCATTCATCTAGTCCAATGCAGACTTGCAGACTCCATAGTACTTATACTGGGGCCTTACTAAGAATTAGCTTGATGCTCTGGAATGTCAAATAGCATTTAAAAGTGCTCTGTTGATCATGGGCTCTTTTATTTTCTAGATTTTACCTTTCTAGTTTCCATGGCACTGGAATCTAGAAGGCGTTGTATGTGAAAACCACAAAATTATGTCAGAACTAGAAGATATGTTCAGCTGTGTGTGTGTGTGTGGGGGGGGTTAAACAGAGTAAATTTCCATAGTCCAAATTCAGCACAGAAAAAGTGCCCAAGTGCCATTTGGAGTATGTGGTAACTGTAATCTTCATTCCTAATGAAAGCCTTCTAGGTTTGATCTTTAGACATGTGAAACATGAGAAGCCTTTAAATGGAGGGAAAGAAGGAACAGCTGCACTGGAAGCAATCCTGGTGTTATTATATTTTTCCCTTTTTCCCCTGATGGATATAACAGTGCAGATGATAGAAACGTCCAGGCCACTAAGTACATCATCATCATGTGCTGCTGTAAAATACGTTTACTCAACATCAGATCTAAAAAGTACATTTCTCTTCACGGTAGGTCATATATGTTGGATTGAAGTAACGAAGCATAATTAAACAATTTGGGAATCGATGTACAAACCGTATTATCGTTCCATTTCTGCCTTTTGCCTCTTTACATTTTACACTCCAACCATGGTTACTGTATTTATTGTTGAAATAATAGTTTAATGTTGTCATTGTTATCTACTCTTTAATATTTGGCCTCTTACACTGACCTCAAGAGAATCCATCCTAAGCACATGCAGAGATCCATTTTACACGCAAAAGTGCTTTTAGGCAAAACATAATCCCCCCGGCCTGGGAGGAGACATCCTGACTCAGTTTTACAGCTTTTTGCACACACTAGACTAGAGAGCTTGTATTGCACCAGACTGGTTCACATCTAAAACTGAAGTTGCATCTAAAAGTATTTATGTTGTATCATCTGTATTGAGGACAAATGCATAATTAGATGTTGTCTTCAGCCAGATATTCACTAAGGCTTTGTCATATAGTAGACCAGCATAGAACATAAACAGAAAAAAAGAATTGGAATTCCCTTTATGTTTGATCATTTACATCATTCAGCAGTTTGTTCCAGCCCACTTTATATCAATTTATTGGCTGATTGGTATTCCAGGAATGCTTATATTTAGTTTAACTGGAATGGGGCTTTTAACTTTGTGGATTATTCCATTTGTCTGTGTTCACTATGTAAAATTTCACTTCCGAGTTCCAAACAATTACTAGTACCGTTAGTGACATCAAGAGTTGTTAGGTAATTTACTTTGTTACTGTATTTAAGTATATTTTACATATTTCACATATCTGTACTTTACTTAAGTAGTTTTATTAGAGGATACTTTTTACTTTTGCTCCACTACATCCTACAGCAAATATCTGTACTTTTTACTACACTACATTTCTGCATGGCATTGCATTTGGCAAAAACATGGTAATTGTGCTAAAAAGTGTCTCAACTACGTGAAAAAGTAAATTTTCAGATAGGATTATATAATATAATTTTGTATAATTCTTAATGCTGATTATCTCCCGATCCATGCTGTGTTTTTTGTAAATATGCATACACATATATTTTTATCAGATAAAAAGAAGCACATTTGCTAAATACAATTTCATACCCTTTTAGGTAGTGTCCATAACATTCAAATTCAAATCCTTCAATTATCTTAATTGACATTCAGATGAAACTTGGGCAATTTAGATTACACAAGAAAAGACATACACCTGAAAAAGTGTATTATGCTAAAATTCAAAACAGTTAAGATATTGCAACATTAATTTGACATGGTTATGGACACTACAGATTTTGCTTTGCTTTTTAAGCTTTTATTATAAAACTAATTTAGCATACATTTTTTCAGGTAATATACTTCTAGAAGCTTACAACAATTTTAGTATGAATTCTCACAAAGAAATATGAATAATTTGCATTTTTAATTATTATTGTTTGAAGCAAGACATAAAAAAATAATCTCTCCAAAACGGCTTAAGTTAGCAAGCAAGATTGGTCACTTCCATGTTGCATAAACTTCAGAAGTAGCTTCTTTGGCACACAGATTTTCTGTATTATATGTATAACATTAAAAAAAATAATAAAATCAGCATGGTATTTGAAGTGGGAATATTATGCATAATTGTGAGATGTGTCTTCCCTCCTAACAGTGCTTAAACACTGTTCATAATGTAATGGGTGTTTGAAATCGGAAGCTAGGCTGGCTACAGGCAGTGACAAAACAGACAGTCAGAGAGCGAGAGAGAGAAAAAGATAAAACATGCTCACTACTTTTTCTTACTATGTCAAATGATAGTCAAATGATTTTTCATCGTAACCATTTCCCGCCCCCTATGGGCGGTGGGTGGGAAATGGTTACGATGAAAAATGTAATAAAATACAGGTATATTTTGCCCACAACTGGTGACATCATCAGCTAACATGGCAAACAATGCTTTTTATTAATATAACTTTTGTCTTAAAATATAAAAGATTATCAGATGAAGATGGAAACAAAGAAGGACAAATTTCAGTACCTTTAGTGGGAATGTGCAAGTCACTGGGAGCTCAGCTAACTAGCCAGCTAGCTATAAAGCGCTATAAAGTGATGGTGGCTTATTCCAGGTCTATTTCTGCTAGTGAAGCAAAAATAAACAGAACATTTGGTAATATTTTGTCTAAAAGAAACCTACTAACAAGAAACATATTTTTCTTATGTATAGGACTGTTGTATATAAGCAATATTGCACTAAATTATGTGGTTATATGCAAAATCATCAGATCATCAGATCACAGCCATGCTGAGGGTCAGCATAACTGCACTCTTTGACATGTGATATTGATTAAAACTATTTTTTTTTTACCAGAGGTATTCAGATCATGTTGTTTGGAGGGAAAAAAAAGATTTCTCAACAATTTCACAATGCAGTCCTCAACTTTTATGAGGATCTTCCACATTTTATATCTTCCGCATTGAATGAGGTATCAACATCCTCATGACTACTTGGATAGGAAGGAAACCATCATGCCAGTCTATAACATAAGGATGTCTAACAATAGGTCAGACAACTCAGATCCATTAGGTTGATGAGAATGACCAGAGCATGAGCATGACACAGTTGGAGCTTTTTATAGACTACGTACACATGAGCTCATGGTCATGAGGTAGTACTTGAATTTATAACTACTTTCAAAGGAAACTTCACTACCCTGCAATAGATAAACTACTGTCATCAATCTGTTTCACAGCATACTCCAATTTTAACTTTTTTTTTTTTCTTTAAGTTTCTGTCCTTGAACGGACCCAAATTAAAAGCATATAAGTGTTCTCTGTTGATTAAGGTTCCTAGTCTTGGAGGACTTACAGGGCTTAGCTAATCCATGAATTCATCATGAACTCATGGCCATAGTGTTCTTCATTGCAACTTCCCAGAAGAATGGATTAAGACTTCTCTAAACTCACATATTAGTTCGTTTAAAACAGAACCCCAGAAAACCATTTGTGAATTTGTGTGCGTGTGTTTGTGTGTGAGTGTGTGTGTGCGTGTGTGTGTGTGTGTGTGTGCATGTGTGTGTGTGTGTGTGTGTGTGTGTGTGTGTGTGTATGTGTGTGTGTGCATGTGTGCTGATTGCAGTCTGCTCCACCAACTAATTAAGTTTTTCACCTCTTCCCTAGGGGCTGATATGTGATGTTTCATGCAAAGGTGTGTTACATAACACTGCAGCTGTATATGTAGCTTCACCTGCAGTAATTAATCGGTTCCCTGCTGACCCTGTGACAACTCTGAGAGTTTTCCTTTTGTAAAATGTATGAGGCAGTGCTGGTGCTGCAGGCTCCCTGCTGAGGGCATGCGAAGCGTCAAAAGGTTGCTAAGAGGACCGCTGTAATGGAAGGACATGGAAGCTTAGCAGGGAAACTCAGGTTCTAAAAACAGATGCTCCCAAGCCTCTGTCCCTGTCTCTTTTCATCAGTGCAGTGAGCAGAATGCTGCTGTAGTCCAATGCACCATGAAGTTACTTTCCACAGACTCGCTCTCTGCCTCTGAATTAAACTCTTCTCTTCCTTTTCTTCGTCTGTTGTCCTAATGCTTATTTTTCTTTTATTATCCTTATCCTTTATTCTCTTTTATTATCCTACATATGCATTATTACTTGTCATTTTATAAGTTATTTAGTTTGCTTTGTTTTTTACTCTTTTATATATAAAGTAATATATTAATGTAAGTGCCATATAACTAGAGATCGATACTGATATCATCATTAGTTATGTGGCATACTGTATGCACAGCCTGTCTAAAAAAGTAACCATTTCAGAAGGGTGAAGTAATTAGGCTGCATCTAGCAAAGAAAACACAAAGATTTAATATTGCTGGAAATCAGTTAAGAATCCTTCACACATTATCAAAACCTAAAAGAATAGTGCTGAAAAAACATTGTGAAAAAAAATCATGAATGGAGATCACTTAAACACTTGGTACAGTGCAAGTTGCATTGTAAAAAAAACAAAAGTAAAAACCAATTATGTTTAATAGTGAAAGTAAGAGCATTTCCACACATACACAGAATGTGATTAGAACTGGATTGTGACTAAAAGCTGTTTGGCCATATGAAAACCACTTTTTTAATGAGACAAATCAGAAAAAATGCCTTGAATTTGGTAGGGAGCATAAACATTGGACTCTGGATCAATGGAAAAAGGTCATGTGGTTTGTTGAGTTCAGACCCTATTCCAGAGCGATAGGCAAGTCAGGGTAAGAAGAGAAGAGCATAAAGCGATGCACCCATCCAGCATCCCATGCAACGTAGCCACAGTACAAGCCTCTGGAGATAGTGTTATGATCTGGGGTTGCTTCAGTAGGTTAGGTCTAGGCTCAGCAACATAATGTGGCAATAAAATTCAAGTCAGCTGTTATCACATCGATGGAGTTTTTCCTTCTTTGATGGTGTGGGTATATTCCTGGACTTAAATTGTAAAGGAGTGGTTCTGGGAGCATGAGGAAACATTTCCACACATGAATTGGCCACCACATTGTGTACTCTAACCAAAGATATAAAATCTTATAGTGTGCACATTTTTTTTTTTGGCTGTTTCAATGAAATATATACATATACAAATATATACATGTGGGTTTACATGTGGGTTTACTTACAGTATGTGTGTTAAATTCAAGAGCATGTGTTGCATAGTGGCAATGTTGCTATAAAATGTGGGAAAGCCCTGTATTCAACACACTCCCTCCCCCAATCTCACTTACAGCTAAATGGAATCTTCCCATTTGTTCAATTTAGATTTTCCTCATCTGTGGCGCACATAAACCTGCCCAAATCCTAGGACACATTGTTGTCTTGTCTTTCATCTATTTTCATTATTGCCCTATCTCAAGAATCTTATTATCAGAAGCTTATTCCCGGGAGAGAAGGAAAACTGTATGTCACTGATACTGAAGGCACGGCCTTCATATTTCTTCCCTTGCTGGATTGCAATTGAGAGAAGAACCTCCATTTGTTTGATGTCAACCTTACTTACATTTAGCTATAATTCACACGGAGGCTTCCTGTGTTTTTTGTGCTAACACTTGTTCTGGGGCTTAAAAAGGCCTACAGTCAATTGTTCATAGTTCACAAACTTCTCCAAACATGAACATATAAAACTTTTGGGTTTTTGGAGACATAAGTGTTGAACGTGTGTAGATCTGAGCTGACCAGGCCTTGACTGCTGGTGTGTTCTGAGATAACGTAGTATGTGGCATCTGTGTTTGCATGTGTCTGTGTTTATGGCCGTCTCTGATCCTCTGTGTGTGTGTTTACACATCTGAGTCCACCCACACTGTGAGCAGGGCCTGCTTCTCACACAGCTCTGCACAAACACACAGCAGGGAGCTCTTACACGTGCACATACACACAAAGTAAGAAGAGGGGGGAAAAAGATGAGCTCTCTCCAGAATCACAACAGAGAGAGAGAGAGAGAGAGAGAGAAAGAGTGTCTGAAAAGAGGTTTTATCATTAATCTTCATTGAAAACAGTTAGTTGCATCTTGCAGTACAGTATACACTAACACTTGATGTTATACGAACTTTCCTGTTTTATACATCTTGGACACTTTCAAAACTTTTGGATTAAAATTGGATAAACTTCTCAAACAGGTCCCTTCAACAACTTACATTATTTGTATTAAGGATTATGTTTATGAAAAGAAATTATAACCATGATGTAATAATGACATCTTACTGGAAAGGTTCCAATTTCGCTCAAACTGTCCCATTTTATGTTCACAAAGGTTCATTCAGATAATCATGAATAGTCTGGATTGGAGGCCCACCCAAACTCCTGCTGTGAGTCAAGGGAGTGCTTGATTTAGCTACATCAGGACTCTACTTTAGAGCGAGCACCTCTGAGCTAATCAGGGAACGGTTCACTGACTCGTCACTGTGCCACACTGAAACAGAAAGCCCTACAGAAAGCTTTCACTTTATGTAAGTTTTTTTTTGCGCCTGAATGCAGGAGGAATGCAAATGAAGTAAAAGTGCAGTTAAACTAATTAAATGGAAGATAATATTTAAGGAAAATAAGACTTGTGTTTTTAAGTCAAACGTAAGTCAGTCGATGAAATTAAAAATATTTTTATTCTGATAGTTGTAACGCACCACTGATCATAAAGAGGCAGCATTCGTACATTAAAACTGATCACTGTTATATAATAAACAATAATCAATGTGATACTTCATTTTCTGCAAGAGGCCTTATAATTTGTAAATTTGTTTATTAGAAAGAGTTTTTGTTGTTTCAATTTTATTGTTTCTGTATCACAATGGCGAAGACCAATCCTGTATGTAATTAATTTCTAATGAACAAACTATTCAAATGTGTGGGCATAGGAGGCTCAGTGGTAGGATTTTCGCCTGCCATGTGGATGCCCGGGTTTGATTCCAACCCAATGCTCAAACCCCAGCCACTGGATGGACTGCTGGTCCCAAGCCCGGATAAAATGGGAGGGTTTTGTCAGGAAGGGCATCCAGTGTAAAAGCTGTCACTGTGGCGCCCCCCCGACAGGAACAGCCGAATGACCAACTACAAACAAGTAATTAAAATGTATAATTATATAATAACCTGAACATCCAAAGCTTTGTGTGTCTTTGTCCTTACTTTTTTTTGCATCAGTTTTCAGTTGTGTCCTCTAAATTTGCTCACAAATATACAGAGATGTGAAAAATCAATCACTCTCTGATGATAGGCATCCTTAATAATCCTTGCTGTTAAGATGATATTGTACAGTATACTTGACTTATCACCGTTACTAATTTGCTTCATACACTGAACTGATATTACTGTTTCGGTTTGTCATTAAATTTGAGTGAAGCTCTGATTTGAGGTACATTTTATGCAGATATGAATTAAAGCCTCAGGCAGTATAGGCAGTCCCATGACTGCAAATGATTTTATTTAACTTTTTTGTATTTACACAATCTAAAGTCTAATATATTAAGTCAAACTTCAATACGTATAATCCACAGAAATTAAACATTTTAGAATTTAAATATTTTCTTTCTTAATTTTTTTTTTGATGAATGAAACAAAAGCAGCTCTACGGAATGACTTTATGTATAATAAAAAAAGGGTTTAAATGAGCATGTGTGTTATTTCACAATTTTGATAACCTTAAACAGACCACTAAGTGACCGCTTACTCGCTTACAGCTCGGAACAGCTGGCAGGTTCTTACCGACATCTTCAACATCTCCCTGAGCAGCGCCGTCGTTCCCACGTGCTTCAAGGCCACCACCATCGTTCCCGTGCCCAAGAAGTCTTCTGTGTCCTGTCTCAATGACTACCGTCCCGTTGCACTTACACCCACCA
>JAQQZT010000039.1:20062639-20073746 GCA_030068275.1 Clarias platycephalus | reverse complement strand
GCAAAGCTAGCGGGCATAACTAGGTTATGTTTAGGAAAATGGTATCGGATCGGTACGTGGACTCAAATACTCGCCGAATCCGATGCCAGCTTTTTTTGTGGTATCGGCAGCATTTCCGATACTAGTATCGGAATCGGAACAACCCTAGTTCAAACACTGAGGGATTATAACTTCTTCTCAGGTGTATATCTTTGGGATAACTTAAACTTGCCCCATGAGACTCAATTCTTTAGGCCTATGCATCTCTGATACATAAAACAACTTTGTGTAGTGGTCAGAGAGCAGAGGGCATCTGAGGGGAGGGGATGGACCTAATGTGAGAGAGCATCAAGATGCTGGATGCATGGATGCTTGTGGATGAATTGAGGGTGTGTTTGGTTTTTGTTTGATAATACAGCCTAAAAGGTTTAAGCATTGGGTCAACTGGTCAGATGGTTATGGTTTAAGGCTGCAACCTTTTAGACTTTTACTTTCATCACTTTATTTACAATCAGCTTATAAGTGCATATATTCCATAAAAAGCTTTAAACTGTTATATGTTTTATATGCATTTAAAATTAGTATCAAATCATCCGACATGGGCAGTAGTGCAAATATGGGGGCTCGAAAGAATTAAGCTTTAGGAATGAGTTACCCAAGTATGTGATATTAACATTAGTGAACAGGGATGGAACTGTCCTCTTTATCTTTCTATGTCTGTTTTATTGTTTCTTAAAGAACAAAACATATTCCCGTCCCTCACTCCTGTTGGTTTTTGCCAAAGTACTTTGCTTCTCATTTGCATAAAGGGAAATTTTGCTCAACGTTATATGTTGTTCCATCTGCTGTGTCCAGAATCTCCCAGCTCTCTTTGTCCAAAAAAGACACGTTCTATTTGGCGGAGTTTCAAGAGGGCAAACAGCAAGCAACGAATGAGACCTCATACTGATTTTGTGTTCAGTGACTGGTCTCGTCATATGCTGTTGCTTGGAACTAAAGTCAAAGAGACACATGGTTCTAGGGACTGTTTTTTAGCTGTTTGTGTAAAGAGCTGTGTTGTCATGTGCACCCCTATAATAATTTATAACAAACTCCTCTCAAAAATGTTTTTTTTTTTCAGATCAGTCTGATCTGGAACAAATCATTTTACTTCTTCACCAGCCTAACAGATCGGTTCCTCCGGTATTGGGATATGCAGTCATCTGTTTTATATGTTCTAAATTATTTTAGGGGGTGCACATGACAACACAGCTCACAGCGCACCGCTGCATAGTACAGTAAATATAAGAGCTTCCCACAAAACAAATATTACTCCATACTGTTTACAGATGTGTCTTATACTGCAGATGTTAATTTTTTCTTTTAGATGATCTATTGTGTTTCAGCTTAAATTATACTCTTTACTTTGAAACACACATTCATTGTCACCAGGTTGATCTGAAATAATATGAAAAAAGAAAATGTAAATGATTCCTCATTGTTTTTTTTTTTAATGTTTTTTGTTTCTCCGTGTGTCTATGCAGATCGTGTATATTGGGTGCACAGTCGCCATGGCTTTGGTTCAGGCACTGCCCGTGCCTTCTGATCAACCACAGACCAGTGTTGATATTCGGCAGTGCCACAGCGTATCACACTCTCCAACCTCAGGCACCATGGGCTCTGTCAGCAGCCTTATCTCTGGACGCACTTATCAGGAACGCCACTGCCGTGCTGTGAGTGATTTCAGTGCCAGGCTTCGCAAGCCCCTGCCGGCCACGAGTTGTTTCCGGCAACAGGAGGGCACACTGCGCAGGGCCACCTCTCAGGAGGAGCTCATCAACAACCAGCCTCCTCTGCCTGTCAAGAACAAACCCACTACCCTTGTGACTGCCGGCAATGGCAACTATGGATACATGAGTGATGAGGTGGTGGATGACTGGAATGATAACCATGTCAAAGTTGGCAGCCCATGCAGTGACCCAGAGGAAACCCAGGACAACCGAGGAACTGTGAATGGTACCAACATTGGAGGCCCTCCACCCAAACTCATCCCTGTCTCAGGCAAGCTGGAGAAAGTGAGTTCCAGACTTTTAGAATCACTGCACTATAATATACTGTTGGTCCGATATTGTTAAAAAAGACATTCTTATCAACCCTAAACCACCCCTAAAAAATGCGTTTACCAGCATTATTTCTCTGTATGTAATGGCAAATTATTTTTGTTGATTGATCACTGTCTGCTGTGACAAAAGTTCCAATACCATTTTAGCCTTTTATTCACTGTATTAAATGTAAATTGTGGCCCCTCCAAATGATACTTTCTGGCACTTAGTAAGGGTGTCCATCTTAAAAATGATCTGTGATTCATCATATTCATATGAACATTGTCAACACAGTATTCATAGTTAAACACTACACAGCAGGTAGAACCACTTTGTGCATGTCAAAAAAGATGGAATCCAAAAGGATTCAAAGTAGAATCTTGTTCTGGGAGACTAAATGTGTCTGTCCAGATCGGACTAAAATGATCAGAGTTGTTTAATTTTCTTAGGGAAAGAGGGAGAAACGCAAATGTGGCTGATCAGAAAGTCACAGAGGAAATTTAATAGCCGCTGAATAGGGCTTCAGTTTTTAGCCTTGTGGCGAATTTATTAAAAAGTAGCATTTATATGAACAGATTATGTGTTCAAGCTATTTTTTCCTCTTGTAAATGGACATTTTGATTACTCGATGTGTGCATGTGATTGCACCCTGAACATATGAATGGAGCAGTGTATAAGATTTAACATGGCAGCAGCTTTTTGAAACGGGGCCCCAGTTTGTTTGGTAGAGATGCTAATAGAAAATGATGTACTGTAGATGTTATTCAAAGTTTACATGTTAAGACCACACATTATATTGATTTTGGTTTTAAAGGAAATTTTAAATCTGCATTTGAAACATCATCTTCTTGATCCATTTCTAGTATATGCCCCCCCCCCCCGCCCTGCTAAAGTACATAGGAGTCAGTTTTTGAGGGTGGTGCCACAATGGTCTTCAAGTGACCCATGTCAAAAAGGACATTGCTTTATATTAGTACTATGTGGTCATGAGAACTGATTGAGCACTATTTGGTCATGCATTCATATAAACCTGACTTGTTTTTATTACAGAATATGGAGAAAGTTGTAATCCGACCAACCGCCTTCAAGCCTGTAGTATCCAAGAACCGCAACTCAGTTCAATACCTCTCCCCACGACCAGGGGGCAGTCTGTCCGAGAGCCACGGAAGCCTCAACCTTTTACTTCCAGGAGGAGCTGGGATGATTTGCACAGAGAAACATATTTCGTACGGCAGTGGTCGCAACGCTCGAAACAGTCAGACTTGCAGCATGTCAGATTCTGGCCGCAATTCACTCTCCAGCCTGCCCACATATAGCAGTACAGCCTGCAGCCTGGTGCAGAGCGAGGGACTGTCCACGAGCGCCGAGTCCACACGGCCCACAGGAGGACACGGCCACACTAACTCGGACAGTGGCCGCTCTTCATCCAGCAAGAGCACAGGCCAGCCACTCTCAGACAGCGGCTCATGCGGGCGTTCTCCTGCTCCCCCAGAGGGGTACGAGAGCATTATTCGCGAGCTGGAGGAAAAGCTGAGGGAGAGAGACTTGGAACTGCAGCAGCTCCGAGACAACCTGGACGAGAATGAGGCAGCCATCTGCCAGGTATGTGATCTACATATCAAAACAACAAATGGACAAACAGAACCACATATTCCTGAAATACTTCCTTACAGTAATTGATACATATGCTGCAATATCTCTATTTATGTCACACATACATCATTAAACAGTTGACAGAATTCTTAGATTCTGGATAATAATTAAAATGCTTTTTTAATGCGCTCTGGATGTTTAGGTGTACGAGGAGAAGCAAAAGCGCTGCGAGCAGGAGATGGAGGAGCTCAGGCATAGCTTTGCAACCAAGATGAAGCAGGTGCAGCAGAAAGCACAACGGGCCCAGCAGGTGCTGCAGCTGCAGGTCTTCCAGCTCCAACAGGAGAAGAAGAAGCTGCAGGAGGATTTCTCACAGCTGCTTCAAGAGCGAGAGACACTGGAGAAGAGATGTGCCTCCATTGAAAGGGAGCAGAATCAGCTAGGCCCCCGTCTAGAGGAGACCAAGTGGGAGGTAAGAATAGACACTGCTTTAAAATTCTTATATTACCAATAAATTCTAGGATCGTGTTCCAGACTGTACGTTATGGTGCCTCATTAAAACACATTAAGCCATGCCAGGCAAAAAGCTGAAAAAGCAAAACAGTGCAAAAGATATCATACATGTGCATCTTTTTATGCGTTATTTTAGAAGTAAAACATAAAGTCGAAAGTCAAGTGCTGCTACTTCCTCAAAGTTATTTATTTTTAGAGCCAGCATGCCACAATTTGTTTTATTTTTCTTACACTACAGTAATTTTCCAACAAATGCGATAAGATTACAGCACATCATATTACAACACATTACAACTTTTTTGTCTAGTTATAGTTATATTAAAATAGCGTTAGAACCCATCGTGGATGGTTACAGAGTTTTTAGAAATAGTTCAAAAGTTAAAGCTAAAACATAAGCTGATCAGCTTTAATATAACCAGTGATATTATTATTTCAGCCCATGTTCATGTCTTGAAAGGTTGAGTATATTATGCCTTGGTGACGCTAGGTTATCCTTTTTTTGTCGTTAGTTAAATACACTCCCCTTAAAGTAGATTATTACATCATGACTGTTCATAACATCACTTTTACTCAACATTTTGATGATGGCTAATTGAGTGGCTCAGTTCTGATATTTTACACACCCTCACTTCGGATGTTTATCTGTGTTTTATCTCATAGTGGCATTATCTCATTTTAAACATCCAATGATCTGTCCATTCATCGCTGAAGATTCAGTTTTCAAAAGTTACATACTTTTGATGCCATGCATTACGGTCATTTCTGTGTCTTTTGCATATTCTATATTTACAGTAAACTATCATGTTGATTGGCTCTGTCGAGTGACGTCTATAGCTATGCCCACTTTGAGGGCAAAAGCGCTGTATTCGTCCCAAAAAAAGGCTGTGAGGTAATCTGGCACAAAACTAGTCATAACTTCCCTTTACAGATTTAACTTCAGGCAAATACCGAAGAACTGGCAAAATGTCTGAAAAGTTTCTCAAAATTAAATTCTGTCAAGCCAGTTTTACGTCATGCTGTTTCAAAATCGGCTGGATATACATACAGACATACAGACAGATAATTTCTTCTGAGACTGGTTTTGGATCCTCCAATGTATGAAACGTAAAGATATCATTGGAAGAGAGTTTACTGAGAGTTTATTATTTATATAGATGTATCTGCAGAACAAGTTTGGGAATAAGTCCCATTATCACAATTATGAACAGCCAAGTATCAAAATATTGTTTAATGTTCTTCATTCTAGCTCTTTCAGTGTCACTCAAGAATCTAGGATTAAACATTTTCCTCCATGTTTCTGTACTGCAGGTGTGTCAAAAGTCTGGAGAGATCTCCCTGCTGAAGCAGCAGCTGAAGGATGTTCAGGCTGACCTGGGCCAGAAGGCAGCCGAGATTGTGGCCCTGAAGGCCCAGCTGCGAGAAGCTCGCTCTGAGCTGCAGGCCAGCCAGACACGCTCACACGAGGCCCAGGCAGCAGCAAGAACTCGCACACTCGAACTGGAAGTATGTGAGAATGAGCTGCAGCGGCGCAAGAGCGAGGCTGAGCTCCTACGTGAGAAACTGGGCAGGCTTGAAATGGAGTCCACCCGACTCAGAGATGTGTTGGCGTTGCCCAACAGCAAGGGCCAGTGCATGAGCCTGCCTCTGCCTCAGAGCCGCGTTGGGGGTGGCCTGAATCAGGTCCACAGCCCCGCTTTCCGGGAGGTATTGGAGCCGCTGCCATCATATGAAAGTGATGTCACCAGGGTGCAGCAGCAGAGTACAGATACTCTGCATGGTCTGCACGTGCAGGTAGAGCAACTGCGCACCGAGCTGGTGTTGGAGAGAAGGCATGGACAGGAGCAGCTGGACGCCTTTGATGAGGAGCGCCGTGTCTGGCAGGAGGAGAAAGACAAGGTGATCCGCTACCAGAAACAGCTACAACAGAACTACATCCAGATGTACCGCCGCAACCGGGAGCTGGAGCGCGTGATGAGAGAGCTGAGTCTAGAGCTAGAAAACAGGGACATGGAGGAGTTTGACATGCGCCATGACCTCCGATTTGAGGAAATTGCTGCCACCGAGATCTAACCCGTGTTCAGTTTGTTCTCAGTTGCTGAACAATCAAAATGCTCCGTGTCCTCCACTGTGTCCTCAAATCTGTTTAGAGGAAATGACCTAGTCACAGACAGTTCAAATTGTTTTCAAACACTGCCTGACATCCACTGTGTCCTTTACAGTGCACTGATTACCAGAGCACCTCCTCAGAATCTAGCCAGGGTGGATATACAGCCTAGGCTGCAGTGCTTTTTAAACATCCATGTCGTGTTGTGTGACAGTTGCAGTTGCCTTGTCTTTTCTACGCAGATATATACGTCTGGGGAACACATCTACATGCAGAAAGAAAAGTTGCTTGAGTCTCCTTTTGCAGAAAGCAGAGTGTGCTTTGCCTGATTTCAGTTTAAATATGCAGCTCCTGTTACGTAATGGACTGATATCCTGTGCTGTGTTGCAGTAATGGCAATAATGCGAGAGGAGCACCTGCACTAATGGACTCTCCTCCACTTCTTACTATCAGCATTAATATTAATGTAACTCTAATGCAGCACGCTCGAATTCTACATTGTTAAAGTGCATTGCCACATCATTCCGTGTGCTTTTGTTGTCTTCAGTCTTGGGATTGTTCTTACCTTTAAGTAACAGACATGCAGACACAAAACCCATATTTTGTATAGTGCCTGTTGTCATGTCAGGGTGCAACACAAACAAAGAGAATAACATTTGTCCTCAGAGTTCACTGGGTGACTAATCACTAATACTAATCACTTTATCTAGAAGTACTATTTTTTATGATGATGATATTTGACGTTTCATCATCCTATCTTTCTGCCTAGATTGCACAATGCACCACATTGTGATGCACACAAGAGAGTGTGAATAGCATGTGTGCATGGTTTAATAATATTTGTCATCAGGTTGTCTGAAGATCTGATTTATAGCGATTTCTGAGGAGATCACACACTCGTTCTAGTCAAGAATGGAGCTCTAATGACTCCTCCCACAGTCGGCAGAGCCATTGCTCTCATTAGCAGCGTAGACAAGGCGATGATTTCATAGACCTTAGTTTAGATTTGCTTCCAGCTTCTGAAATTCTAATTAAAAAAATAGACACATAGGAGAAAATATACACAATATACACTATTTTTCAAACGCTTTAAAATATGTAGGAATGGAATATATTTTATATATTTTTATATGCATATTATATATATATAGTGACTTAGCTTATTTGGTGGTAACCGTTTTCTATCTCACACTCTTAAGGAAGAAATCCAGTGGAGTCATTTGCCAGGAGTATTTTGTAAGGCAGGTTTGCTATGTAGATTTCACTGACTGATAGGAAATTCCACTCTGTCATGGTTTTGATGTTAGGAAATTTGGACATATTCACTTTTCCAAATGCTTGCAACAAATCATTCATGTCAGTTTCCACCTTCCGCAAATTATTTTTTACTGGTTTTAAACTTATCCTCACTGCTCACTGTAAGTGATTCTCCATCAGTCCAATGTCGATGTCTTAATTCATGTGCATCACAGTTATAATGTTTACATTATCTCAGTTCCAAAGTATTTAAAGCCGTTCAAATAGCAGTATTAATCAAAACCTATGGGAATATTTGTTTCAGAACAAATAATTGCCACAAAATCTTTCATTAACTACATTAATGTAGATGTGTTTAACCAGAGCAGCACAGCATCATATGTCCTCTGATCAGTAGGATGGCAGGAACATTTTTATTTTTCCTCCCTGAACAGACTGTTTGCTTTTTTACATGTTTCTGTAGATGGTCTGTGTTTTTTTTTTTTTGTTTGTTTGTTTTAGTTTTTTTTACAAGCAGCATTTATTCCCAGTTTATACATGTTAATCCCCAGTGAATTCTATTTTTCCATTAAATACTTTTTCATACCCATGACTGAAACACACCTGTAAATATTTTGACTGTCGTATTAATTTCTTTTTGCATAATATCTCTGTCTAAGGTATAGAAACTGGGAATAGACCAAAGCAAGGTAACATAACATCTTTGTTTTTATTCTTTTTTTTATTTTTATCCATGTATGTTGTGTGTCATCTTATGTTTGTAGTATGCTTGTATATTATCTTGCTGTACATTTCCTGTAAAAAAAAAAAAAAAGCAATACAATGTTTTTCAATAAAAAATCAGTCACTTACCAGTCCAAGTGGGTCGTGCTGCAATTATTGCTTTATTATTATGTACATATTTTAATTCTAAGAAAGCGTTATAAACAAATTGTAAAACAGCTAAGATACTACTAAACTAATTTTTTACTTATTATAGTATTTAATACACAATATTACACTTTTGTAAGAAAAAGTTGTCACTTGACAACAAATCTGCCCTCTCTGAACCACACTAATAACATTTGGTACCTGTTCTGAGCCCTGAGGATTTCAGATGCTCTAGTGCACTAGTAACATACACATTTAAGGCACACTGTAAAGATGTAATGTAATGTAATCTCATTAAAACCAGAGCAAAATCAATCTTTTCTTAAGTGTTTATGGGGGCCATTTACTATGTTCTCAAAGCACTGCCTCAAGGGCCCAAAAAAGATGAAGCAAAATTAAAATGGCAAAATAAATTCAGTAAATCTCAGATCACAGTTGTGTGTAATGTTTATTTATTTTTTAACTCCCTGTTTTTCTGAGAAAGTGTTATAAAGTTGATTAATGCCAAAATACTTCTTGCACTAGCAAATGTCACGGTTGAGGAATGGAAAAAATAATGAATAGATATGATATTAAATAAACATGTTTTAGCATTGATAATAATGCTATGTCAAAGAATGTCTCCAGATATAAACACTTTGGTCCAGAAGTTCAAAGATTATAAATTAATTGTGCAAAAAGTGATACAGGACAAAAAAAACAACAACTAGTCTTTGACTAGACACTTTCTGAAGAAAGTCTCTTTCAAACGTCACCCCTTGGGCATGCTGGTTCAGTGACGGTTTCACATTGTAGAGTCACAGCTTTGCTTTTCCGTAGCGCTTTCCTTGTGATCATACCTTCTGTCAGGTTTTCTGTTCAGAGCCTGTATAGTATAAACTCTGGATGTTAATCCGCCCTTACGGTACAACAGATTTTGCTCTCGATCATTTAAATCAGTCTTTCAGGTTCTTTGGGATTTTGACAACAAACTCCATGGGTTCTTTGGCCTTGTTGCTGAAAGCCTTCCTTATGGCGTCCACTGCATGCTGGTGTGTGACTCCCTGGAGTGATTCTCCATCAATTGACGCAAGCTCAAATCCGGCCTACACACAGAGAGGAGAAAAGAGTTATGTTTCGAGGATTTACTCACTCGTTCCACGCCCGTTCATATCTCCTACCCTGACTACACATTAGTCCCTACATATTTCTGTCAGCCTCATGACAGCTTTACATCAATTAAACATGGATGCAGGGGGAATGACAGGAAAGACAAACCCCTACTTATTTCCTCTGTTCGCTTCCTTCAGTGCCTGGCAGTGAGCTCAACCACACCAGTGAATCACCCCTGTCCATTACCCCTGTGTGTTTACCTGCATCCACAGTAACCGAAAGAAGACAAAACACAGACATGGCAAGCTGTGCGTTGCGCAACAACACAGCTCACCAGGGGTTTGATAAGACAACAAACAGAAGATTTAGTCTTCCAAACACATCGCCGTTACAATATATACAGTACATAAAAGGGGTCTGTCCTGTTGCATGTCTTCTTAATGCCCTAAGCTTCCTGTTTTATCTCAATATGTGGTCTCCATTGTTGAATCTGAATGCCTCATGACATACATTGAAACTATGAGCCAACTTAATCCATCTCGCACTCTAGGACACTGTTTAATCTGTTTCTGTTCACCCCACTCATCCTGTACACATATATACTGTACTGTATGTCCTGCACAGCTATAAATCTGACTTGACCTCTCCCACATGACATGCTGCTTTATATCAGGACTGTGGAGAGATGGATCACCCCCAACTCAAGGCCACACATGCAAGAGGATCATCTGAAAGAGCTGTTGGAAAAATAGTGAGGTAAATACAATTTCTCTCTCTCGCCCTCTCTCTCTCTCTCTCTCTCTCATGACGACATACACACGAAACTGAGACCTCTAAAAGCCCTTTCACCCGTCATTCCCATACTCCAGGATACATCTGCTAGGAAATATCCCTTCACCCTTCCCTATGATCAAGAGTGTTTTCCCTCCACTTTTCCTCCCACAGGCCAGAGCAATGACAACTTGCATCCGACAACCACATGAAATACGACTACCTAAAAAATGCTTAAAAAAATTAATTATATAATTCTATTAAATTAATTTGATTAGTTACTGCAGTTGTTACTGTATTGTTACTTTTCCATACTATAAAAAAAAGACACCCCTATCACCCTGTCCTCTACCTTTGCCTCTATACCAGTTTGAGTTGAGCCATGATGCAGTTTTCAGAAACGGTGCATTAACCTAACAACAGGGGGGGGGAAAATCCATAATCTAAAGCCTAAAATCCATAATCTATCTGGCTTACCCTCTTTATTGCTATTCATGAGCTACAGATTAGTTCATCCTCCAGTTTTATTTATGGCAGCCTTCATTTATGGAATAATTTTAAATAAGAGCACACACACACACACACACACACACATATCCACACACACACACACACATAATCTCAAACACACACACACATACATATCCACACACACATATCCACACACACACACACACGAACAAACACACGCACAAACACACACACACACACACACACATACACACACACACACACACACACACACACACACACACATATTCTCAAACACACATCCACACAAATATCCACACACACACACACACACACACACATATGTCCCCACACACTAACACACACACACACATAT
>JAQQZT010000039.1:20035230-20059337 GCA_030068275.1 Clarias platycephalus | reverse complement strand
TCCACATCATTGCATTCAGTTTTTATTCACAATTTGTTTAGTGTCCCAACTTTTTTGGAATCCGGTTTGTACTATTTATTATACTTGTATGCACAACTGAGGGTGTTACTTAATTTCACTCTACCATGTGCAACTGCAATAAATGAATCCCATCAGGTTTAGAAGTAATGCACATGAAGTGATGCACCCATCATGCGTAATCCCCACTGAACAAGCCTCTGGAGGCATTGTGTTATCTGGGATTGCTTCAGCTGGTCAGGTCTAGGTCAACGGATTACTTGAATGCACTGAATGACCAGGTTATAACATCAGTGCTGAAGTATTTCAGGACTTAAATTGTAAAAGAGTGAGTTTGGGAGCATGAGGAATCATTTCGACACCTGACCTGGCCATAACATTTTGAGCTGTAATGAAAGTTAAGAGCGACTGAAAGAAATCTTGTTTTTTTTTATTTTTATGGCCAGGCAGTGTACAGTATATATGAATATTTATGTGCATCTCACTCTTTATGATAACATACTGTATACCTACATTATCATACATAACCTATAGCTACATTATCAGTCATGAAATTCAATGCCAGACATATACTAGTTAAAGACCTTCTTCCTATATACTGTATTATGAAGCTACTGACAGGGCTGGAACAGTTTGCTTGATGCTATACAAGGATTTGTGTAAGTGAGACAGTCAAGAATGTGTTTATGGAGAAAGGTTAGAGGACATGCTAGAAGGTAGTACATTTATTAGATTAATGTAACCCTAGCCGTCAAATCATACCTTCCAGAAAATGGGTAAAAACTAATTTGTACAAAGAAAAAGGAGAAACAAGAGTTCTCTTTTTATGTTAAAAGTTACTATGGTAATTGATTCCAAAGGAAAATCTTCACAAACTTGCCATCTCAGATGTATACCTATAAAAATGACAATTGTGTAAAATACAAATTCTAAGTCAGCAACACACATAAGCAGAACAGATTACATCTTGACAGAAAAAAAGACCTTCATCTCTTCACTGTCATGTGCTGAAACCATCAATTTAAAGAAAATTTATAAAGAACAAACTAACTGCACCGGAAGCTAAACATGCTGTCAATCATATGGAACAGCTAATACAAGCCTACACATTAATTTCTAAAGATTCTTAATATATTTTTTTTCCACAGGTTTTAGTGAAAGTCTTAGCAAAACATGGGAAACTGATAAGGTACATGAAGCAGGCACGGTATAGTGTAATGTGATACAGGGTAATGGTGTCATTAGTATCTTTAGTTCATGTCGTATCTGCCGTACTCTTCACAAGTAACTGAGAAGTGAGCAGCAAATCAAGTGGGCACCGTACCTTCAGCACATCACTGGTGGAGGCAGCTCCTCCAGGAAATATCTTCTCAATCTTCACCACTGGCTGAACCTTAGACTCAATCCCCCCTGAGATACTTATACCTGCCAGACGAGAGAAATCACTAAATGATATACAATTAAATTTTAAACTAAATTACTGTTATTCATAAATTGTCATAACCTTTTAATAACTGTTGTGTAGAACTTCCTATGTAGAGCTATTGTTTCTGTATTTAAAAGGGTTTGCATCCTTAATTTCAATTTATTAAGCAAAAAACATCAGTATCTTCAGCTATACATCTTCAGTATTATTTTGGGGATATTTTTACTTTGCTCGTGTGTTATTGCAATGGTATACTTGTATGCAATTACATTTCGAAGGAAAAAAAAAGTTACTCTTAACTTCATGTGTCTTAATTAAACTTTAAAAATGTCCAAAATCTCTTCATCTCTCTCGCCAATGACTGTAAGCTATTTATCAATAGTATGCGCACGCGTGCATGTATTTGCATCAACCATATAGAAAAATGAAACTACATTGAATCAGGCAAAAACTGACGTCTTCATTTACGGCATTTGGCAGATGCCCTTATCCAGAGCGACCTACATTTTTATCTCATTTTACATCTGAGAAGTTGAGGGTTAATGGCTATGTTTGGGCTCAACAGTAGTACTGTAGCTTGGTGGTGCTGGGTTTTGACCCTGAGACCTTCAGTAATTCAACACTTCATCCGCTGAGCTACCCCGGCCATGGTCGGCTGCTATGACCTTCTAAAGCCCATGCAAGCAAACTTTTCAATACTATATTTTAGCGTTTTAAAATGTATACTTCATCTTTTATCTAGAATTTGAATACTTATCCATAATTTTCTAATTGTCCTTCTTTTTTTTCACCCCACATTTTTTCAGCGTGGCAAGATCTGTCTTCTACTTTTAGTGCTGCTCTGTACCAGGCAATATAGAACAGATTGAATACTTCTCAAAATGGATCAGTCTATTAACTATCATTAGCTCTTTTCTGTCAGACAGTCACAAATTTATAAACCATGAACCTTAAATATTTCCTGAGCTTGCACATTAATGAATTCGTTCTGCTATTAATTTCTTGCTTTTGTTGCGGCTATTCTGTGAATGCACAAGGTTGCTCACTGACCCCTACTGGTAAAGTGAAGCAGACACTTGACCATAATCAAATTATTCACATGACATTTTTCTTGTAGGAACATTCATGTTCAGGTGTAATAGGCTCACTCACTCACTCACTCATCATTTATACTGCTTTATACGACTTTACAGGGTCTCGGGAATCTTGGAGCCTATCCCAGGAGACATGGACACGGTGCCAATCCATTGCAGGGCACATATATAAATACACTCACACACTACGGGCAATTTGGGAATGGCAATTAACCTAATCTGCATGTCTTTGGACTGTGGGAGTTAACCGGGGTACCAGGAGGAAACCCACCAAGCACTGGGAGAACATGCAAACTCCATGCACACAGACCTGAGGCGGGAATCAAACTCAGATCCAGGAGGTGCAAGGTGATAATGCTAACCACTAAGCCACCGTGTCGCCTAGCATAATAAGCTGTCAAAAGCACGAAACGATGAACTGCTTTCTTATAATATTTCTACACCCAGTGTTTAGTGTTTCTGTGCTCTGGTTTTCTCAAGAAAAAGTTGTAATTGACCAAAACATTGTAACCACACAAGTCAGAGTACCTGTCCACACTCACCCAGAGACTGTTTGCTCTTAGAGATGAAGACAGTTGTCAGCTCATACTCCTGCACTGATAGGTGGTCTTGGCTGTTCTCTGTGGAACCAGCATGTCCATTTGCTTGCTCCCTTTCCATCAGCATGTCCGGCCCAAATACTTGCGTCAGTGGCGTTCTGCTCCTCCTGTGTGCACTCATTACTGTGTACTTAACCTCTTTTTCATTGCCAGATCTAGCCCTTGTACTTTTGCCATGGCCATTCCTATATGGCGATCTTCCCCTCTCTGGAGTGGTACCATCGTGGCTTGCCATTTGGGACAAATCATGTTCTTGTCTTTTAGGAGAATGACCACGTCGCTCTGCACTGTGATGGGACTCATCCCGCAGCTGTTTGGAGCGAGGTGGACTTAAGGAGCGCTGCCGAATGTAGCCAGAAATGTAGCTGTCGACGGGTATGTCCAACAGAGGTGTGAAGGCTCTGGGAGGAGGAAGCTTTCCAGTCGGGAGGCTGGCCAGCTTGAGCCTCTCCAGCTCCTGCATCAGCTGTCGATTTCGCTCTAAGTCCTGCGCAGTCTGCAGCTGGAATCCTCCTCTGTAGTCTAAGATAAGAAAAATAGAACCACATTGTAGGAGTGCATCAACTGATATGATTACAAATATACCATTATACACAAGGATACACAAAAGCACACATAAACACATGCAACATACAAATCTTTCATGAGTCTTGAGACTCAGGATCAACCAGATAAAAGTGCAGGTATAAAGCTTCCGATACATATTTAAAACATATTTTAATCATATTACTCTATGATAAGTCTGACACACTAGTTAGACAAGTTTAAATACTGTACATCCGTCTCTTAAATCAACATTCAACATCCACAGCTCTTCTCAGATCATAAGGTTACAACATACATGCTCCATGATTGTCGTTAACCCTCCTTTACAACAGCAAAAGAAAAATGAAAAGAAAAAAAAAACTTCCAAGGAGGATTAACTAGTGTTATGAGCTCATTTGCACATTATGCAATATACAGCAATCAGATTACAGTTCTTAGGCTACCCTGAGAGGTACAGTATTTAAATAGAAGGACAAATGTATTTGGTAATCCATATACAACATACATGAAGTGGTTAAGTGTAAACATGGTCAAACACACACACTCACAAACAGTCCTACATTCCTACATAGGTATTTATGAGACTGAAAGACAAACATGGATATCATTCAAAGACCATCTGATGTAACTGTTCTTTCACTCATCTAGTACTTTGCAAAATGAGATGAATAGCATGCACGTACAGAAGTTGATGTGTAACGATCTTGTAAATATGCACACTTACTGTAGTGACTGCCTCGATCAGAATTCACAGGCCTTTTCTAAAGAGTTTGAATTACTCTACTGTGGCCATGTGCATTGAATAAAAAGACTAGCAATAAGCTCCAGACTTGTGTAGGCAGTCTTTAAAAGGTTAAACAATGCAAGGCGCCTGACTTGGATTTCACAACCGATTCCCATTCACGATTCACAGACCTAGAGCTCAGGCATTAACTGACTGCCACTATGCACAACGGCAGCAGGTCCTAACCTTGCTCTGCTCAGTGACCCAGAGGCACATGAGATGGCTGGGTCCATTCTAGAAAAAGACAGAGAAGTGTTTCTCAAGATAAGCGTCCTATGAATGTTATCTTCATGAACGGCATATGTATACCACACGATTTCCTCCATAGACCCCATATTGACAGAATGAAAGGCATAAAACGCTTTAGATGAAGCAGAATTGTATACGTGTGGAGGTGGGATTGTTAAGGAGGGTTAATGTCTGCAATAGGACATTTGATTAGATTTTATAATCACGGAGAAAGGGATCCCCATAGCATCCAGCTTTGGAAGCATTACCTGGAATGGGTGTTATGAGATGGCGGCGTGGAGTTCCACCATGCCGGGGAGAACGTAGAACCGGGGAGCGCACTGAGGACAAACAACACACATACAGTACATATATTCTACACACATAATACAGCCTCCTTACAGCCCAGGTAGAGATAGTAAAATGATGTAGAGTAAATGGTTACTGTAAATAGTGTATTATTTCAGGCCATAATTATATCTTACCTAGAAATATATAAACGTTCTTGCAACTAAAGCACATATAATTTGCAACGTTCAATATTCTACTGTCTTACCAGAGCGGCTCTTTAAAATGTCATAGGCCTCCAGTTCGAATGGCATTACCATGCTGTCAAACCGACCTAAGTCTGTCGGGGGGATGATCATTCTAAACACATGAACATTTTAAAGATGAATAAACAAACTGCGCTGTAAAAAAAAAATAAATAGATGCCGTGAACTTTTTCTATATGTCATGTCTCTAATTGAAGTTAGTAAACTGAAATGGGTAAGCCTTTGTTTAAATTTCGTCCTGACCTGATTTCCCTTAGCAGCAGCAACTTTTCAGGTCTGTCGAGGATAGCCAGCAGGGGGCGTACCAAGTCTTCCACCACCCGCTCTGCCAAAAACTACAGCACAAAGACTAAGAAGTGGCCTACGTAACTTATTTATTAACATAACTCAAGTGATTATAGACATCAAAATACAGCTGCAGAGTACATGCTCTCATGTTTTGTATGATCTCTCCATGACATAGCATATGTGACATGTGTAGTCTCTGTGCCGTATCATATGATTCAAAACATTTTAATCATAGTTCAATACATAGTTAATCTGTTGTCTGTAAGCACAGTATGCAGACAGAACATATCTCAAATGCAAAGTAAACAAAACTTTACTGGCATATCTGTAACCATGTGCATCTTATACTCCACGCTCCAGTGTTTAGCAGACATACTTAGGATAAATACATAATCCAATGCTCACCCGGTTGCAGTGTCTCATTACAGCAGCCACCTCATCCTCACTCAGCAGTTTGCACGCCATGCTCTCCACCATTGCCACGGTCTCAGGACTGGGCATGGCTTCGGGCTGCCACATTCCTGCACGCGTCTCCCGTGGAGAACTCAGGAGATTAATTATGGACCGTCTGCCCTCTTTACCTTAAATCACAAAAAAGCAGCAATAAAATTCAGAGCGTCTTGATTATGCATAACTTACTTCATATATAATGCTCATGATAGTTGACATATACTGTACATAGTCTAGAAAGAAGTCAAAATATGACTTTTTACAATAGGGTAATATTAATGCTATACATATAGTAAATTGAAAATAATACATAGGTATTCACTATCATATGATAATACAGAGGTATAACACTATGGTAATAATACATAGGTATAACACTATAATATGGTAATATTACATAGGTATAACACTGCGACACTAGACATTAATGCTCAATTAATTGCAAAATATTCTCCTTTAACCCTTTTTCTGCTACTTTTCTAAGCTTATAGAAACTAAGCACTGTTATGAGCTGGTTTTGCTGTATAATCGCAATTACTATTAATTCTGGCACACACATAATTCATCATTAGTTATGCTGACCTACTGCAGCAAGACTTAAAGCCACTGGATGGGAATTACTGCACAATTAACAGCAAAGCAAATCTCCCTGAGCCAGCCACCGAACACTTGCATTATGCTGCCTGCTGGCCTTTTAAATGCAAACGTGTGTGTTTCTGTCTGTATGATCTGTGTATTGGCTATTCCTTCTGCCTATGCGTACATACACCCCGGGCCTTTCTAAAAGAATTGTTACCCGCTGGTGATTTGGAACGTGTTCGATGCCGCTGTCCTGTCCCCATATCCTTCCTGTCTCTAGAGGCAGATCTGTCTCTTCGTCGCCCACTTTTGAACAGCAGACTAACAAAAGTTTTGGAGCGCTGCAGGGTGGTTCCAGAGGGCTCAGCCTTCACTGCCTGCTGCTGTTTCTTCTTCTGCTTGTCCTCTGTTCAATATCAAAATTCTCAACTTAAGACCTGGCTAAGCATGCAGTAAATGTAATAACTGAACAGGATGAAAAGGATGAAATAAATAGTAAAAAATGGATTTAATAAATAGTAAATTCCTAACAGAGTGCAGGTGAAATAATTGATAATAGCAACACAAGGCTTTAGCAAAGCTATGCAAATAGAAAGAGTTGATATAAACACTGTTCGGTTCTGATGTAATTAAAATTTACTTCCGATAATATCGGATTTGGAACCCCCAACTGCAAATCTTTCCCAAAGAACTCTGTATAACATTATGTAAAGCTAATTATATTATACATATATTAATACATACTGTACAAGAGGGATTGTAAAATGAGAATAGTGCATTGAAAATATTTTCTTCAGTTTAATAGGGTTTTTTGGGGGTCTTTTGAGGAAAATGCATATCATCTTTTGAGTTATTGCAGCTGAGTTTTGATAGGTAAAGATTTCCATAATTTTTCGAAATTCAAATTCATCACGGACTAGAGTAATAAAAATGTCAAAAACCTGCTTGCTTCAGGTATCTTGCCTTTCAATCAGTGAAGCATCATATTTTTAATTATGTAATAAATTTTTTTTTTTTTTTTTTAAACCCACCATTGCATTCACTATTAATTTGATGCACGTCAAATCATTGTTTACTAAATGTTTCTTAGATCATGCAGGAAGCCTGAAAATAGTGCAAATAAAAGATTCTATGTGGAAGCCCAACCTGCCATGTTACACATATTGCTTGCAGCATTTTAAAGTCATCTGTCACTCAATCATATTTCAAAGGAATTTAAAACATATGGAAACATGCCTGGGCTGACCACATAAACATGTATTACAAACAGGTTTCAGAGGTCAGGCAAAAGCTAGCATGCACTCAGCACACAGCTGTACCTGAGACAGTGATATGACTCTGGGATCGTCGGATGGGTTTGCGAGGTTTACTGAGAGCCATTAGCACTGCCGTTTTTGGAGAGTCCAAAATTTCTTTGTCTCCTGCAGAAAATGTCCTTTTTCGTGCTTCACGACTCTTATCAAAACTGCTACTCCTGATCATTGTATCCTTCAAAAGAAAAGTCTCACCAACCACCCGGCTGGTGTCCGTAGGGAGGACCCTTGGTGGTTGGGATGATGTGTCGGGATCCAGCGGGTCGGTCTGGATGGCTGTCTCGGTGCGATCGGAGCTGGGCCTGCGAGATGAGCCGTCCTCAGTAGAGATGCACACGTCCACCATCTCCAAGCCAAATGCAGGGGGGAACATGACCTGAGAGAGGCCACTGAGGGAACTGACTGGAGTCCCAGAGGACAGAGAGGAGGTGGACGAGTAGGAGTCTGAACCCTGAGAGGAGGCTGGTTGTCCCCCATTAGCCACTGGGACAATAGAATCAAGAGAGATACAATTATCTGAATTCTGAATATGGAGAAATCACCCAAATATCCAGCCTCTAAGTAGTGCAGAATCCAGATTTTCAAACATTCAAAAATGTCTTTAAAAAAGAATAATAGATTTGCACATATTTTTGAGAACTGTATAACTGAGTGCTTACAGATTATAGATTACATTTGCTGTTTTGGGCCAACACAAATTAAAACAGGAAAAAATACTGCACATGTCCAAAATTCACATATCATTCATTGTTTAAATAGATGCTTACATAATCAAGTTTCCCTCTGCCCAAGTCAACATACATAGGCACATAAATAAATAGCTGAATGTAGGCATAAAAATATTTTGGACGTGATAAATCGAGAAAAAGAAAACAAGGACTACAAGTTCAGTGAAAGACCAGAGGGGTAGTAATTTACTCTTGTAGTCTCAGTGTGAAGCTATGTCATTTAATAACAGTTTTGATTATTTGATTATAAGTTCATTTTTATTTGTCACATACACAACCATACACAGTATGATATGCAGTGAAATGCTTACACGACTGTTTGTGACCTTGAAAGACAAAAAAGGACGTAAGGAGGCAAAATGCTAATAGCAAAATGCTAAGTAGTAGTAGTAGTAAAACAGTGTACATACATTTATTGAGCCAGCTGTATTCTGCTACCATCTCCTTATATGCAGGATACCTCCCCGCCTCCTTTACAAGCAAAAAAAAAGCCAATAAAAAAAAAAAGATTATATTAGTAAAATTAATTATAAAGATTTAGAGTTTTAGAGGATTGAGGTAGCATGTTGTGGAGGAGCTCCAACATCAGTAAGCAGCAGTTTCCAAAGTGGAGCCACGAACAGAATATCAGATCACATTGTATTGTTCAGATATTTTTACCTCATGACACTTCTATTACTGCCAGAGGTGGGTAGTAACGAGTTACATTTACTCTGTTATATTTACTTGAGTAACTTTGTGGAAAAAAAAGTACTTCTATGAGTAGTTTTACTGCACCATACTTTTTACTTTCATTTGAGTAGTTTTGAGAAAAAGAAACGCTATGCTTAATCTGCTACATTCGGCTACACTCGGCGCGTTACTATTCTACCATTTATTCAGCATATTAGTGATGGAACATTCATGAACAATTCATTCTTTTTGAACGAATCTTTAACGTGACTCAGAAGAATGATTCGTTCATTTTCTCCTGGGCGTGCATGCGCAAATCATCGCAAGACCTCCGTAGGTTATATACAGGAAACAGAATTGAATGGTTCTCAATAAATCTTCTAGTCCGAGTTATTCGTTCTTTTGTCACGTGACTCCCATAAATGCTATGCAGTGCAGTACACAGGAAACAGAATTGAACGGTTCTCAATGAGTCTTCAAGTCCTAGTCGTTCGTTCTTTTTTTCACGTTACTCCCATAGACGCTATGCGGTGCAATAGATTCAAAAGAACGAACGACCAGAAGATGTGAGAGGTGAGCTGCTCATTCTGTTTATTATAATATGTCCTTAGCTGCATTGCAATATTAAAATTTCTGGAACTATATCCAAAATTTGTGTAAGTAGACGTGTTGGGGGTCTGTTTATTGAAAATGTAACATTTTATTTTATTTCTGATCAAAAGAATGAAATGAACTAAATGACTCAAAAAAAGATTTGTTTGACCAACCAGCTGCAATAACAATCACCACATGTTGTCAGGCAGCATTGTGGGAAAAAATCTTCAGCCAGCATCCCTGGCATCATATACAAAGCACGCTTTGCTTGAAAAAGAATAGCTTCATACTGTGGTGTCTTCTCTATCTGCCAAAAGAAACAGAAACTTTATATAATTAATATAACTTCAAAAAAAAAAATTGGACATTATGATTGAAACAGTTACTCAATACTTGAGTAGTCTTTTCACCAAATACTTTTTTACTCTTACTTGAGTAATATTATTTTGAAGTACAGCTACTCTTACTTGAGTAAATTTGGCTTCTCTACCCACCTCTGATTACTGCTTTTCACAGTTTTTCACTCTAATATTCTACCTTTCACTAGGCAATATGATTCTAACAGCAGTTTTTAGCACACATCTCCCTTGAACAAAATAAAACTTGAAAAATAGTCATACCATGGTGAGATTTATGTGAAAATCAACTGACTCCAATAACACTAAATGTACTACTGTGCTCAGCCCATCTAGCCCATGTGCAGGTAGTCAATAGTAGGGGTAACATGATGGTCACAATTATTAGAGCAAAGTGAAGCATGGCAGATAGGCGATGTGCCATTTCAGGAAAAAAAATACCCTTATGGTCAAATATCAGCAAAGAAAATCACTTATACTCCTATGAGATACTGATAGTGACACCTGGCAGGATGAAATAAAATAATATTCCAAGCTCTTGAATGAAAAAGTGCATTCCCAATGCCAGCAGTAAGTTTATTTATCCACTGTGTAAGGTTGGTATTAAGCTTCAACATATTAAATAACAATGAAATAACCTCATCTTTAATGACTTATGTAAAGTGAATTCAATCAGACTATTAATTGAAGGTTTTCTATGATATCATTCTGAACTCACAAAACAAAACAAATTTTATTTTGTACTGGTTTAGATCACCAGCTAATTAGTGTAACATTTATATAACTGTTGAAGTAAATAACGTTAGATCTACCATCAGCATACCTGACGTTATAGTAAGGGATCTTCAATGATGCTCATTAAAACTGGGATAGTGTAACATGTGTTGATTTTATAATCTGTCATTCTTTATGATTATTCAACTTTGTTTCAGGACAACATGCTGCTTTTTACTGATCGGCGGCCACTGATGGATTAGTGTCACAGGAGTGTGCTGATATCAACAGAAGGAATGACCAGGAATAGCAAACTTAGCATGCTTACACTGTCAGCTTGATTTATCAACCTGCAACAAATTGAGCTAGGTCAAGGAAAGGCCATAAAAAAGACATTTTCTGCTGATTATAATCTGATCCCTGTGGCCTGGTGAATAATGCACATACCCTGGCACTTTTTCACAGGCGGAACCTGAGACTCTCTTGAGTAAAGTGAGCAAGCAGAAATGTGACGACTAAATGCCAGCTGTCTCCTTTACTATTCAGGCTCATTGATGGGATCAATAAGAAACTGTGTTTAACTCATAGTACAAAAGTTGGTGTGCCTCAGCACAAAATCCTAAAATAAATATGAGTCTATTTATGCCATTAGAAATTACCCACAGGCATACATAGGATACCATCAGAATTATTGGCACCTTTATACAAACAAGCGAAATGTATTTTATTCAATAGTATATGCAATAATACAAAGTTCCCAAACAAGCAATGAGAGAAGCTGTTTAAAATGATAGAACTATAGTTTACATGTACTTCATTCATCTTTAGTACCTGCAGTGACCAGAAGCCTATCCTGGACATACTGGGTGTGAGATGGGACCAACCCCAAGCTGGCGCATTGCAGAAAACAATGAAATCATAACTCATAAGTGCAAGTACATAGACCTTGAGAGAACCCACACTGACATGGATAAAATATGCACTAAAAATTTTTATTTCTCTCAAATATATGTAGTACTGGGCAAAAGTATCAGGTACATGCAAAGAAATGCTGTAACAAAGCAGAGTCAGTTTTTGGTGTCACAACCTTGTTCTTTTTCCCAAATTTTTTTTTAAGACAAACCGCATGTATTAACATGAAAGTGCAGTAGTGCTTACTAAATGCCCGGTTAGGGTCAGAGTCATTTAAATGAGTTTGTTTATATTATAGGAAATAACACCAATTAATTATTAGCAGGTACAAAAAACAAAAAGATTGTTGTGTGAGAGGAATTGTAGAGCCTTTAGGTTAATTTGCACACCAAGCTGATGGTACTTGCTCATTAATAAGACCTCTGTTTAATGAGACCTCTGTTTCTTTCCGGTGTCTTGTAATATAGGTAATACACTCTTTAGATTTTTTACTCTTTAGATGAAGATACAAATATATTGATCAGATAACAAATAACACAATCAAAGTCATGACAGGGTCTATATTTATAATATTAATGGAAGTGACTTAAAGCTGTTATTCTCTCCAGAAATCACAAAGTGTTCATTAATTCATATTCTATACCGTTATACCATACAGAGGCCACGAGCCTATTCCAGGAGATGCCAGGCACAAGTGGACAGGGTGCCAATCCCTCACTGGACACACACATACACTATGCGCAATCTGGGAATGTCGATTAGCCTACTCTGCATGTCTTTTGACTGTGAGAGGAAACCAGAGTACCCGGGGGAAACCCACCAAGCACAGGGAGGAGAAGCAAAGTCCACAGACACAAACATGAAGTAGAAATTAAAACCTCAACCATGGAGGTGCGATGCCACAGTGCTAACCACTATGCCACCATGCCACCCACAAATTATTCATTGTGGCAATAACAGATAAATCAAACTACAGTATACTGTATAAACTACAATGTCTTTGCATCTTTACTGTATATTTAAGCCTGGGGTTAATGTTCCAAAACAAAGTTGGACTCTTCTGCATTTTGATAAGAGTGTACCAATAGAGTTGCCATTCAGTAAAAGCATATTGAGCTCTGATTACACTATCTTAATCTATTAGCCTTTTTAATATTAGCAATCTGTCTCTGTCATGTGTTAGAATGCACGAGTGAGTTTCCAACATAGAAGTGACTTTAAACACAATATTCATTGACATATTCCATAAATAATGTCACTATCCAGTGACTGTAAATTATTCATAAAGTACATAATGTATTGATGTAAAATATTGTAATGTAATGTCCTGCATTAAATTCAACCGAGACACAGCCAGTGCAGGTTAATTTTGAAAATGTTAAATCCATTTATAATTCTGCCAATTAATCTCAATCCAAATAATAGGAGAGCTCTTACCTTAATAGTGAGCATGACATGGGTATGACTCTTCAAGACTTCCACAGCGTTGCTGTGTGTGATATCTTCAAAGCTCACTCCATTTGCTGCCAGAATCTGGTCGCCCATTTTAATACCATTTTGCTCTGCCAAGCCACCAGGGTCCAGTCTTAACAACAACAAAAATCAGGATAACCTTTAAAACATCTGGCTAAGACAGGGACTACAAAGCATGAACATATTTAATAATCCCATTAAATATAAACCACAAGGACTCCTTCTTTGGGCATACTTTGAGACATAGATGCCCAGGCCAAACTCTTTACCACCACGAATGTTAAAGCCCAGGCAGTAATCATCTGAGGTGGTGTAAAGGTGCACTATCCGGCGTAAAGCTCCATCCACGCTGACTTCGGAGGGCGTGCGACCATTTTCTTCCACCACCATCCTCCGGTGGATTAGATCCACCCTACACACAATTACATTTTTACAAAGCACATCCCTGTGTACATATTTACCTGCATTTGCACAAAACATTAATAACTTACTTCTAGTAATTGCAGGCTGCGATATAATCTAACACTAAGTTACATAACAAGTTAAAAATGATGAACATATACAAAACCATTCAATCATAACCATGAACACATGCTAGTACAACATTAATATTACTTAATGGAATGGTAGTAAGCCCTGGCTCCATTGTATGGTGAAAGAGTAGCTGGCAGGAAAGACAATGAGCAAAGGCCAAGAGTCAGTGGGTTTCCACACTGCTGGGCATGAAAGACAGAGGATGGTGACAGGCCGAGAAGAGCTTTCATGAGCCTGTTTTATGTAATTAATTTTGATTAATTAATTAGTAATTCATAATTAACAGGAGTTTCCAGGCAGACTGAAAATGACCTTTTAATATGTGCATATGTTCAGTGAGACACATGTTCACTGACACAGAACTTACTCATTTGTATTTGCGCCAAAGTATATGATTGGTCAAAATCAAGCTGACAAAATGTGGGCCATCACATGACATTGTTATATTACCTGGAAAGTTTTTTTTTATAATGTCTCGAACTGTAAAATCACTACACAAAATGGAATTTTGAAATATGGAAATATGATTTATCACATATTAAGTTACATCAAACATTTGATAATTGCTCCAGAATTGTACAAACAATCATATATTTGAATGTAAGATGAAAATTCTTCACTTACCACGTCGTCTTCTCTTTAGAGTAGCGAATTCCAGGCACCTTCCCTACCCGTCTAACCACCATACGCAGACGATTGTTCCCTGTAAGAACTTTTACAGCACTGCTCATGGTAATGCTTTCCAGGCTAATCCCATTCACCTCCACCAGCTTGTCCCCAACAGACAACCCTGCAAATTCTGCAGCACAAGTTAAAAGCATTTCAGCTATGAAATCCTTTAAACAGATACAGTATATTACATTAAACGCAAGACCCAAGAATTTCAAGAGAAAACTATTAAAAAGTAAATAAGTGCACAATGACCTGTACAGTTAAATTAAAGAGAAAATACAGTTATGTTGAATATTGTAACAAAAGTAAGACTATCAATATGATAGTCTTAATATAATGTATGAAGATATAATATAATTTACCATTATTAATGTGGTAAAAGCAGAGTAATACAGTGTAGTTTTGTAATACAATATATGTTTTTAATACAGTGTACAGTATGTATGATTACCTGCAGAGCTATTGTCTTCCACTTTGCTAACAAAAATGCCCAGGCCATGCTCTGAGCCACCGCGCACGCTGAAGCCCAGCCTACCATCTTCACTCTTGTCTACAGTGATTGTGTGGATGTCTTCACTATCGTCCCCACCTGCAGCCAGACAGTACCACACACTTTGTAGAATTTAAATTCACATCATTTCAAATGTTCATTAAAAAATTTATAGCAAGTGTTTATTGTTTTTTTTATTCATCTGAACATCAGCCCTGATGATTATACATGTGCTCACCATCCACAGGTGCATTGATGAGGATGACTCTACCCATTGGGGAGGCAGATCGTATTCCTCTCTGACGCTGTTGCTTCTTGTGCAAGTAACGTGGCAAAGTGGAGGTTCCTGGTCCTCCTGGATGGGTGTTAGGATTGGCTCCATTTGTCATGTCTCTCATCGCCATGGTGAGATCAAGATCCGTCCTTTAAGCCTCATTCAGAGATTGGGGTTCAACAAGGAAAGGGAGCAACTAAACTAAATGACTAATATTTCAGTGTCAGACACAAAGAGCAGATTCCACAAGATCTGTTGAAATGGCACAAGAAAACAAGACCGTAATGGGTCCCGCACTATTTTCCAAGAACTATTTCCCTGAACTGCAAGGTTCCAAAATATGTCCAAGGGGAAAAGCAATTAAAAACAGTGGATCTAAGTAGATTTCCAGGAAAATAAGTCTTGAGATTATTAGAATATTTTTTGTAACCACTCCATTTGATCTTTTTGTCCAGAGTAAGAGCATCCGCTGGGTAAGCAAGAGCTGGAGTAACCCTTTACAGTTTGTACACATGACAATAGTTACTTATCTATTTCTGCCTGACCTTCATCTACTCATAAACAAAGATGACGAAGGATGGGTGATCCGCGAGAAGCAGCTTGCAATGTCGATGATTTCCCAAGGGACGTAAGGTGATATGAGCAGGTAATACATTCCAGAAAGGAAATGGTTGCACTGCCTACACTCTCCCCAGTTTAAAAAAGATGTTCCTTGAACAAAGGCATAACTGCTTAGTATTGGAACGAATTCCAATTTTTCCTTAAAGACTACGCAGTTAAGTCCTAGAGTAAGGTGAAAAGTGGTGACAGACTAAGCAGCATCCATCCCATGGGGTGTTTATATCCAGCACCGTGGACAGCGCTCGTACACCAAGTTGCCAAAATAAGGCAAATTATCTGCTGCCATTTTAAAATCAAAACAATGGGAACACTTCCACTGGATTGAACGCCACTACAGTGCATGTGGCGATGAGCTGGGCTGGTTGAAATAGTGTTTAATTCTTAGCTCAGTTCAAAAGATCATCAAGGGGAGATTCTACAATAAAAAAAAAGAAAACAAGTCAAGTTATAGTTCAACACTATTTGGATCCCACAATCATTAAAAACAAGGTTTGACACAGACACACCAATGAAGCCAGAGTTGAACATGGTTATATAACTACTACTTTTATAATTACAAATAGTCGATATGTGGATGTCACCAGTCATTTGAACTAAACGTATCTATCTATAATCTAAACATACAAGCTATAAAAGTTACAAGCAAATGAGCACTGTCAGTATTACCTGTCTCCATTGTGTGCTGAATGAGCTCACCTGAGTCGGAGTGAGTGTAGTGGTGATCTTGCCCGCCTCTCAGTCAGGCTGATTGGATTACCTCAACCAGCTTATAGTCACCACTGGAAACTCATTGGATCTAGAGAATGACAATCATTCCTCATGGCATTAGAGTGTTACACAAGCATACATAATGTGTAGGCAATTTAATTATACCATAATCAGTATTGTAACCAATAGACAGATATATAGACACCACAGATATTTCTCTAAGCTGCAGTTTTAATACCTTGGCCTGTCCAGACTGAACAATGTTGTGATGAAAAGACCTTTTCCTGTGGAGTTACACTTCCGCCTACCGGCTATACTGCGTCAATGCAACGCAAAGGAAGGCGCCCCTGTGTGTCTGACCTTCAGCAGAAGAGGTTCTTATTCTCTCTCTCTCTCTCTCTCTCTCTCTCTCTTTCATATAACAGATGATGAGGTTGGTTTTATGTCACGAAATATTAGCCTAAGATAGGTTATATGGACATGTTATGGGACATGTGTAATCTATTATATAGTTGAATATAGTTTTAAAGGTTGAAACACGTTTTATGACTTTGTCGTTTACAGATGTGCATCATGAGGAAAGCATTAAACAGTACTGTAAGCATTATAATACTATTCCTCCAGTTTAACATGGTGGTAACTGTACCCATCACAAGGTCACCCAGGCCTCTGAACCTGATCTGCACGCGCCAATGGGCGGCTCTGCTGCAAATAGCGGACAAAAACGTAACGTGTTGTGTGACGTCAAACCCCGCCTCACGTCCCCTGCAACCAATCAACCAATCGGCGCGTTCCTCCAGGCCGCCGCCTTGACGTAGGTAGACACGCACACTCGCGCGCGCTTACTCTTCCACATCGGGTACATCAGATTGTGAAAAGCGGCGTTTGAGAAGTCTTTCAGATTGCAGGCTTCCCGAACTGTTTTCGACTTTAGTAAAGGTATGTTTAAGGGGTTTGGTCGATTTAAACAAGCTCTTCAGTTAACAGGGACGAAAGGTCTTTTGTAAAGTCACAAGAAGAGTACCTAGCATAACTAGCTAGCTATGTTGGCGGTCTAGGCTTGTCGCCGGGATGTTATTTGTGACCTAGAGCGCTATCTCCACCACCTTAACTTAACTTTAAACGTGAAAAGCATTTAGTAGCTGCAACACCAGCTATTAAACACTTACTTATGTTATATACGCAAGGGGATATGAAAACGTTTTGATAATTGTAGTTGGCTAGCGCAGCTATAGTTATTTTTGCTAATACAGTGCCTAGCATTCTTAAATATTTTTGTTGCTTTTTGTTTTGCTTAGCTTCGTGTTATGTGTGGTATTTTCATCTCTGGAAGCTTTTGTTACCAAAGAAATTCCTTGTATGCAAATGTACTTAGCCATAAAGCTCATTCTGATACTGACATGCACACAGAGGCAGCAATCGAACCCGGTTTAAATAATGCTACAAACTTGTTTATATGACAAAATTCTTAGATTTCACTATTTGAGTTTTTAAATGAATTATGGATTGTTCTTACTGCCGCTGTGTTAGTAGGAAACGAGTGTCACTGAAGGTCTCACGGTTTTTCTGATGTCTCAAGCGCAGGAAAACTGCTGATTTTATCTGTTTAAAGATTTAAACATGCTCCAAACATCTGCATTTTCTTACTTTTTAGAAGTACACTCTTGTGCTGCCAAAACAGCTCTCTGACCCGTGGACATGAACTCCACAAGACCTCTGAAGGGTTTCTGTGGCTTCTTGCCTTCTTCTGAAGGCTTTATGTTTTGTAAGTTGTGATGTGGGGTCTCCATGGATCTGAGCTTGTTTGTCCAGAGAAATCCCACAGATACTCGATCAGATTGCGAGCTGTGTAATTTGGCGGCCCTGTCAACACCTTGACCCCTTTGTCATGTTCTTTAAACCATTCCTTTTTTGCAGTATGGCATGGCACATTATCTTGCTGAAAGATGCTGCTGCCATTAGGGATCACTGTTGGAATGTACTTGGTTTACAACAATGTTTCAGTAGGTGGTACATGTCAAAGTAACATCCACATGAATGCCAGTACCCAAGGTTTCCCAGGACTGTCAGTCCACATTATGCAAATAAAAAGATTCATCAAACCAGGCCAACTTTGTCCATTGCTCCATATTCCAGTCCTTATACACAAGTGCCCATTGTCGCCCCATTTGGTGATGTACAGGGATCAGGTGATGTACAGCGTATTAGGCCTATATTCTACCCCTTAACATGTTCTGTTATAAAGAGATAATTATGGTATATGTTTATTTATTTTTATTATTTCACCCGTCAGTGGTTTCAATATTATGACTGATCGGTTTTAGAGAGCAGTCTCTTTGCATAACATAAAGACATGAGTCAGCATCACATGTTGTCTTTCTCATGAACAGAAAGTAGAAGAGGAAGGATGTCCGGGGATCTGCCACTGAACATCAACATTAAGGAGCCGCAATGGGACCAGACTACATTTATGGGCAGAGCCAGACATTTCTTCATGGTGACGGACCCAAGAAATGTGCTGCTCTCAAATGAGGTTCTGGAGGATGCGCGAGTCATTGTGCAAGATTACAGGTCAGCAGGGGGGATTCATTAGGTGCACACCGGATGTTCTGAAGTGGATCTTATTGTCCCAAAAGCAGTTGGCTAGCACTGATATTTTTGTTTGCTAAAGAAGAGCACATTATTGTTTTAACCATTTTTATTACATTTTCTGATGTTCCAGTGAAGGGACTCGTCATCCCATAGCATACATATTCAATCCATGCAATTGTGTGCTTTAAACTTTATGCAGTTTATGGAGGAACCATGCATGGTTTGATGGTCAGGTGTCCGCTTTATGTACTTTTAGCCATATAGGATGTGTGTTCTAACCAGCGCATTAATATAAACTTGGATTTTGCCTTTCAGCCAGAAGTATTATAAGAGCAGATGTTGCAGAAAATGAATCAAGAGTTTTCAACCAATCAGAACTTAAAATTCAGCTGTGCTGTTAAACATGCAGTTGAGCAAATTGAAGTACAATTACTGTTATAACAACATAATTGTAGAGTATCCATAGTGTAAGATATTCAGCTACAGTATGTAATTTCTAGTATCGTAAATAACATCTCTGTATGAAGCAGTTGGTGGCACTTGTGAGTGCTGAGGTGTTAAAATAACCAACTGCTGTGTCCTCCTACACAGGAATGGAATTGTGAGACCAGGCCTGACGGAGGATCAGCTATGGAGAGCCAAATACATCTACGATTCTGCCTTCCATCCTGATACGGGTGAGAAGATGCTGCTGGTTGGTCGCATGTCTGCACAAGTGCCAATGAACATGACCATCACAGGCTGCATGCTCACATTTTATAGGTAAGGGTGTTGTGCTTATGTGTTGGAAGTAGAAAGACAATTTATCCAACTTGCTCCCCTTTGTCGTGTCATGGCACACACATACAATGTTATTGCAAGCTCAATAATAGTTTGACATTAAATGATGAAATTTTGATCTTTAAGTGTTTGACTTGTTTTAATTCCAGTAGTACTGAGCTAGCTGGGACTACCTTGTGAGGATAAAACCACGTGATCATTGTGGTTGAAATTGTTGTCTGATTTCTCAGTCTGCTATTTGCACAGGGCTGTGGTGTGATGATCTTATGGCATGTTGTACTGATCTATATAAGAAATTTCAAGATAAGGGGAAGTGAGAAAAATATGCCGTCATTAGTCAGTCTGCATTCCATGTATATTTTGTTTATGCATCTGAACTGTACTCCTCCTAGTATTGTATGGGTTTCCTTTACCAGAGAACTGTTATAATTAACTGAAAACATTGTAGCTCTGACTGAATTATTCTTAGCACCTAGGACATTTTAAGTTTTATCTATGGGATATTATTAAATACCACATATTACACACATCTATATATTGCATGTTTTTTTGTTTTGTTTTTAATCCTTCAGTGTTCATGTTTTCCTCTTATTCAGGACAACTCCAGCAGTTGTGTTCTGGCAGTGGGTCAACCAGTCCTTTAACGCCATCGTCAACTACACAAACCGCAGTGGAGATGCGCCACTCACTGTCAAGTAAGAACATATTGATTAAACCCTCCTACCCACAGTTATGTAATACAGCACCTCAGCCCACACTACATGGTTTAGCACCTCAATTATTTGATGTGTATACTCATGATGGTATAAAAGGGACGGGAAATCACAAACTCTGTGTTTTTGGCCTAAGCGTTTATTGTAAATTGCTGAACTCTACCGATATTGTTTTGAATTGCTTAATTTAATATTGTATGTTTTCACTCTATATTTAACAATATCTTTTGCGCATGGCTTTTGCAGTCAGCTCGGAGCAGCCTATGTCAGTGCCACAACTGGAGCTGTAGTGACTGCCCTTGGCCTCAAGTCCCTTACCAAGGTGAGCATTAAAATTTTTCGCATCACATTGGGCTGTTTGTTTGTTTGTTTGTGTTTAATGTGCAATACGGAACACTTATCTCATACATTCTAAGATGTCTTGGGTGTAGATCTAAATGTAATGAACTTGCTACATCAAAAATGATAATCATCTTACCTTTAACTGCATGATAGTAAAATCTTTATTTTCTGGGAAATAACATTTAAAACTGTAATTCTTGGACAATAAACTATTAATGTATGACTTTTATGAAACGTTTCATACTTTAGCATCTAATAAATAACTTTTTTCCCTTTTTTTTCTTATTTTTTTTGTCCAGCACCTGCCAGCTATTATCGGGCGGTTTGTTCCATTTGCTGCAGTGGCAGCGGCAAACTGCATTAACATTCCCTTCATGAGACAACGGTGGGTTTAGATTATTTACTCCAAGAATCGTAAGTATTTGCACAGCATCATGTGTCGAGAGCATTCAACATTTATTTCTTTCGTTTAGCGAGCTGAAGTACGGCATTCCTGTCACTGATGAGAAGGGTAATCGCCTGGGAGAGTCTGCCAATGCTGCTCAGCAAGCCATTGTGCAGGTGGTGGTGTCTCGAATCGGCATGGCAGTGCCAGCCATGGGTAAAGCTCCTGAACCATTTTCATTATCCTTCCAATGTTGTAATCAAGTGCCTTGATCGGGCCTGGGGGAATAAAGCAAGTGTGAGAAAAAGCCATGGCCATCTCAGCTTTTACAGACTGTAGTCAAGAATGCATAATTAAAATAATGATTGCTGACCAAGAACATTTATGGACTTTTCTGAAGTGCATTTTTTTCTCTTTTCTCTTTACAGCTATTCCTCCTGTAATCATGAATGCCTTGGAGAAAAAAGCTTTCATGAAGGTAAAGTCACAATGCCCTTAATGTTTAGCTGGTAGGTCACCAGACTTTGCCGTGCTGGTGTATCAGATAAGGGTTGTTTAATTTTTGATGCTTGTCTCACATTTGTACAGTACCACCACTAGTTTCCATATAAAATTATGCAGCAATGTACGATGGCAAATAAGTGGCTAAAAACAAGAATACTGTTACGTAGGGCAGGACATGAAGCTGCTAACTTTGATGCATAATCTGACCAAAACTGGACTTTTATCAGTGTTGTATTCAGTAAAACATGTGAAACTCGTATCTCTCTCCCTCCAGCGCTTCCCAGTGCTCAATGCCCCAGTACAGGTCGGACTTGTGGGAATATGGTGAGTTTCATTGATAATGATTTCTATATCAGAGGCAGTGAAATGATTGGATCATAGCTCATTATTTAATTTGTGTGTTTCCACTCTGGTAGTCTTGTGTTCGCTACTCCGTTGTGCTGTGCCCTGTTCCCACAGAAGAGGTAAATGCTTTCCCTAAACAAATTTCTTATTTATTTCTAAAGATGGTCAATGTCCATTAGGCTGTTTTTATCCCTGAGTGCAGAGGTGATGGTTTTGTGTATCTGTGTGTAGCTCTATGAATATGAGCAGGTTGGAGCCTGAGCTTCAGGAGAGGATACGAGAGAGCAGTCCTAACACGACCGTGGTTTATTTCAACAAAGGACTGTAGGGGGCTTTTTCCAAAGTCCAAACTGCAGTCTGTAAAGTACAGGCTGTAATTAAGTTCAGTGGACACAACTTGAAGAGTAATTTTTTTTTTTCTTTCCATTTTTGTTTTTTTTAGTTTGTTAGTTTTTTGTTTTAAAAGAACGGTGTGTTGTCAAACCTGCACTTTCCTTTGAGATGATATGCAATCCTGACGGACGTGTACCTAAAGCAGATGATACGATGTTTTTTTTCTGTTGCATTTATGAAGACGGACCCCTTATGTGCTATTGTATGCAGTCCCAAATAGTTTTATCATGTAAATTCTATTTATCATTATTTATTATTTGCAAAAGTACTTGATTTGTTAGGGTTTTTAGATCGAGAATATTTATTCCTAACTTTCCAGACCAAACATCTTTCAACAGTTTTCAATTACAAGGAATAGTCATCAGTTATGAGTCATAGGAATATTTCGAACTATTATATGCTCCCGTGTGTGCGCTATGGAAGTGCTCTTAACCCCTACGACCTTTGCAGCACTGACCTAATAGACTCTGGATAGGAATGGACAGGAAAGTTGAGATCTAAACACACTCTTTGTAAACACATCCAGACCTTAACATTTTGGTGATTATTTGGTGGTCAGTTGTATGTTGAGTCAGTGCGTGTGTCTGGGCCTGGCGCTGTTTTAACTGTGTAGTATGAGTTGAGTGGTCCATGTATTTATTGTTAAAGTTTTATACAGTACAGTTTATACAGTAATGTGTAAAATGCTTAGTTTCTTTTTTTTACCAGAATATATACAGTACTCTGCAAGTCTTAGGCACCATATTATATGCTGTACCAATTTTGTTATATATGTTTATCATGTCTGCATAATTATGTACAAAATCATTCAGTATTTCCATATATAACTTATTTTTAATATAAAACATTATATAACATTACAGGAGAATGTATGCATGGCTGTAAAGAAAAACATTTAGAACAAGACAGACCAGTTTTCAGATGGAAACAAAAAACCTAATGTACGCTCCGGGTATTTGCATAAAAATAGAAAGATGCGAGTGCAACAACGTTACCAGAAGAACTATTTTCCAGCAAGCTCAGTAAAACCTAACAACTGTTTTACTTATAGTACTGTGCAAAAGTCTTGGGCACATGCAAAAATATGGCATAAGCAAAAGATGCTTTTGAAAACATTTCTGCATAAAAGAAACTTCTCTAAAGAGCAATAAAGAGTAATAAAATAAACAGTCAGTATTTGGAGTGAAATCTCGTTGCTTAAAATCAGTTTTAGACACAGATTTGTGCAGTTTTATAAGAAAACAGCTGTTAGGTTTACTGAGCTTGCTGGAGAATGAGTTCTTCTGGTAACTTTGTCACACTCGCTCCTTAAGAGTTCTTCTGGTAACTTTGTCACACTCGCTCCTTACGAGTTCTTCTGGTAACTTTGTCACACTCGCTCCTTACGAGTTCTTCTGGTAACTTTGTCACACTCGCTCCTTACGAG
>JAQQZT010000039.1:20012421-20032887 GCA_030068275.1 Clarias platycephalus | reverse complement strand
CTTTACTTGTACTTCAGTAAAAATTCACTGAAGTAACAGTACTTTTACTTAATTACAAAATTTTATTACTCTTTCCACCTCTGCATAAGATGGCATCTGCGAGAGAAGGGTCTAAAAAACAAAACCGTCTTCGAAATCCACGTCTCCTCCCACACCACGAACTTGCTGGTTGGGAATTTGCATGGGAGTACCAAACATGGGACATTGCAACATTGAAAAATGAGGATGGTCTATCAGGATGGCTTCCAACGCTACTGGCATGACAAGGAGATGCCACTGGAGATGTTTTCTACGCAGCACAATGGAGGAGGATCCGTTTTGATCTGGGGTGCTTTTTCCTTTAATGGGAAAACGGAGCTTTATGTTATGCAGGGCGTAAAACAGCAACTGGCTATGTGGACATTTGCAGCATGCACCCTCTTGACTGTGGTCCCTCATCTATGGGGTAATGACTGGGTTTTTCTACAGGACGATGCTGCAGTTCACAACCCACCTGACAAAGGACTTCTTCCAGGACAATAACGTTGCACTTCTGGACCATCTTGCATGTTCCCCTGATAAAAATCCCCTTGAGAATGTTTGGGGATAGATGGCAAGGGAAGTTTACAAAAACAGACATCAGTTCCAGACTGTGGATGCCCTTTGTTACCACACAGAGCAACGTTCCCACCAGACTCCTGGAAACAGTTGCATCAAGCATGCCGAAATGCACGTTTGAAGTTATCAACAAGAACGGTGGCGCTACTTACTACTGAGTCCTTTTTAGACACTTTTAGTTCTGTTGTGTGTATTTTTGGGCTATGGTCTTAAACTTTTGATCAGCCTGAGAGTTTAAATGCAGTTTTCAATAAAAAACTGCATTTTTCTACTTTTGCCATTTTGAAGCAGTTCTTACAACCTGGTTATGACCCACCAGTGCAAAGCATGAATACTTGTAATATTTTCCCTGGTCTTAAGATTTTGTTCAGGAGTGTATACATTGTGTGGTCAGTAATCAGAATTAATTTCCTACCAGATTCTGAATAAGAATCTTTGTGCAATAATTTATTCTTTTCAACACATTCTATCTTCCAGCTTCTCAGATACAAAGAAAAGTCAACACATTTTTATGACGCTGTTTTTATTGTAAATAGCATGCTCCATTTTCAGGATCACTGACTGTCCACTAACCATAAGCTGGTGAGCAGGATCGCATGTTAGGCCTCAGATCTGATCTTTCACTAAGGAGTTTCGAGTCAGACCATCATTAAAACAAACAAACCTAGCAGCAGCCATGCAGCAAACAGTGAAGAGAACCTGACTGAATGAAGAAATGCTCAACAGAATAACAACTTCTAAAGCGCAAAACATAGAACCCTTTGCAAAACATAGAACCCTTTGCTTACATAGAACTATGCACCTGAATAGTGCAAATGATGCAATTGTAATCACTACTGACAGGCTTAATTTGTCTGGAAGATTATGCCTATGTGTCAATTCAGCAGGCCATGTGCTCTCCTGAGCATCGACAGCATTAAATGAATTAAGACTGAATCTAAAATCTTTATTTAATCTAGTGTGTTTTAGTAACCTGATTATAATCTTCAAACAAGATCAAGCATACTATTTCTGAACTATTATTTTCTTAGCTGCCTGCAAAACGGACTCATTGCGGACTTTGTCTCCAAATTGCTTCTCCCGGTGTTCCAGAAGAACTCCCTGTGAACAGCAGAAAAGTAGAAAATTAAACAAAAGAGTCTTTGATTACCTTTACTATTTTAATAGGCCAAAGAGTAAAAATACTGAATTAAAGCATTTATCCTTTCTCAAGAATTTGTTTTGCAAACCAGAATGCAAGACTGTGTAGTAGTGATGCGCGGGTCGGGTATTTTTCCAACCCGTGGGTCCCGCTTTTATGAAATTATTTGGCCCGCCCCAGCCCGCCCCGCACCACTGTATCTTTTTTTTACAACCCGCCCCGCCCCGCCCCGCGACCATTAAATTATGTAAATTTCTCCCGCACCTCGTCTTCCATCTTCACTTTTATTTATTTGTTTTTGTTGTGACTGGCAGCGGAATTGCACGCAACATACATGGATTTTTTATTTAATTTTGTTTTTAATGACCCGCCCCAACAATAAAGTGACAATTTCTTCACCCGCCCCAACGCGACCTGCGGGTTACCCGCGGGGTCCACGGGTTACGAGACGACCCGCGCATCACTACTGTGTAGTAAAGTTTAAAGTATAATAAATGGCTACAGCATTGCACTAACAGTATTAACAACCGTGCTCTTCTAACTTTGTTGCATTAATCTTTGAAAAGTCCTCATGGGGTGTGATGGTCAGGCAGAGGTGTCATGCCCCTTCAATTTGTACACCCTTCAAAATTTTTCTTATTAAATGGCTGTAGAAACTGTTCAATTCTGCTGTTTTACTAGCTTTACTAAAACACTTTTTTTGTTTATATTCTCATTTGAAGTCTGATTGGTGCACACAGACACCCTTATCTTTTTAGGGCATTTGTAGTGTTTGGGCATTTACCAGTGCAACTACAGAAGCCAAGCAGATATTATGAGCAGATAAATATGGTATAAACAACCAATCTCAACTCATGACATGACAACAGTATGACTCTAATAAATGTGCTGATCAAAGCTCAACCGGAAGTCCCCTAAATGTGCTTATAAATAAATTACTAACAGCTTCAGAATTTCTGTTTGCAAAGTCTCTTTAGCATCAGTGATTAACTCATAAGTGATTAATGTTAGTCTTGGCTTGTTGTCCTTTGCTATCATTAAGTTATTTTATTTGTCAAATAAAATTATTACTACAGCATCCCAGACAAATAATAGATTTAAATATTTGAAATTGGAATGCAAATACAGAGTGTAAAGTTTTAAAAGTTGGTTAGCTTTTATGGCGCCAGGAGAGACACAGTCAATCGCACAAAGACACTGTCTGTCAGAAAGGTCTCTGTTTTGTTTTGTTTTTAATAGCAAAAGGTAGAGTTTTTATGTTTGACCAAACGCCTGTGCCATCAACATCTGTTACAACAAATAACATAAAACATTGTAAAATCCTAAAGAACAAAAGATTGGAAGTTAGAGAAGTGTTCATCTAGAGATGAACCTGGAGGTGTTGGCTCGAGTTATGGGGGAGAGCGGAAGAGAGAGTGGAATAAAAAGAGAATGAGAAGGTGAGGATGGGAGCGTTAGCTTAGGAACGGCTAAGGGAGCAGCATAGAACATTTAACACGCTAATCTCAGATATACAAGGAAGAGAGTAGAATCAACTTATTTTATATAAGAAAATTTCCTTTACACAGAGTCAGCCAAAAAATTTTATACACACTTATAATATAATATAATATAATATAATATACATCTGTACAAACTCCTCTGTAGATTTAATCCATCTATAAATTAGTATAAACAATTTCAATTTTATGTGACAATACCATGGATGTAATTGTCCCCCCTTAAAAATGAATGAATCATGCCTCTGTAACCAGGTGTGCACATTCTTGGCCATAATATAAATTGTCCTAATAAAGTTACCTGATTGCCAGATCCAATGACAAATACCCCACCCAGGATGAAGCCCTCTCCATGCGTGTTTCCCTGGTAACCTGACCTCCATGCTCGTATAAAATTCTGCCAAACTCCCAGACGAATGAAACCAAGAAAACCCATTTTCCTCAGGATAGGACCATAGAACACTTGCTGCAAGCATATGTAAAACATATTAAGTGTACATGTATTGTTCTTTCTACAGAAAATGAAAGCAATACATTGTGATACACCACTCACTGTCCACTTTAAACAAAAACCTGTGAACCTGCTCATACATGCAGTCATCCAGTCAGCCAGTCATGGGGCAGCAGTACAGTGCATAAAATCATACAGACACAGGTCAAGGGCTTCAGTTAATATTAGAGATGGGAATGACCAGGAACCCTCCTATACGATATAAAAGTACATAAGTGCTGATTTGATTTGTATGGGAATTATGTTATCATCACAATTTTAGAGATGTCCCAAATCAATATTATCATTAAAAAAAAAAAAAAGATTTTGTTACAAACCTGAACAAACTTAGCAAATAATTTGCTCCTACATACAGGATGCTGTTAAGAGTTTAGCACCTACAGGATTATAAAGTAATGGCAATTTTTTTTCCACTTCAAATGCAGACATGTATAAATTTAAATATTCTTAAAAAAATATTTTGGAGGAAGTGTAGCGATACATGAATTGCCACACAACATAATCAAGATATGTAACAAAAGAATCACAATATATTTTCCCATCTCTAGCTAATATTTACATCAAACATCATTTGATCTCTGTGACTATAACCGTGACATTACTGTTGGAGCGAGATTGCTTCAACCTGCCAGAAAGAATATTAAAAAGTCAATCTGAGGCAATCATGGGCACAGAGAGACAAACAAAATCATTTGGTCTTTTTCCACTGTTCATCTCCTTCAAGTCTGTGCCCGTGATAGCCTCTTGGTCGATAGAGCAGTGGTCTTCTGCTTTTGTAGCTCTTCCAATTTAAGGTCCAATATATGCTTGGGTGCTTTTCTGCTTATAGGATGTTTTTCACTGTGTAAACTCTAGACTGCTGTGTGTGAAAATCATAGGATTTTAGCTGTTTGTGAAATCAAATAAACCAGCCTATCTGCCGTCAACAACCATAGCACAATTAAAGCCACAGTGGTCATAATTTTACCCCTGTTCTGAAATTTGATGTAAATATCAACTGAATCTCTGAAACTGTTTGTACATGATTTTAGGCATTGCACTGCTGCCTCGTGATTAACGGCTTGCATAAATAACCAAGTGTACAGATCTTCCTTTTTTTAAGACAAACATCAGCTTTTCTAACCTTCTCATCCAGAAAGACATCGCCAGCAAAGTGTGGTTTGAAATCATGCACCTCTGTACCAATGGTCTCTTTGACCACAGCGTACAAAGGAACCCCAAGCTTCTCCAGCTGGGACTTCAGAGAGGATAGCTCAGCGGCTTCCTGCAGTGAGACAGTACACCAAGCATACCAGCAATGAGAAAGCCTTTCTTTACGAAACTGGAATACAAGCTTACAAGCTCAGACATACCTCTCTGCACCAAAATCATCCAGGCCTCCGTACCACCATGATCACTGCTCCCGACGTCTCCCACAGAGTTTGCGCTTTAAATACCTTCTCATCTAAATGCATAAAAATGTACATCATTTCATAAAGCATAAAAGCTCCAACATGGTATAGCAGTGGATTTTTTAAAAATCAACAGAAAAGCCCATACCCAACTGTCTCTGTCCTCCATTATAATGCTCAACGGTTCAAAGAACACCTAAGCATGAGCAAGCTGAATGACTACTGCTTTACTATTAGCCATATTTTTTAAAAGAAAAAAAATAAAAAGGGAGTTTTTGTGTTTTTTGTAAAAGGCATGAACATCCTAATCCATATGTGCTGCAAGTAAAAGTGATAGATGTATCGCTCTATATAAACAAGTTCTGTTTATACAAGACCAGGGCATGAGCTCACCAAATTTATGCAATAGCCTTCCAGTTAATGTTCAAATCTTAGTCTAAGTGTTTAAGTCTAGGCTAAAAACACGTTTATTTAGCCAAGCCTTTTTGCCACAGATTTTGTCATGGCTTTGCGACAATGACCATTGTTAAAAGCGTTATTTCAATAAATAAAGTTGAATTAAACGGAACTATTCACTATTTATGTGTGGAAAAATATAAAATCCCACTTACCTCCTTCAGTGGTTTTGAGGTCAGCATTGCCCAAGTACTCTAGAGTAGCAAACTCGGGCTGGGTTAGGAAAAAATCGGTGTTAGCCAGAATTAAGCCAACAACAGCAGCACCCACAGCTCCAAGGCTGAGTGACCACATGTCCACGATGGCTGCCCTCAGCTCCACGGTAGATGATGGTGCTGAAGTAAGAAGACAGAGCAAGACCAGTAAAATGGTTTTCACAAAGCCAGATATGAAACAAAGGATGAAAGAAGTTAAGAAATATGTAAAGAACATTAGATGCAGCATGCTGAGCAACTTCTTTCAACTAGAGAAAAACGTATGCTAGGTTTAGTTGAACTAGTTCCCAGTAGGTGACTAAACAAGCTTCAGTTAGTCCACAATGTGGCAGCAACAGTGCCCAGAATATATTACCACATCACTCCTAGTCTTATCCACACTACACTGGCTACCAAGAAATTTTGCATTAAATAAATAAAACAAAAAAAAGAAAGAAAAGAGTGAATTCTACCAGTCACCTCAGGACGTTTTACCTTGTTACCGTCACCCCTGGCTTTCTTATTACAGATAAACTTTACAATATTCTTTTTTTTTATTATTTATTATTGCATATCCATATTTCTGTAAGGATGCTTACGTCAATGTCCATAGTTAAAATAGCTATATAAATAAAATGTATTTAAATTGAACTGGTACGATTTACATTTACAAGCTCACTAAAATCCAGATTAAACTTTCCTGCTTTTTCTCTCATATGTGAACAAACTGACTTCAGACATATTTTTTTGTAAACTGTTACATCATCTGCTAAACTAAACCACACCGTAATGAAAGCACATGCAGAGGAAGCACTGTTGAGCAGGCTGGAGCAATACCTTTAGATCTACAGATGGTGGCCTGGCTGCTCTCATCCTCTGGCTCTGGCCGATTTGTTGAATACACACAAAAGGTGCCAGATTTAATAGAAGTAAGTGACTTGAAGGAAGATTGACGTCCAACAAAGTTTAGTGTCTGATACTCGGGGTGAATTTTATTTATTAAAATTTGAAGTTCCTTTTTTGATGCTGAGGGTAGCTGGCTGTAGAGCTGTAGAGCAAAGGAGGTGCAACGATAGACTTGATTCTTAGCAAAATTACTGGCATGGGAGATACAGTTTCTTCTTCTCAGAAACCGGGATAAACACACAGGCTGTACTTGTGTAAAGGCCATTGGAAGCTTCTGCATTGAGTTTAGCGAACCACTGTTTGCCACATAAAAAACCTCAAAGAGACAATTCTGCAAAGCACAAAATTATTTTATTCCAAAAACAAACAAACAAAAAAACCTACATAAACACAGATTATGTACATCTATCCATTCAGAAGCAACAAGGAAACAAGGAAGGGGACTGATAGGTCATACTGTCAGTCTACTAAAACAGCATATGCTATTCGCCTGTTAATACGAATTAAAAAAAAAAAAAAAAAAACAGTTACCTGTGAGTAAGACATGATATTGTCAGGAATAGTCTAAATTACTCCTTGCTAATTGGTTGTACAAGGCTAATCTGGTAGCTGGTTTTTGACCTCTGAGGATCATATTTCTTTTATTTTGTTTAAAGAAGCTTCCAAATTAATACGTAAATATGAATGACATGGAACCCAACTGTCAGCAGGCCATACATTTGCAAGTATAGACTTTCTATGTTAAAAGTTACGCATTTTATACTAAACAAGAATGAAAGAATGAATATTTCTGGAGCAAGAACCTTTTGCTTCATTTGTACATGCCCTTTTTACAGCCTCTCTCACAGCAATATAGATACTGGCCCACTATGCACTGAATAAACTACGTCCTGTTAAATTTCAAGAAATCTTTTCTTATCTGCTATATAGTGTGCCTATTCTCTTGAGCCATTTTAAAGGTTTAAGGAACTTGACGTCCATGTACAATTTACAAATAAATGGGGGCAAGATGCTGAAATATGAAAATAGCAAATTCTCAAAATTATAAATGTAGTGTCCTCAGTGGTCTCCATTGTGAATGGTGTGGATTATGCACTACTGTGTGATTCAAGGGTATTTAAAGATAACACGAATGCTTAACTATTTTATATAAAAACATTTAAGCATTACATACGCATATCACCTGGAAATGATATGTGGCTCCACACAGGATGAGGGTAAAACAACATTCCATTATATACATGAGGGGCGTTCAAGTCAAACCAGTACTTTTGATTTCGCCGAATTACAGAACAGTTATGAGAGTGAAAACTAGCTTTATTTCTCGATATAAACCCCTGCTACCCTAATGCACTTATCCCAGTGTTTCACTAGTGCTTGGAGACCATAAAGGTAGAAAGTTCTCTCAGTATGCTGGAGTTATGCTTCACGCCTGAAACACTGGCCTCCCAGGAACTCTAATGGCCAAGATCTTAATTCATGGACCTACTGCCTTCTTTAAAACTTAATTTGCCTCATTCTAAGGTTTTATCTCATCATTGTGTACTGCGCTTGAAGTCTTCTGTAAATGTCAAGAAGCTTAACAACTTAATTCACAAGAAAATCTAATCCTGATTAGGTGTGATAGGCTTCCATATCTGATTCGATCATGCTGTATCATTCTCGGGACCACATTTTTCAGCAGATTCAGGCACAGTTCCCAAGCGCGGAATGATTGTGTTCTCACACGATTCCGGGACCTAATGTGAAAACGCCCGAAAATACATGTTCCATATTGAACTGATACGGGAGACACCATTAGTAGTGTATTTTGAGAATCAGCTGAGTGAAATCTATGCAAGAGAAGTATTACATTCACATTTTACATTAAGGCATACATCGTTTTTTGTATGCCATAATGTAAATGACATTTTTTTTAAATCTCATTACGCATCTGAGCGGTTAAAGGTCTTGCTCAAGTTTGAACCTGGGATCTTCCAAAGAAGTAGTCGAACGCTTTAATCACTGAGCTACTCCTACTCCTGTTTTACAGGTTAGACAACTAAGACAGGGGATAGAAAGAAATCCCTCCTCTAGCTCAGCTTTTCTGTCCTGTTCTCTACCAAATCAGAGACTAATGACCAATAACCCTCTGTCCCCTGTCCCTTATTTCCGTTTCAGTGTCGGCAACCCTACCTAAAATTACTCACTAAAACTAACAATAACTAAATAGGTATATAACTGACGCTTCAGTTACGCAACCTTGTAGTTCAGTCGGGAAAATATGAAGATAATACAAAAACTTGTAAATTTTATAGCTGTGTATTTCTCAAAAGTATTGTAACATTCACGAATAAATGCCATTTTAACTTTTAAGACTAACTATCTCTACCGTCTGCTCATTCAACGATTTAGCTTTCGTGCTAAAGCCGGATATAGCTATAAAAATAAAAGTTCTAACGGCTCCGTTTTACCGTGGTGCAAAAAGTCTTACCAGTAAGAAGAAAATGATTTAGCAACATTTTACCTTTTGTGTTATATGTTCACACCCACCTGTTTCTGGCGCTAATGCACGACCCCTTCAGATGTACAACTGAGCTTAATCAAACTCAGAAAAACTGTCCAGAGGAACCGCCAGACCAAACCAATCGCACTGACTGAGGGATTGGAGGAAGGGCACGAGCCGACATGACGTCATTCCGCTGAAGCCATTTCAAGTAAAGGTGACAAATATATTTTCCGCCATATAACAAATCAATTTCTAGATTTTAATGACAAAGTTCTACATTCCTAAATGTAAATTTTCCCTTCCTAAAATATCAACTTTCTTTTGCGAAATACAAAACCCTTTGAACTCATGAAATCTACATTAAATCTACTGTATAATCTTCATCCGGAGATCGCGGGTTCCCGGGTGATGCTGTAACCTCTCACAGCCGGAGGTCTCGAGAGAGCTGATTGGCCGAGCTCTCTCCGAGGGGAGGGATGAAAGGTACTTAGTGCGCCTACATTAATTACGTCTCTACACCCAATCAAGGGCGTCTGTGAGCTCACGCAAGCGGAAGGAGCGGGTAGCGCTGTCCTCCGAGGGTGTTACGCCGCCCCTAACGGTGCGTGAGCGAGCAGTTCGAAAAGATGCGGTCGGCTGGCGTCACGTGGTTCGAAGGAAACTTTGCCCTCCCGGCTGAGTGGTAGTTGTAGCCTTAATGTGGGAGCCCCCAAGTGGTGGGGAGGAATTGGACACGACTAAATTAGGGAGGAAAATAATAATAATAATCTACTGTATAATCTCGAAAACCACAAATCCTCTCTGGTATTGTCTCGTCATTCACATTTAAATGAAACACCGTGTTTTTTCAGCTATTTAGCTAGTTTATTATTCTTCCTTCTTATTAGTTATTTATTTGCTTATTTATTTGTCAGTTTACTCTGTCTATTTTTATTATTTAATAACATATTCTTTGGTAATAGAATTACCTTTGCTAATACTGTCCATCTTCTATTTATTTTAGTTCTCTTAACTGTGAATAGTTAATTGTATAATTAAATCTTGTAAGTTATACTTTAAGGTGGCACATATATCTCTTTGACCAACTAAAAGTATCTTAGTCTTTAAATATTAAAGATACGTATAATTGTTTATTATGAAAATTCAGAAAATATCCTTGGGAACAATTTCCAAATGCCTGAAGATCCCACATGCATCTGTACAAAACGAAACTACACAAGTATAAACACTATGGGACCAAACAGCCATCATCATACTGTAAGCTCCTGCAAAGGACTCTGTGAAGACACTGGTGGAAACACATACAAAGTGATCTATATCTACAATACTATATACTATCAACATAAAGTAGTGATCCTACTAGTGAACTAACCTAAGAGAACAAATGTTTACTAGGATGAATGTCAGAAGGAATTGTAAGAAACTAAGTTTAAATGTATTTGGCTAAGCTGTATGTAAACTTCCGACTTCAACAAGGTCAAGTGTTTAAATACATTTGGTCATTTTAGTGTACATCACTAAGTATGTCTATGTAAAGCATTTCATTGTTGCATTGCTGCTAACAGTCTTAGCATTTGTCCCATACCTACTGCTAGATATTTTAGTCTATTTCTGTTCCTTCTGTAGCAATGCAGCAAAGGTGATTTCTGCCGCAGCCTGGTCAGTGCACACTAAGTAAAATATAAAAATTATTATTTTTTTATTATGGCTTTCAGCTCTCCTACAGATCTGAAAATATTAGAATATTTCCAGTATACTTTCAGCACAGTACTATGTCAGCACAGTACTAGTCAGGGCTCCTTTAGCATAATTATTTCAATGCTACCTGGAGTGGAGACGTTCAGCCTGTGGCTCTGCTAACGTATTATTGAAGACCAGGCTTTGATAGCGACCTTCAGTTTGTCTATTTTGTTTGGTCAGATGTTGGTCACCTCTTGCCAATAGCCCATAGATTCTTAATGAGGTTCAGGTTGGGGGAGATAAAAACACAGTAGACCACCACTAACCGATTATCACAAACTATGGAAACTTCACATAGTCCAGTCTCTAGGCCTTTGATTTTCAAATGAAATTCAAAATTAACTTTTATCTGAAAAGAGGACTTTGGACTACTGAGCAGTGGTCCAGTTCTTTTTCTCCTTAGCCCAGGTAAGATGTTTCTGACATTGTCTCAGGTTGAGGAGTGACTTGATGCTAGGTATGCAGCAGTTGTAGCCCATTTCCTGAAGACATTGTTGCATATTGGATCTTGATAGACTCCAACCTCACTTCACTCCTTGTGAAGCTCTCCCAAGTTCTGTCTTGAATGGTCTTATCTTAACAATCTTCTTATGGCTGCGGTCATCCTTGCTGCTTCCAGTTAATGTCCCATGAATATTCCTCGATAGAGCTCTCTGCAAACAGCCAGCCTTTTCAAGGATTACCTTCTGTGGCTTACCCTCCTTGTGGAGGGTATCAATGATCATCTTCTGGACAGCTGTCAAGTCAGCAGTCTACCCCATGAGTGTAGCTGCATGTATTGAACTTGTCTAAGAGATACGCTATACTTATACTGTCATTTTTTTATTTATTTATGTCTTATACTATCACTTTCAAATGAAAGAAAGAAAGAAAGACAGGGGAAAATATATATTTTATAACCCGCTAACCTAATCCAAGATGAGCTAAGAAGCCCTTGACCTAAATTGATAGCTATAAGAGTACAGAGGTAAGGTTAAGAAAAACTTTTGAAGAAAATGCTGTTCTTGCATTTGTTCTTGCAAGTAACTGATTAAAGCACACTAAAGCAACAAAAAAAAAACACTGTATATTCAAAACAGTGACATTTAAAATACGTTAAATTTATGTGTGCCCGGATTGGGACTAACTGTTATTTATAGAGGAGTAAAGAGAGAGAAGCAGTCGATGCTGCACCCTACTGTAAGGAGTAATGTGCTGAGAGGGAGGTGCAGTGATACCCCACTCCAGCCTGCAGCTGCTACAGCATTCCACTGTAGCATTTCTACTGAAACATCACAGGGATCCTTCTGTGATTATCCAGTTCTCATTATTTACCTAACTTCAACTTTTATACTTTTGCTGTAATAAGGTGACAATTACCCAATGTTAGCATATCTTGTGTTAGTTAATTGCTGGAAGGTTGGCAATATAATTATAACGATGAGGATAATTAGCAATCATTAATGCAATACGGTTCACAGAAGCATGGAAATAACTTTTCCATGTATTTCTTAATTAATAAAAATACTTAATATTTAAATTAATATTTAATTTCAAAATTTGCAAATATATTGTCTATCACTGTATATAATTCTGGATATAACAACTATATGTATGAGCTATAGGTTTCGATATCTGCCTCAATTTTTTGTTATTCATATAGAAGCAGATATAGAGGCTGGGGCACATTTTATTTTTAATGTGGCTCTCATTTATTCTGCAAACGATAGCTCCAGCTGTTTGGTTCACAAAACAGACTATTGGCTGTGTGTACTTTGTAAAAAATTCAATACCCAAGCTGTTTTAGGGTGGTGTTGGTGGAAGAGCCTATTGGCAATAAGGATATGGGCTCCACCTTCTTATCGTAACAACATCAGTAGGGCATTGGCTGGTTTAGCACACTCCTCTGTAAGCTTGGCAGAATGGCACAGTTGCAGCAAACACAAACATGGAAATGAAGCCAAGACTCTGTTATGTTTGCTACAGCATGAGTCAAGGAAGAGCAAAGTACAGATATCACAACATCACAGTACTGTATAAAACATTTATAATATAAAACAACAAAATCATAGCTAGCTCCAAGTCCCCTTTTCAGTGACTAAGAACACTTTCATAACCTTAACTATAATCAGGAATAGGCAAAATTCCATCATGTTGAGCATTTAACATGTACACACAATGCAACATAGCCTTAAACTTTAGAAATAGCAAGAAAGTTGCCCATTTGGTCATTTTCCTAACCTGTTTAGTCAAATGGCACAATGACCTAGTACAAAAGACCACTAGTGACTTTGGATGAGTACTGAAAAAAAAATTTTTTTTCCTGGTAATATCTGTAATCTAGCAAAAAAAAAAAAAAAAAAAGTTTGCTCAGTGAACAATATTCACCAACATAACAGAGTCAGATGAGACTTTATACCATTCTTATCTAAGAAATGTTGCACTTTGTATCATCGTCCAGTCTCATCATGCTTGTCGAGTATAGTTCAGATCATAGATTAACGTTTAGCTCATTTTAAATCTTTAATTTGACCACAGCAATATTACTGGTGCACCAGGATTTTTTATGGCAACAATTTATTTACTAACAATACCAATGTAAATGAATTTAGTGCTTTTCTCTTAATTCTGAAAGCAGGCACCTTACATGGTGAAGTATTGGCAAGGTCATTGATATGGTTATCGTTTACTCAGAGTGATTATGTGTGCAAAAGTTGTTCAGTTCAGTTCAATGATTAGTCATTAACCTCTTGTTTTATTGTCCTTCCTTCACCGTGCAAATTAATGTCAAAAGTACATTTATTACTTAATGTAGAAATGAATGTTGTATATACAGTCCCCACTCTAAGTATTAAACAGCAAAGTATTAAACAGAAAGGCAAAGCAATTCTATTGATCGTAAAAATGGGACACTAGATCAGAATTTTAGCTCTCATTTTTTGAATGTATTAAACATCTTAGAACATGGGACCTTTTGTTAGAACCCAAACATTTTTCAAGTGATCGGAAACATTGGAACATGTGACGTGCAGGTGTTTCTTGTTGCCTAGGCCTGAATGTCTACTCTTAGTTTGATTCTTTAGGTTAAAAATTATAACCAACATTTAGCCCAGACAAGCCAAGTTTTTAGAAAGGGAAAATTGATCAGAGCCCTTGCACAAGCATTGGTCAGCCAATAAAAACAACCTCAGCTGATAAAAGAAACACTGTAAGAGCTATGAAGACTAACCCAAAACTGTCACTGACATCCCCAAGAACCTTCATGGGACAGGGGTGAAGGCTTCACTCACTCATTCTCTATACCGTGTATACAGGCAATTAAAAAAAAAACAATTACCCTAATCTGCCAGAGTACCCCAAGAAAACCCACCCAGCACACACATACCCAAGGTGGAAATCGAACCCTGATCCTGGAAGTGCAAGACCCTGGAGGTAGAAGGCCACTATGCCATCTTGAAGGTATCACAATCCAGGAATCAGAAGGCCAGATTGAGATGAGATGAGTAACAGAAGAACCAAGATTGATTACCTTTACCAAAGTGATGTAAAGGGCAATGTGTACAGAAAGCAACACTCTCCTCATGATCTAAAACATATAAACTTATCAGTCAAACGTGAAATTAGTATCATGGCTTGGGTTTGAATGGCTGTTTTATAACCAGGCTCACTAATATGGGGCAGGGGTAGCTCAGTGGTTAAGGCAGTGGACTATAGTTCGGAAGATCCCAGGTTCACAACCACCAAGTTGCCACTGTTGGGCCCTTGAGCAAGGCCCTTAACCCCCAACTGCTCAGATGTATAAAAAATAAATAAATAAATGTATGTCTGGATAAGGCCAAATGCCTAAATGTAATATTTATTGATCATGTCACTCATGATGCTTTGAGTAGAATAAATTCAGATGTCTCATAAGAACACTTTTGTCTGTCAATTTTCAGAGAAATACATGCAATCTAATTGGTTCCGATACCTCTGTGTTCACATCACAAAGGACCTGTCATGGTCCTGTCACATCACCACTGTGGTGAAAAAGGGCTGGCAGCATCTCTACCACCTCAGATGCTTGAGAGACTTCAGAGTGCTTAGGAACTTTTACTCCTGCACCATAGCGAGCATCCTGACATGGAAACATCATAACCTTAGGGTTGTGCGAGCAGCTAAGCGCATCATCGGCACCAAGTTCCCTCACCTGCACTCTATCTACAACAAGCGGTGCTGGACCAAGGCCAGGAAGATGAAGTACCTCAGCCATTCCAGCAATGGACTCTCTATTGCTGTTTTGCTATGTTTCCTTCATACAGTACACGTGTTGGAACACATCAAACCAACCACTGAACATTTGCACATTTGCAGGACTGAAGGACTGAATACCCAAACATAAACATATAAGCAAGGGATATACAACCAAACCTTTAAAGTGTTTATTTTAAATCACTTAAAGAATTAAGATTAAGAATATATGCTCCTATACTTTTTCTCACATAAATTTGAAGTGATCTGCCACCAAAAGCATAAACATACCAAAAATTCTAATCTACTGTGTGAATCTCACCTTTTGATCTCAAAGCCAAAACTTTTAGTGAAATATTACAGGAGAACTTGAATTTGCTTGTCCAATATTTTCTGACTGTACAAGTCAAAAATCTAATCAAAGAGCAGTGTCTTATTCAATGTAGCAGTGCATTGTTACTTCGTGCGGCAAAAGCTTCTTTAGCATGGAAGACTGTCAAATAGTATTCAAGATTTCCATGCTCTGCACTTTTCGGTCAGTTGTTCACCATGAAAATAAATCTTGTCAAAGGGGCAAGAAGGGTGCTAGAAACTTTTAGAACCTTTTGACACATAACCACACCCTGTCATGACACTGCTGTAACATAATCAGTGTTATATTTACCCTGTCACAGTTTAGTCTCATTTACCAACAAACGTATGCAATGTAGATTTTTGTCCAGCCCATTTTTTGGAGTTTTGTGTGACAGTATGTCAAATTAGCTTATTTCCTTACTTTTTTTGTTTTGTTCCAATACACACAAAGGGAATAAACATCTGTATAGCAAAACATGTGTTAATGCAATACTATTCTGTGAGAAATTCTTGATTTTCTGGAAAAATTTCAAGGGTGCCAACAATTTTGGCCATGACTGCATATTAATAAAAAGAAAATCAGCATTGGGTTTTGTTGTTCTCACTTCTCTTGTGCATATGTCTACAACGTGTGAACTGAATCATGCAATATAAGTGAGGTCAAAGCTCTCCTTGGGCACAGCATTCCCTGGATTAAGTTCCACATACATGGCAGGAGACTTGGCAGGGTGTGGATATTATGCTTATTAGCAGCAATTGTAATTACTCTTCACTAGTCATAGTTAACATTGCCATTGTTATCTGAATGGTGAGGAAAGGTGTAGAAGCCATATTTTAAAATGGTACAAATAGCAGTGCATGACATATGTATGCTGCAAAATAATGGACATACCCCACAATTAAAAAAGAAAAAAGAAAAGAAAAGAAAAGAAAAGATGCACTGATTGGCATGCCTGGTATTTAAAGCACTTTTAAAACACTTTTGTTCAGTGCACAATCTATAACGTAATCATGTCTCAGGTCTCATGTTACAGCTAAATATTGATGTGTAGGTTATTGTGTGTATTATTACACTGTAAAAAATAAAAAGTTGACTTAACTTAAAAAGTTAAGGCAACCGGCTGCAAAGCAATTTCGAGTTCACTCAACTTCAGTGGTTGAAGTTGTGCCAAATCATTTAAAAAAGTTAATTGAAACTGCTGTTTTAAGTTAGTTATACCTTCCTAAAACAGTACATCTAACTAATCATTATGAGTTTGTTTTAAGCCGAAAAAGGGGTTGAGTGAACAACTACATTGCCTACTAACTGGCTAGGGGTAGCTCAGTGGTTAAGGCATTGGACTACAGTTCGGAAGATCCCAGGTTCAAAGCCCACAACCACCAAGTTGCCACTGTTGGGCCCTTGAGCAAGGCCCTTAACTGATCAGATGTATAATGAGATAAAAATGTAAGTCGCTCTGGATAAGAGTGTCTGCTAAATGCCTACTGAAACGAGCAGTTTCAAACAACTTCATGAAATGATTTGGCACTGAAGTTGAGTGGACTCAAAATTGCTTTTCAGCCGCTTGCCTTAACTTTTTTAGTTAAATCAACTACTTATTTTTTACAGATGAAAAGATGAAAATTAAGTTGAACCAACTTAAAAATTTAAGGCTACCAGCTGCAAAGTTTTTTTGAGTTTACTGAACCAGGTCTGGTTAGTTGTGACTACTCATTTCTTAAAATTCACTCAACCCCTTTTTCTGCTTAAAACAAACTCATAATGATTAGTTAGATGTACTTTTTTAGGAAGGTATAACTAACTTAAAACAGCAGTTTCAATTAACTTTTTAAAATGATTTGGCACAACTTCAACCACTGAAGTTGAGTGAACTCGAAATTGCTTTGCAGCCGGTTGCCTTAACTTTTTATTTTTTACAGTGTATTAAGTGTGTGTAAACATCTAAAACTGTATATCCTCTCATTTAATAAAATACTGCTATATTTGCTTTGTAAAGACCTGAGACACAACTCAGTTTCTTACACATGGGAGCACAGCACTGCTATTTTGAGATACTCATAGAAACCTGATCACAGGGCAAGAAGCCCAACCATATCCCCATCTCCCACTGCCATTCTTTCTTCACTCTGGTCAGACAACAAAGAGTTAACAGTGTGCCTTTAAACTCTGAATCCCCTCCCTCCAACAACTCCCCCTGGAACATTCAACATCACTGATTCACATAATACATATGCATGTGTGTGTGTTTCACTTGGCCATAAATAGGAGCATGCTTGCTTAGAGACCTGTTGATATTCAGTGAACTGACTGTAGGATCTGAGATCCAAAAAGCAGAAATATATAAAGAATACTTTTCAGCTGTTTTTGAAAACCCTTTAAAGAGTTTTCTTTACCCCTACAGACATGGAAATACTAAATGACTTTGCAGATGATGGTTCATTCATGTTCACATCAGAGTCAGTGGGAGAAGGGCATCCAGGTGAGGCTTTAATTTTCAATTCAATTTTATTTGTATAGCGTTTTTAACAATTGTCATTGTCGCAAAGCAGTTTTCAAAATTAAACATTTGTACTTTGTAATTCTTCCCTATAATGGGTATTAAATGCTTTTCCCATGCTGTTCTGTCAAATCCTGCTTGAACATCTGTAATTTCCTAAGCTGTATAGCCTCACACGTGCAAATAGACCAACAGCTACTTGCTGACACAGCAGGTGTCGTAGAGTGTATTGAGTATTGCTTGCTAATGTGTCTCACATGCGAGAAGAAAATACAGAATAAATATACAGATTAGATTACATGTAGTACATTCGTAACTACTAACACTGAGCTTTGGGCATTGGGCTAAAAATTAGATTTATGCACATTTATGAGTATGTGGTTAACTTTAGACATTGGCTCACTCAAACATATATTTAGATGGTATTTCATTTAGTGACTACTACAGCTTTGCTTACAAACCCCACACTTTTAGCAGCCAGTGCCTTTATTGCTTTTTTATTCATTTGACTTTCACAGTCCACTCAATACTATTTAACAATATAAGTTATTAGACTACTTAAATATGAGATATTATACTACTTGAAATACATGAGTTACTGTACATGTGCATTTGATCACATCGTTCACAGAATTGACCTTGACACCGACAATGTTAATTTTTTACTAAGAAACCACTTTTCTGCAGTCTTGTGTGGGAATTGGCCAGACCTACGATTTATTATCAGTAGACCGGACTGTTTTTGGCTCATGTCACAAAACAAGCCCACGGAAAATCCAAACTTACTAAAAGACATCGCTGGATTGAACTTACTCCAAAAGTTACAAATGTTAACTGGCATTGAAATGTGTAACAGAATTATTGATATAAATCTCTCATAAATCCCCAGGGTCTCTTGGACAACCTTTGAAACCTAATGATATGGGCTACTGATGTGACGAAATAGCACAACTTATGCGTAATCCTTCTGGTTGCTCTTTACACACACCGTAGACATGACCCCATTGGTTTGTATTGATGTTCAGATCTCAGGAAGCTTTAGAGTTTGTTTGCCCTTGTTGTTTCTGATGTAATACACATAAGCTGTTGCCTCACTGCAGAATAGTATGGAGTGCGGATGAAAGCAGAGAAAGAATTAAATTGTGAATGCATTCCCCGGCTTTTACTGCCATTTTCCGGCAGCATTCTACATTCCATTACCAGTAACATTTTAACTTACCAGAATAAGGGCATTAGAAGCATAGAATTAAGACATCAAAGAATACATTATCTTCTTCAGTTTTAGAACAAAGAAAAATATGAAAAGAAAATATTTCCAGTTTTCTTTTTAAGAATATTATTTGACCATTTGACTATATTTGTCCAACTTTGAATCATTGACTTTATAGTCAATGTCTCAAGTCTGAAAGAAAATCCTGACTATTAACGCTTTGATTACAAATAGGTTTTTAATAATTTTTCACCTGCTTTCTACAGACAAAATTTGTGACCAGATCAGCGATGCTATCCTTGATGCACATTTAAAGCAGGACCCTGATGCCAAAGTGGCTTGTGGTGAGTAAATACAGAATAAACTCTTGTCTACTGTCTGTTAGACCAGAACAAACTGACTAACTGACTAACTAACTAACTAGCTGGTGTATGGTGTATTGTGTAGACATTCCTCTCATTATGTTGTTTATCCTATGTATTAGAGACTGTCTGTAAGACTGGTATGGTGCTTCTGTGTGGTGAGATCACATCCAAGGCCAGTGTGGACTACCAGAAAATTGTGAGGGACACCATCAAAAAAATTGGTTATGATGACTCTGAGAAAGGTAAGAATACCCAGACAAACTGAGTTTCTTGTCATTTGGAAAAGTGTAATGTCTTGTTTGTGCGTAATTTCTATCTGACCTCAGGTTTTGACTACAAGACCTGCAATGTACTGGTGGCTATTGAGCAACAGTCTCCTGATATTGCACAGGGTGTACATATTGATCGGCATGAAGAGGACATTGGCGCTGGGGACCAGGTAAAACCTAGAAGGAGAATAACATTAGTGTAATAGTGAATTATGTATAGCAACAATGTTTGATCATTCTATAACATCTGCTTTGGCAGGGTCTGATGTTTGGTTATGCTTCCGATGAGACAGAGGAATGCATGCCTCTAACCATTGTCCTTGCCCACAAACTTAATGCCAAGATGGCTGAACTGCGTCACAATGGCACTATTCCTTGGCTTCGTCCAGATTCCAAAACACAGGTTAGAATAAAGCCTTATGGGAGATTTATTTGCAAATGTGGTTACATGGAAAACATCTTATCTGCTGAAATTGCCTTTCCTAAAGAGCAAGATAAGTGTTCTCTTAACATAACTGTGGTGAGAATGACTCTTAGAAGATGAAAAGGGATATTTGTACCTGCAGGCAGAGGTGGAAAGTAATGAATTACATTTACTCGCATTACTGTAATTGAGTAGATTTTTTGTGTACTTCTAC
>JAQQZT010000039.1:19990432-20004116 GCA_030068275.1 Clarias platycephalus | reverse complement strand
TGTGTGTGTGTGTGTGTGTGTGTGTGTGTGTGTGTGTGTGTGTGTGTGTGTGTGTGTGTTAACATTTGTGATGTGTACATGTGTAGAATCGGCCGCAGATGCTGGGAAAAAAAGCATCACACTTTGATGTCACTGACTGTGATGTAACTGTATATAATGTCACTCAATATAATGCCACACAGGAAAATATTAACCACTTTTCAGCATAAGTTTAAGGCATCATCATGGCGGATCCATTTGAGATATCAAAAATCTCTCTACATTTTTGCATCCTCAATGTCTTTAAATCACATAGGCCCGCTTTGGTGGTGATCGTATACTTTCCCTAGGAGGAGTATATCAAAATCCATTGGGTGTGTTTTAGCAAACGAGCCAAAATAACTGACTTCCTGTTGAGTTGAGACCATGACAGGCGAAAGTTGTTCAGCTCAAAATGTGTACCAAATTTCGTGTGTATATACTGTATGCAAGTGTGTATGAGCTAGGCAGTAAATTCTCATGTGAGGGCCCCTGAGGGCCCCGGGCCACACGACTTTCAGGCATCCTTATGGCAGCAGATTCCAACCTGTCTGTCAAATGTTGAGCTTGTTAAGACCCTCAAAAAGCCCAGAAAGTGGGGGGGGGAAATCCATAGGAAAACAAGAGGGTCCTGCCCTATAGTGCTTGGGCCCTAATGTTTTCCATTTGTGTGACAAGATTTAACCTTTATAAAAGTAATGATAACTTTTGTTCTACCTGACATATACAAAAACCCAAATACACAGTTTGAAGTTTAAATCCTTCCTGTTAACACACACCAGCAAGGCTTTCATATAAGCACTTTTTTATAGTCATTGACCTACAGTATACTGTGTTGCCGACATGTATCTTTGCCGCTTGGGTTTTAAGTTAGCAGCAGAAATCCAAAGGTAACATGTTTCGATTCTTCATTCAAATTAGCTTTAGTACACTAAACAGTTTCTTTATTGGGTTACATTATATGATTATTCTACAAGTACTGTCTGCTGTCATACTACCATAACTTTAACATACATACATACAGTACATTCATGCATACAGGAAGTATAAAAAGTAGAGTGAATGCCGAAAGCAGTTATCTACAGAAAGTAAGATGTTCCTTCTAATATTCACTCAGTCTGGGTTACGTTAAAAGACAGGCAGGAGGGAAAAAAACTTTTAGCAAAATTTATTACTGGATTTAAATACAATAGAACTATTATGTACAGAAGTTTTTATGCAATTTCTAGGTAAAATCTCACAAGTTCATAAGAAAAGAACAAGAAAAAAATGCAGATGAGATAAAGTTGTACTGTACCTCTCATTATCCAAATGATGTAAATTATCTTGCAGTGTGACTGGTTCAACAGGCGGTTTTACTCATAATGTGTGAGTCTGAATGAGGATGATGCTGAACATTTGAAAGACGACTTGAAGGGTTCCTTGGATTCAAGGAATGATTGAAGAATTTCACATAAAAGACATCGAAAAAAGGTGCTGAATGAGCCACAAAATAGCCGCTAAAAGACATAAAATTATGATGTTATGTTATATGTAGGTTATAATCTCTTCTATGAAGGAAAACTTTACTGCGCTAAGCAATAATAAGTCAGGACATTACATTTATTTTAAAGGAGAAATAACCCCTTAATGGACAGCTCATTCAAAGCCTAATTAATGACTAAATGCTATTTATTAATAAATACGACAATTACAGTACATTAGACATTTTATGCAAACTCTAATTGTAAAAAATGGTTTGCCAAAATTTTCATTCGGCTGCTCCCGTCAAGGGGTTACCACAGGAGACCATCTGATCTGCACAAAATGTTTGGTTCAAGTTTTATGTCGAATGCCCTTCCTAACGCAACCCTCCTATTTTTATCCGGGCATGGGCCAAACCTGGATCCTCAGATACCCAAACTAACAGCATAGAGTGTTAGCCGCCGTTAGAGCCCCAAAAAAAAAGCACTTGATGGCTATAGAAATTACTTTTTTCTTAGTTCCTTTTGCATCATAGTGCAGATGCAATAAGCTTTCATGATAGTATTGTGAAGGTTCCCAAAAAAACGCTGCAACCTGGCCAACAACTTGCAGCGTTGTAAAATAACTTCAAGTTGTACAACAACTGATGTTGTAAAAACATTTCAGTCAAATTCACTTCACATTAAGTATTAAGTCTGGTGATTGTTTAAGAGAAATTCGCTTTTAAAAGGTATAGTCAAACTACAGTACAAATTTTAAAGATTGCTGTGGGTTTAATTGTTCAATCCAAATCCAAATATAATCCAAATTTACCTTTCCCTCCATACCAGATACTTCTGATCTCTTTGTTTGCTAACAATAATAAGGCAATGGATCTGAAGCAAATTTAACAGAAATCAGTTCGTTTATTTGAAAGAACTCAGTGGTGAAATGTCACTACCTGAAAACCATGATTTTTTTGATTTTTTTTTTTTTTATAGTCTTGTTATTGGGCTCCATCAAATAACATTGTAGTTGTTGATGTAAACCACAACAAAACATTCTTTTACAGATCTCTGGACCAAAATCCCTTTCTTAATCTTTGCATCAGTTATTCTAAAAACATTTGTCTTAAATATTTTTTTTTTTAAACTTCACCTTCCTTGTTCATCACTCATGAAAAAGTCATGAATTATATGAGAAGCATAGACAAAAATATCTTCGTCAACAAGTGATTCATGTGTCATGTTTTTCTGTCCTATTCTGTTCCATTACTTGATATACAAGCTGCATTCCAAGCAGCAGAGCCACTACTTTTAGCGCTCCAGTGATATTCCGGTTGTACTTGGGGAACTTGATGTGCTTCAACAAGAGCGCGGGGTTGAATTACAGGTTATTTTTATGATCATATACACACAACCAAAAGCGTTCAAGTAGCAAACCCTTAGTTATCCAATGTAATAAATTCAGCATCCTCAGCACCTACATTGTCCATTTCAACAGGCTTTTTGCCTAACTAACTGAACTACTTACTGACTCACATCAGGGCAATAATCTATAAATCTACAGTATAACATATTTTGAGTATTAACCAAAAATTCATTTGCGTCAATGGTATTAAACCCCACCTAGATTTAAACGTGTACAAAATGCAGTTTGATCTAGTCTGGATCGTACACATTTTTATATGAAATGTTATATTTTTCTTTTTATTTCATATCCAAGAGGGCTTTGAATGTAAACAGACAGACTTAACAACCCTCAGTTTTTTCTTTAAGGCCACCTGAAGACCGTAATCTATTAGAAATCGTCCCTGAGCAATCATCACACTAAAGACGGAAATCATCTCTGCATGTAACAACATCCATTCAGGGTCCTTGTATTTGGTGTATACACAGCTGCTGCAAAGTCAGAGGCTGTCAAGTTGAGCAATGTGTGCTTTTAAATCATTTGTTTAGTCAAGTCTTTTGTGACAATTTTTTTGTAATTTAAGTCAGGTCAGGACCAGGGACAGGCTCAGAGTATTTTGGTAAACTGCGGTGTTTAGATGCTGTCTGTCCTACCACTTTCAAAAATTCACTTAGTTTTGTTGATGGTGAAATGACTGGCTGTCTTACGTCCCATGGTACTGTTATGTTTTTGTTTCCTTCTTGCTCTCTCTTTTGGATATGCTTTTGGATATACACACACACACACACACACAGTCAGGTTCATAGATTTTATAGTAAGATATTTTTTTAATCACCATCAAATTGCATTTGAAATGAAACACTGAATATGTAAGTGAAGTCAAGACTTTAGCTTTAATTCAAAGGGTCTGACAAAAGTGTGGCATTGACCTTTATTAAAATTTTCATATCTCCATTTTCTGAGGTTCATACATAATGAACAAATGGCTGAAATCAGTTGCATGGCCAATGTGGCTTGTTCCCTCGTTACTCCATGTCTAATCAAGCAGATAAAAGGCATGGAGGAGTATTACATTAGCATTTGGTAGCTGTTCACTCAAACTCTCAACATGTTTCTACTGTATGCACGTAAATGTATGCAACAAAACAAATCCATAAAAGAGATAGCAAAAACATCAGGAGTGGCCAATACAACAATCTGGAACATTGCTCAACCAGCTCAACAGCGACAAAAGGCCTGGAAGACCACAGAGGACTGCTATACTGGATGAGAAACCATTCACAACATCTGGCCAAGTCAAGAACACTCATGTGGAGGTAGGTGTGTCATTGTCAAAGTCTACAGTCAAGAGATGGCTTTAAGAAGTAAATACAGATGCTTCACAACAAGGAGTAAGCAACTAGTAACGCTCAAGAACAGAAAGTCCAGATTAGACTTTTCAAGAGACTTTTGCTGGATTCTTTGGAGTGATGAAACCAAATTTAACTTGTGCCAGAATGCTGTGAAGAGAAAAGTATGGAGAATGACCCAAAGCGTTTCACATCACCTGTGAAACCTGGTGGAGGCACAGGCTTGTTATGGCATAAGCAGACATGGCTGCCAATAGAACTGGATTACTGGTGTTTATTGAGGCCCTGACTGCTGACTGAAATTACCAGGATGAAGTTTATAGTGCTTTTGTCTCTTCTCAGATCCAGCCAAATGCTGCAAAACCAACTGCTGATGCATCTTGCTAATAGGTAATTACCCTAAACATGCAGTGAATGCTACCCAAGAGTTTCTCAAGGCAAAGAAATGGGATATTCCTCACTGACCGGGTGAGTCACCTGCTCTCAGCCCAATAGAGGATGCATTTCACTTACTAAAGATAAGATTGAAGGCAGAAAGCATTCTGTATATTTCACAAGCACATAAAACAAACAATGCAAATTGTTTACATTTCAGATTTCTGGACAGTATGACATGCCGTGTCCTCTAACTAATCACAGATAAGACTGAATTCTTGTAACCAATCTTAACACAGAAGGCAGGATTTATCAGAAGGATTATATTTACATCTTAATGCTAAAATTAGCTCATTGCTGTACTTATGCCTAAATATTTTAATGCAATCCAAAAAAAGACAAAAAGAAATTAGTCGTACTGCTGATCAGTCTCAATCTCAGCTGATCCTTCAATTCTTTGTTACTGTTGACCATTCATTCATTCCTGGATTATTAAAAGTATAGGGAAAAAAGTCTAAAAAGCATATAATATATATACCTAAAGGTTCATAAAGATAATACATAAACTTTTTTTCTTTATATTTTCTTTATTTTTGCTCAGCTTAAGGCAAATATACAGTACAATAAAACATCAAAAAACTATTTCACTCTTTGGTTTAATAAAAAGGCACAGGAAGATGCCTTTTAGTAGCCAGCATATCAGTTATTCTACCCAATATTTGTTTTCTATGTGTATTTGCACATCTGCATTGAATGTGTATATTTGTACTTGCTTTCTGTGTGCACGGATTCTGAATGTATTATCACTTTTTGCTCAGCAAAATGTTCTCTGACTGGGTTGAAGTTATACCTCAAAAAGTGAATCAGGTTAAGACAACAGACAGCCATGTCCTCATATTGTCATCACTAGCAAATCAAGGTAAAGGATCCTCCTGATATTCTCCCTGTGCTGGACAGAGCAATCGCATATCCTACAGCTACTGCACATTTAGAGCCATTAACAGGGAAACTGTTACATGGAACACACAGACCACAAATCAGGTGTAATACTTAGAGTCCACTAGTAAAATGACAAATGTGCTTTAAGCATTTGCCAGTTTTACTGTAAATTGTTCACACATCAATTAATACTTGATCAATTGAACTTTATTCAAAGCACAGACTCCAAGCTGGTGTAACAGATTTTCCTGAGGATTTGACTAGAAACTGAAACAAGCACAACAGGACGCACTGAATTAGATTTACACCTTGCCTTTGGCTGATAGAGACACGTGAAGCAAATTATACATATATTTTATAAATGTAACTACAGAATGGGTAAAAGGATTTCTGTTTAAGGCCACTTAAATTAGCATCCAACATAAAAATTAACAGTATGTAATAGATGATATCTATCGCAAAAAGGTCTTTTTGTGGAAGAGACTTGTAGTCCTGCTGCAAGTCATACTATCAACAGATCATATTTTATGACATTTGTGCACTTATGATCACAATACACCACAATCAACCAATTTTCAAGGGTGTGAAACTCAAAGAAAATTATGTCTGATTAATGAAACGGAAATCTTCAACGATCAAAGTAATGTATAGGAACAGCATCTGGAGGATCTGCTGAGTGGAATCTGTTCTTCTTAAACTGCAGCTGGTTCAGAGACAAACTGGGAGAAAAAAATGTAAACAGACCTTCAATCAAGTCAAATACCAATCAAACATCCCAAACAATATGTTTCGGTATACTGGCCTGAGGCACAGAGATGAGCAAGAATATAATCACATTTATAAACCGACAAGTCAAATATACAGCAAATATGGGAACGCTCTGCATTAATGTAAAGTTAACTTTTGCTGGCCTTATCGGCATTCCTTAGACAACATTAAAAATACAAAATAAAGTAGTTTTGAAACCTTGGACAATGTCCTTGACAGTATGATAAACAACATAGAATTAGAGATTATTAATGATATCCATTAGACATCTTTGTTTGGCCCCGTTTCATAAGGCACAATGGTATCGATAGTCGCCCTGAACAGAATATTTAACGAGCAAAATGCAAAAAGCACCTGTGTTTGAGAATATCAAACATAACTAAAAGGCATAGATATAAGCGATGTGGTTGAATATAAAAGGCAAAAATAAACTCCATAGTTTGTTAAACATTTCTGGCTTTGTCATGAAACAACTAGGGCTAGCACAGTATTGTCTCGAAGTCCAGTCGAGCTTGAAGTAATGAGTTATTGACCGATATCTTTGTTAAATTATAACAGATCGCGTTTTCACACTTCCAATGTCATGAACATTCACAAAGCATCAACACATACTGCATAAGTCCATATAGTCCAACACTGTTTCTTGAAGCATTACAGTCATTTCTTTTATGGGCTACAAATGAGTGACACTGAAGTTGGACAATTATTTGGTCTCAACGATGTGCAAAAATATGTGCAAAGTCCTTTGGCAAAAGTTAGCTCAGATTAACAACAGAAGTAGGCCAGGATTCCCCTGCTGAGCTAGTCTTTTCCTCTGCACCCTACTGTAGATGTATGTGTATAAGGAACTGGAAAAGAGAGAGAGAGAGAGTAGCAAGGACAGTCCTGTGCCATCTCTCCCTCTATGAGGTTAAAGCATGGACATATTCTCAGGCTGGTGCGGATTAGTTCCACTAAGAGATTCCATTTTGTGGTCTTGGCTGTTGCTACCTAGTGCTCCTCCTCTGGCCAGGACCATCATGGTGTTGCTGGAGATACTGGCAAACTCAAAAGCAAACGTGCCATAAAACAGCATGATGATGACACAGAAGACCCACTCGAAGATGGCTGAGGCATGCTGCAGGACAAAACTCTCCTGCACAAAAAAAACCCCACCTTGGGGACAACTGAGTTAAGGAATTGTCACAATGAAAAGAAATCCCACATACCTTAAAAATGCATAACTTACAATGTAACATTATTGGAATAAATACTTTTACACTAGCATTCACTTTATTAGGAACATCTGTGCATTCATACAGCTGCCCCATCAGTCAATCATGTGTCAGACACCTGACCATCACACTAATATGTATTGACTGAAAGCACAAAATTGTCTATGAGTATAATCATCAAATGCCTACAAAGCTTTGGCCATATAGAGTATTACATCAGATATATACAAGGGGTGTTCAAGTCAAACCGGGACTGTGAATGAAGATGAATTGATTGACATTTTCAGAATACTTTAAGCACAGTACAGTTATGAGACTCTTAACCGTAATAAAACATTTCAATTGTGCAAACATTTTAATGAATGCTGTACATCAATAAATAACAATCCTAGACGAGGTGGCTCGGAGTCCAGTGCAAGGTCTGTTGTTCTGTTATATGCAGTTTTTCCCGTGAACATTCGGCAAGCGGAATGCCTGACCATTGAAAATCGACGGATAACTTGACGCCAACTTGTAGAAAACACTCATTGGTTTGTGGAAACTGTACACACAATCATTCATGAGCACACGCTTGCAGGAACTTGGCTGGACGTTATTGCCACATCCCCTACAGTCCTGACTTCCCTCCAAGCCATTCTGACATGTTTAGGACATTAAAGGAATTCCTTGGAGGCCAGCTTTTTAGACATGAAGCAGGGAGTATGATCATGGCTCCAGCCTACTGAGAAGACCTTCTACCTTGATGGCATACAAGCACTAGTAAAACACTATGAAACACATTATAGTATGTGTAATAAATATAAAGAAATAAAGGATGCTTTTAATTCTCATGACTCTAATGCTATTCTGCACAATCAAAAATCCTGGTTTGAACTAAACACCCCTTGTAGTTATACAGACAATTCTATAGCAGAGAAGGATACTGAGCACCAGGGCTATGAACGCCAGCAGGGTCATGATGAGACGCAGATGGCCCACACTGTACTCACCCTGAGTCTTGGCCAGTCTATAAGTGAGTGCAGACTGAACGCTCACAAACAGCATGCTGGTAGGAAAGGCCACGCCGGCCCCAACATAATGCAACACCTTTGCGTTATCTACCTGGAACACACAAGATAATACATTGCAGAAGTTTTTCTTTGAAATTAAAGATTCGAATCATTATAATGGTGCAGCACAGAAGAACAGAGACAAATACTGTACATATGATGGCTTTAAACCTATAGCAATGTTACAGTTCCTATCTGTGCGTATAGTGCATGACAAAAACTATACTGAACTGAATTGTACTGAGCACAGCACTGAAAGGTCAAATTACTCCAAAAACTTTACACAGTCAACCCAGCTTTACTATTACAATTGCATTTGCTTTAATTAAAAAGATAATCATGTATTATTTAAAACACACTGTATACTACTCAATTAAAATGTATAATGAAATCTTTCTTACATTTGCTGTAATCAAATGTAAGAGTCTGAATTGTGAATCTCACACAATTCAGGTTTTCTTTTTTCTTATTTTTTTTTAACAAACAAATGCTTAAATAATTGAAAATATTGAGCAGAATATTAACATTAACATTAAGAAAATAAAATGAGAGACTCTACTCTTTAACTACTTGAATTGATTTTCCTGTTCAACAGGTATTGATATAAGCATCAATACATCACATGACCACCTGCACTCGCCCTACACACACTAATGTGGAAAAAAAAAATAGTATTTTCATCTGTGTATGTTGTGTCATGGTGGCATCATGTCCTGGTGAACAGTTTAAGTTAGCTTTCAGCATTATTTAGGTTCTGTGGTTTATGTGAGGCAGAGACGGTTAAAAATAGCCTTCATATAAAGTTCCCAAGTGACGTGCAAGCAGTTTTTCCCAAAAGTATGTTAAAAGCAGCATGCAGCGCAAGAGGTAATTACAGCATGGACAGACTTCTCTGGAAGTTATTTTCAGTGCTCAGTACACAAAGCTGTGGTATGGAAACAAACCCAGTGAGTACATTTCAAACAAGTCTGTATGGGCTGATTATGAAAGTTCAACAAGCGCCTATAGAGCCGTATGATAACTATACGCTATCTATATATGTTGAAATGCCAAGCAGATGAAGTCGATGCCTTTAAGGCACAGAAATGTGGCGTTAACTTTAAGTCAGCAATCTATGCTCAGATAACTTTTGAGCCGCAGGTCCATGAGCTTTCGTTAACCTCGCCAGCAGAGAGCAGCAGAGCTCACTTATTTCTTTTGATCTTTCTACTACATAACTTGGCTCATGCTAGGCTTTACAAAGAACTACTCCTACAGCTTAAACTCTCTAACCCATAACTGTAAATGGTGCTAAATCCCGAAAGAACTGCGCATGTCTTCTGAGTTTATTTACACATTACTGGATATCTTCTGCTACTGAGCTTCCAAAAGAAGCTTACACATCTACAGTATGTGTTCAGTTGGTCCCAGCCACATTTCACAAGCCATGAGTTCCTCTTAAAAAAGTTGCACTGAGCAGACCTGATATGAGGTTTCGTTTTAACATGGAAGGAAGTGACTCATAAATAAGCCGTCTTACTAAGTCTAAAAAGGCTTTTTTGTACATTGATAAATAAAATCTAGACAGTCTCATCCCATGTTGCAGAACAAGCTGGATTAATTTGCTGGTTTTATTCAAAGTGGATCTAGAGGGATATATAAACGTAACGTACTGTACTACACAAACTTACACAAAAAAATCCTGTCAGGAAAGTATGCTTTATGTAGATGTTTATCTATCTTGTTAGTAACAAAGAAGGGGGGGAATCTGCAGTATGTTTTAAAAAGCTATAAATGTCACTAATGATGGTGGAGAATGTGCAACGTGGCATTGTTTTCATAACATGCACAGGCAGGTTTGTTAAAGTCTGCAGTTCCTCACACCTTGCACACCTGTACCTACACACATCCCATCTCTTCTCAGTTCCTTTTCCCCTTTTTAAGGATAATGGAGGAATGTCTATTTATAAATGTTTGGTAAAAGTACAGACAAAAGGATCTATTATATAACGTTCCCTTAAGGAATAACACATATCACGTGTTTGGTGACTGAAGTTAACGAGTTGGCTATACTGACATCCTGCATGGCGAGCATCTAAGTGGAATGCTCGAAAAGTACACGCAGGCTGGATGATGAGATGCAGATGTGGTGTCCAGAATTCGTATTCCCGCTCTGGCTTGCGTGTCTGTTCGATGTTTCTCATTCCAAACTCAACACAGACACACGCAGCACCTATGACTCATTCAAGCACAGAGTAAATTCCCCTATTTCGTAACAAATGATACTAAAACGAAATCATGTATTTTGTTTTCATTCCGTCAGATGGCAATCTAGAGTCTATCTATTCACCAGGTTATTAGGACACAATAGTTCAATTCTTCAAAATAAATCCTAACTAGGGTTGTATACAGTAAGTCCTTTTAAAGCTCAACTCAGAAATAAGGCTTTGTCAAAACTTTATGGGAACAAAATGATTCCCAGGAATCAGCTTAAATTCTATGAAGAGGTTAGGGGGTGGAGGGTTATTTGGCAGCTGGAATCTCTACTCACATTTCAGTCTGTGTTAATAGACCTTGCACTGGACCACTATATGGCAGGTAGTAGTCACGTGAACAGACGCGTAAGCGGAGACTGGTTGTGTACACATATCCCTCTTAAAGGTCTCTGTGTGGAAGAGTTCCCACACAAACACACATTCAGACTTAATGGTTTGCAGACTTCATGTATTCCAACCAAACATGGAACTCTTGTGCTTGGCACAGAGTGCTGCTTTCCACACGTAGAGACATCAATGCAAATAAGAGATTTTAATGTCCTGGAGACACACAAGGCTGCAGTAATCATTCCCAAAATGAAACACAATCTTTGAACGTGTCAAGCAGTACAAATGCAGAATCTCTAAATATTTAAATAAGACCAAATTAGCACTAAGGGAATATCATAAAAACAGCAATGTAAATAAAAGACTGACTGAGGAAGAAATGTGCCAGAGTCTTCTCCTGCAAATACAGGGATACACACAGACTTTCAATTAGTATACCGTCTCAGACAACCGGTTGATGAATTTTTATAGTTAGGACGTGGACGGTTATACCATGAGAAGGAGAACTTGCTCTCCCCTTCTGTCTCTATGGCAACTGGCCCATAAAAATGTCTGACTGGTGCCCTATTGGCCGACCTCCCTGCATTGCTTGCAAGCTGGGCACTCAGCCAAGTGTCCAAACATTACAGCTGCCTAAAACTCTATCACTAAAGAGCCAACACTGATTCATGAATAATTGTAGATAGATTCTCGATCGCCCAAAAGGATTATGGAGTCTCTTATGAATCTGTGAACAACAGCTTTGATTTAACAGTCCTGGAGAAAAGGGAAAACAACAACAACAACAACAACAACAACCACAAAGGCAGAAATACGGTAAGACGGAGTAGAGCATCATCTCAGCTAAGGGAAAGAATAATAGCTACAGGGGTAGAGTATAAGAAGCACCGAACACTTTCTCGCATACAAGTGTATGCGTAAGCACAATCTAAAACAAAGCAGCAGACTAGTAATAGATTCCCTACTAATGGATTAAAGTGTAACACATTAAACAGGACAGCTGCATTCATCTACACCAATTAGGTCTTTTTGTTCTTCCAGTGGCGCATAAACATCTAGCCACATTTAACACAATATGTACAATACACAGTCGGGGTACACAGAGACCTTTAGATGAACAGGTACTCAAACTTCAACAAAAGATTAAGCCTCGTCCACACACAAACTCTGTTTTAGGTCACTGAAATATGGACCTTTTGGAAAACTCCTTACAGGTGGAAGCTATTTAGAAAATTAATTTTCAGTGTGGTTTTTGGCTTGTAAGAGAATGAGTCTGTGTTCGATGTCAAAATTAGATACTTGGTTCAAAATTTTTTCAGGGTTCTAATTGGCCAAAATGGCTTTAGGTTAGGGTTTTATCCCAACCTGTTGGTTTAACTTGCCTTGACATGCACGTTTTCCTTTGAGAACTAAGGAAGATGAATATACGCATGTACAAGCGGCACGATGATTCAGTGGTTAGAACTGTCACCTTGCACCGCAGGGTCAAGGTTTAATTCCCACCTTGAAGTCTTGTAGTTTGCATGTTCTCCCTGTGCTTGGTGGGTTTCCTCCAGGTACTCTGGTTTCCTCCCACAATCCAAAGACATGCAGATTAGGCTAACTGCTGTTCCCAAATTGCCCTTAGTGTGTGAATGATCGTGTGAATGTTGACCGGAGGTCCTACCAAGGTTGCAAAAAATGGAAATAAATACAATGGTCACCATTGGCCTCCACAATCCCTAGTTGGACTACAGAGGTTCCTAGGTGGATATATAGATGGATACCCATGTGCATGAGAACTAGGCCTAAGATTTTAAAACTTTACATACATAACCTGCAGTATAATAACAATTCAAGCTACAGATTAAAATCATGGAATGCAGTTTGTTGCTATGCACCACACCTACAGTAAACATGAGCAAATCAACTGAAGGTTTTACAATTGAGATCCCTAAATATTAGAATACTGACATGTTATTTTAACTGTCTACCAAGGTACTTTATAGGAGTTGAAAGTAGATTTTAAAAAAAGTACACACTTTCCGTTTTACCACTTACATCCAAATCAGGTGAATGTTAGCAAACTGACATGTCAAGTCGAACGCTCTTCTGTTGCGCCGCACACTGACACTCACTCACTCATCATCTCTACTGCTTTATCCTGTATACCCAATGTTCAAATATTCACAGATCTCACTGCACATACAGATTTTAGAAGATGTTTTAGAACAAACATGAAGTACCTGCTAGTAGTTGATGTTTTAATACTACAAAACCTGACAGATTGGCAAGTTTGACCAGCACATTTGACAATTGCACATTTGTAATTATCAAATTAAAATTTTATTCGTCATATACACAGTCATACACAGTACGATATGCAGTGAAATGCTTATACGACCGCCTGTGACCTTAATTTTTTTTTAAACAATTAACAAGAAATAAGAATGAGAAATAGAAAAGAGGCAATAAATAAATAAATTGTCACGCTCTCAGCGCACCGCGCTGATCAAAGACCGCTTCCGCCTGTTGACATTTCCTTTCTCACGCTGTCA
>JAQQZT010000039.1:19939952-19956290 GCA_030068275.1 Clarias platycephalus | reverse complement strand
CCTTCTACCGATATATTCACAATCTCTCCTCTGAACATGTCCAAACCACCTCAATCTGGCCTCTCTGACTTTATCTCTTTATGAACTGTGGAACAATATTTTTGAATATTGAGATTTTTCTTCATAGAAGGACAAGAACCAATTTTACACAATTTTTATTGTGTAAAAGTAATAAAGCATTCATTTCCATGAGATTTTGTAGATGTTCATGTTAAGAAATGCTCTGACATGCCAGTCATCCTGAACCAGCTCCAGGCATGAAAATAAATCTGTCAGTTTTATTGTCAATCAGCAGAGAGAGCATGAGCACATGAAGCAAGCCGAAGTGTTTAGTGAAGTCAGTTGATTAATTCACATTTTACCTACTCAGCTGAAGTTTTTTGGCTAGAGATGTAAAGATAGCATGCAGTTTTTTTTTAACAGGGACTGTGTATTTCTACACATTTTTCATTTCAAGGTGTCAGGTAGGAATAGATTATCTATAAGGCCGGCCTTATAGATATTCAAACCTTTGGTTAGGCAAATAGAAAATAGAAGAGTTTATGCACATATTCCATCTCTTTGTACTACTATCACACAGCATGATCCACTGGTCTTGCGAATTTTCGCAGCTAGCGATTATGCCAAGCTAGATACATAAATACACAAATTAGATAATATACAGAGAATATAGAGGAGTTAGAAATACTGGTTTTATAAAGACATAAAACATATGATTGCAGTTACCAGGCTAAAGAGTCTGTTCATAAAGTATCTCATAAGCTCAGAAACAATATGGGCGGCACAGTGGTGTAGTGGGTAGCACTGTCGCCTTGGACCTAATGTGTGAATGAGCAGGTGTGTGTGTGTGTGTGTGTGGATATGTGTGTGCGTGCCCGGCAATGGATTGGCATCCTGTCCAGGGTGTACCCGGCCTCATCCCCTAGGACTCCAGGCCCCCGGTAACTCTGTACGTGATAAAGCAGTATACAGTAGGCAGATGAAAATGGCCTAGCGACGCCCATGTTCATAACAATAACTGTAAAATCATGACATGGTTTAGCAGACAAAGGAAAGCATAGCACAGATTGGCAACCAAAATAAACCACAAACATGAACACTAAAACTGTGATCATAAATTTTTTTGTTTGGCCCTAGCATTTACACAAAGCCAACGTGATTCGTAATCAAGGGATTAGATCTTCATTAGACTATCGAATCGAATTAATCAGTTTTGTGCATTGCCATGTTCAGTCTGATTACACCAATGTGTACTCTCTAACTTGCCAAACAGCTATATTTCGTATTTCTTAAAGTATTAAAACTTCGAGTAAGTACTGACGTTGTGTGACTTGTGATGCCGATTGGTTAAATGTAGTGACTCATACCTAGATTGTACGAAAGGAACTGGACATACCATCAGTGACGTCATATACCTGTGACGCTCAGCTGTGGGAGCTCTGGGCGTCGCCATCTTGGCAGGAGACTTCGCCTAACCCCGGGTTATTCCATAAATGGGCAAATGGGCGGAGCGAACCGAGTCAGGCTGTTGCCTGGAACTTGCCTACTATACTATACTTGCCTACACCACACAAGGTAGCGAGCCAAATGCTATGTTGGCTGACATTAATTTACCTGCTAATGTATTTGATTGAACTCCGTAATTCATACCCAATATGCCGTTCCGCATCAACTCCCACATTTCTTGCGGTAAGTTTAAAATAGTTAGCTGGTTAGCTAAAGTGATACAAATCAGACAGCTAGTTGACACCTGAAATGCAGCTGTCGCTCAAATTCCCTACCTATGTATCACTTTATGGCTTGTGAATATATAAACACACAAGATATAAGCTGATGAGTGTAACACACTCACCGCGTTGGCATGAATAGGAAATCCGGCTAAATAAACATTTCTATTACGGTCATTTTAATATATGGCTTCATGATTGACTCTAACTAGTGCACGTTCTAGGAACTGTACGTGTTGCCACTTCCGCATTGGACTCGTTATTCAGAACCGGAAGTTTCCTTACATTTTTCTCCCCGTCGACCTTGCGCACCACGTCAATCCAGTAGGTGGCAATAATGCACCAGTTGGTTATAAACTCGGAAAGAGGAACGATGTCACCCTCACATTGTTTTGGCTTTAATACAAAAGCTGTTTCTGTAGTGATTGCGATTTTAGACCATTTAACGTTTGCAAGTTTACCCAAATAATAAAAAAAAGTTTGAATCATTCTGAACTGAAAACTGACCCATAGAGTCAAATGACAAAAAAAAAAGATTAACAAAAAGATTGACTAAATTGCAATCATTCTCTTTCACAAATCATTAAAGACTACAGCACCTGCAAAATGTGTTCTTATGACTCAAATAGGAAATTACTAAGATTTTGTACACTTCAATCTAGTTGAAACATTGCATTAATGCAAGACAAAAACAAACTGCAGCTCAGGCAAATAAACAAATTAATAAATTACTAAACCATTCTTTAACCCAGCTCTGTTTAGAAATCTGGATGAACAAACATTTCCTGTGATAGAACCAACCACTCTTTGAACAGAAAAAAAAATCTTAAAACATCAGAAGAGACTTCCTCACTAGAGATGTTACAAAACAGCTGTTTAAAGTGAGAATTAATATACACACAAAAAAGGCAAACAAACAAAAAGGTAGTCAAGAACCTTTATTCATCCATATGTGTGCCACTCAAAGATGGAGCAAAGACATGGAACAAGATCTGACCACTTAAGAGGGCAATGAAAATATGGATCAAAGGCATTGTAACTTCTTTTTTTTTTTTACCTTTAGCTTTTTTCTACAATGAGACCAGCTGATGGACAGAGAAATTAAAAGACAGCGGTAACAGCATAAACATATATTCATATACAGAAAAGCAAAACGGAAATTGCCTAAAGTCAAAAGTAAAATATGTTGGTTAGTATGCAAACAGAGGGAGAAGAGCCAAACCTTTTTTTTTTTTTCTATTACAGCTCAACATACATTTCTACACAGCATGCAGTAAGGCACCTATCTAACACAATGAAAAAGCCTATGCTATGAGTTGAAGCACAATTATTCAAATAAAAAGGAAAGAAAAGAAAGTTCAATATAATGTTCACGCCGATAAAAACAGTATTCCTCTTGTCCCTTTCAGATAACCCAAACCATATTAAAAAAATACATCAGTATGTAAAAGATCTTCCCCCATACACAGTACTTTAAGTAGAAAGTGTATCTTCATGGAATTTTGCAAGAAATGAATCAACAAGCTATTTCATTGTACTGATAATTACACACAATCTATTACACTAAATTTTGATAATTTGCTGCATACCCAGAATATAAGTTAACTACAGATTATATATATGGATGTCTGAACTATTCCTAGAGCAATGTTAGGTTTGAACGCAAATATGCACAATTTACCCATTAGTAACAAGTTGTAGAGTACCAAAGGGAACTAAATTAAGCAATGCTTTAGAGGGAACATTTAGATCAAATTACACTGTGTATACAATGATTTATAATCTGTCAAACTAAACATTCTGAAGTCAGTCTGTAAATCAGACCATTCAAACAGAACGACGAAAGTCGCCACTCTTGACGAGTTCAACCTGCCTGCTGCTCATCTGAGACAAAGCTCCCTGACCCCAAGCTCATCATTGAATGTATGCTACAAGTTAACTCTCCTGTTCAGGTAATTAGCCCCCTGATCAACCAATTTTAACTGCTGCTGAAATGTTGTAACTTTAAACATTTTTATGCATACTTGCACTGTTGCTAACAGTTTGCTTGGAGCCAGTTAACCTGTCAAGCACTGTCCTAATGTCAAAATAAAGATGTCTGGATAGACTGGGTCATACAAAAATGCTTAATGTGTAAAAGAACTGCACACGCATCTATACATATGTATATAAAAATCAACACTTATTTACAAACGATAGTAATCTGGACAGGCCATGAAGACACAATGGGTAAAGATACATGGACTTTGTATGGTGGTGGGTTCCTCCAGTCACTCAATTTTTAATTTACTTGGTCACCAATATTTCTAAAGCTCACAACAGGATCTGCGATTATCCAGCCAATTTGTTTCCCCGGAGAATGAGCAAGTACGAAACTGGCCTGGTCATTAAGCATGAAATTGCTACATCATACAGATGTCAAATTAAAGGCAGCAAGATTTATACGCACATTGAGCAGGGTCAGTGTTAATCATACCAGGTGTTGAAATTCATCGCTCTTAAAAAGTAAAGGACTTAACCAGAAGATCTTTTTTTTTTTTTTTTTTTTTAATATAGCTTCAAGGTCTGTTATATAGGCCCAGAATAAACATTAGATTTTTCTTTTATCCTAGTTCTTTGAAAACAAAAATGAATTGAGGTTGGCCTGAAACATAGCTGGGGCAAACTGTAAAATACCACTGCCACCTATCAGTGGGCTTACTGATCAATGTGAATTCTGTGGTGCCTTGAGAGTGAAGAGGAGTGATTGAAACCTTTTCCACACTGAGAACACCTGTATGGTTTCTCACTCTGCAGAATCCTCTGTTTCAGGATAGTAGTAGGAGGGAATCCCTTTCCTGTAGGAATAGCACTATAAGAGGTCTTCTCGTCCAAATGAACACGCTGGTGTCTTGCAAGAGAAGAAGAATGATTAAACCTCTTGCCACAATGGGCACAAGTGTAGGTTTTCCCATCTGAATGAGTTCTCTGGTGCCTGGACAGAGATGAAGAGTGATTGAAGCTCTTCTCACAGTGGTTGCAGCTGTATGGCTTTTCACCTGTGTGCATGCCCCTCTTCATCGGAGTGTCAAAGGGGAACTCCTTATCAGGCTGGGCATACATTTTGGCCTCAAGGTGGACTTTGTGGTGCCGTGACAGAGACGAGGAGTGATTGAAACCTTTGTCACACTGAGAGCATCGGTAGGGCTTGCCACCCTGGTGCACCAGCTGGTGCTTCTTCAAGTGGCGTTTTCTTACAAAGCTCTTCCTGCACTGGTTGCACTTATAGGGTTTCTCACCAGAGTGGATTTGCTGGTGTTCTCTTAAAGTGGCTGCTGCAGCGAAACACTTGCCACACTGGGAGCATCGATGGGGCTTGTCACCAGCATGGGTCTTCTGATGTTGTTTTAAATTGGAAGCAGTAGCAAAGCCTTTCCCACACTGAGGGCAGGTAAACGGCTTCTCTCGAGCATGCAGCTCTTGATGTTTCTTTAGATGGCGCCTGCGGACAAAACTCTTCCGGCACTGAGTACATTTGTAGGGTTTGTCATCAGAATGCATTTTCATGTGCTCTCTGAGTGTGATGGCTGCAGCAAAGCTCTTCCCGCATTCAGAGCATCTGTGTGGCTTTTCAGGGGAGTGCATCATCTGATGAGGTTTGAGGTTGAATGCGTCAATCACCCCTTTACCAACCAGCTCCACACCGGTGGCGGCGTAGCCCTTCTCCTTCATGTGTAGTTTCATGTGCCCCATCAGACTAGTTTCCACTGCAAAGCTCTCACCACACTGGATACAAATGTAAGGATGGGTCGCTTTGTGCATTTCGAAGTGTTGATGTAGATCGTTGATGCTGCCAAATATCTCCCCGCACTCGTTGCACTGAAGACCCTGGGCTTCGTGGATGATGACACCATTCTCCGATTCCACCGTCAGCTCTCCTCCATGGTCTGACTCAACCTTCACTACATGCTCCGCAGCTCCACCCATATCTGCCTTCAACAGTACCTCACCAAGCAAAGCCTCGTTGTACTGCGGATCATGATGCTCGGATTTAATGTAGTCGTGGTCCGTCTCCGTTACGGCGTCCACACAGGCCACAGCCCCAAGATCTCCATGAATAGCTTCAAGGTCAAGCCTCTTGTCCTCTTGGGTCATAATCTCAGTTTCCGCTGCATAGTGCAAGTCACCGACTTGCGTGTGAGTTATGACACACTCAGACCCCAGCGTGTCAAGGCCTGGTGTGTCACACTCAGTCTCTGACTCAGCCATCAGGACACACTCCAGCCTGACGACTTCCGTCTTCCCGTTTAAGTGAAACTTAGCGCTGCTCTAGGAGCACCGCTTTCTCAGAACGAAGAAATGCTTGGGACCTTTCGGGTCAGCACGAGCCAGGGGGGGATCTGGCCTGTTGGGATGACAATAAAACACAAACTTACAAATGCTTCCTGCACACAAAAGACACAAGTGAAAAATAAATGATCAGGATCATTCCTGAGCAATCCTCACATGAAGCTCTTAATTAAGACTTTTGTATAGTGCTCTGGTTGAACCTGTAAAACAGAAGATTACTGCAGTCTGCTTGAGCATCAGGCTACTATGGTGTTAATGGACACAAACACTACATTTTAAACAAAAACTACTGGTAACAAAGACATATTTCATATATAAAACAAAAGTTAGAAGCTATGAAGCACAACAAAAACACAACAAGGCTACCTGGATATTACCATTACGCTAGTTAGCAAATGTCTGTTTTGCTAAAACGGGCTAGTGTTAGCCGAGAGTTATTTTTGAGCTAACTTAGCTGGCTAGGTGTACCTGTTACAGCAAAGTCCAAAGAAACCTTAGAAGTCTTAGCTTGTTTATAATCATCTACAAAACACAAGACAATACAGAATAGATATTTAACATTCTTTATGATTTACGGCAGGAAACCTTGCAGCATTTACCTTCTGTATAAACAGTAAACATACAGGGCTGCCATTGTTGGCTAAGTTAGCTGGCTAAATAGCTTGGCTAGTTAGCTTCCTGAAGCACAAAATATCAGCTAACTAGCTGGCTAACTAGCAGCTTGGCTAGAACATAAATCTGATTTTATATTTCAACACCTACACCGCTTAAACTCAGCGCTGTGTTTGATCTTGTTTCTCGGTACCGTGGTTAGATCTTGAAGCGACCAGCTCTGACTCAGACTCTTGAGAGAATTACGACGCGGTGGGCATCTTGTGCAGCTCAGACTGGAAGAGCTAACCTAGCTCTAAAATGGCCGCCGCTAGCTTCCGCCCTCACAGAGCTGCGCCACTCGGGCTACAGCGCAGCTATCGCCATGGAAAACAACATACACATACCCAGCTTGGGACTGGGGAGGAAAATACACTACAACGGTTAATAATCAGCTAAACACAGAATCACGAGTGTTTAAAAAGCATTTCTATTAAAATGGCTAACTGAGTGCCAAACCAGCCTACGAAAAGCCCGGGAAAGGCGGCCCCCATCTTACATAACCGCCAGCGCAACGGCGCGCGCCCTTTGTGCTCAAAAAGAGCCGTAAAATACCCGAAAGCGGTTAAGTATTCCTCGCTGCTAGGAGCTAAACACCGCTCTCAGTCTGAGGTGATAATGCTACAGCTAGCCGGCGAAATACAGTAGTAAAAGAGCAAATTCTTTGCTCGAAGAAACATGGCCTTCCGTCCTGCTAATCCACATCGCTACCTCCAGCGCACTGACACGCTACCGCCATTAAACACTGTGACGTTTACAGCTCACACACACCGCCGCGGTGCTCAGCTACGGATTCTTAAAACCTGCTGAATTATCAGCACCATAAAACCGAGTATAATAAAGTAACGTTTGATCGCGTGAACCGGGTTCCAGCTTAAGACAAATAAGTCATTATAGCACGCTAGTTAGCCGCTTAGCTGGCTAGGCTCACTTGTAAAGTTTAACCCGAAACCGTGGATTAATTGAAATACGCAAAATAATCTACAAATTTTTTTAGTGCAAAAACGATTCGTAGACTTCCCAACCTGTTTGTCGATTGATTGAGTCAAAGAATTAAGCGCAATATGCAGGCTTTTTGGTGGTAGTCGACGGCCTGGAGATCTCGGCTTGTTTGCGTGCTCTCGGCTCGCCTGCGCTCTCAAACTCGCACTCTCCGTCCGCACGAGCGCTCGCTCCTCACACTTTCTGGCGCCAAGTGCGTTTAAGCGCATGAGCAAAAAGACGATCCGCAGCTCACATGCGCACTACTGCCCCAAAGCGGACCGGCGCGAGTCTGGTCCTCCTCAAAGCAAAAACCGTACAGATGGGGCCCAAAAATGTCTACACACGTCAACATGACCAATATTCAGTATATAACTCTCTTCTGACGGTAACATTAACGATGGTGCAACTACTGACATCTTTAGAGGAAACATAATATTACACACTGTTGCCGTAATTCAAATTGAGTTAAATAAAAAGGCATAGATCACTAATGAAAAACTTCATCCCATACTTCATGTTCCACTCGTGCTATCATACCGACATGCCATATCTTATTATATTGCACATTCTTATACATTTTTATATTTTTCTATTGCAACTTTTGTGAATTGTATATTGTAAATTTGTACACTTACCCTATATATTTAAATGTTATATTTATATCATGAATAAACATAAATTGACACTGTGGAATTTTTCCTGTTGCAGTAAAATCCATCTATCTTTCTGTCTTTCCACTACCTTTATTGATTTTAGGACATTAACAGTCGTGTAAGCATTTCACTGCACAGTTTTAGTTTTTTCCCTCCTCATAGCTGTTTGTTTAACCTGCTGCTGTAACACAATAAAGTGTATAAAAAGTGTATAAAAATATTTTAACATACGCTGCATTGTATTATTATCAACGTTTTGAATTTTATATATAAAACTATATATATATATGTTCTATTATTCCCATGCTCGTTTTGCACAATACCATTAGTTTTTTTGTTGTTTGTTTTTTTTTACTGCTAGGTGATCCTAAACTTACCTTATATATCACTAGAGTTGTCGTACAGCGCACGGGACGGTGTGTTTGCTACGGTCTGTGTTTCCACTGCAGCCACAATGAGGCGCCTTTTCCCCACTGTTATGTCATAGACTTGCTACACGTAGGTATCGCGTTGCCCGCTGCCTTTTACGTCAACGCGTCCGCCATATTGGCCTTGGCAAGATTGTGCCGTAATCAGACACGCGTAAAAGAGGAGGTTGTGTTAAACATTACAGCGTTAACGTCTCTCCACTGATTCCAGTGAATCGTTTTTATATTCAAGGCTACATGATATACCTGTAGTACGAAACACAACACAGCTACTTAGAATCTCGACAGATGTATTAATTATATTACTATATTATACTACTTATACTATTATGTTTATCTGTTTACTATTTTTTTTTTTTTGTATTACACTACTATTTAAATCTAATAATATTTATTATATTACTGACATACAGTTATAATGTACTCATGCTCCAGCAGTGCGCTGAGGCCCTAACAGGAAGTGAAAAGTGACTCTAGTGGCTGGCAGTAGTTCAGTTTTAAACCACGCCCATTCCAATGCTAGTCACAAATTATATTTGTTCAAAATTATGTATTATTATTAAGTTCAATTACTTGCAGATAATCAGGCCTCATGAATAAACATACATTTTCTAGCATGGAACCGAGGCTCTGACAGTTCTGCAGCAAAGTTATGTCTTGTTCCAGTGAGAGCTGATCTCACACACCCTCTGCATGGAGATCTTTTCTCATTGCTCATTTAGATCTAAGCTATCTTTAAAAACCTGCTGGTTTGAGTAAAATGTGCACGTCCACTCACTCATCGTCCATAACTGCTTTATCCTGTATACAGGGTCAAGGGGAGACTTAGGGCACAAGGCAGGGTGCACCCTGGACAAGGTGCCAATCCATCACAGGGCACACACATACTTACTTAAACACACACATACCACTGGCAATTTGGGCCTGAAATTAGCCTAATTTGCATATCTTTGTACTGTGTGAAGAAATAAGAGTACCTGCTTTTAATTTTGTTGTAAAACAATCCTGAAGGCATCTGAATAATTTTATAATGGGCTCTAATATGAGGTGCTAATTGGTGATTTTTGAGGCTGGCAACTCTAAATGAACTTCTCCTCTGCAGGAAAGGTACATTTTGGTCTTGCTTTTCTGGGAAGGTCTTTATGAGGGCCAGTTTCATCATGGTACCTCGTGGGTTTTGCAAATGCACTTGGCTCAACTGTTCTTGCAAGAACTATTCCAAAACAGCTGACAGTTATGTCTTAAAATAACAACTGACTGTTGTTGTTGTTGTTGTTGTTGTTGTTACTAATTATATAATGCCATATGTGTTATTTCATAGTTTTGAAAAAAATCCAATATTGTTCTAGAATGTGGAAAATGAATCCAAACCTGTGTCCTTTTGACTGGTATTGTATGTATATTTATATCTATATCTCTAACTCTAAAATTTTTGTTCTTACATGGTGTGCTGGATTCTGTTCAGTTACTTAATGTGATTTACACAATTATTCTAGTGCAATTTGTTGAGCTGTTAGCATAGCTGGTTGCACACTTTGTCATCACATCTGACTGCAGAACCCAGCCTTTGAAGACTGGGTTGATAATGTCTGCTGTAGTGGTGCCCTCCAAGGTGTGATGAAAATCCTAGCATATTTTTAGTGAATCAAATCATTTGGTTTAGCTAATTGATAGAAGCAGACATTTTGGGCCCAGATGACTACGTAATTGCTGATTTTGCTGATTTGATCAAAAAAAGTTTACATACAGTATGGATATTATGACCAGGATTTTGCCTAATTATAATCGATTAATTAATATTGTTTCAAGAAATTATATGTAATCTTTTAATTTACATGTACCATAATATTCCATTAATAACTCTAATCTGAATGTTGTTGGTCTTTCAGCTGCTCCCAGCAAGGGGTCGCCACAGCGGACACTTGGTCCGCACAACAACTTGGCACAGGTTTTACGTCGGATGCCCTTCCTGACACAAACCTCCCATTTTATCTGGGCTTGGGACCGGCACTGCATCCAGTGGCTGGGGGGTTTGATGGTATGGTGCCAAAAATGTCAGCCTGAGTGTCCTGAATATACTAACCAACCAGGTTTTTTCCATCAATGGTTTTTTTTCTCCTGATGGCACGGGCATATTCCAAGTTAATAACGCCAGGATTTTCCAGACTCAATGTGTAAAAGAGTGGTTCAGGGAACATGAGACATCATTTTTACACATGGTTTGGCCACCACAAAGCCCAGATCTTAACCCCACTAAGCACCTTTGGGATGTGCTGGAGAAGACTTTATGTGGCAGTCTGACTCTCACTTCATCAATACAAGGTCATGGAGAAAAGTAATTCAACACTTGACTGATATAAATGTTGTGGCATTGTCTAAGCTTATTGAAATGATGCCACAGTGAATACATGCTTAATCAAATCAAAAGATTTTAAGACATGTTTTAATCAATGTTATTCAATCTACTTGGCTGCAGTGAGTGTTGTGGCTGATCAGTGTATACTGTATAATATACAGTACAATGATCAGCCATAACGTTAAGACCACTCTAATCTGAATAAAATGTATAATGTAAACACATCAATTGGAACAATCTGACCTGATGCAACCCAATCAGAATGAATGTTCAATTAGAATAATCTGTCCAACAGGTAGATTTTAGCCATGTAAACACTTGATCCTATCGTTTGTCTCTTGTCGGACTATATACATTTTTCTACGCATGTTTGACCCATGTGGGTGACCTAACAAGTTTCCAGATCAAAACTTTTGCTTCCATTCCTGATCTGTAAACTCCATGTGAACAATGCTCTCTCACCTTTGTTTACTTTTGTCCCCCTGGTCTCTGGCCCATTTCACTGGTATCAAAGCATCTATCCAATCACAGATTCAGGACTAAATTCTTGTAACTAGTCATAATACAGAAGATTTACATGAGCAGAATTTAATCCTAACCGCAAAGATGAAGAAAAATACCTATTCTCCTGTTACATTTCTGACCAATGAAACACTTCAGAGCAGACAGAACCATTTTGCATGTCAAAAAAAATTATATTCTGATTGGATACTTTGAGTTTGTAAACAAACATCTGATCGGATCAGCGTCCAAGTAAACAGTTACACTGTAATCTCTAATCAGAGTGATTTTAATCAGATTGAAGAAATATTTTTCCAGGTAAACATAAATATTGTAGGTAGCGATGAACGGACACTGTCCACAGTGTACTCTGCCTCATGCCCCTGGAATAGGATCCAGGCCCCCAAGACCCTGTACAGGATATGCGGTATAGAAGATTAATGAATGAATGAATATTGCAGGTAGTTTTCATGGTTTATGAGAGGTGGTTTCTTTGGAAACTTTAGCAAACCTGGTTAATGATACACATTATTTGAGAACCAAATCTGATGTTTGGAAAAGAGCTGAAGAAAGATATTTCTAAAAGCAAAAGACAAGCTACTGGACTATATGATTGACGACTATATTTTGCCAACTCTCAACTGTTATTAGAGGGTTACTCTAAAATACGCTAGGTGGTATCCTATACCATGAGGTGGTAGCCTATAGCATTAATGAAGTGTGAGCTTCTTGACATAATTCCGAATATGTTGTTATTAATGTCATTCGTTTCCTATTGCCACAAGGTGTGACAAGGTGTGTAAGGGTATTTATCTGCTTTTGTTGTACCTTAAAACAACACTTGTCATATAGAGACATTTTAAGACTTATTGGTTTTATGGATCCTCATTTCTGGCAAACAGCCACTAAATCAAGACAAGAAGGAAGTTTTCCATTCTCTGACTACCCACCCTAATGAAATTTAACACGGGCAGCCAAAAGCTTCCGCATGTTTCGTCAGCTACTGCGGGCTAAATAAGTGTGCCTAGTATTTAACAGACAATAAAGTTTGAAAATAAAAAAGGAACCATGATGATGAGCATTGCATCCCATTAAATACAGGTGTCGTAGTAAAGACAAACACTTCCAGCATGGACTAATTGTTCTTGCATGTGTTAATTTGCCAAACGTTGCATTGAGTCTCTTCTCACTCATGCCAATTTCTGGGGAAAGTTTTACACAGTCATGCGGTGAAACCTGATTTGAAAACCGGATGTTTAATTCTAATAACTTGAATCCTTCCACCTAAAAATGTGAACTATGCAGTACAATCTCCCCTGTACAGTATGTATAATTTTGACTATACCTTGTTCATGCAGCCTCGCCTGTTACATTTTAAAGTAAACGTAGTGGTTAAATGCATTACTAACAACTTATGTTGTAGATCTCTGTAGAGATTACATTAATCAGTGTACTGTGATGCTCTGTTTAATGTTTGCTGAAGATTTTCTGGTTCCTCTTCTTCATGAATAAAATGGAACCCCAGATATAACTAATTCATTTTGTTTATTTATTTTTGTCACAATTTACAAAGGTCTTAGTATTTTAACTTGGAAGTGTAAAGGATTAATTTATCTAATGTAACCCTCTTTATAAACAGAGTAGCTTGGTACTAAAATAGCAAATAAAAAAAACTATTTAAAAAAAAAACCCTAATACCTCAGATCAATTACTCCCAAAATACCACATGCACTGCTCAGTGTTGAATTAACAAAACTATTTACACATAATAACTATAAATATGCACAATAATACAGATGCGACTAAATGAGCTCAATGCACAGTGTGCAAGTCTGCACCCAGCTATTCAGACATTCATGACAGGTGTGAGCTGAAGCAGGGAACTTTGAGGATGAATGCCGTTGGTTTTGGAGTGGAGGTTTTCAAGGTTTTGTAGGAAATTACGCCGTTTCAGCCCTTTCAGTATCACAGAGTTAGAGGAGATGAGACTCATACGTGTCCTACAAATGAACAAAGACAAAGGTACAGTCCTTGTAATGAAATCTAATGAAGTTACAAAAAAGTGAAGCTGATAGATAAATGCAATTAAAAACAGATATTTATCAGTTGTATTTAAATAGTTGTTATTTTCCAGAACATTTAAAACAACTCACCTGGGAGAGTCAATCCCACTGTCCGCTGTGTTGCTTTGATTCTCTGCTGTTTCACCGATAAAGGCAACAGAACGGTCACAGTGACTCAGACTTGCAGGTTGAAAGTTATCAGCATCCACTGATTGATTCTGGTCGTAGTCCTGTGAGTGACAAATCCAGTGGCTGGCTTGTTCATCGTTATCATCTGCAGACTTAAGGACTGTTTCAGTGTCTGAGCCCCTCTCACTCATTTGACTATAATCAAAGATACTGATGTCCAGGGTATCACTCGGGTCAGAGTGTCCTGGACTGGGCTTATTCAGCTTTTCATCAATGTGTTGAGGCTTTGCCCCAGGGTTGCCATCTGCTGGTAGTTGGGACAAACCAGGTTTCTGCTCAGTTTGAGGCCATCTGTATTCATGCTGTCTCTGTGTGGCTCGTTTAGTGTCTTGATGAAGAGGTAATATGTTCTCTTCTATGAAAGAGCTGTCCCAGTTCCCATCGAAACAGACCGGCTCGCGGCATCTAGATGTGCCAGCGTGAATTAACTCATTGACATGCTCCTCATTAATGCAGAGGGAGCTACATCCATCGTCATCGTCTTCAATATTTCTGTAAATATGGTGTTCAGCATCAGTATGTACTTCACTATCTGCATTGCTTGTGTTTCTGTGTACCCTCTCAGTGTCCACCAGATGTTGACTGCTTGCCATGCTGCCAGTTTGCTGATGTGAGGAAAGGAGGTCAGGACAACGGTCAGATTCCTCCTTACTGCTGACAAGATGAAGAGACACTCTACACCGAGCTGAAGGTTTGGGCCATGAAACGGGTACTTCTGTCATTTGGTATGGAACTGAGGCAAGGTCTGTACCAAGTTTCTGATTTGAAACGTCTTTTAAATCCCTCTCTTGTAAAACCTGTTTTGTCTGCTTCAGTCTTCCATTGCTGAACTCTCTGCCTTTCTGTTTTACTTTGTCTTCTATCCTCAGTGTGCTGTTCTCAGGATAGAAAGAGCTATAGTCTGCAGGAAGTTCTTTGATTGCTGTAGCATCTATTGTCGAGTCCAAATTCAGTCCTATTTCATGAAGCTGTTCACATGATCTGTCGAACAGCATGCAGGCTTTCTGCACCTCTTCTCCTACCACCTTCACATGATGAGGATCCCAGGACTTTGACCTGTGGCTTGCTCGCTCTCGCCGGCTAGAGGATTTGCCATCTCTCCTTCTTTGTTCTTTATGATTGACGGCTGTATCGCATCCTGGCATTGGTTGAAATGGATCCTCTATGCGTTTCTTATAGACAAATTGTGCATCCAAAGCCTCACAGTCCTCATGATGAGGAGGCTCTTCTATGACTAATTCGGGCCTGAGACTAGATGCGATATGCTCATCTTCCTGTAAATCCTCATCACATATAATGTCCTTACTCTTCGTCCTCTGTTTCTCTTTTGCCGAAGGACCTCTTCTCTTGCTCCGATTGGCTTTAGAGGCTGATCGTCTGCCAGCAGCTTTGGTTGAGTGGTGCCTTTGCTTAGGTACCAGGATCTCTGTGGACATGCCTTTATCAGTAGTCAGGGCCTTTGTCATTCTCTCCGCCTTCTCTTCCAGTTTCTTCATTAGGACTGTGTGGCGGACAAGGTTATCGACAGTTAAATCAGGGTTGATCCGTTTAATGATGGCATGCTCCAAATCTCTGGGAAGATTATTAAGGTCATCCTCATCCCTGACTGGCCATTCCTCAGGTGGGAACTGACCAGAGAAAGTGGCATATTCCTTCTTTAGCTTATTCTCTTTCTTTCCCGTGTTACGACGAAACAAGTTGAGGCCAAACTTGCGCACAGGTTTTTCCTTGTCCTTGCGGCTGGTGGTTGTAGACTTGCTTATTTCACTAGCCTGGTAATCGGCCGCCGTAGATGTGGACTGGTGTTGAACAGATGGCTTGTGTTCTCTGGGCCACTTAAGGCTTTTCCCAGTGCATTCACTTATGCTGATAGACTGCTCCTGGACAGAAGGAGCAGCAGTTAGTTGAGGTGTGAAACAACTACAGGACTTGCAGTGAGCCATAATGGGTACTTCAGTAGCAGCATCTATGCAGCTCTCATTGCTCATCAGGTATGTGATGGGAGGAGGGGATACAGGGTCATTATCACTTGTCCACCAGTTCTTCTCCTTCACCATGTTGTTGGTGATAAAGTAGGTCTGAGGTGTAACAATGAAGTAGCCCTCTCCAGTGTGGTAGATTTTTCTCTCTTTAATTAGAGCGCCAAGAGCATTGTAGAGGATTTCTTGAGTGGGAATGGCCATTCCTTAAAACCAAAAGAAAGCCACAAATGTTAATTTGAACAACAAACTAAACATTGCAATGTTGAAGATCTGACTACAGTGGAACCTTGGATTACGAGCATAATTCATTACAGAACCGTTTCTGTTTCAAAAGACTCGTGTGTTTATATTTTCCCATAAGAAATAATGGAACGCCTCCGAGTGGCGCAGTGGTAAAATGCTCGCCCTATCATCCGGAGATCGCTGGTTCGATCCCCGGGTGATGCTGTTACCTCTCACAGCCGGAGGTCTAGAG
>JAQQZT010000039.1:19917111-19936716 GCA_030068275.1 Clarias platycephalus | reverse complement strand
TCCTGGGATAGGCTCCAGGTCCCCCGCGACCCTGAACAGGATTAAGCGGTATAGAAGATGACTGACTGACTGACTGAAAGCAAATGCTAAATCATGAAATAATGACATGACATTTATTTTCTGAAATCATGCAACAATTATTTGGTTACATCTAATCGCATTACTTAAAAACCAGGAGTTTCTTGTCAGATTGTAGCACAGGGCTGATGACTTAAATTCTGAACCTGAATACTTGACATGAACTCAACTATTAAATCACACTAGATTTGTACCAATACTTCACGTGAAAGTTTCTTAAGCAGAATTAATAGTGGTAATGAGACATGGATTCATCACTACCAGCCTGAGAGTAAATGGCAGAGTATAGAATAGAAACCCTCAACCGCCAACCAAGAAATAATTAAAAAGTCAACCAATCAGCTGGAAAATTTATGCTTACTGATTTTAGGAATTCTCAAGGGCCAGTACTGGAACATTATAATGAAAAAGATCCAACAAACTTGTTCTTAGTGAGATGCTCATTGAAGAGCTAAAGCCTAAATTTAGGATTAAATGTAGAGAACTGCTATCCAAGGGTGTTATGATCTTGAATGATCCATGTCCGCACACTTCTGCCCAAACTGTTGAAACTTTTTTGTCATCCTCCCTACAGTCCTCATCTTGCTCCATCTGACTTTAACCTATTTGTTCCCCTGAAAGCAGCCATAGGAGGACGAAGATTCATTTCTTCAAGAAAATGTATGTATTTGCCTTTTTGAAAAGTTAATTAAAATAACTTAATTACGAATGCAGATAATTTTTGACTCTGGTAATAATAAAGCAATGTAGTTTTCTGTCCTTTTTTTTTTTAAGCTGTTTGTTTTTAATGGCTATTTTCCCTAACATTATATATAGTTGTGTTATACTTTTTAAAGATGTGGTTATATGATCTGGGCTGGAAAAATAATTTCAGACAGGATGCACCCCAGCTAGAGTAAATTTAGTCATCTGTGTGGTTTCAGTCTCCCGTTTTCACTCAACCAAACCACAGAGGTAATTAACCTGTTGATGTAATAACAGAGAGAGAGAGAGAGAGAGAGAGAGAGAGAGAGAGAGAGACCATTCTGAGCTAATGAAGACTTCATTTTAATGTGGTCAGGTTTATTCCTCATCACGACCACAAACAAGATTCCCTTCAGTCCTCTCTGCTCAGTCCAAAAGTAGTTAGCAAAAGCAAATGCAAAGGCATTTCTCAGAATGTGACTTTTTTCCTCTGCGAGGGGGAAGGTACTGGATAAAAGCTATCCTGTGCAAGCTGCTTATATGAAGCTCATGGTATTTAACTATTTCAAGACTTCTGCACACGTCTACAGTGTGCTTAGACCCGGAGATACACAACTTATGGTCTGGACTGAATTTTTCTGAACCACACAAACACTAAGAGCACTGACATAATAATAATAACTTGATAAAACTGGATCTATTTATCATCTAATGGATGGTGGAGAAGTCAGTTTTTATGAGGTTTGTCTGGACCGCGGAATTAGTGATGGGCGATTTATTTATATGATGATAAATTATGTCACAACATGCTTTTCTGAGATATTGTGCGTCATATCTCTTTATAATTTTTTTATGAATATAATTACAATATGACCTTAGGTAGCTGATCTAGTACTTGCAATTTTTGACAGATTTAACTTTTTTCTCCTTTAAATATTAATATAAAAGTATAAACTATAAAAGCATTTCTGTAGACATTATATAGATAATTGAATTTTTTTTCCTTAGGTTTTTTTATTTTTTATTACAGTGTTACTGTCAAGGTTTGTGAGCAAACTGTTCCATCATGATACGTTAATATTATGTATTGCAGAAATTTCATAAATAATTCTGCTAAGATATTTTGTCATATTGCCCAGCCTTACATATAATTATTAGCTGAATTCCTAATCCAGACAAGCCCTTTATACATCTCCAGTGTAATCCCAAGTGTTTATTTTTTTTTCTCAGTATATTAATCTGTTATTAATCTGTCTCCCCTCAGCTCTGTCTGCCTTGTACCCACTCACTACAGCCTCAATCAGCACAGCTGCCAGAAGTTGTGCAATTCCACCTGGTCTCAGTCCAACTTCACTATGTAACTGAGAGGGACGAGTCTGATCGTGCACACCATGCAGGAAGAACAGAGCGCAATAAATCCTGCCTCATCAGGTCTATGATTAGTTGATTTGCTTGAAGAAAGGATTGATGTTGAAACCCACCACCCCTCACCCAAATTCCCCTGCGGTTTTGTTCGCTATATGACATTGCAGCCTAGAAATCAAAGCTTTCACTGTCTGATGTGATGTTTAGAAAACATCACCATTATTTACCTAAAATAATCATGAGCTGTCTTAATCATTTTCCACTGATATGCTTTCATCTTACTGTATGTTGTGGAATAGCACGCTAATGGTTTTTCATTTCACTACAAGGGATTTCCTGAAGCAGGATGTATGTAATGAAACATCCTGTATTTCAGTAAAGATCGCACACACAAAATGTTATTTGGAAAACTTAAAGGTTCCATATTTTCCTTTTTGTTTCACATCGGTTAACATTGGTTTCACGGTTCCCCAAAGTTTATCTGTTAATGCTCTAGCTCTAGTCGTTTTATACCTCAAACTCTCCATCTTTCACTCCTCTTCCACAATTGCTATTTCAGTATCTATATACAATAAGTGAGCTACTGCTGCGCCGTGTCCCACTCGAGAACAGCAGAGGTTAACAATAAGCTGGGGAGGGTTTCTCTTATATGGGGACACATTAGAGAGGAAATCTAATTGGCATGTTTAGATTTAAACAGAGCAATATAAAAAAGAAAAAAAGAACAAAAAGCAGGGAATAGGGCTGTTCTCTGAGGAGAACTCTTTCAAACTAGGAAGGGGGTCATATAAATAAATTAATAAATTACAAAATCATAATCAAGTCTTTGGTCTATACGCACACACTGGACACCCATTTGAATGTCTAAAACTGACTAGTGTATATCACATTCCCTTTAATGGTTCTTTACTCACTACAATGAATCTTCTTGTAACCCTTCTTGAAAAGAAAGTTTTAGATTTAAACTGATGGTGGAATCCAGATAGAAGACATTTTGGTGAAGATGTGAACTTTCACAGACATAACCTGCAGCTCTGGATGAAACCTTGTACTCTCGAACTGGTAAGGGACTTTTTCCATGTGTTAATAATTATCTTGTATCATAAGAGAAGCTGTCTGAAACTGGTAGGCAGTAATGATTCTTAAAGACACCTGAACATTCTAGTCTAGGACTGACCAAACTAAGAAGGTTTAGCTAAGAAGATTGAAAGCTTTCCTGCACCCAAGTGTGGCAACATTTCTTTTTAGCATTGGAACTTTACATTTTACACTGACTCAGGTATATTTCACACAAGTTTGTTTTTTCATTTACGTTCCTCAGCTCACCACTCTAATTTTGTGATACTCTAACGTGTGAATATGTTTGTTGATTAATTGAATCACAAAAAAGAGCACTATAACAAAGTGAGGAAGTGGAACTCATTGTGTGGACACATGCAGTAAATAACAGGAGAACATATGCTTTTGCATGGTTATACTGGCAATGGTTTTTACTGAACTGTTCCATTAAAACTACATCCATATTTTGGGCAGTAAAAAGGAGAGAGATAAAATTTAAAACAACCTTTCTCTGAGTGCTTTTTGATTGCTTTACCACTATTGATTTATCACTTAAATCAGTTCAATGGTAATGTAAGTAGAAGAGTAAAATAAATATGTGGCGGTGTGCTATTTGGCATTACAAAATATCAAAACTAGCAACTTTGTAAAAATGTTACTCCTACATTTTTGAAAAAAAAATTAATAATAATAATAAATAATAAACACATACATATCTATCTATATATCTATATATATATATATATATATATTCAGTGCAGGCAGTAGAGTAAGCCAGCAACCTTACAAAACATCTGGCATCATTTTACAAAAAAGAGGGTCACTGACATTTTTACGGTTGTGCCAAATATTTGCCAAATGGCACGCCTTAGCAAATACAGCTGAAAAAATTCAAAGCTCTAAATGTAAAGGATATATCTTAAATTACCTAACAATTTTAACATTACATATTTTGCACAATCATCAGGATATACGAGGGCTGAATAAGTGAGAATAACTTATATAGATGGTTAAAATCACATATGTTGGTAGAATAACTCTTCCTCTATATAAAGATACTATTCAACACAATCTCTATGACAGCGATGCACTTGCGTCATCAAAATCCCCTTTATCACAGTCAATGGTCTCCCACTGCACTACAGAATGTTTACAGGGATGACACCATTGACAAGAGAAATGTACACAGACGGAAGAAGTTTAAACAAAGAGAAAGCAGCAGTGAAGAAAAACCATGCAATGGGAGAGCATCAGCTGCAGCAAATGGGATTTTCAAAGTGGATTCGACAGCTGGGTTCAACGATGACGCAAATGTAACGCTTATGATGGCGACTATGTTGTGTAGTGTCTTTGCAATTAGGTACTTGTATTTTATATTACGAAATATTTTAAGATTTTTTTTGATACTTCAATCAAAAGAATTTTTCTTCATTGGCATATAATTAAATTAAATGCAACACACCCGCGCATCGTCACCCACCGGGATGGTTCTTGCTCTCTACTGCTTGTTTGACAGAAAATTTCACAAGATTCGCTCCTTGAGATGTTTAGACATTCCAGGTGTTTCAGGCTGGTCTCACCTCGAGAAGCTGGTGGGGCCTAAAGTTTACCACACTCACACACCACTAATCAAGGTCCATGACAGTAATTCACACCAGATGAGAGCTATTTCCTCAAACTAAGACTGAACTACATCAGATTTGAAGTTTGTTATCCTTACACTGGGAGGCCTATCCCAGTCTAACAGCTTAATCATTGTCTAAATCCTGAACAGCTTTAGAGTTAAAAGCACAGTATGTCTAGATTTCAGTCAAGCAAGAGCATGAAACTATGGCAGTGTAAGAAGAATTCCTTTTTGGAAGTCAAAATCTTCGATGGATTATAAATTTACACTAGTAAAAATTCCTTCTATAAAAAAAAATTGAGCAATTTGAGACAGAAAAGCAATCCTGCTTAACTCTAAAGAAGTCTGCTATTTAAATTTTTTTATCAGCCCAGGTTTCTGATTGCTTGTAGGCCATAAAATTGTGGAGCTTCTGCTAATGGGAAGAGGATGCAGCAAACTATGTCCAGAGTTCTTTCAGACAGAGGTCAGTTTCTACAATTGAGGCCACGGTCACGTCCCATATTAGAGCTTATAAAAAGAGGCAGACTCCGAGCTACATCCTGAAAGGAAGAAAAGGCATTCTTAACAACCCACACAGACTCCCCATTTCCTGCTAATGAACATTCACACAAATTTTGAATACTCCTGCACAAACAAACATCCATAGTCTAAATAAGAAAACCCAACCAAGTGTCCACAATCGAAATGAACAATCCTAAATCAGATTGTTATTCACGTTAAAAAAAGGTAGCTTGTGAAAGTGAACTGAGTCTGGGCATGGAAAAAAAAGGTGAAGTTTCCATGGAGAAGTCAACTCCAGTGATCCCAACTAATGGCTCAAACTCATCCATCTGCTTGCTGTCAAGGTTTGTTTAAATGCAGTGATTGATAAATGATACGAGGTTTTATTGGAGAAAGACGGTGAAGTCAAGAAAGCACCACACACAGCTGCTTGTGGTAGACTGTGGTTTGGTGTTTGGTTACCACAAGAAAACATTCCAGCAGTAGCCTTCTTAGAAACCAGATCCAGATTCTCTATTCCTACACAAGTTATCCAGAGAGTGCACATGCTTTATTTATTTGATTATTCTAGTCCCTTTTTCTGATATGTTTTGAATTATATTGATTAAGAAAGGTATTTCACATAGGACTCTGTTATGACAGTATGCAATTGATACAAAAAGCTTACTAATACAATTTGCATGTTTAGTGCATAAACATTTTCATATCAGACCAGGTAATAAAGCAAGCGATCCCTTAATGAAAGTAAGAAATCGTGTGTTCTTTTACAAGAGTATGGTGGCTGACCTGGGCCTCTTCTGTGCCTGGGGCACACCTGGATTTACTGTTTATCTGCCCATGTCCACAGTGAGCTTCATGAAGCTGGGGAGGGGGTGATGACCTTTGGTGTCCAGTAAACTGTAAGGGTTACTTTCAATCTGTAAGCTCTCCAAGACGTTCCCCTCTGGATACAGCAGTTCAGCATGAAGCTTAGTCATGGCTAATATGCAGAGATATAGGAGACGTACAAGACGTGGCCCGCGTTGATGAATGACCCCTCAGTTCTACGTGAGACATTTACAAAACATAGGGATCTAGGGCCGAGCAATCTGACTCCGAAACAAGCAGTCAGAGGTGAGTTCTCCAAAAAACACGGAGATTAGCTTACAGTGAGGAGGACACTATTTTACTTGTAAACTAAAACTTGAAAGGATGCATTAAACGATTTCAGACAGAACATGCATGGCAGCCTTAAATATTACACAGAAGTCTGGGGTGGTTCACATTACCAGGCACTTTACTGCATTCTGCATGGCTCTGTGTGTGAATGTTTTAGCACTTAGATTGCCTCCTGTTGTGAGCTGGATCTGCAGCCACTCAATAATGCAGAGAGATCAGGCAACCATTGTGGGTGCAGCGTCAAATTTCACCAGATAAGCGCTGATTACCGAGATGGTCCTGACAAGACTTTCCTCCAAAGTAAATTAAAACATGTCAAAACATATTACTGTGGTATACATCATTTAGATTTAGTCCTATTTTTCAAAAACTATGTTCAATTATTTACGGTGAATTTTCTGCAGTAGAAGATCGTAGGTATAGGCATTTAAACCAGCCTTTTAATAATGGCACTTTGGTCAAAGCAAAAACAACACCAAATTAAATTACACAGTACATGCTCAGGCTGAACCTGTGTCTTTAGCTACAGTAACCTCAGTAAACAGTTGGACTACAGACCCTGGGTGACAAAGATCAATTTGAATGCCATGCCTAGAAACTCTTCATCCTTCTCAATCCAGCTTTAAATGCAGCGGGGAACCAACTATCTCTTCACTTACAGTAACATACACTGATAATCATGACAGGAGTGACGGATGGGGGGGGTTGGCTAATTCATCATCACCTCTGCTGATACGTAATCACAGAGTGGCACTAACCGGCCCCTGCTGGAGAAACGTTGGTCTGGAAAGAGACTGCTGAAGATTAAAATTTTAAAAGTAAAAACAAATTTAAAAATGTGTATATATAGCCTATATATATATAAAACAAGCTAAAAATATATAAACAAAGAACCAGTGACGTAAAATCTAATTCTTGTTTTCTTGTTGTGGCAGTATAGCAACCGAGGCACTCAGAAGTGAGTGAGAAAAGTCAAGTGAATGTCCACAGCGAAAGACTTGGCCTTATAAACTGGTCTTTTGGACAGTCACTGGACAGACTTTAATTAAGCACTGTACCCCTTGTGAATACATAGTAAATTACTGTGCCATAGGGATAAGTGCCAACCAACGCAACAGCTTTTTGTCTGACTTGAAGTTGCAAAAGCACAAGAGTTTGTGTGCCAGACGACACAAACATTGTGAGCAATCCCATTGTGTGGCCTTGCCTCTTAAACTCCACAGCATTCTACTCCTCTCCCTCCACATACACTGCATGTACTGACCTCCACCTTCCATCGCCCTGACAGCAGGAACAAATGGCTGATCCCACACAGTGCTCACGGCTTTGTGTGGGTTCAACACAAGCGGCCATGTGTGTGCTGCCATAACCACACTACCACCACAGACCCCTCACCTCAACATGTGTCCAAGATCTAAGATCCTTAATATGTTGTTCTTGCATTTCAAGTAATTATTCCAAGACCCTGAATACCTAAGAAGTTCAGAGCAGAATTTCACACGGTTTGACAATACTCTAGAGTGTGTGTGGACAGGGTGTTGTTGCTACATGGAGGTTAAAGGCCAGTGTCCACTTACATTTTATTTCCTGTCATGTGGAAACAATATAGTAAGACTACACGTACATCCTACAAGTTATCCTTTTGGCATGTGTTGTTTTCACAGAAGTTGGATCTGATTCTCTACGCTGTGCATTTTTGGCTCAATATAGCTTCAATTTGAATCTAGTTATTTGGTAGGTCTTGGTGAAAGATAATCTCTAATGGTTGTGTTCATGGGGTAAGTGTTGATCATGCCAACAGTGTTGCTTGTAAGATTTAACAATTAAGGCTGCCAGGCTAAATATTAGAGGCACTCTAAGGCACTTCAATTTTGAATCATATTATTAGACTCAATGAGAAGGATAGGATGCTTGTAAGATGTAACAATTAAGACGTGCAGTTCTGTGAGTGTCTAGTTGTTCTTTATGCTTTTCTTTGAGCATAGATGGGACTCAAACGTGTTCTCACTTCCACCATTTACAACCTTGACACTGATTGAGTAAAAAAAAAAAAAAGGTATTTTGTTCATCCAAAACTCCAGGAACACACCGTTGACCAACAGGGGATAGACAATTTTTGGGCATTTTTGATTTTTTTTTTATGTCCTACCATCATACTGACCATTATGTCCCACCATCATGTTGACCTTGAAAAGGTGTGTGTAAACAAAGCTTCCCATGATTCTCAGCCTACTGCCACTGGAGCTAGACTTCCCTGCAGCAAAAATAGCCTGCACCTTCTAAACCAGGTAGTAAAGGTGAGGTAAGGTATTTACCTACCCACTGCTCTGATGGTGAACCCCATGGGGGACCTGAGAGCTCTGCGCATCCAGGCTTCCCTCAGCACCTCCAAATTACTGCCGCTCCCTTGAATGAGCAGAACCGAATTTTCCATCCAGCCCTGGAAGTAAACTTCGGACATTGCCTTGACGAGCCTTTTATTCCAGAAGCTGCGCAGATTCTGGGACTTAAACTCCATGAACACGTCGTGTCCGCTGCTCGAGCTCGCGGCGGCGTCGTCGTCGTCGTCGTCCTTCCGCAGCACCACGGCGAGCGCGTGCGCTGACAGCTGAACCACCCGCTGCTGCTGCTGCTGCGGCTGCTGCTGCTGCTGCTGAGACATGGCGTCTGCTGCAGGATGGTTCGCTTCAGCCTGTGGGATTCGATAGAACCGCAAACACTAAAACCACGTATTATTCACATGCACGCCCTATTTGTGTATACTATAAAGAATCGTCAAACAGCTTGACCGCGCTGCTAGCCCGCGCCCTCGCTGCTGCACAGGTCTGTATAGCGCTTCTCGCTCCCAAGGCAACCAGTGCTGCTGACGTAGTGGAGGGGCGGGGCCACAAAGCTCGCTCTGCAGACATGAGCCAATAACCATGCACAGGCTGCTGCGTCCCAGCACATTCTCCCATGCAACCGGACTACCTAATAAAAGGAGCTGTGCAGAAATACATGTATACACTAGCTGGAGGACCCGCAGCCTGACAGGAAATTAGTTAAAAGGTTCAAGCTAAAAAAAATAAGCTCATCAGCTTTAGTGTATTCAGTGATATTATTATTATTATTATTATTATTATTATTAATTTAGGTTAAAGCCTGGCACATGTCTGCCTGCAACAAAGATGATCCCCTTCATTTTTTCTTAAACTGGAAAACATTATATGATATTGGTTTCCACTGGATTGGTGACTAAATATCATTCACTCACTTATTGTCTATACTGCTTTATCATGTATACAGGCTTTTTTTTTTTTTTTTTTGGGCAGTGAGTCTATCCCATGAGACCAAGGCGGGGTACACCATGGACGGGGTGCCAATCCACTGCAGAGCACGCATACATACATATACACACTCATTCACACATAATTTGGGAACGGCAGTTAACCTCATTTTTCATGTCTTTGGACCATGGGAGGAAACCGGAGTACCCGGAGGAAACCCACCAAGCATGGGGAGAACATGCAAACACCTTGCACACAGACTTCGAGGTAGGAATCAAACCCAGTCCCAGACCTTGCTAATCACTAACCTACAGTGCTGCCAGGCTAAATATTAGAGGCACTCTAAGGCACTTCAATTTTGAATCATATTATTAGACTCAATGAGAAGAATAGGCTATAAAAAAAGTTGCTAAGTTGTTCTTAGCCAAATAAACTCCCTGTTCAGTAATTGGGAGTAAATTAAAGATGAGAAATTAAAAAGTAGATGAGAAATAAAAAGTAGATAATTGTATAAAGATTAAGTTAAATTGAAACTACTCCAATGCATTAAAATTCACACCACATCAGCGGGGAAAATATAAATTAATCTCATTGGTGCAGGTGTTTGTCCACATTGAGCAAGTAGCTTATTAGTAGCTTATTTTAAAGTAGATTATTAAATCCAGCACATACTGTAACTGTTCATAACATCGCTTTTATTCAACATTTAGATTTCACTTCATGCAGATACCCAAGTACTGCAAAAGTTTCCTTAAATTCAGACAGAAAATTTTCTGAGACTGGTTTCTGGTCCTCCAATGTGTGAAACGTAAAGATATTGAAAGTTCTGACCTTTTACAGATAAAACTTTTATTTATATAGATATGAATTTGCACACAGTCTTCAGTGTCTTCAGTGTAACCTGAGCTCAAGTACAGAATGTGCAACTATTGAGATGTATATTACTAAGTAAGTAATGTTTATCTATGTCTAAAAAAAAACCTGCTTGGCCGGTTGTGTTTGCACAGGTAGTTCCATCACAGAAGTGATACTGACGTTCCTCTCCGACTGTAACAGTAGGCAGCATTGACATTGGCGAAAACCTTATACGTCAGGCGGGCTCATAGCTACTGAACCCCAGTTCAGACTGTGGCATGTCTACGGTGCGCCTACAACAGGCAGAAGTACGGGCTGCCGAAAAATTGGAGCAGTGTGAGAAGAGGCAACAAGTTGACTGCACACTCCATTGCAGGTAATGATACCAAGCAGGCGTCAGGATCCGCGGGTAAATCTCTAGTTGTTTATGTAGAACCTTTCACAAACAACAGTCACAAAATGCTCCACATAAAATCTGTAAAATACACATAAAACATATAAACATTAAATAAAGATACATAGCTCAACAAGACCTGAGAGATGCACATTAAAAAAGGCATATGTTTCTAAATTCATTTTGCTCCAGAAGGGATGCATTGTGTTCAACATTTCTTAGACATTAGGCTATGGTTTGTATTGTATGGCTTCGCTTACTAAATCAGGAGTTTAATCAAAACCAGGGATATACTTCATCTTCTATACCGCTTATCCTGTACAGGGTTGCGGGGGATGGGAGACTGGAATCTATCCCATGAGACATTAGGCACAAGGTGGGATACACCCTGGACAGGTTACCAATCCAACGCAGAGCATGCACAACCACACACACACACACACACACACACACACACACACACACACACTCACACACACTCACACACGTACACACTACTGGCAATGTAGGAATGCTAATTAGCATAATGTAAATGTCTTTGGACTGTGGGAGGAAACTGAAGTGCCTGGAGGAAAACCCACCCAGCACTGGGAGAACATGCAAACTCCACACACATAGACCCGAGGAATCAACCCCTCGACCCTGGAGGTGCGAGGCCACAGTGCTAACCATTGTACCTCCGTGCCACCTACAAGGAATATACTATAATTGAAAACTTAAACTTAATGTTCTGTGTATGCTGCATAGTAATAATAATGTAGGGTAATGATTTTAGAATTTATTCATTCATTCATTGCTCTAAGGTGGTTGAGGCTCTGTGTTGCTGATTGAAGGGTCATACAGAATCACTCCCCCATTGCCAGTTCTAAAGTCCGGACTAAAAAGGAGGAAGGTTGGGCGAGCAACCCAGTTAGCATCCCGGTCCTGCAAAACCACCATTGCTAGAGAAGCGATGGTACCTGCTGCCTGATCTGCTCTACAGCACAGGAGGATAAAAAAAAGTTATTAATTGATCCTTAATAACTGTTTTATCCATGCCAGGATCCAGACCCTGCACTTGAGGTGGGAATAGCCCCTAAATGGGTCACCAGTTTGCTGGATATCACAATGCACAAATTCAGTCATTTATGCGTATGAGCAATTAGAGTAGCTTCTCAATCTATAGGTGGTGCAGTGGGTGGAGTTGCTGCCTCAAAACTCCATGATCTGAGGTTCAGTCCTATGTTTGAGTTTGTGTGGAATTTTTGTGCATGGATTCTTCAAGCATCTCACATTTCCTTTGACTTTCCAAAAACATGCCATTGGATGGATTGGCTGCAGTAAATTGCTTCTAGGTGTGAATGTGTGTGCATGGTGCTCTGTAATAGACTGCGCTTCCACCCAGGGTCTATTCCTGCTTCATCCCTGTTTCAGAGACAGGCTGTGTTTCTTTCATAGCACGTTTATGAGATGTGGGACGAAACTGAAAAACAAAATTTACCCCAGACAATGCATGATAACCATTTACAAGTAGTAATAAATTTAATATTAAAATGTAAGAAAATTTCTTTTCTTCAGGAGTAGCTATCTCTAACCAAGTCTAGTTTTGGGGTATCAGTGTTCGTAGTTTGTCCTTTTTTTGCAAAGTAAATCTCAGAAAATAAGTCCAGGGTTTGATCTGTGTTTTACGGCTGTGGTAAATGAGACACCTCATACATCAGCTCCCTGAAATCAAAGGACCAGCTGCATAATGAAACCCAAACAGGGTCTGCTGTATATGCCTTACTATTGAATGTGGGTCCATTAGTGGAATAGGATATTGCAGTTCCTCTGTGTAAAGTATACATTACATCTCCCATTCTAAATAAAGGGCTTTGGAGAAAGGTGCAACCGGTTGCACCCACCTAAGAACAATGTCTTGCCTTTTATTCAGGGCACTGATGTTCACAGTATTTGTGTTTTCCATGTGTCACAGTGGCATTTTCTATTTATATTAAGCATGCATCCAAGATATCGCCTTGTAAATGTGAGAATTTAGAGATATTTGAATCACTATCCTACTATCCACTAAAAGTTATTTTCTATTAAGAATTAATCTGCTGTCTGCATGCAGCTCCAATATAATGTGGATTTTAGTTGTACAGCAACAGACCCAAAATACAATATAACATCGACCATTTTCTGCAGTCTAATTTTAATAGTGAAATTAAAATGTAAAAAGAAAAAAATAGAAAGGAAGGACTGCTGAACATGACAGTGAATTTGCTTTCTGGAGAAAATTTCTCTCTCTCTCTCTCTCTCTCTCTCTCTCATTACAGTTTTATGATGGTTGCATGTGTAAGCATTGGGTTGTAAACTGGATCAAAGACACTTTTCACCACTCCTTGTTAAATTTTTATGGTGCGCATTGATGTATAAGGGGCCACTAGCAGGCTGGAGTGCCAATAAACTTCAGGGGGAAAAAATCAATGTCCTACCAATTGATGTGGGCTAATAATAAATGGGCATGTAGAAGCATGTTCATAATAATTTTTCATTTTTTTCAAACTGTTAGTTTGTTTCTGATCTTTAAAAGAACACTGAAAAATGAACTTAAATATACAGGGGGGTCTAAAGGTAGAAAGACAATTATTAAAACAATCAACAGCCTCTGCATTTATTATGATGATAGATTACTTTTGAATATTAACTATTATTGTTCATATTTAATTCAATTATTTATTTTATTTAAATACTCATTATATATTCGACAGCTATAATAATACAGTTACAGCAAAAGGTAACCTATAATTCTGAATATAAATAACCAAATGAAAAATTAAAGTGCTACCTCTTTGTCATGCTTGACATGTTTTAAGTCTTTGATAGTTAAAATTCTGTTTTCACTTAATACCTACTTACAAATTGTTTCTGATTGTTATTGATTGCGCTTGTCTATGGACAGTCATGATCTAGGTTGAGAATGTAAGCAGAGATAAAGATTAAAATATCTATGTTTTATCTATGAATGTGTTAACACTTTTCTTTACTCACCTCTCTCTGGCCTCCCGGTCTGTAGAGCAACTTCGCAATCAGCTGCACAAAAGAGAGAGAGAAGTGTCCTGTGTGGTCACTGACAATACGTCAGTTTGCAGCAAGGTGAGACCTGTATATGACCGCAGTTTAAATGCAAGTTTTAGTACTACAGGAATAACAATATGAATGCATCAAGAAGGTGGAGGACAATAGTTCCCACAGCTAGGCAAATCATGCCAAAATACAGCTGTGCAAAGCAAGCCTGCTTGTGTACCACTGCCAAACAGTCCGGTATCATGTTTTAAAATACAACGTATTAGAAATAATCATAAATACCAGTCCTTTTGGGCTTTAGACAATATATACTGTATAAGGCTGTATCACAACTTTTATCTCACTACTGCAACAAGGGTTTACTATGCAATATTGTGCAATTAAATTATCTAATATTTTTAAAGCATTATCAAACATGGAATGTGGTAGTTCATAAAAATTAAGACATCTGAAAAAAATACCTCCTGCTGCTTCCAGTGACCCTGCACCAGGGTAACTTAAACCATGCAGGAAATGCCTCTGCTGGAGCGTTCCGGGTCAGAATGTAGTAAAGCTTGGTCAGGATTAAGGAGGGGTTTAGATCTCCAGCAGATTAAATCTAATAGTTTACATTTGCTTATATACTCAAATGTACAAAACTTTTGATTTATTCCACTTATCCTGTACAGGGTCGTGAGGGCCTGGAGCCTATCCCAAGAGACCTTGGGCAGGAGGCGGGGTACACCCTGAACAGCGTGCCAATCCATTGCAGGCCACACATGAGAATGCCAATTAACCTAATCTGCTAATTGGGACTCGAACTCTCAACCCTGGAGAAATGAGGCCACAGTGCAAAAAAAGCTTTTTGCATGTATAAAATATATGTTCCAGCAAGATCAGTAAGATCTCATGTTTATGCTGTAGAGTTTGTAGTGAGATGACCTCTGTATTAAAGTTAAACTGGACAACTGCCAACAATTGTCAGCTACTGTAGAGCCTGCATTGGTTTTCATTGTGGCTTGGTGGGTTAATTGCTATCTGCTTCAGAGAGATTTTCCCCTCCCCCTTTTCTGCAATGCCCCATTGAAAGTTTTATTTAACAGAAACCCCTCACCCACCTCTTCCCCCCAAAATAACTTACCAACAACCAGTTACAGTAACACAACAACACTGGTTTGAGAGTTTTCCATGCAGTGGCTCAGTCTTCTTTTGGTTATCGGCTGCAGCTCTGAGCGTTTCCAGGCGAGCAGGCACATCGTTCAATATGTAAAGCTGGCAGGGAAAGTCAGCATCTGCAGGAGTCTTGTAGACTGCACAGAGGTGTGGTCCACTCAGTGAGAGATGCCCAGGGGGCAAGCAAAAACAACTGTACAGGTTTCTCACACTGTAACCCTGTATTCCCTGGCCTCAGAGCCAGGAAACAGGATAATTTCCTCAACAACCACATTACTTTCATCGGTCATGGGGCTGTCGGACAGTGGCAGAGCTATACATAAGGAACCTTCAGACACCTCAGGGGCCTCAGCTAGTGATAAGAATTGCAACACTAAAGACACCTATGAATGGCTCTTCTCATGTATCACTGGCCTAAAAATAACAAACATTATATAAGTTAGTGGTTTTCAATGTCATCATGTTCATTTAAACTGTGAAGGCGTCTTCGTTTTTCTAAAGTCTAAAGAAGAGTATGAAATCTAACCAGCTAGCTAAACCATTATTACTATGAGGATTACTATGAGGCAACCATTATTCCTGCATGGTGGTCTAGACTGATGTTGAAAATACACCGTCTGACAACAACAACAGAAGCTCGGCTGAGACACTAATACATCATTGAACCACCTTAAGCTTTGATTATAGCACACATTAATTGTGGAATTGTTTCTGTGAACTTGTGCAACATTTATTTGTCCAGAATTGCATCCATTTTTGGTTGAGGTCTTGTACTGATGACAGGAGAGTCAAACCACAAGACTTCTCCAGCGCATCCCAAAGACTTTTAATGGGGTTAAGGTCAGCACTCTGTGGTGTCTATTTCATGTTTCCTCAAGTCCACAAAACCACTCTTTCACAGTCGGCATCTTGGCCTTGTCTTCCTGGAGTATGTCTGTGCGATCAGGAAAATAAAAATCCATTGTGATATCCTGATTAATCAGTACATTCAGATCATCAGTTGACTTCATTTTATTGCCACTTAACATTGCTAAGCCTAGACCTGACCAACTAACTGAAGCAACCCTAGATCATAACACTGCCTCCAGAGGCTTGTACAGCAGACACTATGCATAACGGACGGATTGCTTCCTGCACTTCCCTTCTTAAACTGCCAACGCTCTGAAATAGGTTCAAGCTGGACTCATCGGTCCACATGACCTTCTTTCATTGTTTCGAAGTCACTTTATGCTCCCTAGGATTCTTGTTACATTGTGTGTGTGTAAATTCTCTTACTTTCACTTAAACCACAATCTCTGTATGTGGTTTCTACTTTCGATTTTGAAGGGTAGACTACACCAGGTGTTTAACTGGTCTCTGATCAGGAATATATTTTTTTCTGACCAGATTTCTTCCATGAAGTCGACAATTTAACACTGTCCTTCCGAAGTTTACTAATCTGTTGGACAGTTCTTTAGCCAGTTTCAGTAATATTAGTCTCCTTAGTTGTTGTCTTTGTTTGATGCAGGGCAATAATTTGATACACTACACTACATCATCTTTTTCACGGCCACTGGACAGATCGTCTGACATGGGTTTTATGATATGAGAAGATATTCACTGCATCAGTCAGCTGAATATTCATTTTGGGCGCAAAATGTGGTTTAATTTATTTGCTATTTTGAAATGGAGGAGAGGGAACAAAACACATTGAGGGAAAAACATTGAAGAAGAATACTTCTGAGACTAAGCATTCATTTTGTTCCCATGGTCTTTGAAATAAACATGCCAAAATGTCTTGATTTATGTCAACCGTTTGAGTTTCAGGAAATAGATTTCTTAATCGACCTGCCAAGGCAATACAGATACAAATTTGCCTAAAGCTATAACCTGGTATGGTGAATCAAATGGTGAGATTTACTGCACACTGTTCCCTTTGAATAAATAAAAAGCAATATTTACTGATTTTACTAATATTTCTGATTCCAATTCAAATTTCCATGCTGTAAATGAATCCTATAATTTGGAAGGCAAACTCATGAATAAGCTTAACATGTTATGAAAAGCCAACAATCTAGAAGTTCTGAGGGTGACCGCTCAGCTTTGTTGTGGTAATTACGACAATGATATGGAACAATCATTCCTTGCGGGAAATGGAAGGTGAAGGGGTTGAACATGGTGAGGGGCTTGATTTAGGAAAGCAAGACAGGGTGTGAACAAAAGGGGGTGGACGAAAAAGGCGTTCAAGACAGACGTAAGTCTGACACAGATCAGTGGTTAATGGGTCCAGCTGTATACAAAAGAGAGTCAACTGCCACAATCACACAATGACCTTAAAGAAACAAAAGAAATGCAAAAGCTCCAAAGTTAGCACATTTAGGCACAAAAAAAAAAGAAATGACTTCAGAAAACACTTTTGGTACAGTATGTAAGAGTGCTTTAAATTCTTTAACCACTGACTTGTGACAGTTGGCCATGTGTGATTCTGTTTACCATGTTAGTGGTACAAGTGTTCATTTTTAGAAAGATTCCCTGTTCAACAAATTGTCTGCACCGTCAAGGAGGCATCCAATCTTTTTCTTTTTTTCCTAATGCTGGATCAACAGAGACACCCAAGCTCCTTACTCAGGAAAAGAAAAAAGAAGGGGGAAAAAAGCACCAAGCCTGTGTTAAATAAGCCAATTGTGCATTGGCTCTTTAATGTGTGCCTGCTATCCAGTCCTGAGAGGTTGAGAGAAAGCAGAGGCACAAAAGCCCTCTGTCTCAGTGTGTGCGTATGGTTGTGTGTGTGTGTGTGTGTGTGTGTGTACCTGCACACGCTCCGATTTCACAACACTCCTCCTGCCTCTGCTGCAGCTGGACTGCAGAATGATATTGTGGCCGAGATCAGTGGTACTGATGTCCCATAATGGTTTCCATAACAAAAATATATTTCACATCAGGTCAGGTACTACAGTGCTCTAGTTACACATGATTTTTTTCTATTTTCTTTATAGGTGTTGCAAAGGCAAGGACATTGAGAAAATGAGGTAGAGCACATGTAACAGGACAGATATGCTAGGCATTCTATTACAGCAGGAACTGGTTGAGTGATTGTCAAATCAAATGTAAGTGGCAGATCAAATGTAAGTGGCAGAGGGATTAGATCACCTTAACCGGTTGTACCATGTCATGTCACTTACGGTTTCCTACAGCAGTTCCTACAGAACAATGTAATATCGATTCACAGGAAATGAGTATTATGTTTCTCAAGTTCACTTCAGGAAACAGCCAGAATCTTCAACATGACAACAATATCATACTGTATATAACAAACAATCTGGATGACAAAAAGAAAAGATTCCCTTACTTTGGAAATAAAGTAAGAGCCCACAAGAATAAACATGCCCAAGAAGCAATGAAAACGTTGCTCATTATCCTCCTTTGGGCCCTGAAGCAGCTCTATGCACTGCAATGTAATGCTAGTGAGCACTCTCATCCAAAACAGCTCCCTGTCTCACACTCAGCTCAGTCTAGTTAACAAAAGGCTCTCATGAATGACAATACACAATACTTTTTTTTTTTTTTAAGGAGAACAATGAAGCTTTCGTATCCAAAGCTGAGAATTAAAATACGGCTTAGCTACACGGCTTGATAAAGAATGCCCAATTTTATCTACTCGGAATCTGCCCCATGTTTAAAAATGGCATCCAGGCTGTTGACAACCATATTAAACTGATGTTGATGATGTGGAAACTTCCGCATTTGTTTAAAAATGAAAAACATTCGAAGTAAATACTACTCCACTACTGCAGGAAGAGACACCAGCACTATTGCAAATTCGCAGCGGCTTTATAGAGCGAAGCTCTTAAGTTGTCAAACGCTGCCCTCTAGCGGACACGCCTGGCAGCAATATGCAAAAAGTGGAAGCTGTTACCGCAACAAAGAAGCGACCAGCTCCATATAAAAGCCCATGGTTTTGGAATGGGATGGTCCACAGGCAGGTACGAGTGTAATGGTTAGGGCATTGGTAACCACTTGGCTTAAGGCTCTGTCTTTTGAGCTACTGATCGAAAGGTTCGAAAGGACTTCGAGCAAGGCCCTTAACCCTGTCTACTCCAGGAGTGCCTGACCCCAGCTTCCTAAATGGGATAGACAAATGAAAGAATTTCATTGTGCAGTGGAGATCAAAATTAGAGAACAAGTTATCAACACTTTTTCAGAAAGTGTTAATGTCTTCATTGCTACCAAGTTTGATGGATTTTTGTTGTGGCTATACCATGCTAATATAACAGTGTTTTATAACCAAGGCACTTTGTAGAAAACACAATGATGAAAATTAGAGAACAGCAATGACTGTAGCACAGAGAAGGATTCATTCATTCATTTTCTATACCGCTTTATCCTTATATTCAGGGTCGCGGGGACCTGGAGCCTATCCCAGGAGGCTTAGGGCACAA
>JAQQZT010000039.1:19887274-19898423 GCA_030068275.1 Clarias platycephalus | reverse complement strand
ATTAGATACATTTAAAAGTTAAAAAATATTTGATTAGTCAAATACTATTATGTTAATGTTTGTGAACCCAGATGAGTTTAGAAGGGAGTCTTTATTATTTATTAATTAATGTTTGATAATTGTCTTATGTAGGTGTATATAATTAGTGAAGAAAAAAAATATATATTTCTGATCAAAAGTTGCATAAACAACAAGAGTATTCCTGTGTCTTACTGTTTATATAATAATAATAATAATAGGAATAATCGTCATTATTAATCGTGATAAAAATTGAGCAAAATAATCGTGATAATCATTTTTTCTGTTATCATGCAGCCCTAAAGCAGAGTATTGTGCATAATCACACCAACTCACCTGTTGTAGGGCAGCTGCGGCAGCTGCAGCTGCCTGCTGTTGGAGGGCTGCGGTCTGCTGGGAAATCTGGTAATTGGCAGCAGACTGTGTGTTGAGGGACGCCGCAGCCAAGGCTGACTGTTGTGAGTACATTGAAGGGGAAGCTCCTAAAAGAGAAGGCTGCTGAACACCTAAAGCTGGAGCAGGACAAAATGGCACAAAAAAAGTTACATGCAATGTTCCAGCACCAAACACTGTTTACACAAATTTGTCAAGACCTAGAAGGAAAAAGCAGACACATCTAAAGTTCATTGCAGTAAACACCAAATGATAAGATTTAATTACTGAGAATGCAAAAAGAATACCAGCAATAATAATAATAAAAAAAATTAAGTATTTGTCACTTATATTACTCACAGTGTAAACTGTTCAAGTCAAGTGACTGTGCAGAATGCCCTGGCTGAGACACCGCAGTTGCAGCAAACTGGGCCGCCCATGGAGGGTTCTTCTGCCCCCCGAACTGAGCCATGAGGATGGCTTACGATGTTGATGCACCAGCAGCAAATTATGTCCTGTGGAAATGGTGATCTCACTTACAAAACCAGCCACACATTAAGCAAGACCCCCATAGCCATTAACAAAAACACAGACCATCTCCGTACACATTTATTATGTGTATTATGCAACTGTTCACATATTGGTCTTATTATGTAAATATGAACAATAGTACAGTGTCTCCCAAAAGTCTCTATACACAGGCAAATGTATAATAAAAGCTAACTTTATTTACAAAACATCTATATAAAAATTTTTTGTAAACTCACATGGAGTTGTCTCTCCCGCTAAAGGTTATCTCTTCTTAACAAATCTGGTGTCGTTCATATAAGTGCACTTGTGTACCTTTAAACTATCACTTTTTGTGATAGTTACTATTGGTAATGTGCCTTTTTCCTGTACACTAGAGATGGGGGAATCGATTCAGCCGCATATTGGGATTCTATAAATCAAATTTCATTTTTTATTTATACATGTTTGCATTTGAGGTGATACAGTATTGCTGTTCCTCTATAATCCTGCTGGTGGTGCCCTCGAAATTGATCATTTTGACTGGCAAATTTTATTCAAATGGCAAATCAGTCAAATTGACCTTGCAAGCAGGACGGCATCCTGTGTGGTAGGAGTGAATAAGTTTGTTTGTAAAATTGTGTAAAAATCTGCATTCAAATCTGGATATTTATAAATTCGTCATAATTATAAAATCACAATAAGATCTATTCAGCACCCAATTATTGCGATATCATCGTATTGAGTGGCCCGAGGTGATTCCAATCCCGACTGTACACCGAGACTTTTATTAGCCTCCACGGCTAAAAATCAAGTGCTATTAGATCTAGAGATCTCAGAGGCTATTCTACAAACGTGGAAACTGTTGATTCAACCATCAACTATATATGGAGACTTTTGGTACAGCTTGAGTTTTGGCTATACTGTATATCAAATCCAGACAGCTCTTTATTCCTAAACATCCAAGTCACAGTACATGGTTTTATTAAAAATAATTGCTGGATCGAGGCAGACATTATTAAGGGTGATCCATCAATTGGCCACTGATCAAAATAGGCCGATAATCACTTAATTTTGACAGATCGCTTGTCTCTCAAATGGCTGATCACAAAAACTAATACTATTGTGATGACGCAAAATACATAAGTCGACAGTCTCAAAAGCTCAAGCCTTACTCTGCAGAGGCTAAAAAGGCTAAAACCATTAACACAAAAATAATGATTAAGAGAAATAAATAGCGGCGCGGAGCTCTAGCTGAACCAGTCCAGATTTACCTTACCGCTCAATGCATTCGAGCTGACAACAAGAGACTATTCAGAATAGCTGCATACATTTTTGTTAAAAAAGAGGAATAGACCATCTCTATACAGAAAATCTGTATTTATAAAGAAATGCCTGCCCTTGCTGCCCTACTAATGAGTATTTGCAAACACATGACTGGTGTCCGTGTTTATTTCTAAATGTATTTTTATTTTCTAACTAATTCACTTTGAGAGTTTTGGATAATTTAAGTGATTAGGAATCAGTGATCAGCCCCAAAAAACCTGACCAAAGCAACCCTAGACATTACTGTTGACTGTATTAGACCAGTTCAATCGCACATAACAATAAAATTGCAACCATTACAGTACATTTTGTAAAAAATTAAATAAACATAGTCCTATACCTCATAGACACTACTTTGAGAGTCACGGCAATTAAACCTTGCGATTTGTTTCGCGGTGTTATACTGAGATGAGGTGTTAGCTCATCAATATTTAAATATTGGCCTTTGTAACAATAATATCGCAGAAGCATACATTACGAAGCAATGCTTCTGTGTTTTTATAATCTCGTGTCATTGAAATATACACGATATACATTTGTAAAAACCAATAAACATATTGGTTTTTACAAACTAGTACAAGCAGTTCGTCTAAATATAACGCTACTACATGAAATATCGCGACATCCTCTTCGTGTTTATATCGCGTGAGCCTGTTAGCCACAGAGCTACCGCTTGGGTGGTGTGTGCTGCAGAAAACGCAGAGACAGTTGTACATTTTACCAAATAAACAGGCCATGAGCTTAGCCAATTAGCTAGCTAGCCCCCTTCAGTTATACGCGCTAAGCTAACACGGGCTAACTTATATGCGCTAAAGCATAGCGACAAGCCATAGGTATCGGCTAGGTGTTTCTGCTACAACAACAACCATGTCCAACGGCTTTAAAATAAAAGATAACACAATAAAATAAAATATAACATTTATTGGACCTAAAGAAATGTCGTTATTCACCCTCCAGGCAAACGTCTTTATCCACACAGTAGTTGAAATGTCTAGTCAGCAAATCGTACAATGGCTGCAGCAGGCTAGCTTATCGCGCTAAACCTGGGCTCAGAGTGCGCCGCGCGGGACACTTGGTTAAGCTGGTCTTTAATTGAGCCCCAGTGATTAGCATGGATAAGTTAGCCTGCGGCTATTCATGGACACCCAGGCGATGAGAATCATTCACAAATCAAGAAAGCAAGCAATGTCTGCTGTCCATAATGTTAAATGGCATAAGCACAGCAAATATTTCACAAATGTACGCATAGTGTATTTACCGTAACCGCTTACCGCCGGTGGTGCATGGAGATTCAGCGCCGCTGCGAATAAACAATGCGCATGCGCAACGTTTGAGTGACGTCAGACCGCCAACGACCTGTCCCTGTTTCGTGCTGCCTTGTATGACATTATGGTACAATAGTGCGAACCGATATCGGTACTTGTAAATGTAAAACAAAAAAGCGATAAAATGGTTACAGTATTTTTTTCACGCCATTAATGGCCAACTTCCCCACTGTGTTGCAAAACTAATTTGTAAAAGAAAATAGTTACAGGTTTAAAAGTCAATCTTTTATACCTCTTATCCTGTGTAGCCTAAAGGGTCACGGGGGCCTGGAGCCTATCACCCGAGGCAGGTACAGCCTGGATAGGTACCAATCCATTGTAGGGTGTGCAGACACACACAACCAATCTGTCTTTGGACAGTGGGAGAAAACCAATGTACCTGGAGGAAACCCATGAAGCATAAGGAGAACATGAAAAATCCATGCATACAGACCAGAGGCAGGAATTGAAGCCTGAACCCTGGTGGTGCGAGGCCACAGTGCTAACCACTAAGCTACCATGCCGTCACTTTGGGTTTTATTTATTATATTATTCCTTAAGTTCCATTTCAACATTAAACCATGTCATCATGAACCCTAAACACATTATGCAAAGACAAAATTGCAACTAACTGATCGTATGTGCAGTCATTGGTTACATTATAAATGTGTAAAAAAGGGGTGTTACTGGAGTTTTTTTTTTAAACACATTCGCCTTTGAACCATTTGTTAAAGCCAGAATACAACAATAGATATTGAGGAACCATTTTATATGGATGGATTGTACACTTGTTATTGAAGACAGCTTAACATGTTGATAATTTCCTCTATTCTTTGACTACAGTACACCTCCATGCTCTTATACATCAGTAACTGTTTTATATAATCAAAACAAAACCACTACATTTTCTTTATCAAATGATGAAATTGAAAATAAAATATATAATTTCTGAAATAAGTTAATTAAGATAATGTCCCTTTATGAAATACCTACACAAGTATGGTATGTTTCAAGCTAATATTTATTTTCAATGCTCAATACAATACCCTCAACTCAGAATAATTGAGAACAGAATAAATATTGAAAAACCAGCTTCCAAGAGATTGAGGCAAACATGCAATTATCAGGCTAATACCTGCAATAGTTTGAGTTTAATCAGTATTTTTTAAATAAAGGACAACAAATCTGCAATGTAACACTAAGACAATTTCACAATATGAATTTAAAATAGTAAAATGCACCAAGAAAATTCAAATAACCTGTAGCATAACCGGAATTTAAAAGACTGTATAATAATGTGTAAATTATGTGTATTATTAACCCACATAAAATAATCACTCAATTTTGTCCCCTTCCAATGCCACAAACACGCATTGCTTTCAAATGATATCCAAACTCAGAAGAGTCATAAATCTTGGAACTTGGCAAAAACCACACAGATTCCCGTGTTGATCTTGAACAGCTTTATTCTCATCAGAGTATACAACACTGCAAAAAAAGTGTATGAAAAAAAGAATATGAGTGATATTTAATTAATAATTCAGGCAAGTACATTATTTACAGTTCCATTTAGCTTGAAAGCATTCAGTCGCATCCTGAAATCCTAAATTAAATAATATAATGTAGGATAAAACCAAGGATATGCTGAATTAAAGTAAAGGAAAACTTGCAGCATATCTTTAAAAATACACAATGAAATACTGTTAATTTGTAATATATTTTATAATGCATATTTTATTTTATAACCTTTATTTCTATTTTTCTTGTTTTTGTTTTGTGTTGCCATAGATTATTATGCTGTGTGTGCGCTCATATGTGTGTGTGCTTGTGTATTCACATGGTGATGGACTGGCATCCCAGCCAGGATATATGACCGCCACATGGCTGGGACCGTCTCCAGAGCCACTGCTACAATGACCAGGATCAGGTAAAAAGAAATCATTTGTTAGATGTCACTATATTGTTACAAATGGGTATGACGATCACAAGTGCACTTTTTTAGCCTTCAGGTCATCAAAACATGCCAGGATCACATTATGAATCATTTAATTTCCTCTCCAATTCAGTAAACACCTTCCTGCTTATTTCATCCACTTCATTCTCTACCTGAAGAAATCCAGCAGAGAAATGTGATGAGTACAGATGTTGTCTAAAACATAACCACTCACATCCCTTTCAATGTAGAATATTTGTCGCCATGTTGCATTGTCCATCACTAGAATAATGTTTCTCACCTGTTCAACATCATCCACCTCTGGAATATAGAACTTCAGCATGTTCTGAATGCCACTTTTCAGAGTGACTGCGGAACTGGGACAGCCTGTGCAAGAGCCAACAAGCTTCAGCTTCACTGTGCCATCGTCAAAGCCCATAAAAATGACATCACCACCATCCTCCTGTACGGTAGGCCTGAAAACCAGGGAAGACACATCAACATGCTTTTCCAGTCTTCTTTGCTTATATAATGGTTCACATGACTCACAGTAGCTTTAAAGAATAAGCAAAACTAGTCTTTAATTCATAGCATAGGATGTAGCATGCTGCCCTTTCCTTTCCTAATGAAAATAAAGCAAAGTGCATTGGCAAATTTACTCCAAGTTAATTGGTTTGCAGTATTTAATTTGCAGCCTTTAGATATCTCTCAGAGGGAATACATTAAATGTTTCACTTGAGATAATCAGTATCTCAATATCCATTTTTTTTGTTACTGATGGACCAGAATGATTATGTTCAGGCTGAAGTTTCTCCACAAGAGGACACTATTAGCACTTAGATTTTTTTTATCTGTTCTTAATGAAAGCTTGGAAGCTGGGGTTGTCACACATCAATAAAATTAAGCTACAGTGGACACTGTATGATCATCAAGGATATATTTTATATTTATAATCCCAATAAAAAGTGATTATTCCAGTTACTATATTCTTCCTGGAAGCTCAAACCAATCTGGCTATTTCCCTCTGACCTCTCTCATCAACAAAGTGTTACTTTTCTCGTATTGACATGTTTGATGTGAACATCACCTGAAGCTTTTGACCTCTTTTTTTGTTTGTTTTTACACTGCTTTGTTGCTGTTGTATTATACAGTGGGAATTTTTTTTGATCACCTGTAGATTAATTTGCCCACTTGCAAAGAAATGAAGAGCCTATATTTATTCTATGATTTACATTTATTCTATATTTTTATCATAAATTTATTTGAAAAGATAAAGACAGAATATCAATTAAAATCCAGAAAAAAAACATCTTATAAATGATAAATTGAGTTGCATTTCAGTGAGTAAAATATGTATTTGATCCCCCATCAACCAATAATTCAGGCTCCCACAGTCTGGTTACGTATTCATGAGGTACACAGATTAATTTAAGTAGGTGCTCCTACCAATAACTCATTATGTGGATAAAAAGACCTGTCCACAGAATCGCTACCTTCCATTCAAACCTCATTACCATGGGTAAGACCAAAGACCTGTCAAAGGACATCATGGACAAAATTGTAGACCGTCACAAGGCTGGAATGGACTACAGGAATATCAGCAAGAAGCTTGGTGAGGAGGACAACACTGTTTGAGCAATTATTTGCAAATGGAAGAAATATAAAATAACCATCAATCGCCCTCTGTCTGGAGCTCCATGCAAGAGTAAGGATGATCATGAGAAAATCATGAGGGATCAGGCCAGAACTACATGGGAGGAGCTTTTAAATGATCTCTTGGGAGTCACGTTTTGCTTGGAGATCTACAGTAATACTTATTTTTCCTTATTGAAATGCAAATAATTTTATAACCTTTGTATCATGTGCTTTTTCTAGATTTTTGGTTGATAATCTGTCTCTATCCTTCGTAAGGATTTCTTTGTAAGTGAGAAAATTTACAAAATCTACAGGAAATCAAATAATTTTCCCCACTAAACACATATAATGACAAAGTTATTCAATTCAATTCCAAATAATTAAATTTCCAAAGTACCGCAACCAGGTTTTTGTGATATATAAAAAGCAGTGTTGCATTATTTGACAAATAAAACAAATGAGGAAAAAATCTTACATTTAAAAAATTTTTTTCCTGTTTAGTTTAATGGCACAAATGCAGCTTTTCTGTATAACAATGCATTAGGCTTTATGCTATAACATCTATAATTATTAGAACAGCACTGTATTTTTATCAGTACAAGGTTCTGATTAGTGTCATGGTACACAAGACACAGTGCTATACCACCCAATTTACTGGTCATATTAGAAAAAACTCTCAGATATTAGGCCAAGTAGTAATAGCCTGTAAGATCAGTTTTCACAAGGTTATGAATACATGAGTAAATAAAATAAATAAATTACCTGATTCGAGTATCTAAAAGCTCGTTAATCATTGAAACAATCTCATCATCCTCCTCTGACACATCTAGAAAAGCAGAAAACAAATAGATCTAAATATAAAGTATATCTCGCCATGTCAAAGTTTTAAAAACCATTATAATTGGCATGAATTTTTATTTAGGCTATAACCACTGAAGCAAAAAGACCCATGTTTCTAATTGTCTATCTTAATTGCGTTATTATATGGCCAAAGCCATTGTATACACACAGGTGAAAACATCTTTATGCCACTCAGTCTTCTTAAATACATGAATTACAAAATACCAGGGGTTGTCCGCACTTAGAAATGTAGGCACAAAGTATCATTTATATAATTTCTAGCTTTCTCAATCAATTCAACTCAAGACTCTTGTCCCCCAGGGAAAAATATACCTAAATGTTCTGAAGGAAAGACTGATACTGGTGGTCTGAGATGACTGCTTCCATAGCACCGTTAAGTGTCAAGGACAGGATTTAGATCATACTGTATCGTAAACCATACAAGAAGTCTCTGAGACATTATGTGACAAAACAAGTATGTCAAGACCTGAGCATCCATTTAAAAAATCCATTACTCATTATCTACTAACTGTTGTGGAGAACATACATGAAACACGTTGATTGGTTGATTAATTATGTTTGGGCTAAAGGACAAATGTGACTTTTCAGTCACACATGGTGACTCAGAAATTACTCACAATGACCACTGTTCTGGCATAGCTCCAATTACCCAAGCTGTTCCATGAGACTCTGCAGTGCTTTACTTACTGGTCTCTGTGTGTGCTACTCCTGTTGTCACAGGTTCTCCACTTTCAAAGAATTTTTCAATGATCTCAATAGCATGCCGTTTAACCTCAGCCCACTCAGCGTCATCATTCTGGGATCAGGATTAAAAAAAAGGCATTAACTCTGTTTCATCTACTGTTACCGTTTAAAAAAAAAATAATCGACATAAACACTGAATAATTAACATTAACATTTGACTGATACCTTTGTAAGCGTGATGAAGTCAGGTCCAAAAAACACACTTTTCACCCCTTTAAGATGAAAAAGATTCCTGCACAAACAAAAAATAATCTAATCCTACAGTCTTGAATCAATAATTTGTGCCTAATCTGAGTTACAAGGAAACGATACACAACCAGGTTAAGGAAGGAGAGACTATTTCTGCACTCTGTGGGAACGAAAAGAACAAGGACAAACTGAACAGGCATAACATAATATGATAAACACAGATAAGCCGTCCTTCATTCTGGCCTGTGTTGTCATATTCTCTGTCTGACTGTAATTTCACAACAATCAGTATATAGGAAAAGAGCACTAAAACATTCCCATTAAAATTATTTTATTACATTTAAGTAAATCAAAAACTTACCTGGCTAAAGGAGAACACTCTGCAGAACTTAAATTTGGGAAGTCTAGTGTTCCTGTTCCTAGCACAGGCTTCCCAGGAAGGAACTTTAAACTCCTGGGATTTGGTGTGTCTTCTGTGTAAACTGACAGCCATTTTACTGTTTAAAAAAAAAAAAAGCACACCCTGTGTTTAGAAGGAAACCAGGCTGTAAGAGCATCATGAAAGTGAACTGAATCTAAAATCAATTCCAGCAACCACAATTACTTCCATTAATGTAAGGTGATCTGGCATCTGCATGGCACTGATTAGTGAAGTCAGATTGGTTACATTCTATCTAAAGATACATATGGTATTTAATATCAGATATATGGAAGTATAAAACAGCTCACCTAAGAACGGGTTGTACTGTGACTGCTGAGCTTGTACACTGTGCTTTTGGACTGACCACAAGGAGCGGCACTGACCTCCATCTTGCACTGAGAACCTATGGAGATTATTTTATCTCTTTGTTATTTACTTATCCAAACAACATAACCCATTCCAAAATGAATAGTAACACACTGTAACAAGAGTTTCATTCCATGTCTACTGTCAGCCAGAAACAAATATAAAATACAAAAGACAGACAATTAAGCACTGACGCAGTAAGGAACATTTCTAGTTATTAATAACTTTTTAAATGTTCTATTATACCTGTCAAATCATGAAGAAAGCAAGGAAACGTCCACTACCATTATCTCTACTTGCTTTAATCTTTTTTCTCTGGTTACTAATTAATAACCTTTATTATAATCTAATAATCTTAATATAACACTTAACTGCATTAAACTACACAGCAACACGTTAGTGACAGTATAGGTATACGGAACAACAATATACACAGGGTATATGATTGACATAGAAAAACATTTCTATATTATTATACAGAAGATCGATGTTGAGCATGCTTTCATTAGGAGAATTACATTAACCATTTAATATATATACAAGTATAATTTAATATATACAATTATTAATACAATAACCCTTTAATAACATAGAAATGCGTAGATTTTACCGCTAAAGGAATATGGGCATGACGTCGCAAAAATAACAGAATGCACACATTATTATTTGGTCATAGAAACAATCGGAAACAATCAAAGTATTCATATGATGTGATCATATGTGTCTATGGTAATTCTTTGCCTATGTGACTTTTTTTTTTTTTTTTGCTCAGTCATGTTTATATAGTTGGGTAAAATTAAATTAAATTATTTTCATCATATTGGCTAGGTTGTGCCAACGCCTACAATGTACAGCCATATATTATGTGTGCTGTGTATTTCTTACTTGGTATTATTTCCAGATAACCTTAAAATAAAAGAAAACTGCAGCAAATTCTAGGGGCATTCTTCTATTAAAGTTGTAACGTTATGTTGTACAATCATTCTGTCCCAAGAAAAGATGCACATTTATGTTCATGATAATGTATAGAAAATTCTGACAGTAGATCTGTAACTGGAAAATACAAATAGTAATAAATCATGTATTTTAAAATAGTATTATCAACCATTGCTCCTTATTGTAATATCTGCAAATCCTGAGTTGTCCTATACATCTCAGCTTAAAAGTACACTTTGCAGACCCAGTCTCCAGGGCCCGGTTTTTCAAAAGGTTTAATCCGGATAAAATTGATCCGGGTTTAGTAATCCTTTTTTTGCGATCCGTGATCACGTAATCCAGCTTACTTTTGAGCTAGTTTTTCCAAGCAACATCGGATTGGATCAATCTGATCCGGATAGGAACTTTTCAAGATCACCAAATCTGGATAACCAGTGCTCAAACAGGATAGGAAATCACTATGTAGAACTATAGATATGTAAAGAGCAACAAGTAGAATAGCCAGTGTGGGGTCAATATAAGTTTATTTTTATTTGA
>JAQQZT010000039.1:19844556-19856487 GCA_030068275.1 Clarias platycephalus | reverse complement strand
CCTGGGACGGCCTTCATGAGAGCCAGTTTCATTATGGTGCTTGACGGATTTTGCAAATGCACTTGACAATACTGTTCGTGCAAGAACTATTACAGAAAGCCTGACCTCTGTGTCTTAAAATAACAACTAACTGTTGTTTTTGTTGTTGTTACGTAATTACCAAATTCTATATGTGGTATTTTATAGTTTTGAAATCCACAGTATTGTTGTAGAATGTAGAAAATAAATCACTAAACAAAAAAAAAGAAATTTGCAAGTGACCCCAGACTTTTGAACAGTAGTGTATGAAAATGGGTTAAAGCAAGGTCAGTACTGTATGGGGGTGTGGAAATAACTCCCACCTGAGTTCCAATAATGAGGATGTGCTGCAGTGCAGAGTATGATATAATGTATTGTGTCCTGCAAAAACAAAATGCCTTTGGTGATCAAAACAGACCATTAAAATAAAGGGCCATTAAAGAAGTTCCTGAGAGGCCATTATTTCAAAGATGAAGTAGGCAGTCATGGGCTCTGGAGTACTAAGAAAACTTTCTACCATGATTTTATCCAAGCACTATGCACTGTGAAATACTGGGAAGTGGAATCGTATAGCAGGGATTATTATAAAGAGTAAAGGTAAAGGTAGTTTTACTCTCACAACTGTGTTCTCTTATTCTGCACAATTAAAAATTACGAACGCCCCTAGTATATTAGATAAATGTGCTGTATACTGTGCAAGCTCACAGCATGCACAATTATGGGATCCTTTTTCATTTTACACAATCAAATAAAACCAGCATAGCTATGCATCCCCACTAATGCCGAATATTCCACCATAGCCATATTAATGTACACACAACAAGCCCCACACAATTTATGTGTAAATACTAGGGACCTTTTTATTTACTTTTTTTCTTGTTAGACATAAATAAACACAACGGCTAATGTGATTAGATATTAAAAAGCAAAACTATGATGTCCACTTACTTAAGGGTTACTAACTGCTCTTACCTCCTCAGGGTAGTCACCCTGCAGCCGGAACTTTCGAGGCACTTTACTGCGTGCAAACTTGCAACCATTGAAGTACATGCTCCATGAGCAGCCAAAAGAAAATGAGGCTCCAGAGGTCTCTGGGTCCAGACCCTGACAAGCACAGGTACGACTAAAGAAGGCAAATAAAAAAAAAAAGATGAAAAGAGGAATATTAGTTACAGTTAAAAAAAAATCTAAAAAAAACCCAATGCAAAACTAGCAACTCTCACACATTGCTGTTATTTAAATAACCACCCATGTGTGGTTCTCCTGTGTGTGTGTGTGAATCATGAGCATTCTCTGTGCTGCGCGCAGTTCCTGACTCACTCTTCATTGAGGCCACAGCGTCGGCAGGTGGGCGATCCGTATTTGTAAAGAGTGTTGGTGAGATCCTTGTACAGTCTGTCAGCCAAGTTGCGTGGGATGCCCTCCCAAGCTAGAATGAGGATGACCACCACTGCATTCTGGCAGTAGTGACCCACACGCTGACGCACCAGGCACAGCAGCTTCTCCTCTTCACTACCCCGACGAATAACCTAAGAGGCATAACCAGTGTTGGCAAAAAAGTTTACCATGAATGACACACTTGCACAAGTACATGCTACAGAACAGTGTATATGCTACAAGTATGGCTTGTTTATATACTGGTTTGTTCTTTTTGCCTGGTTTATACACTGCCCAGCAAAAAAAAAGTCACCACCTGCCCTGCCACAGTCAGAAATGGCTCTAAATTAGCAGATTAGTTCAATTAGGTGTGTTGGAAGATGAAACAATGCAAAAATGTGCAGGGCAGGGCATCGGTCAGGACAAGGGTTGAAAACAACTGACTTGAGGTCATAAGCTCCATTCACACAGGATATTGCGCTGTTGGTGCACCTCAGCATTCTGTATAAAATGGAGGCAGATTCAGGGGTGTTGTTAATCCAGGAGCAAAGGTAGGGACAGGGGAGAGATGAGATCTGTGTGAAAAAGGAGAACCCCCAATCGTCAAACAGGAGTCTGACAACTAGAGAACCTAATCCAGTTTCCGCACAACCAATATTTACAAAATTTGTAGTCTAATTCTAATTTAAACTCAAACTGAAAGGGTTAAGAAAAACAACTTAAAGTCTTCATTCAAATTTTAACAAACTCCAAACAAAATTTTCATTGGATTAGCTTAGTTCTCAAATAAAACAAAGTCCTAATTGTCCAAACAATATTAATTACCTAGACAATATTTATATAACTAGGTCTATCTAGCTATTCATCATCTATCCATCCATCTAGCTACAACATTGGTCTCTTGTTTCCTTACAAATTCATCCATGACTGAAGTATTTGGTATTTCACATGGGCCAAATTCAATAGGTTCCTCTTTATTTCATGTTACAGGGTGCGGCAATAGGAGGTTAGGATTCTTTACAGTGCGGGGAAGGAGCTCACCCATGATGCATCAATTGCCAGGGCTAATACATTCAATTCATGCAACCAAGAACAAACTTCCTTATATCCTGTATACTTGTATATTTACAAGGGGACAGGTCTTTAAGAAACATTGGTTTTGCAACAGGAATTTCAGATTTTATTTATGGTCCCATTGTCTGCTGCAGAGGCAGCAAGCACATGCAGAGGGAGCAAAAGAGCTAGCTGTCGTGATGTCTACATTCTTTTGGAAAACCTGTTTTTTGTTTCTGAAATGGATCTGTCATGGATGTTGATCAGGGATCTTTATAAAGTCTAACACAAGGTGATTGTGGGATCATCAAATTATGTATGTCCAACAGTTCAGAGCACTACACTTTCAGAAATGTGTTTACTCATTACTCTCCTTCTTTTTGGAGGATGTGACTCATCCTCAGCAGGTTCCTGAGCAAGCTCTGTCCAGTACGCAGTTTTGCAGATCTTATGGACTTCACTGATACACCAACAACCTCACATGCAGTGAACATATCCACTGACTGAGACTGTAAAACTGGATTTGCTGGTTTCAAAACACCAAGCACCCACAACAGAAAAATCTCAAAGAAATTATGCCTCTTCATTTGAATTAACAGGAATGATTGTTCGGTGCACAAATCAACTGTGGCATAATTAATATGAGAACTCATAGGAAGTTATAAACGGAACTAGACAGGTAAAAAAAAACCTTTGATACATTGGTCACCCTGCATGGTATGCACAACCGCAAAGAACAACTGGTGGTCATAAAGGTGAATTGGTGGGATATATCTAGAAAGCTTTGTTTGAGATAATGCTTTCATGCTACCTCTTACTCCACTCATCACTGATGCACCATTAGACACTGGCTAACTATGTTGTTAATTCTGTAGTTAGCATCCGAATATAATCAATATTCAGAATGTCTCAATATTCAGAGGACATGTACTTAGAATCAAGCTGATGCAAGTCAAGCAACCTAATCAGATGCTCCTCTGGCTCCTAAAACCCTAATTTCTCAACATCACATCAGTTTTCAGTCCAAAGCCTGCAGTATCCTGACAAATTCAACCACTATTACCATGTTTGCCAGTGTTTCAATGATTTTGTTTGGAAATCCTTATTAGTGTACTTGGCATTTTTTAGGAATACCCTGAACAATATCAGCCAGCTTGTCATCCTTCTCCAATCTATATTCAAACAGTTTCAAGAAAATAGTTAGATTTAATAGCTGCTACTTTGCTTTTCCTTGGTTTTAGGGAAAGTTTATTAAAAGGCATGCTTTTAATTAAGTATTCATCTTTATTTTCTTTATTTTTATTTACCACATGCACCAACACATAACCAGTATAAGAGGTATCAAGGAATTGTGCCATGTGTGATCCAAATAATCGATGAATCACTTCAATTATCGATAGACTAATTGATTATCCAAATAGCTGTTAGTTGCAGCCCTAGTTCACACATAGGAACTTACCTACATTCCCAATACTCTTGACATTTTTTTTTTCAAGCTGTTTTTTACCTACCAGCATAAAGATGCTGGTTTCTTCTGCTGCTTCATTACATTTATACCAGGAAGCTACAGTCTGCACATGTCTGTGGCTGCATGCATGCTTCTGTAACCCCATGTCATGCTCAAGTGCCACTTTCTAGTTGTTAAAACCATGCAAGGTGAAAACAAAATCCCTTTCATTCTAAGTGGCATATTTATAACATGGGGAATAGAAGCATGCATCGTGCAGAACAAAGTACTCCAGCCATGGTCGTGTTTGGTACAAGGCATGATTAAATGACCAGAACTTATTAGCGTATACTTTAGATAGTTAACTAATATTCACTGGGAAGTTGCGTAATTATTCAAATTGCTAACAGGGTGAACTGGGCCTGAAACAGCTGAAGGATGGATCTGCCTTGGGGCACTTGTTGAGAATAGGGAGGAGCAGTGCTTGTGGAGGGTACACTAGAAGTAGCTGTAGCCTCTTATGTAAAAGCAGCATCGCTAGCAACAGAAGCAGCACTAGACTTGCTTATAGAAAGTATGTCACATAGCACATCAAGTATCTCAGGGCAACGACAGTTGAATAAAGCAAACAAATGAAATGAATGAGCTTTCTTTTGAAGCCTGTAAGTGTGTGGAACTAAAAGCAGCGTGAAGTGAGTGGTGAAAAACTATTCTGTGCTGCTGGGTGGTGCTTTGGGTAGGGGTCTTGCGGACAGATAATTGTCCCCTCATTTCTCCTCTCACTCCATCCAGCAGTGGGGTCTGCCTGTTCTATATACATAGAAGAGGGGTGGGCTGACTTTGGAGGCGGAACTGTAGACTGCCTACCCAATCAGAAGTTAGAAACCCTGCGGGTATTTTGTGTTATTTTTTCCACTTGCTAAAATATAAATACTAAGCCAACAAACAAACAAAGAACTCAACTATTGATTGGGTTAGCAAGACACAAATTTGGAGTGGGCTAAGCATGTGTGTAAGAATAAAATAAAAATGTATGAAATAAATAAATGAAATTATTTATATTTTGGGGTATTAACTGGCTAGTAAAAATGTTAACTACTATACACTTACAGTATATTAACCAACAAGGAAACTTTAATCTTTTCATTTGGGAAATAAATATATTTACTTTATTTTCCACAGGTCACTTACCCACTTGGCTATTGGACAACCCTGTGAACTCCGCCCTTCTCTTCCTGTGTATACAACCACTTCCATGCGTACAGCTTTGCCTTTCTCCCCATATCTATAAGTTTAAAAAATGGTGGTTTTAGAAACTGAGAAGGGATCCATTACATGTTACATATTGCAACTTAAACATCACAGACATAAGCCTGCAGCAGGTCATCTGTAAACCAATAGTGTGGTAAATGTCACTCTGCTGGGCCCCTTCAGCACAGAAAAGTGGCTTCCTGTTGTAACTTCAATAGTGCATGAAAACCAGGTTTGGCTTTTCTGCCTATACACTCTGGTGTTTCCATGTGCAGTTTTATAATGTTTTAAACTGTTGAATGAACAAAAGAAGGAATGGGACATCAGCGGGAGAAAAATTATGACTGAATTTATATGGGAAATTAGTCTTTTATGATGTCAGTCTCAATGAAGGGGGCTTTTCCTGCCATTCGTTACAGTAAACAATCTTTTCAAAAAATTTTGTTATATGTTATTATACAATGTCATATTGCATTAAACCAGCTCTAGATTGCCTTGCATTTAATGGGAATTCTTCATGTGTATCTTTCACACGTTACTTGTCATTTCCACTCAAAAGATGATAAAATTTCTGCAATAAGCATATTATGATTAAAGTAATTCACCTGTTCTCCATCATCTCCCGTACTGCTGCTACTGTTGGCCCAGATCCAAGGTGTGTGTAAAACGGGCCCTCCTCCTTCTCAATTATTTGCTCTAGAAATATAAAAAAATATTTTTTATGAACAATTCCTCCTAGTAATGGGGTCTGATATCTTTTTAAAATTCATCAGTCATATTTTACAGCTTACCCATACAGTCACAGGAGGGGAGGTCCATTGTTTTTTTTGAGGGAGTTTTGATCAGATTCTTGGCTGGGGTGCTGAGGAACTTTAATGGAGATTCCAAAAAGCTGTTGAGCGTTTGCTTGGTAGGAGTGTGCTCTTCGGGACATTCCACATCACCATTTTCCATATGTTGAGCTGACACAGTCAGGCCAGTCACAGAGCTGGATGTCTCTACTTTGTAATACCCGTTCTGTCCAACGGAAGTCTGTTGCGGCTCATAGTTGAGTCTGTTTACTGTATGTTGCCTCCCTGGACTCACTGATGGGTCTAGCCTTTGAACATTAGGCATGACACAGGGGGCTTGGGATTTAGCACCATTATTCAGCATACTGTGGGTTTTCGATACCTGAGAAATAAAATGCTCTTCACATTCGTGCCTCTGGCCTTGCGTAGCACCTAAGTGACCATTTGTGAGACTATGACAATGTCCATTTGGTTGACACTGGTTGCCTTGGCAGTAACCCAAAGCTGCATGGTCCGTTTTAAAATGCTGAGTGTTCTGGTTCCCAGAGCTCATGAGAGCCTGTAGGTCTAAGTGCTCTCTCTTGTGGGAGTTGCTGAAATGGAAAAGTCGCCTATTTTCATTATTAGCATGTCCTAGGTATTTCTTCAAGTCTATCTGAGTCTGGGGCAGAAATGGATTTCTTTTGGAGTGCAATTTTGCCTTTTGCTGTAAGGCTTCCCTTTTACCCTTCATCTTGAGAAGTGCTTTGCCATTGGGGGATCTCTTGGCTAGTGGTATCCTGTGATTGCCTCTCTCAATCTCAGTGGCTCTCTTTTTTGATATCCTTGGACTTGACGAGGTGCTTTTTGTTTTGCTTTGCCTTTTTATATGCTGCCCAATGGCATGGTGATTGTATTTTATGGTCTGAACTGGCATTCCCTTGGGTGGACTGTTTTCAGAAGATACTGGCTTATGTTGTGATTCAATCATGAATGCAAGTTGCAACAGCTGGGCAGCAACCTCTTCCTCATCTCTTCTTCTTGAGCTATATGTTCTATCAACATGTTTGATCTTTTTAAAAGTGCCATCTATCCTCTCTGTTTTACAAAGTGCTTGACTTAATCTTCCATTCTCTTGGGTGTGCAAGATTTTTTCACATTCTGAGCTAGCGTTTAAGAGGTCATGTAAAGAGAGTTTCCTCGGGGCGGGTGTGCTGCGATGGGTGGAATTTTCTTGTCTGTTATATGGACTGCAAATAACAGATGTCTGATGCAACGCTGAACTAATTACTGGGACTTTATTGGAAACAACCTCTGATATTGATTTAGCTTCTTGAATAGGTATAGGTTTGCTTGATGCAAAATTTGTAGACAATGTGCTTTGATTTTGAGGGTTTTGACCTTGATGATTTATTTTAAAGGACTCTGCTTCTGGGGTAGCTGCCAACTGGGTTAAGGCCTCAATAGCTATGGCCTGCTCAATGCTTATGCTTCTATGCTCAACTAAAGACTGAATATTAGGAAAAGACATTCCAACTGAGTCTTTCAAATGAGGATTATTATCAACCTCTTGATTGTTAAAATTATGTTCTTGACTCTGATATGGTTCTTCACTTTCACTTTTAAAAGAACAGTTATCTGAGGTCTGTGGACCAAATAGCTTCTCCTCCAAAACCTTCCTATCGGTAATGGAGGAACATACTACAGTAGCTAGAGTCGACAAAGCATCTTCAAAGTAGACACTACTCCCTATGTGAGATGTAATCTGTTCATCTACCATCATGTTTGGCTCTTCCATTTTAATCTTTTTAAGAAGTTCATCAGGTTGTTGACAGCTGGTGAGCATGTTCAAAGTCCTTCTAGGTTCCTGTGTTTTGGTGGTATCTGTATGTTTCTCAGTGTTTGGTTTTACATGTTTAGCACCAGAGTACGATTCGTGGTGAGTAGGAAGTGCATGGTAGCTGACAGCAGGCTGAAGCTCGCTCTCAGCTGGTATTGGTGCAGGGCTGTGCTGGAGAGGCGTGGGCGAGTTAGGTGGAGCAGAGTGTTCTTGAGATACGTCACTTGCCTCGTCCTCTGGCACGTCCTCCTCCATCTGCTCTGAACTAGTGCCATTTACTGAGATGCCCTGTGACTCAACCTGGGCAAGGAAAAACAGAATGATGACTAAAGTGATCTTGGCACAGGAGTGATGTGGCACATATTGATATTGGCCACCACAAATTAACAGCCTCATGGTACCACAGCAGGACTATAGCCTGAATTTAAATAAATGCTATTTTTAATAAGGACATGGCAATGAATAGACTCAAAAGTTTTGCTCTCCTAGGCTGGGAGTCCCCAAATCTGTCTCCTTCACTCCTAACTAGTATGCTTCAGGCTCAGACATGACACTTTAAAGCTCATTAACCCTTATGTTGTTATTCTTTTTTTTTTTTTAAAAAGTCAGTTTTTAATTCAATATTTCAATATACAGTATCAGTCAAAAGTTTGGAAACAAGTTTGGATTTATTTTTTACATTCTAGAACAATGCTGAACTTTTTCAAAAGTATGAAATAACTCCTAAGACATTAACAGCAGTCTTGTTATTTTAAGACACAAATGTCTTAAAATAACAAGTTCTTGCAAGTGTATTTGCAAAACCCATCAAGCACCATGATGAAACTGGCTCTCATCAAGACCATCCCAGGAAAGAAAGACCAAAACTTACCTCTGCTGCAGAGAAGAAGTTCGTTTAGAGTTAACAGTATTAAAAATCACCAATTAAGAGCACCTCAGTTTAGAGCTACTTGTTATGAAGGCTTTACATTTACATTTACATTTAGGCATTTGGCAGACGCTCTTATCTTACAAAAAGTGCTTTAAAGTTTACATCACTGGATACATACTTACACTGGGTTAACTAGGTTAATAACTAAGTACCATTAGTCCAACACAACTGGGAAGAGGGATAATTTTTTCTTTACAGAGCATACGTAGCAGATACATGTCAATATCAACTGTTCAAATAAGATTATTGCATATTTTGCCTTCTTTATTGCCTTCAGCATTGTTTTTGAATGTACAAAGAACTAAAAATCAGTAAAGACCATGGAATTAGAACGTTTAACTGGTCGGGTATGTGATTTATTTATTTTTACTTTTAATTGTGTGTTTTATTATTCCTCTTTCAAGTTATCATCGGTGGGCCATGCTGCCTTCAAGCATGCTCAGAAATTCTATCAATCAGGATTTCTAGCAAAGTTACAATAACATTTAATTGGAGAAATAATATACCTGCACCACCATATAGCACACACACTATTTCATAGCAGGACAAAAGTATAAAAAGCATCAACAATCAATAATCAATCAATACTCAGACAGTTGGCTATAATTTAATGAATAACTTTATAAGGTTCTTTGTAGATATTCCATATTGTCACTTCTTGCATAAACTTAAGCCCAATGACACATAAACATTTCAATGAATTTAATGATTTGGTTTAAACATGTGGAAGATTTGAAATAATACACCAGTGTATAATTTTGTACACATAAACTGCCTTCACAACCTTTATTCCAGGACATGCAGTGATGCAATGCATGTTATGGACTAGCCGTGCCAAAAGCAGAGTGAGGCAATAACTTAGGCTGCAACTGCAACTGTTTTTGGTGAAGTAAAAAAAAAAAGAGTCATGAGATTATCTGGTATATAGAAGTGGGAAAAAATAAAAGTAGCTAGTATCAGCAACTACTTTTGATACCCAACCGTTGAACCCATGTCCAGGAACTGAACAAGTAGCCCATGAAAATGATAGGATTCTGCTGTATATCCTCACATTTATTCCTATCTCACTTGAATGTATTTCTATAGCACTGAACATGTTGTGCATGTAATTTAAATCTAAGAGCATTGATACGTTTGTACATTATGACATTTAACTTTAAAAAACGTTGAATTAATTTTTTTTTTAATTCTCTAGATTTTTAAATGTGTTTAATCCATTTTATTGCCATAAAAACTTCATAGTCTGCAATGTAAGTTCAAATATTACATCGATATTTACACTTGGAAACTTGTCTGTATTCAGACTCGTGTTATGCAGCTGCTTCAGTTGATTTCTTGGGTAGCCCAGAAATTTCTCAGAAGTTCCCAAATTTTTCTTGTTTCACGCTCTAAGGACAGCGGTTGTCCAGGATAGGATAGGCTCCAGATTCGCTGGAACACTGACCAGGACGAAGCGGTAATGAAGATGAATGAATCAGTGATTATATATGAGTGAGAAGTAAGCAAATGTTAAGGCTAAATGTCATAACGAGGACATGATCCTAGTTTTAATGACAATGTTAGCCATTTAAATGATTTGATATAACAATATGGCGTTAGCTCACATTTAGTGAGAAAGTGTATCGTTTGCATAATACATTAGTAGCATTTTGAGAATTTTTACCACTAATGGCAGTATTAAGTCTAATTACGCCTAATTTTTTTCTGCATGACAAAGCAGTAAATATGACAAAGACACACAATATTGGAGCAATCAAATCAAGTCGGTTGATTAAAATAAACTGTAAGAGAGTGATACTGATACTTCTGTTTCTCACTGAGATCAATGTACTTGAATTCAACGATTGGTAACATCAGATGCATTTTTATTTTAACCTTTGTTTGCAAGTTGAGTAGAAACAGTGTAACACTCAACAATGCAGTGTCATGCCTCTTACAAAAAAGAGCCACTTACTTTGTTAGAAAAGACGTAAGCAGAAAACACCTTAATTATCTTTGACTCACTGACATTGACATAGGTTAAGTACACATTTACGTACCCTTTCAGTCAACAGTTACAGTAGCTAGAGCAACCTGAATAAAACGTTCTTTCATATAATTTGTGTCAAAGGCCACACATTAACTAACAAATTTGTCAGATTTGAATACTTATTTAAAATCCATTTTGCCAAAATAATTTTATCTGGTACATGATTTTCTCCCCCGGAACATCTTGGTCTGTCTTGTATGACTTAAAATAAGTGTCCGGAAAGAATTGCAGGATGGCCACCAACTGGAGGGTGTTTACTAGAAGGCTTGATACAATCTATAATTTGTAAATTGCATCTGTCAGTTGTTTTGTGTATTGTTTTACAACAGACACAAACCCAGGATGCATTACATTTCAGTTAACAAATCTAAATGAAATATGTTCCAAGTAATGATATCTTAAAAACAACACTGCATTACAGCAAACGTTAAATTAACATACACAAAAATGCATTATCGTAAGCAATATGTTCTAAAAATCCAAACAGTAAATAAAAACTACACACATGCAAGTACTCAGCATCGACTACAGATCATGCGCTTTTCCATTTTTATAGAAAGCAGCTGAAAGGGGACTGCTTTATAGCTGCTGAATCTTTCATATCTTTCTCTTAAAGGATAGCTGGAACATATTTTCAAACAACTGGATCTAGTGGGTGTAAGTACCAATAATAAGTTGACATGACTATAAAACTCCTAGCGTGTGTGACGTTATTTGCCATTCTTTGTCCTATTCAGATAACCCTGTTCAGCAACTTTCAGAATGTATGTGTATGTGCTGCATTGCTCAAGAATGTTCTTTTCGCTGCAATCAATAAACAGATGCGTGAACTGGATGTCCTACTCGGCATGTGGTGATTTGCCTTCGGAGTATACCATGAAGGTTGAACACATCTGAACTATAAATTGACACGTGCATCAGGAATCTGCTGATGTGCGTTTTAACACGCGTCTTTTTGATGTCAACGTGCACAACAAATCTAACACTTGCCCAACAACCTATCAGTATGATTGAGTGATAAAAGAAAGTTGAAAAATCTTTGCTTTATCACGGCTAATAAACGCACATTGGTACAGTAGTATGTAAAGAAAATACTTTGCTGGCATATCCATATACTCTGGTAAACTTTATTTCTGATGATAGATAGATAGATAGATAGATAGATAGATAGATAGATAGATAGATAGATAGGTAGATAGATAGATAGATAGATAG
>JAQQZT010000039.1:19773011-19783964 GCA_030068275.1 Clarias platycephalus | reverse complement strand
GCCCCCTAGTGACGGGGAGGAATTGGCCACGACTAAATTGGGGAGAAAATTGGAAATACCCAAAAAATAATAATAATAAAAAAAACTTTAAATGTTGATTTCATTTGTTAAGGAAAAAAGCTCTCCAAATCTACCTAGTCCAATGTAAAAAAAAAAAAAGTAAATGCCCCATCATAAATGAACAGTGATTTTTGGAAAGCTGACTTAAATTTCACTTGCCACAAAAAAGTAACACGATCTAAAGAAATTGAAGAACAGATGAGAAACAAAGTAATTGACATGTATCAGTCTGGAAAGGGTTAGGACTCCAGCGACCCACAGTGAGGGGAATTATCCACATTATCCAACACTTGGGACAACGATGATGCTTCCCAGGAGTGACTAGCCAACCAGAATTACTTCAAGAACACAACGACTCCTCAACCAGGAAGTTATAAAAAAAAAAAACAGAACAACATCTAAAGAACTGCAGGCCTCACTTGCCTCAGTTAAGGTTTGTGTTCATGCTTCAACAATAAGAAAGGGCGAAAGTCACTGCTAGTCTTACATTTGCCAAAAATATCTTGATTATTCCCAACTTTATTCTGTGTACTTTAACTTTTTGAAAGGTGTGCATCCTATTACATCAGGTGTAAAACTAACATGGTTTCATAAAAAGAACATTATACCAGCAGTTAAACATGGGAGTGTTTTGCAGCTTTAGGACCTTGAAGACTTGCAGTACCATAAAGCTAGTCCACCTCTGGATGGCTCAAAAAATACTTGAATCCGATTGAGATCGTTGAACAGGAAGTTCATGCTCAAAAACCTTTTAATATGACAGACTTTAAACAATTCTTCATAGAAGACTGGGTCAGTGATGTGAACACTCATTGCCAGTTTTTCCAAACGCTTGATTGCAGGTGTTGCCTCCAAGGGTGGCACAAGAAGATTTAGGGGTCAATTATTGTTTCACATAGGGCCAGGTAGGTTTGGACAGCCTCCTTCTTCCCTTAATAAATAAAAATCATCATTTATTTTATCTTTGTATAGTTTTAAAATTTGTTTAATAATCTGAATCATTGACAAATGTGCAAAAAAATGCATATGTATATGTAAGCTTGTAGTTTTGCATGTATCACTCTGACATGTGCTGTTCCCGCACTTTAACAGGAAAAAACACGAGAACAGAAAGAAGCTGAGCTGATACCTAAAATCCAGGAGGCGGTGAACTACGGTCTAAAGGTCCTGGAATCTGCCTTTGAGCAACTGGATGTTAAAGTTGGGAACTCGGACTCCGAGGATGAGGAGGCAGCTGACAGAGTGGAACCCATTCTAGAACCCAAGGTGAGAGTTCTTGAGTTCAGTAAAAAAAATATCTATCACAAGTTTTTATTAATTGATTAGATGGATTATTTTTAATACATAAAACTTGGTTTCAAGCCCTGAAAAAACGGGAAGGTTGCGTCCGGACGGGGTCAGTGTAAAAATTGTGCCAAGTTGGGTGTGGATCGAACAATCCTCTGTGGCGACCCCTCAACAGGAGCGTCCAAAAGACCAACAACATCATACTACCTCACAACCATGTTTAATTAAATAACAGTTCAGTAACTGCAATGCAGTAGTACTGATTTTTGTCACCTATTACATTTTTTATGTGAAATAAGAAACCCCCCTTCTGCCCACCTTTTTTATTTATTTATTTATTTATTTATTTTTTTTGCACCTCCATCTTATCTGCATTTACATCACTGCTTTTTTCAGTTTCACTCAGGCAAATTTGCAATAAAGGCCCTTGGTTTTCTCGTTAACTGAAAAAAACTAAATATAAATTAATTTATTTGTCGTATGATCATTAGAGATGGAAATCACCTTGGGTCACCCAAAATGATATCAGGAATGCATGGTACCTTTTCAGTTTGCTAAATCATTTGCTCGTACTACACAGAATACTGTGCCGTCATTCAGTGTGTGGACAATTTAGAGCGGACCAACAGCGGACTATAGAGAAACAGCAAAGTTTTTACCACCTCAAATGCAAAGATGTATATAATTACATATCAAAAATCAGCATAGCGATACCTGAATCGTGGTGAATTACTGAATCTACACCCCACCCCCACCCATCCACCCCCATCTCTGGTGAGCATCAGGTGACTTATTTTCAGTGTGGTACTCTCACAATTTCACTTGACATATTTTCATCTCAAGTGAACAAATTTATTATTTTTTTCAGCAGGATGTTGAGCAAATGACTTGACACATAAGATCTCTTAAAAAAATACAGCATGCATTTATAGTCAGCACTCCTGGGGCAAAATAGTTGCATACACTGCATACAGTACCTGCAAAGTGAAAGTCAAACACCTTCTCTGCTAGCAGCCCAAATCTGGATAACACCAATGCTCCATGACCTAAGGTTTGAAATAAAAGAAAAAAAAGTTTGTCAGTTTATTTTATTTATTCCTTTTTTAAGACCATGTTTATTTTTAACCCATTTAAACCTAAAAAGATGTTTTCTGATTGGGCAGGACAATAAAACTATGTATGATCGTAATTGTGCAGAAAAGCTGATAAACTAGACTCTACACTATCTAATAAACATGATTCAGCCAGGAACACTGGATATAAAGTCTATACTTTTATAATGTTTTGGCAGGTCTAAGTAATGTAATATATGTTTGTTTGTTTGTTTGTTTGTTTGTTTTTTTAAACATCAGTACGTCAACAGCATAGTAGATTTTAATGTTTTTTATTAAAACTGCAACTCATTGCAAATTTTGCACATTTCTTTTAAATGTTAGTGTAACTCGTCAATCAGTAAATGAAATCCAGATGGCCAATTCCCCCTCAAGTTAAGTTTTATTTAAACAGTTCATGCAGCACAATCCAGTGTTTGACATGTACACAGACCCGTGTCTCCATGCATACACATCAGCTATGCATGTGAGATTCTTGTGAAATGTGCAGTTTACTGGAACAGGACCTATGCATGCTTGCTTTTTAACACACATTGTTCAGTCTTTTAATTACGACATTTGTTGCCAATAATTTACAGCAATTTTGCCTTTATTTATTGCAGCCCTAGTGCAAATACACTTTTTTTTCCTAGAAGCTGACAAAGTGCAGTACATTGCATTGGTGATGAACTTTTTCATTTGTGTTTTCTCTCCTTTTTTATTTTTAATAGGACCTGTACGTAGACAGGCCGCTGCCGTACTTAATTGGATCTCAGGCTTTTATGGAGCAAGATGACATTGGCCTGGGAGATCTTTCCAGCGATGGTGGTATACTCTTAATGCCTTACTTCATTCTAAACTAAATGAACACTTTGTCAATTTTACTAACTGCTTGGGCATTGCTCTCTCTCTCCCTCTCTCTCTTTCTTTTGCAGAAATGTCCATCGACAGCGACAGGGAGAGTTTTGTTGAGAGTGAAGTGGATAAAGATGAGGATGAGGTATTATACACATGCATATTAAATTTACATTTAATTTGTTTATTGGATTTAACAGTTAACATGGTCACAAAACAGCTTTATTTGGTGAAAAATTGCTTTGTGAGAACCTGGGTTTAAATTCAGATTCCTTAGGAACAAACTGGAGGCAAGAATAAATGCTGAATGTAATATAACTAGGTTTATTATAGCATCTCATTTTTTTTATTTCCTTAACTCCCAAGAAAATCATGCTAGTCTACACCATATGATTTTTAATCTTAACAGCATTCAGACGATGACTATGACCAAGAAGGAGAAAGCCGAGGAAAATTAAAGAAAGTAAGAACTGTTTATATATTCAGTTTGTTGTTTTCAGTTCTCAAGTTAAAAATGTCTTGGTTAGGGATAGTGCAATATTAGAAACAATTTGTTTTTGAGCTCTTTATGATGCATCTTAATAGAAGCCACTCAGTTCTGATGAAGACGAAGAAAATGAAGATTCTGACTTATTTGGGGAATCTGACAAGGACGAGGATGAAGCCAGAAGGGTGAATAATTTACATTTATCCATACATGTGTGAATTTTCCATTTTATCTTTAAAAAAAAATAAATGTGCTAGACAATGCTATTAGAGTGTATTTGGCAAAAAAGTCATGTTTGAAAACTCAACTGAATTTTTAAATGTAACTAAATTCAGTTAGTTTTATTGTATATTGAGTTGTAATTTAATTGTAAAAAAACAAAACAAAACAAGGCTTGGCATTGGCCTTATTCAGAAACAGTTTATCAAACATTTCCCCAGCTGATTTTTTTTGTCTCTGCTTGTATTTCAGGATGATGTGGGTCCAGCATCATTTGCTGATCAACTGGCTGCAAGAATTAAAGATACAACAAAAAAGCCAGAGACAGACCGAACATGTAAGTTCATGGTCCACTCATTAATTATATATTATGATATTTATTTTTTGTTGTTGTCACACTCTGAGTCTTTTTATTTGCGTACATGTCACATTTTTTCTTTAGATTTGTTTACATTTGCATGTTTGTAATTCTTTTTAAGCATTGTCATCAGGCACATCTGCCACCAAGAGGAAACACCAAGGAAAGAAACTGCCACAGGCCCAGGGTATATGTGATTTCATTCTCACTGTAGAAGAGGCTCCTCTCAGTAAAAACGTCTTCCTGGTTGTTTTATATCTACTATGATACTTCAGAAAGGAAATCTAGTGTCCTTAAAACAGTCATTGTCTTTGTCATATCCTCCAACCTTTCTTCCATATTTTTTATTTCATTTTCATTTTATCTCATTAAGGACATCAAAATGCCTTGCATTTTTTATTGTATTTTGATCAAATCATATGCTAAATCCTTGTCATATTCATACCATTTTGTTTGCAGTGGAAGACGACGATGAGATGTTCAAGCCTCCAAAAATGGAGGACGAGGAATATTCTCCATTTGGAGAAAAGGGTGGTCTCTTTAGTGGCGGTAAAGGCTTGTTTGATGATGATGAGGTAAATGCTAATGCATTAGCATTTATAATCGCTAATGTTTATCGATTATAAATTTTGTCCTTTATAAATGATTATAAAGGACAAAATGCTGAAAGATTAAAATATTTTTTCAGAATTTTATAAAAATTTATTTTTATTTATTTATTTATTTTTGCAGGGTGATCTGTTTTCTGAGGCACCCAAAAAGGAGAAGGAGCAGGCAGTTTCTCAAAAATCAGGTATCACACTATGAGCAGTCTGTATTTATTAACCTTTCCTGCAGTTTGTATTTGAAAGATGTATACAGTAGCTTATAGGTTGCACGTTATTTTAATGTGCTTTATAAATCTGTAACCCCATTCTTTCATTTTTTTTGCAGAGAGTGTAAACACTAAGAAAATACCCACAGGTGCAGTTTCCATTTTCCCAGGTAAATGTTGTTATTTAACAAAACATTTAACGTTAAGGTTTTTAGCTTTTTGTTGAGAGAGATTTCTGTTTTTCTTACAGAAAATGGTCTCTTTGGCTCACCAAATGGTTCAGACTCATTAGAGAGCAAAGAAAATGGCCGTTTAGTCAAATCCAAAGTGCATGCTGTTCGAGATCAGCCCTCACTAGGAAGTGGTCTTTTTGATGACAATGAAGAAGATGATGATTTCTTCAGTGGGAAGACGCTCAAAAAACCCACGTCTGGTGAGTTGGTGTAGGCCTGAGTCACTGAAGACCGAGGCATGGGAATCACCAGGGACCATCCGATATGAGCATCGTGCTAAAATTAATAAATATATATTTATAATTCCAAACAAACTTTCTGCTAATGTTTGAATAGTTTAGAGCATTCCACTAGCAGGATTATAAAAGAATGGCAACATTTTACCATCTTAAATGCTTAACATACTATATAAAAACTAAAAATGTGTTAAAAAAAGAAAAAATCAATTGCCACACCAAAGAATCAGTTTATGTAACTGAATCGATTTTTCTCCCATCTCTACCAAAGCCCCGTTGCAGGAATATCTTAGTCTAAAATAGCAGACACTGTAGTTAAATTCATGTCTTGTGTTTAGCTGCACAGAAGAAAGCCAAGCCAAAGATGACAGCAGACCTATTTGGAGGTGACGAAGATGATGATGAGGATGGTGACATTTTTGGTGTGGGATCTCATCCTGCTGGTTCTAAGCAGAACAAGAAAGTTGCGGAAGAGGAAGAAGTACAACCTCAGGAGAAAAAGGTAGTTAAGAATTTTAACATAAAAATTACTGGATGAGGCTATTGGATTGTGTTTCTAACTATAAGTTAGATTTCTATTGGAGGTCGGTTATGTTTCAGTCCTACTTGACAGCCCTTCTTATGATGTTTAAAAACAGGTGATCAGTTGTTCTACCGGATACAAAACTCAATGTAGGCACACTTTTCAGACATCCCTACTGTTAATGCTGGGAATCCCTTACAGCTCAGACAGGACAAAATCTTTAATCAAGTTTCTTATTTTCAGAGATTATTAAAAATGAAAGACTCCTACTTGTTTTTAAATCAAGATTATGAATCCTAGATCAGGGGTGTCGAGCTGTTCTAGATGAATGAGGCTTGTACTTGCTTTTTTGTAACTGAATTTTGTAATCAATTCAGTTCTTGATAGTAAATCTATTCATAACTGTAGATTATCAGCAGCTTGATCATTAATATTTGTAATATAGACATTTTTCTTGAATCTTTTGCTTTTGTAATTAAACCACATTGAGAGTTCAGACAAAGTGCTATACAGATATCGATGATCAAATCAAATGTGTGAACATTTTGTTCCCATGCAGTTACCTGCTGGTGCCATTTCAATTTTTGGGCCTGGTACAAATAATCTTCTTGCAGAAAGTCTGAAGAAGCGTCACCCGTCAACAAGTGAGGAGTCTGTGAAATCTGAAGAGGTATGAAACCATTCCTTCTTCTCTTTTACACCTGTCTTATTTTCTGAAAAAAATATAAAATGTGTTAATGTAATGATTTTTTTAGAGCATGCCACCTGCTGTGGTCAAACCACCAGTTGCTCCTAAAACAACAGAGAAAGCACAGAGCAAGAGTCTGTTTTCTGATGACGAGGACTCACAGGTATGATTTTATTACATTTTGCCTTTTGTGAATTGTAAAAGTGAGAACTTTCATAGCAATTTCTTTTCTGTTGTATTTTTTTTTATTTTTTTTTTACCAAAGATATTCCCTACCATGCCAAAAAGTAAGTCAAAACCAGAAGGCCCAGCACAGAACAAACCAAGCAAGGCTAAGGTCTCTATATTTGATGATGATGAAGAGGAGGTAAGTGTGATCTAGTTTTGAGATATGCATCGAAAGGTTTTAATACCAAATACATTTTAACAATACTTTTCCTGCATTTTGCAGGATCTGTTTTCATCTGTGCCAAAATCTCAGTCGGTTCAGGTCAAGACAGCAGTTTCTCAACCTAAGAAAGCTTTATCAAGTTCTCTTTTTAGTGATGATGAGGTACCTTGCATACAACGTCAATAGATTTTATAATGTGCAGATTATGATTAGGCAAGTTGTTGTAATTGGAATAAATGCATTTAATGTGTGTGGGTTGTGTATTGCACAGGACCAGTGGATAAGCTCACAGCCCAGCCCAGCCAAGCCTGGTGGGAAAAGTGGTGGGATGAAGTCTAGCACCAGTGCCCCGTCTAGGCTACCCAGTGCCAACGCATCACAGACAGACAGCTTGTTTAATGATGATCACGATGATCTGTTTGCAGCCACAAAGGAGCCAAGGTGTTCTTTACATCAGTATTATTTCAAAAAGAAACCCTAAATTCCACAGATTTCTTTGGAGGAAAAAAACATCTGTCCTTTATTAAACCCATATACTGTCATTTACCAATATATAATTTGTACCAGTATAAATAGCACTTATTGTCTTTCTAACCTCAGACAAAAATAGCATTTGAATAAGAACAGTTATTCAAGCTGGTTCAGGCACCAAACCATAACAGAATTACTGGTATCTGTCCCTTCAGTCAGAAGAAACCTCAGAGGGTCTCCCTTCTGTTTGAGGATGAAGATGATGAAGACAAAGGTTCGCTCTTTGGGATCAAACAATCTGTCAGCAAAGGAACTCCTGAAGTCAAAGTAAGTTTGCTAATAACAAACAATAAAAAACTTTCTTTGTGTTTAACAATATCATGTTAAACACATACCGTATGTACAGACGAGTTACGTTACCTGTTTAACTGCCCTGATGACTTTATGTGCTTGTTGATTATTTATTTTTTTGAAAATTATTTATGTGGAACTTTAATCATTTGTGTTAATGGAGTCTGTATGTGTACAAGTGTGTAAGAAGTAGAGTTTCTGTATATTTTTGGGGTTGAATTACCACAAAGAGCTTGCATACTGTAGTGCTTAATTGCATAGAGCTTAATAATTTTGATTAAATTCCAGCAGGTCAGTCAGTAACCATTTGAGATTTAATTCATTTAGTTTCAGACAGACTACACCGTGTAAAATGCCACAATACAAGTGATCGGTGAGAAAACAGGAGACAGGGAGCAGGCTGGTTTACAGAGAAGAGAACTGTGTGTGTGTGTGTGTCTGTGTGCGCGTTTTTTTTTTCAGGTACCTCCTGTGTCTCAGGCTCCCACTTTCTTTGGCCCAGAGGAGACGCAGGAAGAAGCTAAAGAGAAGCCTTCAGAGAAGACGACTACGCAGACAGCATCCTCCCCTGAGGAGACTAACAAGATTAAAAAGCCTGCTGGAGCTGTTAGCTTGTTTGGAGGAATTAATGTTCTGGGAGATGTAGCCAAAACCACCACAGTGAGAATGAAAACCACGTCACGTTTTTCTTTCTTTTTTTTTTTTTTTTTGTGTTTGATGCTCAAAAATGTATTTGTAGCAAACCAGAATCAAATGTGTATGTGTGTGTGTGTGTGCCATAAAAACAGAGCAGGAATGCACTGGAGGACATCGATGATCTTGACTGGCATAAGGAAGCCCCTCCACCCATGGAAACCAAGGAGAAAAAGGCCACGAAAAACACTTTTAGTTTGTTTGATGATGATGATGATGATGAAGATGATGAAGATGAACCTGATGAAATACCTCCTTTTTCCACAGCAACCAAGCATTTGGACAAAAGTACATTAAAGGTTGGCTTAAGTATCAAGAACTTTGCGTGTATATGATAATCTGTCTAATTTAAATATTTAGTATTTATTAATTTAAATATTTAGTATTTTCCCAACTTTCACCCATGCTGGTGGCCGACAGTTAGTATACTTAGCCAATATTAGAAAACCTGTGACAGAATGATATGTATAGTTAAAAGTCCCGGGTTCTGTTATGCTCTATATCTCGTGGAAGGACTCTCATCCAATCAGATTGCTCAGTCAAAACTAACTGTTGTATAATGAGAAGTAATGATGAGAAATATTAAGTAAAGATTTGATGCACATTTCATATCAGGTCAGTATTTCACACTGTAGCCCTAGTGTAACAGCAATGGTTAAAAATGTTATGAAACTTTCAATTACCACAAAGTTAATATCAAACTTAAAAACTTATAACTAAGATTAGGGTAGAAATCTTATGTGATATGATTAGTGATGCATGTTTATATGATAAAAAAAATAAAGTACAGACATTTCCTATTTAGTGATTACCAGTGAGTAAAACAAACATGAATCCACCAAATTAAAACAGCGACGAGAATAGAATATGTTGTGATTGGGATGTTACCCATGGAGTGCTGCTTCTGGTTTATAATGGTTTTAAACCGTGAACTTGATGTACATGATTTGTCTCCAGATTATTTTAAGACATCGAGTAGTGCTGTGCTATCTCTCTCTTATCCTGGAAGTGTCCTTTCTGACCTGTCTTTGTGCTCGAGTGTAAAAACAGGCTGTTGACGATACTTTTTAGCCCTGATGCAAACTTGTAAACTGTTTTTGTCTCTGCAATATACTTTTGACAGACAAGGCTTTGCTTTTTACATTTTTCACAAGGTTAAAGTGAATGTGAAAGTAATAAATACACCTAACACACGTTGCTGTTTGTGTTTCGTTCTCAGGAGCCGAGAACTGTTGTAAAGAGCACAGGTGTCTTTCAGGATGAGGAGCTTCTCTTCAGCCAGACACAGCAAAGAGACAATGACCCAGAGGTGGACCTCTTTGCTACCTCCACTAAACCCTCGGTAAGTTTCAGCTACTTTGAGCTAAGTTCTCTGCATATCAAAATTGTAAGAGTTTTTTTTATTTATTTATTTTCCTGTGGTTTCAGACAACTGTTTCTAGCTCAGTGAAGCCTGCTGTTTCTGCATTGTTTGGGGAGGAGGAGGAGGATGATGACTTATTCAGCTCTGCAAAGCCAAAAGCTCCTCCGGTAATACAGTTGGATTTCTTTCTATAAACAGTAATAAGAGTTATTTAGTGTGGTGTGTTTGTGTTTTTTAAACCTTTGTTAGAGAAGAATGAGGGGAAAAGGAGTTTATAGTAATTGCTGTATAATTTCTGCACTTAGAAAGTACCAAATAAGCCAAGTAAGGCCAAACATGAAGAAACTGACAAAGGTTCAATTTCAGCACAGTCAGCTAAGAGTGAGGTATGTGAGTAAAATCGTTTCTTTGCACATTTTGGGTATGAATTTGGGGTAAACTATGTGGATAATTCACAAAATCTAGACATGTGATGATAAAATCTGCTTGCGGTTTGATTCAGTTGAGTTATTTTAAGATAATTTGAGGATACTTTACTGTGAATGTAACAAACAAAAAATATATATGACTGAAATGTGTATTTCTAATGATTTTCAGTAATTGTGTAGGCGCTGTACTAAAAAAATTGACCATTGTGTAACCAGCGTGCTATTTGTATATTTTAACTAGTGCAGAGCTTCGGTTTGCTCCCACAGTCCAAAGCCATGCAGACTATTAGACTAATTGGCATTTCCAGATTGCCTGTAGTGTGTGAAAGAACATGAGTGTGTGTGTGTGTGTGTGTGTGTGTGTGTGTGTGTGTGTGTGTGTGTGTGTGTGTGTGTGTGTGTGTG
>JAQQZT010000039.1:19758526-19771484 GCA_030068275.1 Clarias platycephalus | reverse complement strand
ACATATAGTCATGATTTGTAAATGATTATTTCATCATTATCTAATCACTTGTAAATGCTTTACAACGGAACGTTATTATAAAGTGTTACCGAAATTTCATAGTGACATCATAATCAGTTATTTTACAATAGAATTTTCAGTATGTATATACTGGTCAACATCACTTTGGATATAAATTTCCTAGCTTTTCACTTTCAGATGTGGTACTACTGTGTATTGAACTTTTTTTTTTTTTTTTTAAACAGATTAAAGACTCACTCATCAAACAAGTCACACATTTGTAGATTGGCTCCTGCTGTTATCATGTTGCACATGAAACAAATTCTCAGGTTTCATGCTTAGTTGCATTCATCCAGGTGTACAGCCCATAGATATGGAAATTCTACCATAAAGCGTCTTTCTAGATTTTATTTTCTTTTTTCTTTTTTGCCATATAACCCACTCTTAACATTTCTATTTTTCTGTTGGGAAATTAGACTAAGTTAGGTGTTCATAGCATTTCTAAAGGTTTTTCTTTCAATCTTTTTGTCCACTCAGGCTAGTTTGGCCATCAATCCTGCCAGTCTTATGCCAGGAGCAAGTCCACGGACTCCAGGTGCAGTTAGCATAATGCCTGATCTGGCTCAGTCCTCCTCACCCAGATCTGCAGGGCTGCCGCCGGAGTCTGCCTCCACTGCGGGATCCAGGGTTGCTGCTGAGGGTGGGATCAGCTTTGAAACACCAGCTCAGCTCACAACACTACAGAATGCCAATAAGGTGGGTCATCCTTTTTTTTTTTTTTTTTTTTTTTGCTACTTGTTTTAGGGTCATGCTATTTTCCATGTTGGTTAAGTGATGCAATTTCCGACATAGTTGATTAATGTAAAGCAGTCATTCCCAGGCAATCCACATTTTCACACTCATGTCTCCTAGACATGACTTAGTAAATTATTAAGGATTTAACCAAAAACCTTTTTGTGCAGGACCGTGTTAAAGGCGCAACACAGCGGCGTCCCCAGACACGTGCAGCGAGACATTTGGCTGCTCAGCGCTCTGAAGAATCTAGCCTGGGCAGCCTGGCAGAAAACTCGGTTCTTCAAGCTGGTTCAGGAGCCAGAACAACTTCATTGCCATCTGCCTTTAATCCTATAGCAGCCAGACCCTCAGCTCTCACACTACCCATAACCACTAGCAGCACTACAGTGCCCGCAAAAACAGTCTCTGATGGTGTGGTCAGGCCCAAGGTGCTCCCTCTTGCTGAGGAGGACTTATTTTCCTCAGAGGACCTTTTCGCTTCTGCCTCAGCTCCTAAGCACACCCCTCCATCGCAAACAAAGGCAAAGCCTCCAGAGACAGTGTTCCATGGAGCTTCTAAGAATAAAGAGCCAACTCAGCCTATCATTAACGACCACAGTGAGGACCTCTTTGCCACAGTCAAGCCAAAGACGGTAAAGAAAGCCAAGGCTATGCCTTTCCTTGATGATGACGATGATATTTTTGCAACGGAGACGAAGAAGGCCTCTAAAACACTTGCTAGCTCCATTAAACCACACATTTTCCAGGTAATGTATATTTTTATCCTGTTTCTAAGACTTTGTCGCAGACAGTCATGTCATTATTAATTCGGATTGGTGTTGAGGGATGCAATTTATGAATTTATCAAGCAGTCATTTCCTTGACACCCTATATTTTCGTTCTATTACTGTTGTGTGAGCAGCCATCGAGCAAAAATATGGACAGCCTGGGAACCCTAAGGGCTGTTTTGAGAGCTGTTGATTTAAAATGTCTTTACAGGATGTTGATGAAACACCCTCCAAAGTACTTAAGCAACCTAAAGAGCAGAGGCTAGAAGCAAGCCTGTTTGATGATGATGTGGACATTTTTGCTGATTTGACTCCTGTAACAAAACCAAAGGAGAAAAAGGCAAAAAAGAAAGTAGAAACTAAATCAATATTTGATGATGACATGGGTAAGTTACTGCTGCTAGAGGGTTAAATCCAATAAACATGTTCATACTTACCCAAGAGATGCTCACAAGTATTTCTGCTTTTTACAGATGATATTTTCTCATCTGGAATCACAAAACCAGTAGGGGCCTCAACTGCAAAGAAGTCTAAAAAGCCTGTCCAGGAATTGAACTCGGCAGAGGAATCAGGCCATAATATATTTGACGATCCCCTTAACGTGTTTGGTGGAAAGTAAATGTGTGAAATTTGTATGTTTGTGTAAACGTTGATGACCTGACCGACTAGAACATACAGAATGAATACTGTTGACAGATAATTTATAAATTCTAGAAAGAACAGCCTTATGACACATAGATAATAAAAAACTAACTTTTAATGGTTATTAAAAACTCATGTTTGATTAATAGCATACAGATTCATAAAAAAAAAAAAGATGAACAGAAACCTAAAGTAACTTCTAATGGCATCTGCTCCTCTCTCAGTAATAGGGCAAAGCTGCCATGAAGTGTTAGATTACTAATGGATTGTTTTATTTCTTTGTGTTTATTACAGTAAAGCACTTTAAAATTGACAGTATCGGTTGTGCATCCTATGAAATCAAATTGATTTGATTGTGAATGGATACATTCCTCGGACATGGTAGACATGGTTTCTTTGCATTCTTTTGCCTAAGTTTGTTGCATATGACTGTCAAGATTGCTTAGCAACATTAGTGCTCATTGTCTTGATTGTGTTTTTATAAATTTTTGTGTTGCATGTAAAATGATTTTTGTAAACTAAAAAAATATATTTTATAAAGAGTGAAAATGTTGGAGTTCAGTTTTTTTTCTCTTTTTTTTTAGCTTCTTCCCAAGAAGTAATATGTTGCCAATATATTAACCAATATATATTAATACATTACCAATATATTAACTACTAGCTGAAGTACATGTTGTTGACAGGAAACAAGTGTGTAGAAATAATTAACAAAGGTTAAGGCTAAAAGTAAGCTGATCAGCCTTAATTTGTCCGTGATGATATTTCAGGTTGAAGCCCATGCATATGTCTGCCTGCAACAAAGATGAACCCCTTAAGTTTTTTATAGTGTAAGTTTGCAAAATTTTGTTTGGTGTGACAACATTGTGTATTGGTTTCCATTGGATTATTAGGAAATTGTACAAATTTTATCTAGTTCATGGCAAGATTTTGAATCTACTGTCATTCCATATTTTTACAATTAATGGAAAAGACAGAATGGAGAAAAGTTGTTTACGCTTAGTTGTACTTTCGTCGTCAGCCAAATACTGTATACTCCCTGTTCAGTAATCAAAGAGTGAATCATGGATATCTAAAAGTTAGTTTGGATAAAGATTAAGTTTTGTCTTAAAATGACTCCAGCACGTGCAATTTCAGTTGTGTCTGTTGTTTCAGCAGTGAAAATCTGTAGTAATCCCAGTAAAAATATATTCTGTTTTGATTTTTTTAAGTAATACCTATTTGTGCAGGTGTTCGTTTACATTAAGCAAGTAACTTCTTTTGAAGTACATTATTAAATCTGACCCACATAACTGTTCATAACCTTGCTTTTACTCAATATGATTTCACTTATGGTGCAGGTTAAACTTCAGGCAGATATCCAGGTACTGCAGTTTCATTATCTAGCCAGTTTTGGAATGCTGTTTTCCAATTTATGAAATGTTTGATAAATGAAAAAGATATTGTTGAAAGAGTCGGATCTGACCAATGTACAGACAAAACCTGTCTGTGTTCTTTTATTTTTTATATTTTTATCATTTAACTTTTACTTAATTGGCCCTCAATTAGTTAATCAATATGTAGGACACTGTAGAGTAATGTTTGGATAAATTAAATTGTGTGGGTGAAACTCTAGCTGAGCTTGGATAATGTGCTCACTGTGATCTGTGCCAGTGATATCCTCTAACAAAGCAAGCACAGCTATGGCATGTTACTATTTTCCAATTTCTGCTACATTCTGATTTCATTACTAATTCCACACCCTGCCATTAATTTTGTGTCCCACTCGCTGCACATATTCATGATTTTAAGCTGGTTAAACAGGCAAAAGGGAAAACATACTGTAGTTTGGAACATTTTTGGATTAACCTTTATGAAACAAGTCTTTGTTCAAAATAATGATTCCTTTGTGCAGGCCTAAATAAGTTTCAGTTTACATTTTTACTAACAAGATGATTTTCTTTTTTACTGAGAGGTGGGACTCCCTTGAAACAGTTGTCCTGCATCAGTATACCTACGTAAAAAGAGCTCATGAGTCCGATCGTGTGGAAATTACTTTGAGCAACTGTATGGGGATGTGACATGAATAACTCCAAGTCGAATTCCCGTAACGTACAAGTTGTGATCATGAACGATTGTGTGTACAGTTCCCACAGACCGGTGCATCACTTCTGCAAGTTGATAAGTTATCCGTCAATTCTCAGGATCAAGCATTCCACTTTGCTAAATGTTCACAGTTCACTGGGCTATTGGGACACCTCGGCCAGGACATACAGACTTCTATAAAATGTTTGCAACAATCAATGTTTTGCTGCATCTAAAAGTCTCATTACCACAGTGTACTTCTTTAAAGGTCTATCGGTTTTATGCCTTCATTTACAAGTAATTTCATCTTAAGTTCCATTTGACATGAACACACCTCATAGAAGAACGAAAATACTAAAAAAAAAAACATGCAGTGCTTCTAATTCTAATACATCTAGAACAGAAATGTAAAAAAAATGTGTAACATGCGTAAGCAATAAATATGCAAAAGAAAGGATAGCTTTAGGTCGAGAACAAAAACAAATAAAAAATATTTTGTGTGAAACGATGGAATGGACTTGGAGATTTAGATTGGAGAACTACTAATACTGGGTACGGTCTCTCTTTGCTCTACAGAGCAGCCTTAGTTCATAATGGCATGGATTTCACAAGATTTTCAGATGGTTGTCATGTTCATAAAATCAGTTGGAGATGACGTCTGGTTTGTGACATGGTGCAAAACCTTACTGGAGAGGAGGAAGTACAAGATAAATTGTAAATTGTGGGAATGAATGCATGAATATGATCAGCAAACAATATTTGAATAAGCTGTGGGATTTAAGCAATTGTAGATTGGTATAAAGAGGGCAAAGTATGCAAAACATTCCCCATGCCATTTCATCACATCCACCATCCTGCACTGTTGGGTTCATGGATTTATGGCGTGCAGCTCAGCAGAAATTCAGATTCATCAGATCAAGCTATGTCCTTTCAGTTTTCAACTGTCTGGTTTTGGCAAGCTTGTTCTTGGCTGACAGACGTAGAACCTGACATGCTTTTCTGCTATTGTAACTCATCCTCCTGAAGCAGGGATCTTCAACACCAGTCCTGGAGTGCTAGTGTGTCCAGCACAGGTTGTTATTTACCACCATCTCGTCATTCATCTAACGTCTCTCAGAACGACATAAAAGGTGATGCTGATGCTGCCTACCGTTACAGTCGGTGTGGAATCCGGTGACACGTCACAGTATGAACAGTCAGAAATTAGGTTCGTTTGTGGTGGCACAATCCAGGTTTCTTGGCATGGTCTCCTCATGCTTGGAGGGTTTCATTCGGGTACTCCGGCAGTCCACTGTATACAGGATAAAGCGGTATAGACAATGAATGAATGAATGATATGTAGATTTGGAGCAATCTGTACAGACTTTTTGTACAGTACATTCCAAGAGATCTACAGGCATAGGAATATTCAAAGACATACGGATTAGGCTGATTTGCGTTTCTAGTTTGCCCTAGTGTGTAAATAAGCATGTGTGGATGTGTATGTCGTGTGATGGATTTGCACCCCATCCAGGTATACTCCGATTGTGCCCCAAGACTCCTGGCATAGGCTCTGGGCCCACTGCGACCCTGTATACAGGATAAAGCGGTATAGACAATGAATGAATGAATGATATGTAGATTTGGAGCAATCTGTACAGACTTTTTGTACAGTACATTCCAAGAGATCTACAGGCATAGGAATATTCAAACATCCTGTCTGAAACCAAAAAAACATGTCTCAGTCAACATAACTGAGCAATTTCCCCCATTTTTGTGGTTGACCTGGACATTAGTGATGTAATTGACTGATTAAATAATTGCACGAATGATTAGATGTACATGTTATCTCACTCAAACGTTTCATGAGGTAGTTGAAAGTAACGTAGACGTAGCCTCATATGTGTACTTGTGTTACTTAGGAACCAGAGTTCACATCCGGGAGACATCGAAGAAACTCGCTCACCTGCAACCGAACGGGCTGTAATCCCGCCTCCGCGGTGTTCTCATTGGCCTTTGCAGTCTCTTTTCCAGATTACAGTGAACGCTATAGGGCTTCTTTTCTGTCAATCTAAAAAAATTGCCACAATAGACTACTCCCACCATGTTCCCTGGGACAGAGCGAGAAATGGTGAAGATGTCCTGAGGAATTGATGGTACCGTGAGACGTTACGTAATCGTGATTTGATTGTTATCATCATCATTATTATTACTATTATTATATATATTTTTGTTTCTCACGATAACGGCGTCGAAAAAACGGTTGGTGAATTAGCCGACTATCACCAGAGCCGCTAGCAGTAGCATCATTATCATCATAATCTGTAACCGTAACGTTACCTGTTGTTAGCTTAGCTAGTTAGCTAGGTTGCTATTTGGGGCGCGTGCTAGTTTTTGTTAAAAACGTTCCTCATTTTGTTTGTTGTTTTATCTTTATATCTTGGCTCTTGAGTCACTGCACGTAAACGGCATGTATTTTATTGGGACTTCTACAAGGGGGTGCTGTCTTGGCAGTGACAGCTGATGGATTGCTAGATCATTACATCGCCTCTTTTGTATAAATAGTGATTAAAGGTGGATGTGAGATGAAATGTCCGGTCTCCTTTGAGCAGCTGCAGCTCAGGGAATCAGCCGGGTTTTTGGATCTGTGTCGTGTTTGAGTCTGCTGCTTGCCGCCATGTCTGAACAGCATTAATGCTTCAGTCTCCTGCTTGTTCTCTCAAACTTTAGGTCAGCGTTAACATAAATAACTGTGACTCCCAAGTAAGTGGGTTTAATTAAGTAGTCTGGGGCACTTTAGGATGTGGAATGTAGGGTTTTTGTCTCATTGACTGTGTTCATTCATAAACACTTATCCTTATATTCTTGTATTTGTGGATGACTAGTCTGTAATTACATTTTTTTTTTGGCAATTTAGACCAGAGAGCTTTTGGATCTTGTAGAGAACAAATTTGCACAGGACACACACATAGGAGGGGCGTTCAGGTCAAACCAGGACTTACGATTGTGCAGAATAACAGAACACACTTATGAGAGAATTTTTTTTTTCTCTATATACTCTTCTGCTACAATAATGCACTTAATAGTGCTTTCTCTGGCAATAGTGAACTGCAGGGAGTTTTCTCTGTACACCAGAGCCATGATCAGACTGCCTGTTTTATGTCCCAAATGCTGGCTTCCCAGGAACTCCTTTAATGGTCCAAGTATGTGGAAATTACTTAGAGCGAGGTCAGGATCGTCATTCACGGATGTGCAGCCTTCTTTAAAATGTTCGCACCATTCAATTGCTTTACTTTGGCTAAGAGTCTCATTACTGTATTGTGCTTGAAGTCATCTGTAAATGTCAAACAGTTTTACTCCTTCATTCACTAGAAATGATATCACAAGTCCCGGATTAACCTCAGCGCCCCTCATACATTTTGTGACCTTGTGTGTTACCCCCTTTAAAATGCTGGAAAAAAATCCAGTTCATTGTGAATTTCAATATTTTTTCAGCAAATAAGTTATTACATTGTTTGTAAACACTACTTGATTTTTAATAATTTTTTTCAGTATTAAGAACTTTTACAAAAGGTTTACTTTTGTTGCATTAAGAACTTGCTTTTTACCAAAGGTTTACTTTTGATGAATACACAGCATTTACACAGATCTGTTATGGAAATTTATAAATATGGAAAATGTATATGTATAGTTAAAGACACTATGGGACTAACCTGTTTTCTAATTTCGTAATCTATGGTCCATTCAATGGTTTGTCCTGGAAATAAGACATTTAGAAAGCTGTTAAGTTTTATCTTGGTTGGTGTGTGGGAATTGTTAGGTGAACAAACTGGGGAGGAAATTGGGGAAAGTCAAAAAACAGTTATAGCTAAGGATCTTTAGATACAGCAGGGACAGATAAGTTTGTATATTACAGTGGGGCAAAAAGGTATTTAGTCAGCCACCAATTGTGCAAGTTCTCCCACAGGTATACCTCAACTATGATAGGCAAAATAAGAAAAAAAAAAAAATTCCTGAAAATCACATTGTAGGATTTTTAATGAATTTATTTGCAAATTATGGTGGAAAATAAGTATTTTGGTCACCTACAAACAAGCAAGATTTCTGGCTCTCTCATACCTGTAACAACTTCTTTAAGAGGCTCCTCTGTCCTCAACTCGTTACCTGTATTATTGGCATCTGTTATATAAAAGACACCTGTCCAAAACCTCAAATAGTCACACTCCAAACTCCACTATGGCCAGGACACCAGAAACAAAATTGTAGACCTGCACCAAGCTGGGAAGATTGAATCTACAATAGGTCAGTTGGTGTGAAGAAATCAACTGTGGGAACAATTATTAGAAAATGGAAGACAGACAGGATCACTGATAATCTTCCTCGATCTGGGCAGGGGTTCACTCAGTATGTATTGATGTCCGTACTAACCTGTTGCCTATCAGTTCAGACAATTCCTTCTTTTGCATTCTCGGCTAAGGGGCCTAAGCAGTGTACAGTATATGCTTATTTTGGAGTGTGGCTGTACTTTAAGATTACTGTCTTTTAAGGAGTAAGAAGATACAGCTCACATACACTCTTAAAACAAAGAGTTGTTTCAGATGTCACACAACGAATGGCTGTAGCTTGTGTTGCAGAGCTCAGTATGTCGTGTGCTTCTTCCACAGTGTAGGTCTCTGTCCAGGATGATCGTACCTGGGGACGGTGGTGAGTTCACAGTCCTCATTCCTCCACCTTGGGCAGGCTTCATCCCCGTCTCCTCGTAATCATCCTCTCTTCCCTACAAACATGGCCGACAAGAGGGAGCCACCATTTTTCAACGACAATAACCTAGGGGTTGTTAATTACAAACTGCCCTTCTATGAGACCATGGAGCTGTTCATAGAGACTCTGACCGGGACCTGCTTCCAGCTGCGGGTCTCCCCGTTTGAGACAATTGCCTCTGTAAAAGCCAAGATTCAGAGACTGGAAGGTATTGTACCTAATAGTGTTCTATTTTTTCTGTCTTATTTTTGTGAAATCATGAAGACATTTTGGGTAGAATTATGGTATAATGTATTTATCATACTAACAGAAAGTTTCCAAGACAATTTAATTTAAATACAAAGAACTCTTAAAGTCGGATCCATTCTATCTGCCCTAAAAACTATTTAATAAAAGTTTAAACTACTCCGCTGATTCTGCTCTGGATATGCGCCGCTACTGTAGTTTTCTTGTGCTGTTTGGTCTGTTGTCTTTTGCATGACCAGTCTAAATGACATGATGCATATCTAAATGATATGGTCAAAAAAAGTCATGTACTGTAAGATTTTATACAGTCAACCTTGGCTTAGGTTAAAGTATAAAATTTGACAATGTGAGGGCCAGTTTAGGTGTGAATATGATTCCTCATTCTCCCAGAACCACTGGTTCACAATTTAAGTTCTGGAATATGCCTGTGTTGTCAAGAAAAAGAAAATTAGCTGACTTTTAATTTAGTCACTGTTTTTGTTGCTTCTAGTCCATTCTTTATTATTTAAACCTTTTTTTTTGTTTGTTTCGTTTTCTTATGTCCACACAGCTGTTTAGTCACAATCCTGTCATTTCACATCACATTATATGTGGAAATGCCCATTAATCACAGGCATGATTTTTTTGTTTCACATAGTATTTAAGGTATCCCCATTCATAGTTTTTTTTTTTGTCACCACATTTCTTCCACAAAGTTCCAATTATTTAAAATCTCCTTGTTGTTTTCCTTTCTTGATGCAGCCCAATAATTTGACCCTTCTGAAATGGCTTTTTTTTTTTTTTTGGTCAGGCTGCGCATATTAATAATTACTTCGATTTAACCTATAAGTATAAAAATCATCTATAAAATGAGAATCAAAGGGGAGTTCTTTTCACTTTTAAAATGGGCACTTTTTCAGCAAGAGCCTGGTTAGATTTTCACCATTTAACCTACAGTATAATTGTCTGATATTTAAATTATAGCCAGCAAACCCATTGCTACTGACCATGTGTGAGAAGCTGACAAACTTAGCTAAAATTCTAATCAGTAATGAATAGAAATGTCAAGTATTTTATTTGCACAGTTAAAGCATGGAGAACTGCACCTTATAAACCTCATTATTCGTTATCTACACGCTACATGCTATTATCTAATCAGCCAATCATGTGTCAGCGGTGCAGTGCCTGAGATCCTGCAGATATGGGTCAGCAGCTTTGGGTTTTGAATAGTTTCTTCAGAGTCGTGCAATAAAAAAAAAACATCCAGGGTCAAAAGACATCTCTGCCTTTTTGTAATAGTGTGATACTTCATAATTAAGATCATGGTGCAGTCAAAGTACATGGTATATGGCTGGGATGACACACTGGTGTTTTCGCTTATTTGCATGTTTATGCATGGTGATGTTTTCTGAGGATAATCAGGGAAATCATAGTCTAAAGGTCTAAATCACAGTCGCTCCTTGCAGCCAAAACATTAATTCTTTTTAAAAAAAAATTTCCTCAAGTGTTGTCATGGCAACAGGTTGAGAGAGTCAGTCAAGACTTCACAATTCCCAGCCAAAGATTTGTAATTTTTCAGTCGGGTCCTGGGCTTGCCCCAGGGTCTCCCCCTGTCTCGAGTTGTCTACTCTTTTCATAGAAACATATTGTGGAGCTCATTTAAATGTTCCTAGAAGTCACAAGATGACTCAATAGAGTAATTCATGATCATCATGAACGTGTTGCGCTGTCCCATGACACAGCATGAGCAGTTCGAAAGGATGATGTTGGAATTTTGTTTCCTGGGGGCACCATCTATTAGATTTTGCTTGGTTTGTAGTTGTCATGTGATCTGGGACTTGATTGTTGGATAAGAATTGGATAAGAGATGCTTGTCCCATTTTTATATATATATATTAACATATAAACATAAACATTTTATATATATATATATATATATATATATATATATATATAAAAAAAATTAGTTCCTATTTCAACATTTAGGAAAATGCATTAGCCTTTCCAGTCCACCATGTAGCCCTGAGACAGCTTTTAGAAGACTCTCTAATGGTTCACTTGGTGTAGTAATTCTGTAAGAAAGCTTTGGAAACATTGAAACTCAAGGTTGTTCTCTTTCACTTCTCTTGTTCAGTTTGGGTTCTTGGTGCCAGTACAGTGCTTGAGCACTCCAGCACAACTTTGCCTCCTTTATCATTAACTGTCTACTAAAACCATATATTCTTAACTTTCTTCAAATCCCAGGGAGCATAAAGTAAAACATAAATATATATATATTTACACCACCACAGTTGTCATATTAATCTTTGAGTACAGTTGGAATAAAAAATACATAGAAACACAGTCAAATAAACTCCCCTTTTGATTTCACTGATCGTCTGTAGATTCGTGAGTCAAATCATGGTGTCTCTGTGGCTGTTAATTTCTGCTTTGTTTGAGCAATAAACATACTTTTTCCTCATCAAACAACATACTCCCTCTCCCCCGTTACTGTTACCACTCTTCCTGAGAGCTTATTTTCTTCTCTATCCCTTTTTTTATGCCTCTTTTTACGAGAAAGAGACTTTCTTTCTGAAGTCTGCGGGGTGGAGATGGATCTGATTCAACACTTCTTTAAGTTTAAAACAACCTGACACAGTGCTGTACAACACAGTGATAAACACCCTCGTTCTGCCTGAAACACATTGACTCTGCCCACATAACAGGAGCTGGATCAGGTCCAGTTCTGCCCCATGGACGTTTTGTTCTGCTTGGAAGTGATACTTGATTTTTAATACTCTGAGGAGTCCTTAAATGTGTTGATGATGATAATATTCATCATCATGTGCATGATAAAACGGCCTGTCCTTGGTTTTGCACTCTACCTTCAATGAAAGTAATAGAAGTCCTAAAAGAGCTCCACAAGCTCTCACTTAGTTACAGTTGTGTTTAGAATTAGAATCTTTGTCATTGTAGCAATGAACCATTGTATAACGAAATTAAATTGCAATTTTCCAGTGCAAAATAAAAACAGTCACTCTGATTAAAAAAGAAAAAAAAAAAAAAAGCTAATATAAGTAAAAATCTAAACGTAAATTAGAGGATAAAACACTACTTTGTCATTCATTCATACATACATACACCATATTGCACTTGTCCCCTTAGCCAGTACTGGCATGAAACTGAAAGCTGTAATGTAAACATAACAATGTGTTGTAAACATGAATGGTGCACGAGCTCAAATTGACCACTTAGTTTTTATTCTTCAGCCGTTACCATGCTGAACACTGCTGTTTGAGTTACAGTCAGGTGATTGCGAAGTACTCTATTGTTTGTTGTCATACATAATGAGCACTTTGTTCATACCGTGGACACCAAGTACATGAGAGATTCAAATGATGAGGTTGTTTTTTGCTGAGTCATGCTGGTCTGCAAGGAGACCTGTTTGTCTGTCTTGGTTGTTGAGGTGGTTTGAGTGGTGAGACAACACACAAGCCTCAGCCTTTGATGCTGCTAAACACACTGTTTTTATTTTATTTATTTATTTTTAGTGCAATCCAGGTTAGAACAGAGTTTCATGTGTCTTAGTAACAAGATTCGATTTTTAGAATTAGCTTTTTGTGCTGAGTTGATGGAGGATGGAGATATACTGGATTAATATATGTTAGTGATGCGGGTAACCCGCGGGTCGGGTTGAGGCGGGTAAAGAAATTGTCACTTTATTTGCGGGGCGGGTTGGGGCGGGTCAT
>JAQQZT010000039.1:19726261-19754450 GCA_030068275.1 Clarias platycephalus | reverse complement strand
CTCATGGGTTCTGATGGGGTCTTTCCTAAAGTTACTGGTCCCATTAACAAAGGCGCCTGTCGAGTCAGAAATCGAGGAAAACTCAAGACACACCCGGCAGAACATTGTTATTTAGCTTGTCATATTCCAGCTACAGAAATTATTTTGTCCATGAAACCAAAAGGCTGCGATTCCTTTTTGCCTCATAGTCTGATTTGTCATAACTTTTCCGCTTTGTGGAAGGCTTTTCTTTGGCTGACCCTTCCTCACCCTGACCCGTTTTATTTGGCTCAGCAGAACTAAAATACCTGCGAAATTTTTACTCACGCGCACACACACACACATACACATAACGGTCAGCGATTTTTTTAAGTTGCCTCTATCACTTGTTTAAGCTTGCTCCGGGAGATTTCACTTGTCACGTTTGAATAGTAAGTTAATGAGTGATAAGACGATGTCGGAGGATTTGGTGCGCAATTAATCTGTCACTGACCAATCAGTACTGCCGCTCTCTATACAGTTCGCGCGATCGCAAAGTGAAAGTAAAAAACAAGCGCGAATTCAAACGCAAATTCAGTATTTCGACAGCGGCTCATCGAAAATTACATAATTAAACAGCTACATTTGTGAAAGAATGCAAAAGCATTTGCATATATTTTTCCTTCCTCTTGATAGCCCGACGAGCGGAGCTGAGATAGATTTTGGTAGCCTGACTGGAAGAAACAATAGCCCCGGGACGTCGGGCTAGCGATTTCGCGAGCCCTGCTTAGGGCACGAGGCGGGGTACACCCTGAACAGGACGCCAATCCATCGCAGGGCACACACACATTCACACACTACGGGCAGTTTGAGGACACCAATTAACCTAACCCACATGTCTTTGGACTGTGGGAGGAAACCGGAGTACCCGGAGGAAACCCACCAAGCACTGGCCAGGAATCGAACCCGGACCCTGGCGGTGCAAGTCGACAGTGCTAACCACTACACCACTGTGCCTTGTTTTAAGCTGTTTATTATTATTATTATTATTATTGTGAAATTTTCAATAAAAACAGACTTGGGGTGATTCTCATAACCAGTATAGTAATAACAAGAAGTTCAGCACACTGGCACCAGTGTCTTAATTAGCAATACTTCTCTGCAAAATCTTTAGGAGCCTGCCAAATTGTTAAGGGATTGTGCAACTATTTCTAGGATTTAATATCTACAGGGAGCAGTTCTTCGTGTTTTTCATTAGTTTAAACCAGTGACTAATGGCTATGCACAAATGTTTTCTATTCTCACATAAAAGTTTATTATTATTATTTTTTTTCCTCCCATGTTGCATTTTAAGCCCAAGAAATCCACTAAGCTGAGAGTTAGGCCTCCGGGTGCTTCACGTCCTTTCTGTGGCTCACTTGGCTCTGCACGCCACCACCGAATGCTCCGCATCCTTCCTCAGACTGGTCCCATTTCTTCAACACAGCTACCTCCGATTGGTGATCAGCAACAGTCTTTCTCTGAAGCTGCCCCACCATTCACGAGTCACCCAAGTCCTGTCTCTAGTAGAGCCATTTCATCCCGAATAATTTCAAACAAATACCTACTTCATGAGGAAGAGCCTTGGAGTAAGACTACGCCCAGGAGCATTAGGTTACCTCCTAAAGTGTCCAGGCTGGACGTGGGTGGGCCGAAGGCTTTAGCAGACTGTTTGTACCCACCGCTCTCCGTCCTGTCTGGTCTGGAAGTTGAAGATGAGCCGGAGATACATAGTGACAGACTAATGGTACCTGAAGCCGGAGTTATGATGGAGCCTTCCAAACCCATTCTGTTTAATAGCCTGCTTCCCGAGCCGCTGAGTCTGGATGTTTCCGCTCAGCCGGAGGCTAGTCTGGACACTTTAGGAGCTGTGAACGAGTCTGTGACTGCAACTCCGCTGCTCTCTCAAGTTGTGAGCTCCGACTCCATTAGCACATGGTCAGTGGGTGCTAAGACACTACAGTCGCAATCTGACAGAACTGCACTGAACTCGCTACACACTCCTCCACACGTGCCTCGACCTTTCACAGATTTTACAGGAGAAGTGTCTCGTCCCTTCCTCGGCTCTAACAGAGGGCCTTCCATTCCACCGTGCCCTACTCTACAGACCCCTTCTCTCCATGCCATCAGGGTGGACTCACCAGGCAAACAGTCTGACAGGGTATGCAAGATCGAGGCACAGGAAGTCACCAACATGGCCAACATCTCTTCCCGGGAGCTTTCAGGCTGTGTGAGCAGCGTCAGTGAGAAACTAGCAAGGCCTTATGATCTGACTAAATTGTGTGGCACAAATGCTCCATTGCAAGCCAACATCCATCAGCTACAGGAGGATCTGCTACAGAGAATAGTTCCCCTGCAGAGATCAACATACATGGTGAGTGTGCAGCTCTCAGAACCACTTTCCTTTTCTGTAATCTTAACATACTATTGAAGTTATGCTAATCCTGTACAGAGTTTTGGATTAAATTATACTCCTAATGCCTTGTTCAGACTGCTGGCAAATCAGTCTCTTAAGGGCTGACTGTTATTTGAAAGTGATCAGATCGGATTTGACTCTTTTCAGACTGGCAGCCCAAATCCAACACATTGTCGACCTATCTGCATTGGCTGCTCCGGTGACAAGTATCTTGTAGTACACCGTAGCTCGGCGTCTAATGCTAACGACACTCTGATAAAAAGACTGGAGATATCACATCCCCACAAAGTGCTATCAGACATTTTACTTATCCTCTGTTCAGTGACTATTGTTCTCCATTTCTTCCATTGTCTTCTCACTAATTTTTCAACTTTGGCTCTCTGTCCATACCACGTGACTATATACAGTAGGCGCCATGTCAAACAGCCATCTGGACCATGGCGAGTCCCATCGCGAACCATGACAAGTTCGTACATGGAATGTGATCCCCCCATTATGCCCTGCCCCATAAACGCTCCCATGAGCTTTCCAATAAGATGGTTGCAATGCTGTGTAACCCCGCCAGGTGAAGCATTGACTGCTTCAGTTAACTGCAGTTCCCAGGCAGCCTTGTACCATGTGTTCATTTACAGGCATCGTCAACATAGTTTCATAAATAGATGATATGGTAAAAATAAATAAATAAATAACAAACTGATTTAATAAAACAGATTTTATAAATCACTCAATACAGAGCCCATGATGCTTAAGCTATTTAATTAATTAATTAATTAATTAATTAATAAAACTACTTATTGCAATATTTTTCAAGACATCCTTAATAATCCTTAAAGACACGGTAACATCTGTAATTTATCTATACCAATTGTTGTAGGTACAGAGTACAAATGCAGGCTATGTATTTTACATTACGGTGTATTTTAACTAGTTCCGCTTAATACACTGATAGATATTTTGCTGCAAAGTAAAGCTCAAAATTTAACTTCTGCTTGGGTTTGTTTTCGTTATATTTTTGATTGTTTTCGCTACGGGTCAAAAATTGGCATAATAAATCGATTAATGGCGCATAATATCTGGAACAAATATCTGCCCATACGGATCAGTATGTCTTTAGTCATTTAACCAGCATGACGTTCCCCGATCAAAGATCTGATGCGTGCGTGCGTGCGAGAGAGAGGACTTATATTGTAATTTGTCCAAGGTTACTAAAGCCTGGCTTACTACTAATAAAAATTATTTCAATGTAACCCATGGGTCTCAATCACAGAATCAGCCAACGCTGAAACAGATGGCACAACAAATTATATACTCTGAAAATTATATTTTATTTGAACATTTAAAAATATATACAAAAAACATAAATATAAAAACAATCACCAATTATTGTTAAAGCCAGTCCGTGGCTGTTCAGGGTCAAGTTTACGAGGCTTCTCAGTCTTTCGTTAATTTTACTTCTGACTCGAAACCAATATGGCTTATTAAAGATGCACTGTTTTATTGGACATGGCTTGTTTTGTAATATTCAGCAAAATAAACACTGTCTACGGCAAATTTACTGTGGAAGTCTCAAAGTCATGATGTAATAGAGACAAGTCTCTTCAGATCTTTCTCCACTAATGTTATCATGGTGCAAATTATTAACCTATTGATGTATTTCACCTGAGGACAAAATAGACCATTCGTCTGTTTAGTATTTCTTTTAAACAGCTGTGTTCATAGGTTTAATCAGCTATTTACAAGACAACGTCGTAGCTCTAATGGTTAAAGTGCCACAGGTGTGTGTGCTCCTGCATTCGTCAGGTTTGCCTGAGCTGGCTTTAACACAAACACATTTGCTCGCCGGCAGGTCGAAAGAACCCATCATAGCACCATCTAACAGTCAGTAGTGGGGAGGAGTCAGTACGTTCTCCATTGAGATTTCTCACCTTACCTTTCTCACATATCCCACAAGATGGTCTTTGTTCTTTTAACGAAGTTCTTAAAACCCAAAGCATTTTTTAAATTGAGAAAAAAATAAATATGGGTCACTTAAGCACAAAATAGCACAGACGCAAATGATCAAGTGTTTAATTGTTGTCATTTTCTCAAACATGATTTTCCCACCTTGTAAAGATTCAGACAGACTGAATTTAAGAATGCACCCCTAGGAACCTAAAACACAAACACACACAAACACATCAAAGTGCAAAACGGAGATGTACATTCACACCTCTGACCGTCTTTTGTCTTGTAAATGAGGTATCCGCATTCATCTTCCAATCCCCACCAGCGAACATACTCTTTGTTTGTACTGTACACTGTAGCTATGTTTGTTAGGGCACTTGGTTATACACAGTACTGTAATGCATGCAACACTTACTTCCTGGCTTGTTTTGTTTTAAATATTTCTTATTATCTTAATAATAATAATTATTATTATTAATAGACCAGCTCTTTGACTATTTAAAACAAAGTTGTCTTATTTTTTGCCCATTGAAGTAGTTGGTTCAAGTAAATGTTTATTTTTTTATTTTTTTTAAATACCCCAAACAATTACCCAACAATTAAAACACACAAACATTACTTAAATTTATTTAATTTATTTTTGTATCGGACATTTATCAAAGTATCTTTTGCAGTTCTATGTTCTATTCTATGTTCAGAATATAGACCTGAATAAACATCATTCTAAAGCAGTTGCACTGTGACTCCATTCCTACCACAGCACCATCAACAGCTTGTTCAGGCTCCTCTAGTAGCTCCAAAAGGCCAGCCGTCACCCGTCTGACTCCAATCCTCCACAGAGGAGCTCTGCTTAAAGAGAACAGGAGAATTTAGTGAATATAAATAAACTTTACAGAATATCCAGTGTTGATAAAAAATAAAATATATTAATAAACCTATTGTGTAAAATAATGTTTTGGGAATTCTGAAATGTAAATAAACTGCCTGTGCTAATGTTAACCATTGTTAACTTTGTTAGCATTAGCCCCTGTCTGTCTGTATTAACATCTGCATTAAATTAAATGAGAATTTACATAATGCCCTTTTCATACAAATAAATTAAGCGATATAACACTCGTATATGAGCATTAGTTCATCTCTGAAGCCAAACTATAACTTACTGAATACTGAAGTGGCCCTACTCCTTTTTAGGGCCACTTCAGTGTTTATCCTTAACTGATAAACACTTAAAAAAAAAATCCAGCTTCCATTAACTAAGCGCTGGCGCTACCGTGCAAAGTCTTCCCCAAAGCGGGGAAAATGTACATGAGCTAGCGAGCTAAACGCTCATAATCATGTTTATATCTAGCCTCAGCTTGTGTCTCTCATGGACTGCATCACATTATATTCCAGTCACAAAAATAACCTGCAGATTAACTCTTACCCAAAGAATAAATCATCTTTGTCTTTCTGCTAATCACTTTCAGGGGTCGCCACAGCGAATCTTCTGCCTCCACCTAACCCTATCCTCTGCTTTCTGTTCTCTCACCCCAACTAACTTCATGTTCTCTCTCACTGCATCCATAAATCTCCTCTTTGGTCTACCTCCTGCCTGGCAGTTCCAACCTCAGCATCCTTCTACCGATATGCACGCGATCTCTCCTTTGAACATGCCCAAACCACCTCAATCTGGCCTCTCTGACTTTATCTCCAAAACATCTAACATGGGTTGTCCCTCATTCTTGATTCTATCTATCCTTGTCACTCCCAAAGAGAACCTCAACATCTTCATCTCCGCTACCTCCAACTCTGCCTCCTGTCTTTTCTTAAGTGCCACTGTCTCTAAGCCATAGAGCATCACTGGTCTCACCACTGTCTTGAACACCTTTCCTTTCATTCTCGCTGATACTCTTTTGTCACATAACACACCTGACACTTTTCTCCACCCATTCCAACCTGCCTGTACCCGCCTCTTCACGTCCTTTGAACACTCTCCGTCTCTCTGGACCGTTGACCCTAATATTTAGTCCTGCACCCTCTTTACCTCTTCTCCCTGTAGCCTTATCATTCCACTTAAGTTCCTCTCATTCACACACATGCATTCTGTCTTGCTACGGCTAACCTTCATTCCTCTGCTTTCCAGAGCGTACCTCTATCTCTCTAGATTTTCCTCCACCTGTTCCCCGCTCTCATTACAAAGCACAATGTCATCTGCAAACATCATTGTCCATGGAGACTCCTGTCTAACATCATGCGTCATCCTGTCCATCACCATAGCACACAAGAAGGGTCTCAAAGCCTATCCTTGATGCAGACCCACCTCCACCCTGAACTCTTCTGTCACACCTACAGCACATCTCACCACTGTCTTACAGCTCTCCTACATGTCCTGCACCACTCTAATATACTTCTCTGCCACTCCAGACTTCCTCATACAATACCAGCTCCTCTCTCGGCACCCTGTCATACGCTTTCTCTAAATCTACAAAGACACACAATGCAACTCCCTGTTACCTTCTCTGTACTTCTCCATCAGCATCCTCAAAGCAAATACTGTATCTGTTGTACTCTTTCTAGGCATGAAACCATATTATTGCTCACAAATGCTCACCTCTGCCCTTAACCTAGCTTCCACTACTCTTTCCCACAGTTTTATTGTATGGCTTATCAACTTTAATCTTCTGTAGATGCTACAGCTCTGCAAATCCCCTTGTTCTTGAAGATGGGCACTAATACACTTCTCCCACATTCCTCTGGTATTCTCTCACTCTCTAAAATCTTGTTAAACAGACTAGTCAGCTCAGAGTGGCGCAGTGGTAAAGTGCTCGCCCTATCATCCGGAGATGGTTCGGTTCCCGGGTGATGCTGTAACCTCTCACAGCCGGTGGTCTAAAGAGAGGTGATTGGCCGAGCTCTTTCAGAGGGGAGGGATGAGCGGTACTTCGTGCTCCCACATTAATTACGGCTCTACAGCCAATCAGGGGCGTCTGTGAGCTCACGCAAGCGGAGGGAGCGGATAGCGCTGTCCTCCGATTGTGTAAAGCCGCCCCCAATGGTGCGTGAGTGAGCAGTTCGAAAAGATGCGGTCGGCTGGCGTCACGTGTTTCCTCCGAAGCCCTCCCGACTGAGTAGTAGTAGTGGGCTTAATGTCGGAGCCCCCTAGTGACGGGGAGGAATTGGACACGACTAAATCCCAAAAAAAAAAAAAAAAAAAACAGACTAGTCAGAAACTCTACTGCAACCTCTCCTAAGCACTTCCATACCTCCATAAGTATGTCCTCAGGACCAACTGCCTTTCCACTCTTCATTCTCTTTAATGCTCTCCTCACCTCACTCTTATTGATTTTAGCTACTTCCTGCTCCACAACAATCACGTCTTCTGCTCTTCGTTCTCTTTCATTTTCCTCATTCATCAACTTTTCAAAGCCTCTCCAACCTGTACAGATCCACATCTCCCTCCTTACTGTCCAACCTAGCATACAAGTCGTCATATGTTCTTTGTTTGACCTTTGCCACCTCTACCTTGACCTCACGTTGCATCTCCCTGTACTCCTGTCTATTCTTTTCAGTCCCCTCAGTGTCCCACTTCTCCTTAGCTAGCCTCTTTCCCTATTCACTCCTAGACTTCCTCGTTCCACTACCAATCTCCTTGTCCACTTTTCCCTTTCCTGATGATACACCAAGTGCCCTCCTACCGGTCTCCCTGATCACCTTAGCTGTAGTTGTCCAGTCAACTGGAAGCACCTCCAGACAACCCATAGTCTTAACTCAGCCCTGAAAACTGCACAACATTCTCCCTTTTTCAACTTCACCTTCTTCACGACCAGGGTCATTTTACACACCACCATCCTGTGTTGTCTGGCTACACTTTCAACATTGCACATCACATCATCAATTTCCAGCTTCAGACTCAACCTGCCTGATACTCTTTTCACCTCAAGAACATTCCTTACAAACTCCTCTTTCAGGATAAATCCTACTCCATTTCATTACCTGTCCACACTATGGTAAAACAATTTGAAGCCTTGCTACCTTTCCAACTGATCTCCTGCACACAGTGTATCTACCTTCCTTCTCTGCATCAAGTCAACCAACTCTCTTGCCTTCCCTGTCATAGTCCCAACATTCAAAGTTCCTACTGTCATTGATAAACTCTTGCCTTTCCTCTTCTCTTTCTGCCTACGAACACGCCTTCTTCCTTTCCTTTTTCGACCAACAGTAGCCCAATTTCCACCAGCACCCTGTAGGGCAACAGCACCGGTGGCGGTCGTTGTTAACCCGGGCCACGAGCGATCCGGTATGGAAGTCCTCTAAGTGATTCGCATCATTTGATTTGGCAAATGTTTTATGTCGGATGCCCTTCCTGCCACAACCCTCTGCATTTATCCACACTTGGAACTGGCACAAGAAGACACTGGATTGTGCCCCCCTGTGGTTGCATTACCCAAAGAATAAATTAACATTCAGTCAACATTCAGTTAGATTCTGAAGACATTTTCAGAGAGCACAAACACTCTTCTTATAAGTTTTTCCAGTAGTGCAGCTTTTGATTAATGGATAGTTTGAAACCCGATTTGAGCGGGTAGAGCACCAAGACTTGGACAGGAATCTGATTTGAATGTGATTTAAAACCTCCTCTTGGATGTGGTTAAATTTTGCAAAAGTCAGATTCAGTGCCGTCCCCCCCCCCCCTTAAAAAATAAATAAATAAATAAAACCTTTTCAGACATACCAAAAACAGGATTGAGGCTGGCAGTCTGAACGGGGCATAAGAGCACACAATCAATATTAAAAAAAAAAAACTGTCTTTTCAGCCGCCACACATCCCGGATTCGAGTGGACCCTCCAGTTCAGTAAAGAGACTAGGTGAGTTTGTACACTTGACATTCTGGAGACATTTTGTTAGAGATATAATTTAAAAAGACTCAATTATGCCAAGTGTCAGTCCCAGATAATTTCCTCAAGGAGCTTGTCAAACACTATAAAGTGCCGAGTAGACCACTTGTGAATCTCCTTTACAATAACTCATTTATTTATGAAATAGTATAGTTAGTGAACTGAATCCAGAACTATCCCTACCATGGTCATGTAACAGTATCCGTTTTCTGTCATATAATAGCACCAAAAGTAGAGTAGTCCTCTCTCCAGGGTTTGAGGTTGGTCATTGATTCCTGAAACATTGTTTTTGTATGAAGAGGTGAAAAAGGATATGACGAAACAAAACTTTCTGGACATTGCATTTCATTCATTATAGACGTGTAGAAAAATGCTACGAAGGTAATTCTGAATCCTTTAATTTTCACCACAGGCTTGTACATTTTGAAATGTTTCATTAATACTATTATACCATGAAATCATGATGTATTTTTAAACTAAGCACATCATAACATCCTTACAAATTCCAAACATTTTTAATGTTTTTTTGTCTGGAGACTTAACTTTAAGTATTTCTGTATCGAATGATTTTAACATTTTGAGCTCAGTATTTTACTTGCGTATACTGTAACACATCACTTGGGCAGACTGGGGTGCTGCGTCTCTCAATCTCTATAACTAGACAGCCTCGTCCTTGAAAAGCTTTTTGTCACATCTTTTTATTGCATGCATTTGGTCTCAGATGAATGTATTGAAATTCCAGCTTCTACCTGGCTTTATTTAATAAATTCTGTGACGTATGTGGTGACGTGTTAAGCAGTGAACTGAAGAAAGTAGAAATAAAGTTCAAATACAGATCGTTTCATTGTTGTTTTATACTAAAGCAGTGAAATTGTTGACAGTCGTGTACCAGACAGTGTTCAGAAATGACTAACCGCCCACTTCATTTTTTTTAGACCGTCATGCGTCAGAAAGATGATGATGAGAATGTCTGAGGCAAAGGGCAGCGTGGCATCACAGTGCTGCTTTATAGAGGCTTATGAATGTTTTATGACCCTAGCATTGTGAGTGAGACATCAGTCCTCCACTAGCATTAGCAGAAGAACTATTTATAGAAAATGCAAACCACAATCAGCTTAGTTCCTCTTTAACATAGAACTTGTATAAACATGTAGAAATTCACACCATATGCATTCACTATACCCACAAAATCGCACCTAATATGAATTGTAAAGCTTCAAGAAGGGGCTTTGTGTGTGGGTGTGAATGTAAAACATTCGTCAGCAGCTGGTGTTTGTGATCTTCTAAAATGTTCCCAGAAATATCACTGCCAATGTCTGTATCCTATCCCCGACCTGCTGTTCTCTCTGATATCGGTACCGATAGCTGTAGAACGCAACTACAAATCCAATCTCATGCCTCAGCGCCTGGACTAGAGCTTCTTTTGCTTGTTCTGTCACGCACACGTTCCTTTATCGTGTCGTATACTTCCCGGACTTCTTATCTTTGAGTTGTGGGTACATTTTCAAAGATTGTCTGTATGTGGCAGTGACCTAGCTGAATGCTGTGAATATTTACTGCAACATACACAACCTCTGCTTCTACAGAACTGCTTTGTGGTTGCCTTTGTGGGTTGCTTTTTCATTTGTATGATTGTGTTGTGAGTAGCATTGGTTTCAGAACAGAATAGATAGATGTATAGATGGAACGAAGCGTAGGGCCCCTTCTGTAGCTGAACACTCTCAATTTACATAAGCTATGTACATTAGCGACTTCACGAGTGTCTGAAGTTTTATAGGGGTTAATTTTCTCCTCCAAGCATCCTTTAACCAAATGTAAATATATTACAGGATTTCCATGCCTTGGTGCAACTATGAGTGTAGAAAATAGTGTATATTTTTTGCGTACTTATGCTCACAGAAGCTTGTGATTGGCACTGATGAAGGTATGAGTAGTGCTATAACTTCCAAAAAAGTGTGGCCATGGACATTTCTAATGTTTTCCTGTGCCTTTTTTTTTTATTTTATTTAAATGTTCAGGCTCCCCGACATATCACCTCCCTCCTGTAAAGGCCCCCCTGAGCTCCAAGAAGAAAGCTTCGAAACACTGCTTCCTATGTGGGAAGAAGACCGGGCTAGCCACCAGCTATGAATGCAGGTACTTGGTTTAGGCTGCAGGCAGTTGAAGTTTTCCCTTCTGTGCATTTCCTCACTAAAGGTTACAATTGTAGGGCAAGTCTTAAGCGTCGATCAGAACGATGATGTTCTTTTCAGCTGTAGTCTGCAGTTCCTCAAAGAATAATAACTCTTTACGTGTGAAATCTTGAAGATCTCTTTTCAAACACAGGATAAACTTTTACTTATTTTGGTTGTATGGTTATCTTAGAGCTGCTTTTGCGAAGAAACATTGTTTCTATATCATGTGCTGTTTCAGAGCTTCAGTTTGGGTGTAAAAGCAGCTCGTTTTCAGTTGTGGTTGAGAATAACATTTACAGGTCCTAAATTAGCACTTCTGCTCTGACATGCTTTGTAGTGACATCTGTGTGTTCTGTCCTTTTTTTTGATCATCATTTCTTGCTAGCCTCAAGGTTTTTGGTACAGATAGTTGGTTAGAGTTATTATAAAATAATGCTACATTAATCTGAATTGATTTGTTGTTCATATTTCTAGAAAGCAGATTGCTTAATCCATTAGTCCTCATTAATCATATAGAATTCATTGATTTGTTGCCTGATCATGTGCTACAGTTTCTCACAAGACAGATATTTCTATAATTTCTTTTTTCCTCCTAACTCTCCTGATGCTGTTTCTCTAATTTCCCAAAATAAGGTGTGGCAACAACTTCTGCTCCACACACCGATATGCAGAGACCCACAGCTGCACATACGACTACAAAAGTGCAGGGCGCCGTTTCCTACAGAAGTCTAATCCCATCATCAGTGCACCAAAACTGCCCAAAATATGAAGATAATGTATTAAGAGGGAGAATGAAATGCAAATGAAACCATGATTCAAAAACCAAGAACTAAACCAGCAATGTGCTTTTATCACAATGTTTGCTTCATGGCAATGTTGTTTTTAAAGAAATTATTTTGCAAAAGGATTGTGAATTTGTTTCTTTTTTTGCCTTCACGCATAAGTTGAAAGTGGAAATGTTGTCAAGAAATTTTGATCGCAACAAATTGATTATATGTATAGAATTATGGTATATTTCTCTTTGTTTCTTAAAATGTAAACAGCTTCATGAGACAAGTCTTTGCAAGATGCACTTTATTAGGACTAATGACGTCACATCTTAAAAATAAATTCTCTTTTTAGGTCCATTTTAGGTAGGACTACAGCATTTCACTGAAGATATCACACCAGGTACTGCACATACATAATACTAAAGATATATCTTTTAGGGGTTTCACTTTAAATGGAAGTTTGCAAGTTGTATTTTGCGAGCTGTAAACACTACTATGCAGTATGGCCACGTAGCATATTAATAATTTCGAGAAGGGCTTGGTAGGAAGATATGAACACAGACCTGAGTTGTCATCCTAAAGGTTTCTTTCTGTATTTCGATGTTTCTTCTTTCTTTCTTTTTTTTTTTTATCGCACACCACCATGAACAGCTGTTAAATGTTCAGTATTTATTTGGGAATTAAACTAATAAACAAATATAAATAAGAGATCCTTGTTTCCATTCATATTTTAACGATTTTTGTTTCTTACACTACATGCTTTATTGTATGTAGTAAATGTGCCTGATTATGTGCTATCACTATGCTACTCTGATATACTGGAAGGGAAATTATTTCCTACGAAGATACTTCCTTAATTATCCTGCCCCAATGTGGACTCGCTATCTACAGTATGTACTCATGTCCGCTTAAAAAAATAATAAATTAACTGCATTATTCCAGTAATACATAACAGAAATGAGTCACTGAAATATGATTGGGCAATTTTATTGCACATCCCTGGGGGTGAGACATCCTTTTTAAAAATCACAACAGATGCCTTTGTCCATTTATTTCTGATAGCTGTAAATGGGAATTGAACTAGACCTGCCCAACTACTTCCAAACTACTCAGTCCTGTAGGCTCCTTGTAAAGCCTTTTATTAAATTGATTCACATTCCCAATTAAGCAATGTTTTTATAGAATATTTTCCTTTCTTGTACATTAGACACATAATTGAACTCTTCTCAAAGCTGGCTCTTGACTCATGCTTAATGTTCTATTTATTTCTACAGCTTTTCTTTGTTCAGCACACACTGTACCGTTACTCCTGGATGTAAACATTTAACAGAAAGCATTGTTCATTATTATAGTTAGTGACTGCTTCTACCTTTCTCTATTACCACATGACTAAGTTCATAAGGGGAGAGGTCTCACAACTACTCACAGTAACGTCCTTGTGATAAGGTGGCAGTCATCCAGGACCAGCTCAATAATATTTCTACATGAGCTGCAGAATACTTCATTGCTTCAGTTGTTGATCTTTCAATAAGACTTTTCCTGACAGTCCTGAAATATGTTCTCTGGCTGGTTTAGAACTAACAGATAAATGCAGTGTGACTCTCAGAACACCAGAGCAAGCAGTAGATGTTTTTGAAGGTGATACAGCACCTTTGAGTGTTCATGTTGTAAAGCTGGATAGGCTTGATTTTTATAAAAATTACACAAACCCAGCAATAGAAAGGAACACACTGCCATTCAGGGGGGGGGGAAATACTGCAGCCATATACACATATCAGTCATTATGAAACTGAAAGAAAGAAGTGTGTTTTTGTTATATAACAGAATTACATTTTTGGTAGATTTTATTCTGAATAACAAAAACCTAAGATCTCTATATTCTTAGTATTGAGTATAGACTTTTAGCCTGTATAGCTTATTCCTAGGTAATCTCTAAAATGTAATTTCTAGTGAAAGATTTTTTTTTTTTTTTTTTTTAAGAAACTTGCTGAACAAGACCTTGCATAACAGGTTAACTATGCATGTACAAACACATACAGTTTCATGATGAGGCATCATGAAAGGTGTGGTTTGGACAGTGAATCATGTTTCATCCATTTGCCAATCATGAAATACCAGTTCTTAGCAATTGTTGCCTAGGAATGGGACAAACCCAATAGTTAAACCCAATGTTTAACTCCCAGTACAGAAGTTGATAAAACAAGCATTTCACAAAGTGGGGTTCGGGGATGACCAGGCCTTCGGGAAGCATAACCAGGGGGTATGTGGTGATTATTATTATTATTATTATTATTATTATAACATTTTAAAGCAATATATTAATTGGATTTATCATGAGCAAAATCAACAAAGGAACAAAACAGTTCAGCCGTAACATGACTATACAGACAGCAGGGTGACAAGCTATAATGGTAGGTATTATCAAATATATGAATAGCGATGTAGAAATTTTAGATAGGAGTTACAAAAGTCACTAAAAGGCAAGACTGGATTAGGAAATTCTTATAGAAGATGACAACACAGGGCCCATAAATTTAAAATAAGGGTAACAGATTTTATAAAATGCGTTCACAGAGGAATGAATCAAACAAAAAATTTATTAGTTGGGGATTAAGTCCATTATAAGATTATGCCAGGAATTTTTCATTAGAGCAACATCCTTAATCCAAAACAACAAAACATTTTTCCTAGCTGCAAAATTCAGTGGGTTAAATAACCTCTTATGCTTAATATTGACAATACTTGTATCTGGAAAACTTAGATGGAGAAACATGTGATTATTTTTTTATTTGCACGAGTGATGTGGTTTGAATATTAAATAGGTCTAATATGATTAATGGGGCATGGGGCATGGTGGTGTATGCCACAGTGGCATACAGTGGTTAGCACTGTGGCCTCGCACCTCCAGGGTTAATGGTTCGAATTCTGCCTCGGGTATGTGTGTGTGGAATTTACATTGGCATTGTGGCCACGTACAGTACCTCCAGGGTCAAGGGTTGGATTCCTGACTCAGGTCTGTGTGGATGCTTGGTGGATTTCCTCCGGGTACTTCTGTTTTCTCCCAAAGTCCAAAGACATGTCGATTAGGCTAATTTAGGTTCCTAAATTGCCCCTTGTGTATGTGCATGTGTGTATGTGTGTTCTCTTCAATGGATTGGCACCCTGTGCAGTGTGTATCCCACTTGAAGTCTTCTGGGGTCTTCTAGGGTATCCCATGCCCCTGTACGGGATAACCATGATGGAAAATGAATTAAAAATCTGAACATGGAAAACAAACAGGTCTACAAATGCTGTCAAGTTGGAACTCACGTTTCCATGTGATGGAAAGTTCAACAACAACAACAAAAAAGCTCTATGGTCAAATAAGCAGACAGAACACTATTGTGAATATTTGAATATTGAGTATATAGTTGTATAGAATTCTGTTTATGAAATAAGTCTGTGCTAAGAAAGATAACACTCACTCATTGGCTATACCATTTTATCCTGTATACAGGGTCATGGGGCACGAAGCAGGGTACGCCAGTTAGCCTAATCTGCATGTCTTTGGACAGTGGGAGAAACCGGAGTACCCGGAGAAACCTTACCAAGCACAGGGAGAACATGCAAACTCCATGCACACAGACACAAGGCAGGAATCGAACCTGGGCACTGGTGGTGCAAGGCGATAGTGCTAACCACTAATCCACCTTGCCAGCCTATCTACAAAGCAGTCCCTCCCTATGGCTTTAAGCCACAGTGCATTAGAGTCCTGGAACAAAAGCTCCTCAATAAACAGGAGAGGGAGCTTTTGTTCCAGCTGTTCAAAGGTCTCTGTCTAAAACCCATTGTTCCTAATTACCTCTCTCCTTTTCTACACGTCCAATTAATCGATCTGAATGCGACTAGTCTAAACAGACTCGGATTTGTGTGTGAATGAGATACGAGGGTGAGGAAATTCAAAAACAAAAACATAGGTGCAAGCAACTTTGAACGGGCACGAGCACCCTGCAAAACGCAAACGACCCAAAATAACTGACTTCATGTCGAGTTGAGCCAATGACTTGCAATGTGACAGTTGCTCGGCTCAATGAGCTCTAAAATTGTACCGGGTTTTGTGTGCAAATGTGTATGAGCTACACTTCAAAATCTCTTGTGAGGTCCCTGTGCCAGACTCTCAGGCATCTTAAAGGCAGAGGATTCCAACCTGCCTGCCAATTTTCATGTGTTTTTAAGCATGATAAGTCCCCCAAAAAGGGCTGTTCACACACACACACACACACACACACACACTGACATTTCACACATAGGGCTGATGTCATTGTGCTTGGGCCCTAATAAGAGCCGCTCTGGGCTGAGCGGCTCGCGCATGCGCGGTTTGACGCATTGTTGCCGTTCGCCTGTTAACACGGAAGTCTCAGTGACATGACGCACGCAGTCAGATGGAGACCGTGAAATAAACAAAACACCGCGTTTTCCTCTGGCTACACGGAGAGGTGAGTAAACAAACAACAACAAAAAAAAAACAACCCGAGTCAAAATTAATTAACGAGCCCTGAACGACGGGGGCTTTATTTCCCCCTATTAGTGTCGAGGGAACCGAAATCCGACTAAAGCTCCGGCTGACAACGCGTCTCGGATATTATAAAGCAGTTTTTTCCCCCCTCTCCGAGACTTGAAAGAAATTTAATATCTCTGCGATGGCGTCGTCTTCTAACTAATGGTGTCATTTCTGCTTTTATTGTATATTGTTTACCCAGACACAAGCGTTGTCGGTTTGTTTTCGTGTTTTTGCTCAACATCGTGAATGTTGGTCCATTTAAGCTTGCAGCATTGTGTGTGTGTGTGTTTTGTGTCTGATTATTAACTTGCTCGTGTTTTGCTTCATGAGAGAGTGTTTTGCTGCCGCACCGAGTGTCCATCGTCGCGTTTAAAAATTAAACAAAAGACAAAACAAGAATCAGTTAAATGCTGAAATTCTAAGAACAATGAATACAAGCTGCAGCTGCAGTGCGCTCGTGCGTGTTCCTGCATTCCTGTGCATCATAAGCCGTACTCTAGTTTACATAGGAAGCTAAGGGTTATAATGTAATATAATTGCATGGACCCCCCCCCCCCCACCCACCCCCCACTCCCTTCTGTCCGAATCCGTCATATCATTCATTTTAAAGCATTGTGCATTAAACTGTCTGGAAAGATTACACTACCTTTTACGACTGTCTGTATAGAAAAAATAGGATTTCCAGACATCTTCATTGTTCATTGTCAATCTACGCGTTCATAAACATATCTTCTAGGATAATTATACCCGTGCATAAATCGGAAAATCGGAATGTCCTTGTGATCTACACCGATCAACCATAACATTATGACCAGCTGTTTAATATTGAGTAATATTAATATTTTTGCTACCATAAGAATGATACACTATGACGCCTTTCTGAGCATCATAGTGAGCATCAAAGAGCATTAACCTTTTCATCAATTTCTACACTAGCACTTCTATTCCAGCATTCACTCCCCATCAGTAATCAGTAAGCTATGACCATCGTGATTTGCCCTCATCAGAGTCACTCAAATCCTTATGCTTGCCCATTTTTCTGCTTCCAACACATCGAACTTTAGGAAATAAGGTTCACTTCCTAATATATCCCACCCACTTCCCAGCGGTATTGTAACGAGATAGGGATGAAATAGGGCTGAATTGTGATGGCTAGAGTCAGAGCAACTTCAAAACTGCAGCTCTTGTGGGATGTTCCTGTAGTGGTCAGGATATGCCAAATGTGATCCCAGGAAGGAAAACTGGGGTCATGGGTGGCCAAGGACCATTGATGCACATGGGGAATGAAGACGGGTCTGAAGTTGATTCAATAGAGAAGCTACTGTAGCTCAAATTGAGGATAGAAAGTTGACAGACCATAAAGGTCAATATTATTTTGGTGGCTACGAGGGGGCTACTCAATATTAGGCAGGTGGTCATAATTTTTTGGCTGATCATTGTATTGAATGGTTGTCATGTTGAAAATCTGATACGCACTGCACACTTATTTTTTTTGACCTTTATTCTAACCACAAGTTGCACACAAGTATCCAAACTATACCTGTGCTAGGAATTTCAAACTGAAGTAAAAAATAATAACAGTTCTGCATTTTACACTCACTTTTCTTTGTTTTGCTGCAATGCAAAGTATGTTCATGGTCCATATCCTGTCTCTGATTCTACAACACTGGAGTTTTAATTCCTCTTGTTTCAGTTTTTATTCAAGTGATCCTGAAGTGCCTATCCTGGAAATCTGTTGCTCAATGTCTTCCTTCACTGCCATTCCATTGTTCTTTGCAAGATGTTCTCTTCTTTTATATCATGGTGTCTTTTTGTTTTTAATGTCCTGTCGACTGTCTGTATAGAAAGGGTCTGGTTACATTCTTTATCTTGCTGTTAATCAAAACCCATTGTTAATTCTTTCTATTTTTGTGCATTACTTTTAGTTGTTTTTTTAAACATATACTTGGTAAACAGCTTGGTTAATAGGAACACAATAGGCTTATTCTTTATTGCCTTTTAGATTGTTCGCATATTTCAAACTTTTGTACAAAGAGGAAGTAAGCAAGCATGTGATTAGCAGTGAAGTGGGACACTTTCCAAACTCGGGTCAAAACACACTACCCAGGTGTCTGCACTTCTTTAACATTTAACAAAAGCATTTCTAAATATCTAGTCAAGAAGGCTAAATAAGTGGACTTTATTCACAGCTGTTACATTAAAACGAATTTCTATAGAAAGGAAATGATACAGAGACATAAATAATTTAGTTGTAGTCATTTTGCAAGAGGGGAAACTGGAGTTTAAATTCTCTTAAAGGGAAGGGTGTGTCGTATCAGAAAATTGTCAAAGGCTGTGCATGGTCACATCTACACGCCCTTCTCTATGGTCAGGATGGACAGCCTTGGGTTCTGTTTAGGGCTTGTCGTCACTGAGAACATGGACCGTCTGTGCTTCCTATACATTGATCAGCCATAACATTAACACACTAACATTGATTATCAATTACATACCAATAATACTGATGAGAGAGGATCATGGGCACACAAAGCTCATTTATGTCTGTGAGGACTAATGGCTAGCCTGTGTAGTCCGATCCCACAGAAAAGCTAGAATAGAACAAGTGGGCAAAAAATGCTTGGCACAATAGAAAAGCACCAAAACACCCAAGGCACCACAGCCCACAGCGAACGAGACCCAGCAGACAAAGAGCTCAAGACTGCTGACCTGGCCTTAAAACTCCCCAGATCCCTATCCAAATAATCATCCATGAGATAAACAACAAATAAACAACTCTGATCCCTGGATACCCCATCCTGCAACCGACAGTATCCGAAAGCTCCACTGCCAGCATACTGGTGCCAGACACCAAAGCACACCCTCAGAGGCCCATTGGGAGTCATGCCCTGGGGGCCAGAGCTGCTTAGACGGCACTAGAGGAACTCACATAATACTGGGCTTAATGTTTTTCCATTGTAATGTAATGGCTGATCAGTATAGATGCTAAGCAGTGTTATTGCAGTGTTCCACTTTCCTGCGATAAAAGGTTTACAGAAATAATTTCATTATTTAAATATTATTCAAAATAATCCAAATTTTTATGCTTTCAAAGCAAAGAATGCACATTTTAATATATTAAGCTCCATTTTTTTTTAGATGATTGATAATTCTGTCAAAGTGTGTTTCTCAAAGTTGTTTGTCATTTACTAAATATTTTAAGTTCAAACATATTGTTATATTCATTTGTGTTTAAATAAAATTGTCAAATAATGTATCCAAGAAGTCAGATGAAATGTATATAGTTTATTTTCAGCATTAATTCATTGGAACCATTTATTATGTGGCTGAATCCCAAAGAGCAGCAACTTAACTATGTGAGGTCTACAATGTTTGGGCTATACCCCAAGCATTTATTGTGAATAAGGATTTTAGGTTTTTATTAACAGTGTGTTGGAGGTGCTTAAATTAATTCCTAAATGATGGATTGGAGCTAGATTCGAATGCATGATTTTATGCACGATTGATTTGAATGCATGATAAAATGATTGCATCAGTGCATCCTCACTGTTTTCTTAAGAAGGAGGGCATTAAAAGAAGAAAGCCTGTCATAGCATTAATTAAAATAATGAGAACAACTAAGTGTAGAGCGTAACAATAGTATCTGTGCCAGGATTGTAGTTTGCTTAATACTTGAGCATATCTTTGTGTATGCAGGTGCAATTAAACTGACAGGCCTATAGGTGTTCTCCAGTAAAGGATATAGTTTTTGCTCTGAGTAAATGGCAGGATCACTGACCGCTTGCAGGACAAGTCTTAGGCCGTCTCTTTCAAACAAAACTATTCCTTGTATTTGTTGCATTTTAAACCTTCCATTTTTTGTCCCGTTGGCAGGCATCAGTTGTGATGCAGCACTTGCACAAATGCTGATCAGATAAACAATGAGCTGTACTAAGTTTTGTTGAATTCTTCACAACGTGACTGATAGAAATTGAATGCCAAACAACAGACTAGTCAAAGGCCTGCTTATAATTATTGTTGTGCCATAGAATCTTTCTGTCAAAGGAACCAAGTCTGCCAAGGAACCAAGTGAACGATGTGCTTCTAATGATAAACGTGCTTATAATTATTTCGCTTGCTGACGCCTGCTTTCCAGGGAGCCATTATTATAGGATACAAAATGAATCACAGTAAAAGCATTGCAGTGATTGATTTCCTGGTAAGTAATTTTAGATCTGCATGATGGGTAGTGTTGTTAGCTCACAGCTCCTTAATTCAATCCTGAGAGAAGGCTTTACAGCTCTCCATGTGCCTGTGAGAGTTTCCTCCAATTTACAGTGGATTGACTAAGCTAAATTATCTTTATGTGTGAAAGTGTGTGTGTGTGTGTTTGCGCGCATCTGGGGCCCTGCCATGAACTGGTGTCCCTACTCCTGCTTCCCTAGTATAGACCCTATATTGACTGCAGCGTTCTTTAGGGTGAAGGGTATAGTTTTACAGATCCATCATTAGTTTTTACCTGTGTTCTATAAGACTTTTTGTTTTTTACTTTTTTGCAATGGTGTGCACAGAATATTAATCCTTTTACTCAGTACTCTAGAGAGAAGTGCCATCTGTGTCTTATCTAGTTTGCATCTCACTGCTGGCATGGTACATCCATTACACTGTAAATATGAAGAATAAATCATGTGAGTCTCCTTGGCTCTTCTGTAAGACAGACCTGTATGTGATTTAGCACTATGCTGAAGGGTGCATTCGTAAATCCCTGGCAACCATTCACATTAAATAAGTGCAGATGTTTGCAGTTACTCTACAGTCTGTACAGCTTGCTCATCATAAATAGGCTTTACAACTGGTGTGTTTGATGGGATCATCTTCCCATGAAGTTTTCTTCATATGAAAATGTATTTTTTCAGTTACTAGCATATGTGGTCATGCAGTAGATTTCAGGGTGTGGCTCTGAGCCGAAGAGCATTAGAGGTCATCCATGGACTGCCTGGCAGAACACAGTGAGAGAGATGATGATGTACCATGCTGTCATTATAAAACCAAGATGCATGCACTTTAGAAAAATCTGGAATATTGACAGAGTTTTCATAAATTTGTCATCGCTCCCTCAGTGACCAACAATACCATTTGTTAAAGGTGTAACAATAAGGAACATGCAAAATCGTGTATGACTCTGCCCTTGAATAAAGACTAACTGAGCACTTTATTAGTTTACCTGTACACCTACTCATTCAAGTTATAATTGTTTAGCAAGTTTGCGATTCATACAATCATGCAGATACAGGCTAGCAGCCTTAGGTAATGTTCACATCAGCCATTAGAATAGGCAAAATGGCTTCCGGATGGCTCAACTGGAAACTGTTCACTCTGTCATCTGCAGATTGCCAGGTCAAATCCTGATGATGCCATGGCAGAGAGCAAAATTGACTGTGCTTCCATGGGGGATTGGTGGCATACTTGCACTCCCATGTCAATCATAGCGATACTAGCCAATTATGGGCATCTGTGAGTTCTGGCAGGGGGGATAGCGGATGGTACTTTTCTTTGAGTGTGTTACACCACGCCTTAAGTTTGAAGAAATGTAGTTGGAAAGCATTACATGTCTCAGGAGAAACAGGTGATGGCTTTTGTCCTCGCTGATTGGTAGCTGTCATTCGATGGGGATGGGCTCTAAGACAGCGTGGGAATGGCCACAACCAAATTAAGGGGGAAGAAATGCTGGGAACTCCTCTCCAAAAAAGTTGTGATTTCAGTAATTGATGTATATAGGTGCTAGGCACGCTGGTTTATCTCCTGTTTTTTTTTTTTATCCACAGCTGTCTAAATGGTGCAATAATGTTGTTATTATTATTAATATAAAAAGTTCCTGTGAGCGGCAGTTGTACAGTATGTACGGAAGTTCCTTGTTGATGAGAAATGTCAACTGAGAATGGACAGACTGATTCTAGCAGACAGAAAGGCTACTGCAACTCTGATCACCCCTCTGTTCATTTGTGGTGAACAAAGGAAGTATCTCAGAATCCACAAAATGTTGAATCTTGAGGTTGGTTATAGTAGATGTCAGGTTTCACTTCTAATTAAAATCAGAAAGTTGAGGGTACAGTGGACACAGGCGCACCAAAACTGCACAGTCAAAGCCTGACGGAACAAAGGCTAATCTGGTAAATCTCAAGTTCTGTTGCTCTTTGACTGTTGTTGCTGATCATGTTCATTCCTTCGAGGCCACAATTTAATCTTCTAATGGCTTCTTCCAGTATGATAAGGCACAATGTCAAAAAACAAACAAACAAAAAAACATTTGGCTTAAACTGGTTTCATGAAGTTAACAACAAGTTTATTGTTCTTCAGTCACTGACTCTAAATTCAGTAGAAGACCTTTACAGGAATATGACAGAACTGTAGAAACATGAAAATATATCTGAGAATCTTGTGGAAACCATGCCACAAAACATTGAGGCTGTTTTGAGAGCTAAGAGAGGCCATGTTCAGTATTATTAGTGTTCCTAATAGAGTGCCTTGCAAAAGTATTCATATCCCTTTCCACATTTTGCCACGTTACAACCACAAATGTAAATGTGTTTTATTGGGATTTTATTTGATAGACAAACACAAAGTGGCAAGTAAATGTGAATTGGAGGAAAAATGATGAATGGTTTTCAATTGTTTTTTTTTTTTTACAATTAAATATCTGAAAAGAGTGACACACATTTGAATTTAGCCCCCTTTACTTTTTACGTTACTGCTGTTGGCAGCATCATGTTGTGGGGATGTTTTTCTTGATAGGAAGATGCATGGAGAAATTGTTGAGCTATTTTGCAAAGAAGAACTTCACTTTCTAGATATGCAAAGCTGGTAGAGACATGGCCCAAAAGACTTGAAGCTGTAATTGTACCTAAATGTGGTCCTACAAAGTATTGACTTAGGGAGGCTGAATAGAGATGCATGTCACATTTTTCAGATATTTATTTGTAAAAAACTTTTAAAACCATTTATCATGTCCCTTTCACTTCACAATTATGTGCCACTTTGTGTTTGAAGTTGTAATGTGACAAAATGTAGAAAAGTTCAAGGGGTATGAATACTTTTGCAAGGCACTGTAAAGTGTAGAGTATAGTACAAGCCTCAGAGTTATGTTTAAAACTGCTCTAAGGCTACCTCTGCATTTCATGTATAGTTATTTGAGCAATTTAGACATTTAAATTAGACACTTAAACATTCAAAAAAACCTCAGTAAGGGCCTACATGGTGAGTAGATAACAGTGGGCATATTTTGCTATGTGAACCTAAGGAACATCTTTTGTATTAGGTTAGTCTGGGTGAGCTACAGATGGCTTTAGCTTCTGGCAAGGTTAGTACAGTATGTCTCATATTCCTCATCAATATAACATGGATGCAGTGCAGATGCCTGAGGGAGATAAATGGAAAAAAAAAAACCTTGCTATTTGCTTAGGAATTTTCTGACCACTTTTCCAGTAGGTCTTGTCTCAGATGAATCAGAATTGGCAGCTCAAGTGCTAAATTACAGACACCTGCAAAACTACTCTCTGAGATTTCCTTTAACTGGCAAGCTCACTCCTGACCTACAGTAGTGCTAAGTACTGAGCACAAAAAAGGATATCCCATAGTCTCCATTAATATTGTTGGTGTCTCACATCTCCTGAGTACAGGGTTTGATCCTGACCCAATTTCATAGTCTTACGTGTCTCCATTTTCTGTTAAAATAACCTCTACTCTTCTGTGAAGGCATTTCACTTTTGCTTGTATATTTGTGCTCATTTAGTAGATGGAGCGTTAGTCCAGTCAGGCACAGATTTTGGGCAAAGATGTTAGTAGTGCAGTCTGTGTTTCAGTTCATCTGGGGGTCAACTGTGGGCTTCCAAGTTTGGGGAAGGTCCAAATTTGGCAGTGATCGTCAATTGTCCACAAACATTTGGTCATGTATTGTAAATATTTGGTACATCATGTACTAATATCATAAGTATTATATGCCATTTTATGGATCTATAAGTTAACAATGAACTTGTCTATCTTGTTGAATAAAATTGTAAAATTTAATACGAGCTAAAAATACAACTATTTTCATCACAGTACATTACTACAGAAAAATGAAAACGCCATTCTAGTCGGAGACCCAATCCTGACAGCTCTGTAATAGCTATGTTGGAACAAACAAAGATTCACGCTGTTAGTCTGTTTGGCATGCATAATAACCGCCAAGAGGGGTGACTAAGTTCTGAGTGAGTGATAGAGTGGCGTAACTCACTTTACAGCGGAAACAGTGACAAAACGTGGGATTGCTGTCCCATAACATTTATTGGAAAAAAGCACTATAAAGTTCTGTCACTACAGTTTACTACTGTTTCGTGAGTTTAGAAACTTTTCGTTCCCACCCCCCCCTGCAGATGGGCAGGAAAGTCTCAGCATGTAGCAGGTAATAGCCTACATTTATGGCCTTGGGTCAATGTCCACTGTTGCCATTTACTGTAATATCTTCTGTGTCAGTTCCCCTACTGTAAATAAACATTTCCAGATAGTGCTGCTGATAGTTTAACTCTGACTATGAGGCAAAGTTAGGTTAACCTGGATGTTCTATTAGTATTTGACTGTTATTAGATCTCTTATGTTCTACAAGTGTTCTAAAATCATTAATTACACAAACTGTCGGTCACAGCATGGGTGAAAGTAGTTTGTTACGGTGACCATACCGCCATTATAAAAGAGAGAGCAACTTCCTGCCAAAACTCACATTCAAAGCCAGTCACAGACGTATTTTAGCAAGAAAACACATGATTAGCGTTGTCATATTGAACAACACTTTGTCTTCTTAATAATTGCTTCTATGTTTTTCCGAATGGCCTCAATGTTGTTTATTTACACCTACGCCCAGCTAGAAAGCTTACTAGCTTCTAACATAAGGCTGAATTCTAAATCACTCTGTAACCCCTAATCAAGGGTACAACTTGATGTGTGGCATAGAGGATTGTACACCCTAGCGCAGTAGCTTTCCATTTAATGCTATTTGGAATTTAACCCCAGAACCCGGAAGTTAGTGGAGCTCATGCTCTAACGCGGAATAAGTGGAAATATAAAGAGGAACGATTAATAGGAATGTCTATCACCTCCATGGTTTATTCGTTAATAATTTAATATTTTGTTCATAATTTGTTTTAATAAGTTAATAATTGTTGAGGTCATAGAATGTATTTCTGTCCTGCCTTCGTATTATTATTAGCTTTGATCAAACATTATGGCCTGTTTTATGGACTATGTTCGGTAGACTGCACTATATGACTAATGGCTATTGATCGCGTCTTATCTGGGATGATGTCAGCCCTGAAGTCCAAAGGGCTGTTGAACGCCATTAGCATTTTTAGATTCATATAATTTAGCAATGCAGTATTCTTGAGGGTGACTTGATCTACCATCTTGTATGGAAGTAAATGGTTTGGTAGTCTGTTTAATCATTTTTCAATTATGAGAAGAAAAAAATAGATAATTTCCCCTTGTAGATGGAGAGGACATACATTTGTTAGAAAGGGTGGAAGAAATATTCGATTCAGTTATATACCGTCATTCATGTATTAGATTTGACTTCTTTTATTTTAAGACGCTTTTAAATCTTTATATGTTTGCATGTGAGGTAGTAAAATGTTGCAATGCCTCTATAATCCTACAAGTGCACTCTAGATCACTTACACACTCTAGATTACTCACACACAGTTTAGAATCAGGAAATTTAAAAAAATGTTGAGGTACCGTGATTATCGTATTGGATGCCCCTGGTGATTGCCATCCCTAATATTAATCATGGTCTGTTTTTCCCTTGCTACTGATAGTGGATGGAAATGTTGAGGATAAATTTTCAAGTACAGAGTGCCACGTTGATAATAGTCATATTTGATAGCTGTTTGTTTACAAAGTTGATTCCACATTTTAAGATGAACACAATGTTGTTTTTAGGGATGGGAATCACCAGTCACTATATGATACGATATTATCACCATACCTATTTTAATTTTTTATTAAAATTGTTTACTGTAAATATCCAGATTTTTATAAATATCCATTTTAAATATTATACTTTCTTCAATTTTGTTACAATTTTCAACCTTTCATAAGCCCATTACTTATAACATTAGTTTTGTCACTTACCAACCAAGGGCAGCATTTAAACAATATAACATTTAACTTAAAATTAAGCAAAAAAGCTTGAGCAGCACATACGTCTGTCATCTGCCATAATTATTTTATGCCTCCAAAGTCTCAAAGCTTCTAACGGATGAGATTTTTGACAAATTTTTTTTTGTTTTGAGACTTGTGTAAGCACATGTAATAAGAGGGTTTGAGACTTTGGAGGCTTTGAACGTGTGCGATTTTGTTATTGTAACCACCATAAAAATGTGTTTCTGTTGCTCCACACTGAAGCTTCTGTGCTCGGTACAAAATTGTTTATGTCTGGCGCTGATTGGCTAATCACCGGTCATGGCCAGTCAAAGTGAAAACTAGCCAATTCTGGTCACTGGCCGATCGACCGGTTCATCGCTATTATAAATATAATTTTTTTTTTTTAGAATTTGATTTTGGAGTGGTGTTACGGTGGTTTAGTGGTTGGCACTGTCGCCTTGCACCTCCAGGGTCCGATTCCCAGCCAGGCTCGATTCCCATGTGTACATGGAGTTTGTATGTTCTCCCCGTGCTTGGTGGGTTTCATCCGAGTTCTCCAGGTTCCTCCCACAATCCAAAGATATGCAGGTTAGGCTAATTGGCGTTCCCAAATTTCCCTTAGTGTGTGAGTGAGAGTGTGTATGTGTGTGTGCCCTGCGATGGATTGGCACCCTGTCCAGGGTGTACCCTGCCTTGTGCCCTAAACCTTCTGGGATAGTCTCCAGGTCCTCGCGACCCTGAATACAGGATGAAGCGGTATAGAAAATGAATGAGTGAGTGAGTGATTTTGGAGTCAGTGTGGCGATATGCGAATCACCACACAAAAGAATCTAACTAACTAAATAACTGAATAAATTTTTCTCCCCATCTATAGTTATATCTATAGTGCTTTAATCATTTACATCTGTTTTATATCATTGTGATTGCAGACAGAAAAGTAGGTCAGTAGATTTTTAATTGTTAAAGGACAGTAATTGGATATTCATTCATCTACACACACACACACACACACACACACACACACACACACACACACACACACACACACACACTGTGTTGTCTTGAAGTTAATGTTCTTATCTTTGTACTGAGCAGAACGGGATGTTCCAGGTTGCCTGCTTGATTGAGAACTTGGCAGCATAACCCTTAACTCAAATCTCCTGTTAGTCACAATAAAGCAAAGTACTCATGGAAATAATTTTTAGAGATGTTCCGATACCATTTTTCCCCTCCCGATACCGATTCCGATACCTGGGCTCAGGGTATCGGCCGATACCGAGTACTGATCCGATACCTGGGTGTGTATCTGTACAGTGTATATATA
>JAQQZT010000039.1:19703853-19717333 GCA_030068275.1 Clarias platycephalus | reverse complement strand
GTGTGTGTGTGTGTGTGTGTGTGTGTGTGTGTGTGTGTGTGTGTGTGTGTGTGTGTGTGTTTGTGTGTGTGTGTGCAAGAGGAGGAGGAGTGTGTGTGTGTGGAGGGGCACGGTGTCCAATGGCGCGAGAGTACACAACGTGCAGGCTGAAACAGAGAGGGAGAGAGAAAATGGATCTTTTAACTTCTCTAATGTGACTTTATTTTGCTTTACTCGCACGCTGTACACACACGCATACAAACACAAAATAAAATGTGTTTTACGCGCAAACACGTGGTCACAATGTCATGGTTATAGTAAACAGTACACGCGTGCACAGATGCTGATTATATCAGTGAGAGATGCGCACTAAGACCCGGCAGGGGAGACGATTACCCACAATTCCGCAGAGCAAGAATGAAAAATCGTTGGCTCAGTTGTGATCACGTGACGCTCGCCGTCAAAACAAGAAGTGCATAGCGTGATACATGTTACTCGGTACTTGTGAACAAAGACTTATTTGTTTTCCAAGTTAAAATTTATTAAAGTTCTTTGCTTGTCTTGCGGAACACTCGCAAACCGTGTTACTTGCAATCCGAGGTTCCACTGTATTCCGTTTCAGTATGGGATCCATTAAAGCAAACTGAATGGTATCTACTGAAGTATTATAGTACTTATAATATATATCATCATTACCACCAGCTGCTGAACTGGGTGACTCCAATGCCTGGAGGGACCAAAGGCTAGCTCTTCTGGACTGATCCCACAGAAAAGCTAATACAACACAAATTACTGAAAAAAAATTCAATGCTGGCCATGATGGAAAGACACTAAAATTCCCAGTCCTTGTCACACATGAGGCAAAGAGCCCTAGGCTATTAAGCCAGCCTTTTAACTCCCCAGATCCCCGGTTGTACTGGACAACCAAGTCCAATCAACAGAAGCCCCACGCCACAATCCACAGCAACCAAAAGATGTACTGCTACTGTCCTTGTGCCAGACACCCCAGCACACCACAAGGAGCACTACAGAGCCACCCTGGTGGCACAAGAGGAAGCCAAAACCTACATGATTATAATATTATGGCTGATCAGTGTAGCCTGACCGAACAAAAAAATATTAATTGCAAAGAAACGCAAGTAACCATAGCCTTTATTGCACATTATATCACTGCATGACCACAAGACAGAGTGTCCATTTTCCTTTCACGATAAAAGCCGAAAGATCTACTGATGACAGAGAAATTGCATTATTAACCCCAGGCCATCATCAATGGGCAGTAGCTCAGTAATTCACTGGTGTCTCAAGAGGCAAAGTAATTTACTCTGCTTTGCTTTAATGAAACCTGCAAATGAAGTTTCTCCAACATTTAAGATAAAATGATTATTAAGTTTATATCCCAGCTCTGATGTTGTGAATTCATTTATTTCCTTCCTAGTTTCAGATCATCTAATGATGTCAACAAAAAATAACTTTTGTAGCAAGTGTTTATAATCCCAAAATTGCTAGTTTATAGTGTACTGCAATGCTTCTTGTGATGCTTATTCTGGTTTTGACAGTCCAGCATCTCTCGCTCTCTCTCCATTTCTCAGCACTCATGAGTACAAAAATACATTACACACTGAAGCTACAGCTAGCATTCCACCATGCTTTGTGCACACACTGATAGCACCACACGGTACAGTGCATGCCTTCATTTTGAAGTCGGTATTGCGGGATAGGAGCTGGAAATTGTGGATGTAGCACTACTGCTGTAACTGTGCTGGTTTGATAAGAGAGTTGAGCTCGTCAGAGCTAGTCCTGTTTCTTTCTTTGACCTGTAGCACTCTGCAGTGATGGCGGTAAAGGAGGAGTTAGAGCGTAGGTATACCACAACTTAGCATCAAAAATACTGTCTTCTTCCAAAGAAAACTACAAAAAAGCAAATATAAAGTTGGACTTTCACTTTGAAATGAATGTGGGCTAGGTAGGGTTTGGTTACACAATGCACCTCTGCACTGTTGTGGAGCGCTTTGTAATAAGCACATTTTGCTAGGCTTGAGATTGTGCTATCAAGATGCTGTTTTGCAGGCAATTTTGTTACCCACATTCAATCCCCACACCTTTTACAGAATATTGGGAGATTTTCGAATCGTACATTTTAAGGCAGGAGTGTTCAAAAGCATGGTAGTGCAATGATCAAGCAATTAGTGTAAGCACTTTGTGGTGCTCGGGCTTGCTTATTCTTCTTGTATTTCTGTGGTTTTTGAGAGCACACTGGCATTCTTGTTTAACTTCTGGTAAGGCTGTGGTGGGTGTTAAGTCATTCCCCACATTCTTCCTTTTGTAGTCTATGCCCGATAACTACTGTAAGTTGCTCTGGAAAAGGGTAACTGGTAAATCCCCTTAATGTAAATTTAAATGTTGCCTTCTAGTAAAATGCATATTAGAAAACCATGTGTTTACTGTACACAGGATCAGATATATTGACTGATTCACTAGTGATTCAAATCCCTGCATCAATATTATAAATGTTTTTTGGTTGTTTTTGTTACTCACGATGACGCAGATTTTAATAGATGCTTATTTTGATAGTACCACTTGGTTAATTCTTATACTTACCAGCATCTTGATCTCATGCCAGATCCCGTTTTGCTATGGAGGAATCAGTGTGTCTTATTGATCACTGATATGGATGTGTGTCTGATATGATATTTGTCTGAGCCCCATCTGTATTCACTGACCAGATGTTCTGCTGAAGCTCGATTGAGTGAATCAGCCTCCTTTTGGCAGGACAGATGGAACAGAATAAATTCCTCTCGGTTTCAGTTATGTTCTGGATGCAGACTGTTTGTAATACATATTCAGTTATTATAGTGTCCTCAGAAAGATTCTATGTATTTATTTATTTTGCTAAAGAAGTATCTCAATTTATTTTCCTGTCAGACATGACCATTAGTTTGGTCCACCAGATGACGTCTCTATGACGTCAGAGCACTAATGGTGAAAGTTTACTTGATATGTTGAGTCTAATCAACAATCAGGGTGAAGGGTGTTTTTTTATGTTGTCACTGATCATTAATTATATTTTGTCCCTGATGAATGTGACTAGCATTACGTGGTCATGCTGCGCAGTATGCTGTTGTCTAATGGGTCAAGTGTTGTGACAGTTTACCCGTGTGGTGAGCTTAGCACAGTCACCAAAGTGAAGCTGTTTAATTGCTGTCAGGGCAGCAACAGATGGTCACAAAGCCCAAAGAGTAGAACTGGGAAATGCAGGCTATTAATAATTGGACATTTCTGACTTCCCAGGAGAGTATGAGTACATACTTCTCTTTTTAATAAACATCACAATTATTTGTATAAGCAAGAGGGTGTATGGGCACTTATCAGTGCTTTGGATGTTTTATGACCGTGCCATGATGACACATCATAATTGCTCAATCGTAATAACTGTTATGGCCGTTACATACATAAACATGCACATGCATTTTACATAAATCAGACACAGCCCTTTTGTGTGAACATCTTTGATCCCATGAAACGAAAGAAAAAACGATTTGGTTTTCCCATGGAAAGATGAATCAATGCGTTGTTGACCTACAACTTTTTTTTTTTCACGGTGGTTGATATTAATAGTGAATGCTTTTTTTGTGCTTAGCTATTTAAAGCCTTATTTAGTTATTTTTGCTTTATTGTTTGTGTGCTGTTTGACATTTTGCACCTCCCTCTCTCTCTCTCTCTCTCTCTCGACATTTTCCATCTCACAGGTCGTGATTAATGGTTCTCTCCATCATGCTGCTGCTGGTAGGTTGGTTTCTTCGTTTGTGAGAGCTACACTGGCCTGCTGGGATGAACATGCCACTGCATCAGATCTCTGTCATCCCCCGGGATGTCACATCCTCCAGGGGGCCTGGCAGCAGCGGAAAGGCCAAGGACAAGGACCGAGACAAACAGGTGCGGCTCGTATATGCTCCAGAGTCTAAGCCTGTTTTTCCACATTCAGAAGATTTTGTTCTGTGCTAGTTTTTGGGAGGGGCATCACAATCAGAAGGGCCTATGGGATTCATGCTCACCTTTATGGGGTTCTGCAGGTCAATTCAACATATGGCGGTGCTTACTGCTTATTTTATGTTTTAGTGTTTGTAAAATCACAGGTCTGGGAGTGATTATGTTGATCTACTCTGTGACGCAGTTTAACCTTCTCCTTGCTTTTGGATTCGAGCTGCGATAAAGGAAGTAGGTATGCTAGAGGAAGCCGCACAATCAGAAAGGGTGGAGGTTTGGTGAGGGAGGGGGGGTTGTACAGCTGGCTTCCAGTAAGAGAACTAGAGCAGCATGACTGAGCAAAATGCAAAATGTCTGAAGGAAGTAAAAAAGGAAGAAAGAGCACATTCCTAGTACAAGGTTCGTGTTGATATTCGTTTGACACCACATTGAGCCAAAAGCTTCAGAAAAGCTCTTGGCCTCCGTAAGATGGGAAATATGGTTTAATTTGTCGATTAGTGCCTAGTGTAGACTGGAAGCTTGGGCTGCTACTGAACGCTACATTAGCATTCTTGGCCTGCTGTGTTGTTCACTGGGCAAGGCTCATCTGCACAAAGTAATTACAGATAAGCCCATGCCAGGCCTCTGTGCCTGTTGCTCTTCAGACGCATAGCTGAAACCAAATGCAGGTACCTTATCAGACGTCTGTGGACTGATACTGTATGTGGTGTGCTGTAGATTTTCAATGTTTGAGCGCTGGTTTATTTTACAGAGACACTGCTGCATGTGGCTGCATGTGTCCCAAAATAGGTGAAATAGGTGCCTCCCTATAGGTGAAATGAGGTGAAAATTAAACATTGAAAGTAGGTGAAAATAATTCTAAAATTTTTGTTTAGCAAGGATGGATTTCTCACAGCATGTCTAGATGGGTATGTTTTTTTTAAGAAAAACAGGTCTGACATATTCTCACTTTTTAAGTTAAGAAATTTGGGATAACTTGTCTTCTAAAAAATATTTTCTGCAGCTGGAAAAGCTAAACCTCCTCATCTCGTCTTCTGCTCTAGACCTATGGATTGAGAAAGCAGAACTTGAGAGAATGATAGTAAAGAGTATTTTGTCAGTAGCCAAGGCCAAATGCATGAGAAGTCAGTGCTCATGGACCCACAGCCTCCAGCTGTAAAGACTCTGTTTACTAATCCATTATTCACAATTCAGTTACTACTATCAAATACCTAATAAATATATTGATACTTTTTCATAGGAGAGTATGTGCTTACTCGCAAGACCATTGGTTCCCAAACACTGGGTCGCTCCCTAGGCTACCTAGTAGGTGGGCTTCAGGAGGTTTTCTGTCTGCAGTACACCTTTCAGTCACTCTGGGGAGCTAGTTAGCTTTTTACTACGGTCACAGTTTTTATCATATTTAGTTTGATTGAGAGAGGCGGAAATACAAATTATCAGATAGTCTGTGAACTGCTCCTATAAATGAATTTATTTGGTATAATTTGAAAAGTCTAGTTTCATTTCAGACTTTTAAGATTAACATGTTTTCAAGAACACATGCATATGACTATGTAGCCTCAGTAACGTAATCATCAATTCAATGGAAAAGAAATAAGTTAAAATAAACGTATTTTTTGGTAAGATCTGTATATATCAATAAAAATTCAGTAACATTTCTTTATGCACTGTGTGCGAATTGGGTCAAGATGGTATGTCATTTTTTAAAAGTGGTTCCTTGGGAGAAAAAGGTTGGGAAATACTGCGCTAGACAAACCATGCTCATGATTCCCATGCATACAGTATGTTTCTGTGTTGTGTTTATATCCAATGCCGCGTCTGTGCTTGATTGGTCAGGGTCAGATGATTGAACTCTTGCCGCATTGACCACAATGATTTTTCTTTGGTTTAACTTGATGTTCGCAGCATTGCTCTGGATTTTGACTCCCATAGGCTTCTGCCCAAGTGGCGAAACACAAAAGGCATGCTAACACATCGTGCTGCCCAAGCAGCACAACTGTTACTCATACACAATAGAACTCAAGGCTCAAGTGCTACAAGCTAGTCAGCCCAGGTGCTCTCTAGTGGCCTCTCATTCTGTCTGTGTGATGGAGCGTGTGTGAAGGAAATGTAGCTTAGTTTAACACTCTACTTTCTGCACAGACCTGTCACGTTTGGCAGTTTTGATTTTGAAACTAACGGCGAGGGTGAAATTTACACAGCAGAGACTTAACACAGGCATCAATCACTACAACAAATTAATCAGACAGCAATTGCTCCAGAATTGTGGTTTGTCCATAATGACCATAATCTGTCAAACTTCTAGGAAAACAAAGACATGTGCTCCATTTTAAATAAACCATGATGTCTCAGCATTCGCACTGCTGACTCTGTGATTAACTGTTGATTTATTGCATTTTGACCCCACTCTGCCATGTGTAGAGCAGATATATATTGATGAACTTTTGTTGTTTTGCTATCCTTTGCCTCCCTTTCACGCCGTTATGGCTTTGTTAGAGTTGTGTCTGAAATTTGATATCCCTCATGTTCCTCCTACAGAGTTTGCATCATATTCATTGGTCTCTCAGCATGCACTGTAGTTTAGGGATCGGTGAGGGATATAACCCCTCTGCTCATTGCATACAACTCCACTTCTTTGAAAAGGAAAAAAAAAACACTTCTCTTTATTTTAGTTTCAGTTTTGACTGCACAACACACTCCTAAATGGTTTCAGAAGAAGAGGAAGCCTAATTGCTATGTGCATGCAAGAATTGTTCTGTTTTTTGTTGCATCTTGGCTTGAATCTCTGTTTGTATCCAGCCATGAAAGAGCTGGAACCTAACTAGCATTTATAATATTTCTCAGTGATTAACACTGAGTTCATTGTAGAGCAGTCGTGCAACCTTACTGCATGGATTGTCATGTTCATGATGCGAGTGACGACAGTACTGGAATGATTGGTATGACATGATGGTTTGCTTGATGTAGATTGGATGCAATGCACTGCGTTTACTAAGCAGTGGGCTGGAGAAGCATTTTACTGCTCCACAAAATCTAGTTTAATAGCAGACTGGCTTCTAAAGCAGTTTGGGTGATCTCACATTTTTCACCATGCACTTAAAAAACTGAAATCTGTATTCCCAAATCCTTTTTCTGTGCCGTGTATACACTGCACAATGTAGAAAATATACAGAGGCACTGATTTATTAGGATTCCAGATAAAGAGTTCGGTTTTTCATGTGCAACATGATAAATTCGACAGTTAGTGATAATATTAAAAGTGACAGTTGAATAACTTAAGTTGCATGCAAAAACTGTGACCAACATTTTTGAATGTGTTAATTCAGCATTTTAAGAGTGCTGACATTTACTTTAACAGCACTGAAAATTTTCACTATTTGTACAACTCCATTTGTTTGTTAAAGATCATTGCTACACTCAATACGGACTGTCAGTCAGTCTGACCTATTGCACATATTGATATTACATATACTGTATTTTTATTGCACAGTAAGGAGAACATTTTACTGTTAATGAGGTAGATTGCTTGGCGGAAACAACTGTCCGTGTAACCAACTGTCCTGGTGTTTGGTGCTCTGTAGTGCCGAACCGACGGCAAAAGTTCAAAGAAAAGATGGCTTGAATTTGAGGGGTCCAAAGTGATTTTCTGAACCCATTTCTTCACTCTGGAAATATACATTTTTAGAAGGGTGGGCAGGGGAGCACCGATAATCCTTTCAGCAGTCCGAACCGGCTTTTGTAATCTTCTGGTTGGTAAGGTGTATATTTGTATTAAAACATTCTCACAGGATCTCCTTGAATGCTTTTGATCTTGGACATGTGAACATTTGTCACATTAAAAAAAAAAAAAAAAACAAGTTTAAACATACTTATATTTTATTCGAACGCCCTTACAGTAGTTTTGATTACAGGACTCAATATGGTGGCAAATTCATGTGATTTAGACATCTTATTTCTGGTATATTCCTGCATCATCCGGTACATTCAGGTTATCAGCTGACTTAATTTTATTGCCGCTTAACAATACTGATCTTAGAACTGACTAATTGAAGCAACCCCAGATCATGAACTTGTGTACAGTACAAGCGTTATGCATGATGGGTGCATTGCTTTATACTCTTCCTAACTTGCCCATCAGTCTGGAATATGGTGAATCTGCACTCATCAGACCCAAAAGTCCAATATTTATGTTCTTTAGTGAACACCCTTTTTTCTTATAAGTTTCACTAGCTATGTTTATTGTTGTTACTGTTGTTCTTACATCAAATACCATACATGCACACAGTGTGGTACAAGATGCCCTTTCTGACTTTGTTTATGCAGGCTTGCTACCGTCACTACATCTAGTGGCTGGGGTTTGGCTGGGAAATGAACCCGGGCCTTTTGCATAGCAGACAAGACACCTACAGTATCAATGAGCCACCAATGACCCACTCTCACTAGCTACTTTTACATACACAGTTTTTCGTTACTAATGGAGAGTTGATCTTAACTGTGTACATGATGGTAATCTGATAAGATGCCTGTTTATACATACACTCAAATAATTTAATGAGAATGCAATCTTTTTTACTTACACAAAACGCTGTGAAGCTTTTAATCTGCTGGAAATATAATAGAAGAAGGAGAAGAACAAGTATTTTTATTCAGACTTTGGGTTTAGGTTAGGCTTCCTCCTGGTGCTCAGTCTCATCTATGGTTGATTAGATGCTTTACTGCATATGAATTTGGGAGACCAATTGTGCCCCTTCTTTATCCAGAGACACTCATTGGATGAAAACAAACTCATGAGTTTACCAATGAGGAATGGAAGCAAAATTTCCCTTTTGGAAAATTAAGTCACATAATATTACTATTATATAATAATATTGCTATAAATTATATTAGTTATTTATTCTGACAAGAGAGAAACAATCAGATCAGGTGTTTACATGACTAATATTTACCTATTAAACAGATTATCAAAGGTTAACACACCCCTGTCAATCTTACAGGTCAGACTGCTCACGACACTTTCATGACACATTTTTATTTTGATTATTAATGGAATGTTAGGGTCCATGCAAAAGCACACTATAACAAATGGCTGCCTTTTGGCTCCACAGCTTTTTTTAATGTCCAAATCTATCCTTTCCCAGATTTTGCCTTGCTTTTGGATTTTTGAATGGATTGCTATGATGATAATGCTCATCAGGCTTGCAGTAGTTCAAATAAAAAAAGTGGAGCCATCAGGCTGCTTGAGGGTATTTACTGTGTCTAACGGCAGGGCTTTAATGTCTGTGCTATCTTATTTGGGTGCTTTTGAGCTTTGTCAACATGATAATCTCTCTGAAAGAGGTGAGGGTGCTTTTTGATTTCTGGAGTTGAGTCACAGCAACTTCTTTTAGTCAGCTTTTGATATAAGTAATGCTATCAGCAGAATGCAGACTATATGCTTATCACTATTTATGAGTAAATATACAAATCAGAGAGCTTTATTTGCATACATTGCCAGCTTAAAGTTATTTTTTTGTGACAGGAAATTAAAAAAAAATTTCCTGACTGGTTTTGCACTAAATTTTAACCTGTCGTCACCAGTGCTTTACAGCAAGGTCTACAGCAAAGTAATTTGTGTCCTTGCTGCTTCAAACAAATGCTAGAACTGGCAAGGTGAAAAAACCCTGCTCTTTCATAGATGATGAAATTATACTTTAAAGTGCATATGTTATCTGCACTACAGACAGTCTGGCTATTTCTGATTCACATTTTCTTTCACTATGGGCAGCCTTTATCATAAAAGCAGCTTTGACCCATAAATCCCCCCCCAAAAAAATGCTTTCAACATGTAGCTCCATTTTTACTTGGCTCAACAGCATAAGATTAGTGATGTCTCCACTGAGCGTTGAGCAGCTTCAGCAGATCGTCTCAGTTTTTACATATCCATCATATGGATCCGTCACACCCATCAGTAGCTACAGTGCTTGGAGAGTCGTATTGCACACTGCTGTATGTCTCACTCAAGGTCTCTGCCTCAGGCCCTGCTTTATTGTAGGTTTTGAAACTGTGCCACTGTGGTCTGTTGGGAATACTTTGCACCATGCTTGAATTTAATGCACACAGGCGATTGCCAGGACTTGAACTCTGGCAGTTTGCACAATGCAGGAGGAATAATGATAACTCCTCATTCAATCATATTTAAAATGTCTAAATAATTTTTAAATTTTTTTAAGGCAATTAAAAGTTTTATACTTTTAGTATTTGCTCGAGCATCTGGTATGCTGGCATATTAGTGTACATATCCAACAACCAATAAATGTTTCCTCACATGACAAATGAGCAACCTGAGACCTATATTAACCTCCTCATTAACTTCCTGACACGGGAGCTCTATTATTGTATAGATTGCAATTCTCCTTACTGTTTCTCTTTACTAGCTCCTGATGACTATGTACTTAATCATTGTCTTTAAATGGGAATAAGTTTGGCAAACGAATTATACCAAAAGGTCTTCATAGGGGAAAATATATAATATGGATGACACTGAAGTTGGGAGAAAATGTCATGTCCTCATTTGAGGACATTTGGATCTCATGAGGTTAAAATCCAGCTCCCTTTGTGCATACACACAACATTGAGTGCCAGTCAGATTACTTTTACTTTACTCTTTTACTTTTACTATCCTGAGGTTTGTGGCCAGAAAAAAATGATGTTCAGAAACTTGTGGTTAGTGTCTGAGACACATGCAAACTAGAAAAACATTAAACATAAAAAAAAAAAATGTGTTTACTCCACAACTTTACGTATTTCACTAAAATTGTATATATGTGTAAATAAATATAGTCAAAAAAAATCGGGCAGTTCCCTCATGTACTGAATTCAAATCAAAGCTTCAACCTGTGTTATGAAGCTTGTATGTTGGATGTCAGAGGACTGGCACACACTTTTATACACTGCTGGCCATTTTGCCAGTATTAATGTATAATATTGACCCAACATGCCATGAGTGACATTCAGGGTCCGTGGCATTAATTGATTTTTCGCAGCTTTGCTTGGTACCACATCAGCTGCATATCATACGCCATAGCGAGTTGTACTTTGAGAAACCAGACAGGAGATTCCCTAAAGCTCCCAATAGATCTGACATTGCCACTCGAGAGCTGAAGTATTGAAAAACATAATTAAATTTGGAGTGGAGGACACAATGCTCCAAGCCTCCAGGCAGAGCGAGCAGGCTGGGAAATGGCTTTAAATACATGTTGGTGCATTAAAATTCTATTTCACTCGCCCTATATTAATGCTTTCATTTCCTTTTAATTAGGTAAAATGTTAGTGTTTTGAAATGAGAATTTATTTGACCAAAGTGAGGGGTAAAGTCGATTATTATATTAGAGGTAAGACAAGCTCTTACAAACTGATTTCAGCAGGATCTACATGCCATTCAGGTGTTGCTGTGATCATGTGCAGCTGATTACTTTTATATCTCAGAATGTCATTACAATCATAAACACAGCGGGTTAGTGAGGCAGGCAGTTAGCCAGATGCTGAGAAATACCTGAGCTGTGAAAAGGCCAATATTGTTGTCAGTTCATTTAGTACAATGTGTCCATCAGTCCATACATGTATTGCTTCAGTGCATCTCTTTCTCCTTTTGTGTCAGTCACTCTTGCCTCACCTGTGCATATAACAGTCTTGACTGGTAGAGACACTATTCACAGTGAAATAACATGAAAAATATTTAAAATATATAAAAAATATTTTGCCTTTTGGAACCGTTTTGCTTACGGAGTTATTAGTGGGTGACCCAAAGAGGGCCCTAATTAGAGCTAGTGGCATCATCGCCTCTTTATATAAGCCCTGCTTTAAGTTTAACAAAGTGAAAATTGGGCTAGAAGCCAGCAGTGCTGCCTCATCTGCCCTGGCAGAGCTGAGAAAATGGTGATAAGCTGTAGCCGCCTCCTTTTCTCTGGAAGATTCACATACAGAAGCTTGGGCCAGTCTCCAGGCTTTAAGATGGGCTTCTCCTCGTCTTTCACTCTCACTGGATTTATGGCTGTCTTTGCTCTGTGTCTAATTATTGGTGACTTGTTGATTATGCTCCTCAGGCTCCCAAGGCTCAGATGATTCACTTGGCCGAAAACCAGTTGCAGCATTCCAAAGTCGTTAGAGGCAGAGGACTTTTTTTTTTAGGGGGGGAAAGGAGGGGGGTGTTTATTTGTTTGTTGTTTTGTTTTACATTTAATCAAATGCAAATCCTAGGCCCAATTTGCATCTACTTTAAACATTGTCAATTCGCAACCAATTCAAATATTGGAATACCAAATTCCAATGTTGATTAAAACATAATTATACTCACATACATTCTTGCAGAGAATGTATTTTTTTTTAAGAAAGCTTGGCAGAAGGGGCATGAGGTTAAGATTAGATCCCATCAGGACCAGGCCTCAACAAAAAAAACACTGTCCAATGTTGGTGCAAGAATGCTGGGACGAGGATGATGCACCATTTTTAGAGATAAGATAAAGATGATTTTATTGTCATTGTAGTGATACAACAAAACTTTTAAAGCCGGGTGTACAAAGTCCATGTTAATTAACTTGAACCTGATCTAAAACCAAGGAAATTAGTTAGAAAATATCAAAGACATTCACCAACCAAAATACTGTACAGTATATTATATTTGTACGTAAATATTATCAGCTGAATTCTAGTGACACTGAGACAATCACTCCTCACATGAGGACAAACTGCCCTTCAAGCCCTTTGCTGTATTAATCACCAAAAATACATCGCGTCTAGAAGGTGCCTTGAATAAAAAAAATCTTTTTCATAATGCCATTCTCATTATGTCGATTTGCTCAGAGCCATTTCATCTGAAGCGTTCTTTTAATCACTGCCCGTTTGCATGTCTGTTCATACGGCATGTGTCCTTCGCAGTGCAATCATCATCATCATCATCATCATCCACTATGTATGAAAAAGACCCAGCTGTGTTCTGTAAGCCATATCTTTGCTTAGTTTATGCTTATGAAGGACACGGTGTAGTGAGGAAACCTTTATTTCAACCTTATAGGTGTGATTTTGCAGATTTCTTAAATAGCTGATAGCCATATGTGGAGGTCTTGGCTCATCAAACCCCTGATGGTTAAATCAGGCTGCAGTGTATGTTTTCAAAGGCTGTGCTGCTGGTTATAAAAGACCTGCTTTTTCAAGACATACAGAGAGCAAATGGAAAGAAAGCTGCTTGGCGTTTTGTGTTTTGGCTTTTTAAGGGGTCATTCTAAGCCAGACAGATCATATGATAGCACTTAATTTTGCAAACATCGGATGGAAAAAGTGATGTGCGCAGAGAAATGAGAAGATTTTGTTTATTTGGTCTGATATATTAAATTATGTTACGAGCAGTTTATTGCAAAGACATGATTATTGAGTACATTGACCTTTGAACACCTTGTTTTTACCTTACCAAATTTCTATTCAGTCCGAGGTCCGGAAAAATGACAGTCCAATTTCAAATAGAGAACTACAAAAAAAGTCA
>JAQQZT010000039.1:19674791-19701633 GCA_030068275.1 Clarias platycephalus | reverse complement strand
TATTGACATTTGCCATCTCCACATCATTGCATTCAGTTTTTATTCACAATTTGTTTAGTGTCCCAACTTTTTTGGAACCCGGTATGTAGTTAGTGGTTTAGAGGCCCTTGCGAAGGATATTATACCAGACATTCTAGACTACTTTTTTTTTTTTTTTTTAACTTGCCTCTGCCAGGAGATTAAAACTTGGTTATGAATAGAGCTCTCAGCAAGGCAGTATGTGCAAGTTAAAGAAATATTCTAAGAAACACAAATATAATATTTTGCAAGGAGCATAAAAATTATCTACATGGAGAAGCATCCCTTATTTTGACTGTGAGAATAAAGCAGACTCTGAGGTACTCTCTCTAGACAGTATTAAATGACTAAAACTAGCATCAAAAAGACAAGTAGCGTGTGTGTGTGTGTGTGTGTATGTGTCTGGGTGCATTGAGTAAATTGGGTAGACCAGACATCCTCCTAATGTAATGTTTGATATTGCACAAATCCCAGCGTCTCCACTGAAAAGCACAGAAACCATGCAAGTTAAAAGGACTATGGATGCATCCAAATGTGCTGAGAGATTAAATAATTCAGATATTATAAAATTAGTGAATTATTATAATAAAGGTTGCTAGTTTTCTATACAACAGTTTTCCTCTGATAGTTTTAAGCTACAGTATATACACATACAAAAAAATGACCATCGCATTTGTAATGTTAGTATAACATTACTTCTGAATGATATCTGTGAACAAGGCTTAAATTGGATGCTAATTCAGGTTTCCTATTCTCTGTACCCTGTGATTTACCCCCTGGTTAAGAAAATGCTGTTGGTTTTATATACTAATGATTACAGCTCTCACTGGTCATGCTGTGGTGTGGGACATTGTGCAATGGTGTTAATTCTGCAGTTTAGTTGGCTGACAAAGGTCCACATGATTTATATGATTATTTTAATGCAAGAATAAAGCATTATGATGAACAAACATGTACTTGTTTTTTCCTCATAGGCAATATGTCCAGATAATTTGATAATAAAATCTTACTTTACACAAATGTAGTGCAAAGACAGATTTTCACTTCTTGTTATCCCCTAAATCATATTCACTCTGTAAACATTTTACTCTAGTTTTGATGTAGCCTTATGCAGTAACCTTTGCACTGCAATAAATAAAAATATTGTTGTTAATTTGCTAATGCTGTAGATTAAAAAAATAAATTAAAAAAAGAGTAATAATTGCCCCGTGCATGAGTTTGTATTATACACACATGATGGCGAAACTACTGAAAAGTTATATTTAACCTCAATGCCAGGACACAAAGTAAAGAAGTGAAAAAGTTCCTTTATAGCAGCAAGAAGTTGAGTGTGTTGTTCCTGTAATATTACACAGAAAAATGTTCAGATTGTTAAAGATGAAAATCGTGTTAGTTTCTATTTCTTAGAAGTTTCAGAATCTACTATTCTGAACACACCCTTTAATTACTTGCATCTTGTAATTATTATAGTCTCTCAGCTAATATTTGTTCATATTTCTGTTTTAACCCTGTCATTTGGCCTAGCCTGTCCTTCCTCATTTTTACTTATACTTGTATTGGATTGTCTTGTTCTAGAATTCTGTTTAATTTTATAAATCTCAGGAATCGAACTACGACTTTTGATTTTGGGAAATAACAGAACACAATTAAGATAGTAAGAACTACATTTATTTCTCTATATAATCCTGTGTTGCACTAATGCACTTAGTGCTTGGATACAATTGAGATGGTTTTCAGTACGGAACCATGATCGAACTGCATGCTTCATGTGTAAAACACTGGCCTCCCATGATCTCCTTTAATGGCCCAAACATGTGGAAATGTCTGGGAGCGAGGTCAGGACTGTAAGGGGGATGCGCCAATAACTCCCAGATGGGTTCCTGTAATGTGCAAGTGATGTTCATGAATAATTTTACTTTATGTTCATGTCCATTTCCCACAGATCCTTCTCTTCTGCAAGTTGACAACAAGTTATCTGTCAATTTTCAGTGATCAGGCATTCCACTCGCTGAATGTTCACAGGAACATACAGCCTGCTTTTAATGAAACCTTTGCAGCATTCAGATGTTTTACTGCGGCTAAGAGTTTAATTACCGTACTGTGCTTAAAGTCTTCTGTAAGTTTATTTTTTTTTGTAACTGAGCTCAGATGGATTTTTTTAGTTTAACAATTATGACTCTTACACATTAATAGCTTCAATGGAAGCAAACAGGCTTTCATTGATATATATATTGATCTTATTTTGATGTGGATCAAGTCTGAACATGTGCTTGGGTGTACCCATTTGGAAAGGCACATAAATATTCAATCCCTTTAAAAAGATGTTTGAACGAAACCGACAAAGGATCCTGACACTAAAACTAGCTTCTAAGGCTGACTCTCAGGTACTTTTTTTTTTCTTTCCATCCTTTCATCTTTGCAGTGATGATCATTTAACTGCTAATTCATACAATGAAAATGGTTCATATGCCAGTCGTCATAAGCCAAAAGAGCTGTGAGACACCCAGCCATTAGCAACATCCCCTAAATTTGCAAATGCATTCTCGGTTCTCTAGCAACAACAGTGCATTTGTGAGTTGGAATATGGATATGTGGAGTTTCATATGTATTTAGCAAGGAATAATGTCACAGAATATTAAGCCTTGATGCTACTATCTCTGTAGCTTGGTGTCTTTTAAGCAGAGGATTCTTTTTAACGTCCAAGTGTGTCACCTGAACTCCCAAATAAGTATAGATCAGTAAAAGGGCATGTAATAGTTTTAGCCAATTTTTTAGATAAAAATTTAATTTGTTTTGACATTCTAAAAATTTTTATATGCGGACAATTAAGATAGTAAGAGTAAGATTAATTTATATTATGCAATGAAATCGCTATACAACAATCAATATGAAGTCCTTTATTCTTTAAAACCTTCTGGACGTGGCTGGGCATAGAGGCAAAAAGATGTCTGGTGTCACTCACTCAATCCATGCCTGTATGATTGCTTCCTGAACAATTTTGCACAGAAGTTTGCGATTCACTTTGCAAAATTCCTTGGTTTTATCCATTTTTATGCAGATATGGACCCCAGGTTCAGAAAGTGAAAGTCCTATTTTTCATTAAACAAAACCAGACGATTCTTATTAGCACAAATTTTCAGAGACGATAGGCTCAGTCTAATTAATGATGTCACCTGGTTTCTTTAGAGGAGTATTGTAATACATGACATATGTTGTTTTAATACTGTTGGCCACCAATATAGATCATTATTATGGTAACGATCCTACACATGTTTACTTGCATTTTATAGGATATGAAAATGCTTCAAGTACCTGTTCCCTCTGCAGAGATGCCTGCTTCTGAGAACTAGAGGAAATGAGACTTACTGATCACTGGCTTTATTTGAACCATTAAGCCTGAGCACTGAAGCTCTTTCACTTCTCTTGTTCATGTATGAATCTGCAGACATTGCACTTTAGAAGGATTTTAGTCTTTGCTCTTAGGCAGAAGCAAGGCTCTGTCTGAAAGGTTTGATAAGCAGACTAGAGTAAATGAATTTGAAGCAGCAGTGGGGCAGAGAGAACGGATCAGAGCTGGAGGAGAATCAGAGCTGTGTCACGTCATGATACGTGTTCTGGGAACACGTACAATACAGGCACAGAAGAAACATTTTTATCCTCCTTTTATTTTCTGATGATGGACTCTGAAACTGTTGAGTAGGCAGCAGCTGTTACACAAGGCCTTTGGTGTCTCTGTGACTCAGTCCTTTAATTCTAGAAAGAATGGTAAGCAAAAAGGGCTCCAACAGCAACACAGAGACAAACAGTGAAAAGGGGCGGTTTACATATTAACCAACTAATCCTCTAAGATCATGTGGGGCTTTAGGAGAGTTGATGGCGCTGAAAAGCAGTGCTTTAGGATCCTTTTATACTATACCACAAAGTAATCAAGTATACTGGGCATGGATCAGCATATCATACTCGAGTCCACTTGAAAAGGTGTAATCGAGTACGGTATAGCATACTTGGCTTAGGCTTGAATAAAAAAAATAATAAACGACAACTGTTCCTGAACACGGATGTGGACAGCATCAGCACTGTCTATGTCCTACGAAACCTCATGATAACACAACGAAAACACATGATAGTGTGGCTCTTGACATTTTTCCTGAAATTCTTTACAGTTTGTTTAGAACTGTAACAAAATCAAAACAAAAAATTGGGGTATTTATAAAATTGTGATTTTATGGAAGAATCTCAATGCGAATCGAATCGGCACCTAGATATCGTGATAATATTGTATCGGCTGGTCCCTGGAGGTTCCCATCCCTATTACATATTGCCTGCTGCTGGAGAAAGTAAATATTTAAAAAAATGAGATACAGCACAATATTTGTAAGATGAATGCCAGTCAGCGGGGCCAAGGGGATGGATGGTGGATATCTGGGATGGAAATTTTGTTAACCTCCCACCCGAATGGTGTGGAGTTGCTGGAAAAACCGGAATGTGTCATGTCTTTACATTAGCAAGTTACTTGGTGTTGTAGAAAGCAAAGCTATTAATTGCTGAAAATATATTTTTGCTGTCCCTATCCCCGAGAATCATCCTTCTATGTCTGGCATGAATCACATGCCTCGGAGACAGCAGTGCAACCCAACCCAGACGAACCAAGACAGCTGTTTGAAAATGGCAGCGAGGCATCAATTCATCAATAATGAGGAAAAAAATGTGTGTCTGAGTCAGAGAGAACATTTGGTGGGGTCCTTTGGATCTCCTTTTGAGTTTAAACCATGTGATGATCTGGGTTTGGAGATAAAAAGTAGGAAAGCAAAAAAATAGAAAAGCATATAATTGTTGTTCGATGAGTGTGGATGAGCTATTGAGCTTTCCTCATCAAAACAAAAGGAAAAAAACTGCATTCCAGATGGTATCTTTGAGCTGTAATCAGACACAGACTCGTTCCTCGGCTCATATGAAGTGAAATAGTGAATCACTTGACTACTAAGCATGTACACTAACTGCGTTATTCTCAATTGTCCCCTTTATCACACGTGTACTTCGTACTTGAGGAGTATGCAAAAGTCGGAATGAACACGGCCAGCAGATGGGCATATGATTCATTTCACAGAATCTAGAACTGCAGACAATAAAAATAGAATTTTTCCCCTATTGGTCACATGCTTATTGCCAGTGGGTCCAGGTGCATGCTTTAGCAATTGTACTTGGCATGGAGCTAGCATCACTATTCCTTGCGCCCAACAGATTATAAACAGTCTCAGCATGCATATATCAAAAATTGATCAGCTCCGTTTGTAACAATTTGTTAACATTCAGAAGTTATTATTCAGTGTTTTCAAACTCTTCAACAAGACTTTTCATCAGTAGCTTTTTTCACAGCTAATACAAGTTGAACTGTTCAGCTGTGCACTTCAGAAAGCATGTTGTGTGGAGTGCCATACACCGATGAGCAATGATGGTTGCTATCATCCATAGTTGTTTGCAGTGTCTCTGTGTCTAGTGAGCTCGTGCCAGCAGTGATTATGCTTGATGAATCCGTGTTAGATGCTAGCTGGTGAGAAAGCCCCGTGATTGGTTGTTCAGCGTTGCAAATCTGTGCAAGGAAAGAAAAAAACCTAAGCGAGCAGAACAAGCAAATGACACACTCGTCAGGAGAGGAGGCGACTGAAATTAATCAAGCTGACAATCATGAGTAAATTATTATTGATTGATTATAAATAGATTATCAAGTAAAAATAAATCATTATAAATAAAAAAGGACAGACAAAAGGATGTAAAAAATAATTTGTTGTTTGACACTGAAGCATTTGCTTTAGTCTTGATCTTTAAAATTCTTCTTTTCTCCAAATTAACCGTACCTACCACAAATTCTCAAAGGTAGTCAGACATCAATCAGAAGCTAATAAATCAAACTGTATTGTTTAGCATCATTGGTACTGTCAATTATTGATCTTACTAAACAAAATGTTATTATTTGGAAGCTTGGGGTCAACACCGCTACACAAGACGATGGCGGAGCGAGAGAGCGAGAGATAAAGAGTGAGGGGAAAAAAAAGAGAGCAAATCTAACTTTTTCGGGATTATTTCTTATTGCTTGATTATGATAGTTAGCTCGCAGCCGTGGCATAATCGTTAGCACTGTCACTTTACACCTCCAGGATTTGGGTTTGAGGGTGATTGCTTGGTGGGTTTCCTCTGGGTACTCTGGTTTCCTCCCTGGGATTCCTAAATTTCCCATAGTGTGTGAATAAGCATGTGAGCATGTGTGTGCGTGTGTGTGCCCTGCAATGGATTGGCACCCCATCCAGGGTGTACCCTGCCTCGCGTCTCCGATAGGCTCTAGGCTCCCCGCGACTCTGTGATGCAGGATAAAGTGTTATGGAGAACGAGTGAGTGAGCGAGCAGCTGGCAACCCAGCTCGCTGGATTACTGTGTCACCCTTTTCATGATGTCGGATTTTTCTATGTTGACTACAAACAGTACTACTAATACTGTTGCTAATTACTATAAATACAAGGGACTCTTAATTATGCAGAATAACAGAACACAGTTGTGTACAGTAAAATGTACATTTATTTTTATGTATAATCTTCTGCTACACTCAAAGTATGCTGGCACCATGATTGGGCTGCCTGCTTCACCTCGGAAATGCTGGGCCAGACGTATGGAAATTGCTTGGGACAAGGTCTGGGTTGTATGGGGATGTGGCAATAACCCGCAGTCAAGTTTCTGTAATGTGCAAGTGGTGTTGGTGAATGATTGTGTTTACAGTTCCCACAGACAGATTCGTCTCATCAGCAAGTTTATATTCTTCAGTTTATATTCTTTCTTATATTCAGTTCTTGTATTCTTTCTATGATGAATGTTCACAGGAACGACTGCAGTGGGCTTCGATCCACCTCAGTCAGGATTGTCATTCACGGATGGCTTCTTTAAAGCAAACAAGCAATTGTTTTACTGCGGCTAAGAGTCTCATCACCATACTGTGCTTGATGTTTCCTGTAAATGTCATTTAGTTTTACTTCTTCATTAAAGAGAAATTTCATCAAGTTCCGGTTTGACTTGAACGCCCATATATAACTTCCACATCTTGGCATGGTGAGTGATTTTATTTGTTATTGTATTTCATTTTTATACAGAGCGTGTGTGTATGTGTGTGTGCTGCATGTACTGCCTGTTTTTGGAATGCCTTCAAAACCTGAAGGCACAAGGGAGTGGGAGGTAACCCTCACTCAGTTTTGTTTGGCACTATTTCTTTGACGTCAGCTTGGTGTGTCCCATCCCTAATGATGATGCGTCACTGGGCTTGTTGCAGTCATAACTCACACAAATGGAAAAGTGTCAGCTCACACTTGGGCTGGCTATTATTTTCGAATGGACAGTAAAGTGAACAGTCGTTGTTGTGCTTGGTCCATAAAGTTAAAAAGAAGGCTTCTGTTTTTTGCAGGACAGCCATGATTGATTTATGTATAATAGTGCATTTAAAATGTGGTGTAGCTTCTTAAACTTTTGATGTCCACATACTCTCTTAAAAATCTAGGCCGTGCCACTAAAAAAGTCATTTATTCTAATGACTGCTGCATAGAGTAAGTAAGCTATCATAGTTACAGCCTGGGGAGATGGGGATTGTGACTGGAGCTGTGCTCAGCAGCTTATAAATCCTCATTTAGAACTCCTACCTTGAGCCCAGCCCTTGTTTCATACTCCCAAAAATATAGATTTTACATGGAGACAATGTGCTGTGAAACAGAGCTCCACTCCTAACTTTAATCCTAAGGAAAACATGGAAAACACACTAACTAATACTGTGCAGTATCCTCCTTAACTTACTTAAATTATTCTGAATTATTCATATTGATTGACAACAGCACATATATAGACATCATATAGAAAGATTTGTTATGACTGGTATCCCTTTTGTCCATGTCTTTCTTTTTTTTTATATGAGATTGGGGTGTTTTTTTGTATGTTTGTTTTTTCCTCCTCTTTAGAAGGACGTTATAAATCCTCTACTTTTAGCATTCAAAATGCTAATGCATGCACTTGCTGTTCAGCAGCATGCATTGAAACGAGTGGCCTTAAAATGCAAATTTATGTTGTGTGCTGCGAATGATATATTTCAGGCAGAGTAAATGAGAAATGACATTTTCATTACCACACTGTTAATTTATGGGTGCTGGTGGCGGCCACGGAGGTCTGGGAGTCGAGCCTGGTCCAGGTGTGTTTGCCCTGCTCTCATTAGCAGCGCGCTTACAGCGACACTAAAGCCAAGCTGCTTCGCTTTTCCTTAGCAGAAGACATTAAATGTGCAAATAGTCCAACGTGAGCAAGGGTTAAATGTGTCCAGAGACAGATTAAGCCAAGCTTAGCCTGCTTAATTCCAGATGTTTTAATGCCTTTAAAAGCAGATATTTTAGAAGATTTTCAAAAATGTTCTCGTTTTCATGTCCTTCTCTCTCTCTTTCTCATATAAGCACACATACAAACCCGGTTAATTACAAGTTCAATTGTCCTAATCAGGCCAGGCATTTAAAATTTTTTCGTCCACCCAGGCACCACCACCACCTACCCTTTGCTCTAATACAACGTGAGTAATTTCCAATAGATTGGTCATTAGCCTTGTAGACACAAATAATAATAATTTGATAAAATAATAATAAAGCGCAAAGGAAAAGTTACTTAATTCCAAACACATAGAAAAAGATATATGTTCAGATAAATCTATGAAAGTTATATTCCTCCTTTAAGTTTAAATCTAAATAAGGAGTAAAAAAGCATGTCTGAGTAAATGATGATTACAGGGAAGTGATCAAACAGTGATTGAAGTATTGACTGCAAAGCATTATATCATGAGACCAGATTGTGGGTAGGTAAATAAATGTCATAATTTATCAATTTAATCTTGAAAGGTGCATTAATCAAAGTATTGGTTAGATTGTTTGGAGAATTGAAATACTGTATAAAGTATATCAACAAATGATTGATGATTTGAAAATAATGATATACTGTAAACAGCAGCTTGTATACAGTACACATGAATAGTTAATTTTATTTTACTCATCTTTTCAGCTGTATTCTATGACTGCAGGTGATGCTTTGATGAGTAGTGTTTTGGTCCAAATGAAAGTATGTGATGAAAATGAAAGTGCCTGATCTTTCTAGCAGCAAAGTCGTCTTTGATAATGCTCTTGAAATCCAGGCTTTAGATCAGACCTCTCTATGGAGTGAATGGCGAGTTCATTCAGTGTTTCCTGGCTCATTCTCGATCACATATAGGGTTCAATATCGAAACCATATTGTTTTATTTTACTGAGTGCATGCTCTCAGTCACCGGTAAAGTGATTTGCCCAGTGTTTTAATCTCACCATTTTCACAATAACAGATTGGGTATGAAATAACAAGTTGAAATGTGTTTTAATAATATCAATAAATGTATAATCTGAATACATATAAATTGTATTGTCACTTATATAAATCAAGTAACCATAGGCCAGGGTCATTGCTACCCTTTGACCCCACATGATGGCAGGGCTGGCTGTAGACCCCACTGAGAAAAGACGTTTCCAGAAGATGTTTTTTGGTATCAAGCAGTTGTCCTGAAGGTCAAGCATCATATCTGTACATAACTGTACAGCTTTCACTAACTGAAATTCATGTTGCTAATGACGTTATTTTCAGCTGAACAAATACTGATCTGCTGAAATGAGCGCAAGCATCAGTGAGTTTTGATTCTCAATGGGCTTCTACTGGTGGCATTGGCTACAATAATAATGTCTATGCCTAAGGTAATACTTATAACTCGCATATAATGAAATTAACTAGAGTGAAAATCTCTACCCATCTGCTAGTTATTCAAATTCATATTCATTTAAAGAATAGTGTTTCTTGGCTCAGAAGTGGTGCAGCGGTAAGTTGAAAAGTGTTTGTTCACCACTATCATCTGGAGATCGCAAGTTAGATCCCGAGGCGATGCTGCTGGTATCTGCAGCTAGGAGTCTACAGATCAATCTCACATCAGTCACAGTGACACTAGCTAATCATGGGCATCTATGAGCTAATACAAGCAGAAGGGGCAAATAACGCTTTCCTCAGAGTGTGTTACGCGACATGAACAGATGCGGTCAGCTGGCGTTACGTGTCTTTGCATTCCCTGGGTGGTATTTGTCGACTTCAAGTGAGTGCGCAAAAAGTGACTGGTGGGAAATGGACATGACTAAAATCATGGGTGGAAAAGGAATGTGTCCATTTGACGTTTATAAGGTAGTGCTGTAAATTTCAGTCATCAGAATAAATGTAAATATAGAAAATATTTTATTATTCTTTAATAGGGATACACTCCCAAGAGATTCAGCTCATGGTTTTGGTCCTGTTTAGGATTGCCAGTGAGAAAATGGCTAACAGCAGGGTGCTGTCCAGCACACTGATGAAGTACTTACGGTAGATATCTTCTTGTAGGTCAGGAGTGTTACATTCAGGTGCTACAAGGCCACATGCCTGTAGTGATACATTTTTTTCCCCTCTGTGTCCACATCCAGTTCATCAGTGGTGTTCAATGAGGCTGAATGCAGTGCTGTAGGCTTGTAGTGACTGAAGCATGACTATTCTGCTGTCGCCTTGTGAGACCCCACCGTCCTCATATTTCCTCCCAGATACTTGTATACTGTGTGTGTGTATATGTGTATACACATGTGTATATGTGTTGGGAATGACTGTTCTCCCAGACTTCTTCCACTTTTAAAGACTCAATAGTGCAGTGGAGAATTTAAGAGCACACAACACTGTATTGTTGATCTGAAGAGATTAAAAACATCACTGTTTTCACATTTGTTAGCTTATCTCTCAATGGCTTCTTTTGGCAAGTATTTCATTTTAGTGAATTGAAGTGACGAAAAGCATTAATAGCAAATTATGTCTAAAATCCGAACTATTAAGGAGTATGTTAAATGAAGTTATCACTTATTTGAGAAATCTAGAACTAGATGTACAGTATTAAGTTGCTTGTGAAGTAGGTTACTATTAGCCCTATTTTTACTCATGGACATTTTTATTATCTTATAAATAAGTAAACCAACAGTTACTTATCAAAAACACAATCACGAATGTAGAGATTTTTATAGACTAAAAATGAATTAGAAAACACAGTAGGCAGCTTAATTGAATTTCTCACTCAATGATCACATAGGAAAGAAAACATGACAAGATGTAGGCTATGTAATGAAAACATTTATTTATCTCAAATCATTTAGTTTTCGCAGACACTTAAAATAAATCAAACTCGAAAGGTTTCTTTTTTTTTTTTTACATAGTTGGCTGAAAAACACAAGTGAAAATAATTTAGCTATGTACTTGCATGTACTAGCATGACTAAACTGTAGTCTTCTGTTTTTTTTTTTTTGTTTTTTTTTTTGTTTTTTTACCATCGGGTTATGTTGGCTACAGTGATTTGTTTTTTTTCCTCCTACAGAAAGATAAGAAACATGCTGTAATTACTTTTAGATATCACTCGTCGGGTATAGTTCAGAATCCTGCATTTAGAGTCGAGAGCTGCTCGAGCTGATGAATGTCATGGAGAGAGACTTTGAACAACCTGTGTATTATTCACCCTTGGAATAGGGAGCATTTTAGCAACCTTATTTGTTTTACAGGCATCGAATTTACATTGCTATCATTTTGCGTTTCTCTGGAGCAGCGCGGGAGTCAAAATGTGCTGATGTGCTGCTCGGTGTTCGTTGTAAACGGCAGCATCCTTGCTAGGGTTATGGCACATGTGATGGGTTAAGAAGCAATAAACGAGTTGCCAGTGATCAGTGAAGACACGTAAGGTAATCCGGTTCCACCCATACGGCCGTGGTCCTGCAGTGCTATTTTTGCCTCTGTGCATCTGTCGCATGTAATCAAAACATTTCTCATGTGCTCTTTCTCCCCTAGTGGTCCTCAGAAACGCTCTCAATTAGAATCTTCTTCCTGCTGAGTCCCTGAACACAACCTGATACAGATTAACAGACTCACTGAACAGATAGCGTCTGCATCCTGTGTTTTTCAATTTGACTGAATCTAGTTCAAGGTCTGTGTCTAGATTATTGTTAATGTTTATTGTCTAAGCTGTTTTTTCTCTCTAAACCACTGTACATCAGCATTAATGTTGCTACTCATTGTATTGTATTTCTGTGTATACATGAGGCAGATAAAGGAGTGCAGACACTTCATTAAAAATGTCAGCCTAGAAGATAATCCTGAAGAAACTACTGCCTCCTTGCTTATTCAGATGTTTTTGCTTTTCCACTATGCGTTGTATAATCCTGACTTCAAGGAATGATGTTTATGCACTTAATTTTTCCCTTTAATCCACTTCATTTAATCATAACGAGAGCGGCAAATTGCAATCCTGTGCTTTCTGGCTCCGAGTTGAAATATGTAAAACGTAGAAAGCATAAGTGTTGAAATATTTACTACTTCAGGCTGTGTGCGATCGTAAACTTGTTAAAAACAGGTGTCGCTATCATAATATTTCTGTCATAATGTACAGCTTCACAGTTTGGATAGCATCTGTTATGAGGATACACTTTTGCTTCAGGCCAGATCAAAGCAAACCCCGATATACACCAAGTAAGGAATAAAACATGACAGGAGTGATGTTAAAGGGATGAACAATCACAACAGTATGGCGTGATGCTGGAAGATGATGGATTCATTTCCTATAACAGCATCACAAGTCTTTTAATATAAAGATTTCCCAGCAATTACAATTTTGAATTCATTAATAAATGATACGGCACAGTGGTGTAGTGGTTAGCACTGTTGCCTTGCACCTCCAGGGTCTGGGTTCGATTCCCGGCCAAGCTCGATCCCCGTCTCTGTGTTCATGGAGTTTGCATGTTCTCCCCGTACTTGGTGGGTTTTCTCCAGGTACACCGGTTTCCTCACACAGTCCAAAGATATGCAGGTTCGGCTAATTCGGCTAATTGGCGTTCCCAAATTGCCCATAGTGTGTGAATGTGTGTGCCCTGCGATGAATTGCCACCCTGTCCAAGGTGTTGTACTCTGCCTCATGCCCTAAGTCTCCTGGGATAGGCTCCAGGTACCCGCGACCCTGAATACAGGATAAAGCGGTATAGAAGATGAGTGAGGGAGTGAGTAATGAATGAGACGTTATGCTTTTTAACCATTTAAAGTTGCGGAACACTGCTGTCATTGCTGGAAACTGACAGTCGCTCCCTTCCCCCCCACCCCGCCCCTCCCGCTGAAGTTTTGTCTTGAAATAAGATAACTGTTAAAAAAAATATCTAAAATAAGAATATGTCTGATTCTATACATGGTTTCTTTCATATACAGCAGAGACAATATGTCCAAAACACTTTCATATTTCACTTTCATATGCATTTTTCCCAGCACAGAACAAAAAGTTCTCTATTCGCTTTTATCTTTTTGGCATTCAGTGTTTGTGACTCATCACTCGGCACATTGTTTCATTGTGAAGTCTGAGTATGATTTATGGTACTACATTTGCTTGAATAACTTCTTGAATAAATTGTACTTTGTTAAACAAGTTGCTTAGTTACATGAGTTTGCAAATATAAAATGCTCTGTTTGACACAGTACTGCTGCAAGGTTGTGTTTTTGATGCTATTTAATGATAATTTTTATGATTATCTTCCAGTAACGCATTAAAATTATTAAACAATTTTGAAAATATTAAAATTTGACAAATGTCACTGACATTAAAATGTATAGACGAAGCTGTTGATGGGACTTTAATCAAATCTAGTTAATGATTTCCTAATGTGTTTCAAGCAATCGATAATGAAAAATTGCAATCAGTTTCTTTCATTTATTCATTCACTCATTCATGTTCTATACTAATTGCTAATTCTGTACAGGGTCATGAAAGGCTGTAGGCCGCAGCCTGTCCCAGGAAACTGTTGGAGGAAACCAATCGAACTCCACACAAACAGACCCGAGGCAGGAATCGAGTCCTTGACCCTGGAGGTGCTTGGCCACGCAGTTAACCACTATGCAAATCCCTAAAGAACAAACCCTGTTGCATGTTTTTTTGCACACCCGGGCAACTACTGCATAGCTGAAACGCACAGGCGTATAATGGCGATAATGTGCATGCTCACAATACGGTTGCGTACAGCTAACTGCAACTAGCTGTATGCCTAACCGGGAAGCAGTTGTATGGCTAACTAGGACATAAAAATGTTACATTTGTGCTAAATATATCATAAGATTGAAAGATACCAACACGATTTATATGCATTGTGTTACGTGCGTCCGAAGAAGACAGAATAAAACAGGTTACATTTTACAAACCTCATTAAACTATGAAACTGCTATTCTAATATTTCATACATTTTACTGCTTTGACCTTAACGTCACTAAAATATCAAACTGCTTCCACGAGCCGTTATGTAATGTGATGCTAATGTGAACTGAACTCTATCAACCATACTGGCACTGTGTACTGGGAATCTGTTATATAATGGTTACTATAGCAACATGACCTTCTGTTGTTTACATGCAAGTCTGCAGTTTATTCTCCAGTCTTGTGACTGTATCTTATTACAATGTACATCAAACCGTTCTCCATCTGCTAATACCCCTTAACGTAGCATCATTAGTAAGATTATTAGCATTTCCATACATTTTTGTACAATACCTGTCATTTAATAATATCAGTCATTTTTAGGTCATTTTAACTTTGTTCTTGTAATTGTTAGGATGTGTATTGATGATGTTTTTCTTATTTAATTACTACATTTACAGGACATGTTTTTAAGCTGTCCAATTATTATATTTTATATTTATCGGTTGGTTGTGAGAGATGGTAATTGGTTTAAGATGATGATTAGATCAGTAATGCTCCTCGAGTCCAATTAATTAAATCCAGGCAGATGTTTTGAGGATCAGCTGTTTTGAAATAGATTTTTGAGCAACATGCTACGTGTGCAGTGTTTTTACTCGATAGTTTTAGCAGTTTTGTTATGGCAACCATACTCCTTTGCTTTTACTTTTGTGAGAGCCAGCGTTCTGAGGCTGTTTTGAACATTCCAGCTCACAGCATCAGTTTCCTCAGTGTTCTGTCTGACTGAGCGCATCATCACGCTTTACTAGATAGCAATCTAGAATTTTTATTCATCCTACTGTTTTGGAGGCATGACCAGCACTTGAAAATGCTTCATTTATTCTCCTAGTAAGCACTTCATGTACACGTGACCACCGGACAAAGGCTACAGTTCCACTTCCCGTATCAGTCACTTCCTGCACCTGCATGAAGCTTTCACTTCCAGACTGTTGAGCAACACCGTTAATGAAATAGGAGAACTGTTAAACTGATTATTCAATAATATTACTCAAAGACAAAAGTTTACCCGTCACCCTTAATTTTTTGACACCTTTTAAAATATTCTGATCATTTGAGCCATGCCTGGCCTGGTCAAAATAGCCAAATGTAATCCAGAAGACTAAGGGGATATAAATTCAGGTTTGTCTTTGTCTGGAAATATTGTGTTATTTCCATTCAGATACTTTAGTTATGAGACAGAAATTGAAACTTTTGACTTTACTGCTGAGCCACCTTGTGAATTTGAGCATTAGGGCATTATAATAGCATTTGTTGGCTCTTAATTGCACTGATAAGCTGCTGAATGTTGACATGCTGGCAGCCTTCATAATTTACTTTCAAATGTTGATTATATCCAGCAGCTCCGGTAAAAGTAAAAATGATTTAAAATTACACTTCTGATTTCTCTAAGAATGTCACCCGCTGATTTGACAGGACTTAACTTTTATTTTTGAAAAAAAAAAAAAAAAACATTTGTGTGTGTGTGTGTGCGCGCCATTTCACTCAGACACTTAACTTGCTTCTTTTACCATGGTTATGAGTTTAATCTCGGCATGAATAACCTTCCTTAAATGCCGATCAGTGGGACTATTACTGAATATTAATGAGTGTGCATGCTGTGAAAATATATATTTTATAAATAAACTGGTTTTGTAGACAGAAACTCCTGTGTCCCCTTGAACCCTATCGATGAAAAATCTCAAACAGAGTGCTGGAGGAATATGACTGTATTTGAGGTTGATGGATTTGGTGTGCACCCCACCAGTTCTCAATCTCCTGCACACTCCTGATGGAGAGAGTTCCCTCGAGGAGACGGGGCCTCTGGCTCCCATTAGTATGTATGATTTTATTTTGAATAAGAGCAGAAAAGGACTATTACATCGCAATTTCGGGCCCCCGGGGGTTGTCTGATGTCTTTTTTAGCAGACATCAGTCCTGTTTGGTTTTCTTACTGACAGACCTCTCTCTCTCTCTCTCTATCATTCTTGATGGGAAAATAATTCCATCTATTGGAGATAAACTATTGTATTAAAGGTCTAGGATACTTCATGCAGCAGGAGATGCAAATTAGTTTATAATATTTGATCCATAAAATGCATTCCTTTTTTACTACATTTGACTTAACATACAATAGTTTAACAAATAAAAATAGAAGAGAAAAAACATCTCCCTAGTCCCTTATGTTTATGTCTAATTGATTTAATAGAAGGTTATTACTGCTTAAGGCTCTAGTATTCACAAATGCCATTTAATAATACTCTTACAAATCAGTAAAATTTCCCAGAAGAGTCTAAATTGCAAATAACAACAGTTTTCTGTGCTCAAGGAAACAAAGTCTATATTAGAGAGTCTTAACAACAGCCAATAAGAATTAAAAGGGGAGCGGCTGCAGAGGAGAAGTTAATTTACCAGCCGCCAAAATCGCCAATTAACAGCACCTCAGAGTGTTTATGGAGGCTTTACAGAGCATAAGTAGCAGACACATCTCAATATCACCTGGTCAAATGAGATTATTGCATATTTTGGATGCCATCAGAATAAGAAATAAAAATCAGGAAAGACCGTGGAGTTAGAAGGTGTGTTCAAACTTTTGACTGGTAGTGTGCTAGGGTCCACGGTGTTGTGACACTATGCCTCCATGCGTAGTTCTTGAATAGCAAATTACAAGTAAATACACATGTATTGCATCTCTCTCTCACACACACATGCACAGACTCTCTTTGCTCACAGTAGGTCTCACTTTGAGAGCATGTATAAAGGAGAAGTACCATTACAGACTACAGCATTTCAAAAAGTGTTTCTCTGCTAGACACCCCTGTCAGACTGTCAGACTTTGTACTCGTCAGACAGCTGTTTCTGTCTCTGCTAGACACTCGTAATATTTTTTACAATATGTAATTATAAAAGTGTTTAGAATTAAACTATTTCACATTACAATAGTTACAAATGAATCACATCCATTTTATACTCATAGTCATTCATTTACACATTTGTATTTTAAAATCGAACAGCTAACACGATGAGTTTGATTTTACAGGTCGTTGATAACAAATTATATTCTGCCTCTCATGCTTAATGCACATTTAATAGTTTCTATTCTGCCTCTAAAGACAAGAAATATTTGACTTCAGTGATAAAGGTACCTTGTGTATGAGTGTAGGAGTAGCTCTTAGTCTAACCTTAGTTTTACTCTGTGAGCTGCATAGGCGGCTAGCTATAGCATTGACCAAACGATCTATTCGCCTGCGTGGGTGTATGTGATGTAGTTAATGCATTAATGTTGACGTGCTTATTCATAGAGAGAGAGAGAGGTCAGCGGTGTGTGCTATGTGAGCTTGTGGTGCTGTGTTCTGATCTGTGATTGAAACAGGGGGGGAAAAACTGTGTGACTGATATTTATGTACAGTACTGTATATTTACTGTTTATCTGGTTTTGGTATGGATCAGAAATACAGTAGTTTGTGACTATGATTAATTCGATTAATAAGACAAGTAAAAGCATAACCAGAAATGTTGTGTAGTTTTTTTTTCTAATATGGGTAAATGAAGCAGTGTGTAATTTGATATTGTGTTCAGTAGTATTAGGACACCCTACAGACACCATCACAGCTGCAGCCTGCCACTGCTCAATGTGTATTTTTACAGACTGTTTTATCTCATTTGCTGTCTGAAGGCTTTATTATTGTCAAAATAATTCTAGTTGAAAGGGTCGTGCTGTGATGGGGCTGCGCTGCGCTTGAAAGTCTTGTGTGTGAAGCAGATGAGCCCCATGGTTCGATTAATTCAACATAAATCTAGGCTAGAGTAGAGTGGGCTTAGTTTCAGCCATGGTAATTTCTCTAACAAATTAGATTTTTCCTCATGTGCTCCCCGAAGCATCCCCTTCCTCCTTCCCCTTTTCTCTTTCTAGCTATCTATGAATGTACATCCTTGCATTCTTTCCCTGTGTGATTGCCCTGTTTTAGCTGCTCTCCCTTCTAGCTTTTCTGTGTTGAAACAAGATGCAACCATCTTTTTCTGGAAGTCTTTAACGGGCGAATCGAGGTGCTGGAGGAAAGAGATGGCCTTTATTTTTCCGAGCTCGCCATCAAAGAATGAGCAGGGAGGCAGGCTTTAAGCCCAGGGGCTGAGGCTTGAAGCACATCCCCAGTTCAGCCTCTTCATGAATAATTCATCAGATCATCCCTGCTGATTGGAGTCAGCTGGAGGAAGTGGTTTTGTGGGTGGGTTTGCGAGCTCCGAGCAAGCCCGGACAAGTAGTGACCGAGGAAGCGTGTGTTTCTGTGAGTGTACAAGGGAAAGGTGAATGTAGAGCAGCTCGCGACTGTCGCTGGATGTGTCTGTTTGTGTCTGAGGCATCGTTTAGGGCCTGTGTTTGTCCTCATCCTGCAGCATTGCTGTGCCACTTCTGCTTTCTGCAACACCTCATCTCCCCCTGGATTTACACAAGGGACATGTAACCTTTCCAACAAGGCTTTGTTTGTGTGTGCTGTCGAGAAAAGGGAGAGAGAGAGAAGGAGAGGGAGGTACCAGCCTCCCTTACAAAGGATTCACCGATGCATTCCTGTTGGAAAATGAAGCTTCAGGTACCAGCTGTAAATATATATTTATATATATTTTTTTTCCTATGACTGTGCTGCGTGTTTGAGGTTGGTTTTACTTTTGGTCTTCCTGAAGAGTTGTGTTATGTGGGAACACTCATCTGCACAAAGAATGCAGCCATCAATGTTGGTCGTTTCTGTCATTGTTATGGTGAGGCCTGCTGGAAGATGATGAGGCACTTGTGTGTTTGTGCTTTTTCTTATTTTCCTTGACGTGAGTCTTGCTTAAGAATTACTGCTCTTTCTCTTGCCAGCCTGTGAGTGTGTCCATAGATTGATGACATCTGCATTTCTCCAGATGACTTGTGAGGTCCAATTTCCTCCTTTTATTTCCTTCAGTCATTTTGTGCTTTGCTGGAGTGTGTGATGCGATCATCTTGTGTAGCATTTTCGGTAGTTAGTTTACTGGGGTTGGTTCTGCTATTACAGTAGCCATTGTTGTCTGTTCCTGGATTTAACCAAGATAGCTTTCTGATACTCATGGAAGGCTTTAAAGGCTTTGTGACACTTACTCTGAAGTCCATAAGTTTATGATCTCATGTCTCCCCGGGGTTTGTGTGCTCTACTACTTCAGTCAGTCTTTTTTTTTTTTTTTCTCACTACAGTTTTTCAGATACTACAGGATAATACTCAGTCAGTACGAGTCTGAGCTGACGTTAGTCACTAGACCGCTGTTCACTTTAATTTTGCCGCACAATTCTATTAAATGTTTCCTCTGGAAGAGAGATGTAGATTCTCGGTGTCAGGCTGATCTGATTTTTATCTGGATCCTAAGCGATTAGCCAAGTTGATTTGGAGGCTTTGTGTGAAAATCCTGTGGCCAGGGGGAAGGGGAAGGGGGAGGGGAAGGCTGAGATTAGTGGTTACATGAGAGAAGGCAGTTTATCCAGCATGCATGAGAGAGAAGGGCTGCTGGGCTGCATGAGGAACATGTCAAGTCATCTCACACTAAGATGTCCTTTCTTTAGTTCTGAGACAAGTCAGTAAAGATGGCAGTGGGGGGAAAACGATTCAGTGACATACTGCGATTCTTTTTCGTGGCAATTCATGTATTGCCACACTGACTCCAAAATTAGTTTTTTTTAAATATGTAATTTTTATTTATACATGTTTGCATTTGAGATGGTAAAATGTTTCAGTTTTTCCATAATCCTATAGGTGGTGTACACTAAGCGGTTCGCACAACACATTATTTAAGTTTGTGTAGAATTGTAAGAAAAGCTGAATTTTTTTTTTTAACCGTGATACTTCGAATCAGCACCTAGGTATTGTGATATCAGAACGTCACTGGTGGTCAGACTTTGTACTGGACACACAACTGTTCTGTAAATACTGTTTTTTTTACCTCTGTTTGAATAAAGTGATCTTCCTTTGGATATGCTTAAAGTTCTGCCACACTTCAAGCATATCCAAAATTAAATAGTCTGGTTTGGAGTCAGCATAGTGATTATGGATGGGTCTAACATCACAGACACATGTCCTTTGTAGTGTCACCTTCCCATTTTCGATTTTCTGCACTGAAATGACCACCAGAGTGTCCTTGAATATTCATTTATATATTTTGTTGATTGATAGGAAGATAAATACAGTACAACTCCTTCCTCTGTTCTCTATCAAAAGCGATGGACTTCCTCTGAGCAAGTAGTACAAAGCTCCCTGTGTGCACACTCTAATTAGGATTCATAGGCCTGAGTCAGTGAGGAGAAGCTTGAGATCACCTTGTTATAAATGAGTAACTGCACCACTGGTTCTACATGTTCGAATTTTTCAGAGATGGAATTGCTTGAGGTATTCGATTAAGATATTCCATGCATCACTTTGGATAACACCTTGTGGTTTCAGGCATTATTTCAACATTCATACATTGCATTTCCTTCTTCTTTTTTTTTTTTTTTGCTCTCGGATGTGCAGACACAGTCGTTAATGTTGTCTTTTTACACAGGCAAATGGAATTCCCCACAGCTAAAACTCACATGTCTCATGTTACACGGGTCTGATCCTTGTAGGCCTTAGAGTTTTACCCAGCCACCCTGCAGGACAGAAGGAATCTACTGCTCAGTACTGCTTCCTGTTCTCAAACAATTCTTTGGTCAAAGGTCTATGTGTTCAGGAGAACAAGACATACGTAAAGAATAATTTCCCTGCCCTTGAAATGAGGGTGAATGTCCTTCTGCTCCTCACCTCTGGTATCATTAGCAGGCCTGCGGTTAGTTGTGTAATAGTAGCCATGCCGTTCAAACCATCTTGTGACTGGGAGCGCCAGTGTTGCATTGGTTTTAAATCACAGTAATGACACTGACTTCACTCTTTTTAAGCACAAATTATTGTTGGCTCGAGCTCTTTTTCCGTCAGCTTTAAAAAATGGAGGAAATGTAAGCTTTGTACAGGAAAGGACACACAAGCAGGTTTCCTCTGAAACGTACTGTATGTACATTTCAGTACCTGTCTGTATCATCCCACAATAACCATGGCTTCTGTTTTTGCTCAATCTTTTTCCACAGTTCTCACGAATCACATTATCTCTGCTCACATCCGAAATCACAATATAAAGGAAGTGTATTTGTATGGTTCGTGACATTTGTGTAGGTGTCTGCAGCAATAGTTTGTTTAAGGATTATGAAAGTATGTCTGTTCTGTAAATGCAGCAAAATAGAGAGCTTTTCTTCCAGCTCAGTTTACACCGATCAGCCATAACACAGAATTCCGCTTGACAGGTAAAATGAATAACATTGATTACCGTGTTACCATTAGAAGCAAGAAAAATAAATAAGAGTAAGGATCCGAGCGACAAAGGCTAAAATGTAATGGCAAGATGACTTGTGTTAGTGTTTTTGGTATGTGGTGGCCAGTACCCATCAACCGGCCATGATAGAAAGGTGTCAGAACAAATTGCAGCTTACGTGTAAGATGATACGCTAACCATAAACCAAATCAGGGTGCCCATGCTGACAAGTGTCCACTGTTAAAAGCACCTACAATGGGCAGAGGTATTGTGATGCGCCTGGTAATATTTTGCTGGAAAACTTGGGTCCTGGCATTTATGTTGATGTTGACACGCACTCTGACACGCACCACCTACCTAAACACTGATGCAGACCAGTACCCCTTAATGGCAGCAGTGTTCTTGAATTGCAGTTACCACTATCCTTTCAGTAGGATAGTGCACCCTGACATGCTGTATCTTATTCTGGAATGATTTGAGAAAATGAAGAGTTCAAGGTGTTGTCAGATTCACCAGATCTCAATCCAATTCAATTCAATTCAATTTTATTTGTATAGCGCTTTTAGCAATTGTCATTGCCTCAAAGCAGCTTCACACAATCAAAAGAAATTATTTTGTAATCCAGTCAAGCATCTCTGGGATGTGCGGGACAAATAAGTCTGATCCATGTATGCTGTGCCCTTGTGACTTACTGGATATACAGCTATCATTATGATGCCAGATACAAAAGCACACCTTCAGTGGCCTTATTTTTATATCTGATTTAGAGATAATTGGCCAAATAATAAACAACTGGTCAGCATTCCATGCCAAGAACAAAACCTTTCTATGAAAATTTCTATGAAAAAAAAAACAAAAGATATCTATATCCTAATTAGCTGTAACGTTAACACCAGTGCCAGGTAAATTGAATAACCCCAGAGGCCTTGTGGAGTCATGCCCCAAGAGGCAAGAGGTGCCCTTGCCTTGCCAGTGGCACAAGGGGAAACCCGAAAAGCCTAGTTAATGTGCTTAATGTTATGGCTGATCGGTGTATAAAGTGCGACAGGTTGGCAAATCCAGAATTATATTTGCTTAGGCTTTGATTAATCTGTTATAGTAATTAGATTTGACTCTGAAGCTCTCTATTAGAATGATTACAGAAATAAATCAGATTCATTAAATTTAACTGACTGGTAGACATAGCTACCGTAGTATGATGTACATGTTCCTATTTCGAGAAGTCAGCAGTCAGACCTTCTCTAGATATCTATGTGCTATTTCATCTGCAAAGTCTGAGGTAAAGAAAAGAAAAAAGCTATTAAAATGTCTAAAGCCGTACGAATCAATCTTTGTCACCATTTCTGTAGCTTAAACATACTTGCCTGCCAATGTTTGCACGCCAAATATTGCTTGAAACAAGGTTGATGGTTTTGGACTTATTCCAGTGTTTGGAGTGTTTTAATGATTAGACACTGTAATGGTATTGAGAGAATCATCTCCTACTGAAAATAAAATTGATTCTATAATCAGGATTGTAAGCTTCAGGCACAGCTGACTTGCTGAACACCTCCTACATGCTTTCTGCATAGCTGTGAAACAGTTTTGAGAAGCAGGAGTATGAATAGTTGTCAAAGACTCCTGCTGGTCGGATGTGACAGATGCCTCATGGACGCCGTTCTGTGTGTAGTGTAGGATTTCGAAGAAATCAGCATGAAATACTGAAAGGCTATGGTAGTCGTGTCGGACTGGCCCTTGGTCAGTGATGCCAAACCAGGATAAACCAGTGTTACATTGTACTGAAAGTACATTGAAGAGCAAACTCGCCGCTGCTGCAGTCTGACAGGCTTAGTTATATATTCTAGATATTTGTGGTTTTGTTAAACCAAAATGTTTTTGAAAATGGTTGCTTTTATCAGATCACTTAAATGTCATCTTAACCTTCTTTGAAATTTTTATGAAGCATCAGATATTTGTCACAATATTCTGCTAGGCCAGTTTTGCCAAAGCTAATAATTTTCAAATTGCTGTTCAGCCCATTTAATCAGCTTTCTCTTACATGGTACTGTATTTGTTCAAAAGATGCAGTTTTTCTTTCTTTAGCACATGTAGAAAAATGGTTGTGTGTTGCTGACAAATTGACAAGCTTCTCAAGTGGTGCAAAAAAAAAAAAAAAAAAAAACTTGACTTGCTTTGACCAAGTTTTTCTTTTGTTCAGTTTGAGGAAAGATTATTATGATGATTATGATGAATGATTATTATTATTATTACTATTATTATTATTATAGAACATAAGTCAGTGCTCCTTGTAGACATCGGGACTTCTGGCTGGCAGTTAGAAAATAACATAAGTGAACTGAACAAGAGGGAGAGAGGGCTGAATAAAGGATGAGACAGCAGGACAGGGAACAGCAGGCTGAGGTAGTGCAGACCGTGTCTCAACCATCACTGCTAATTTACAGCACTTGTAACAACCCCAATTCTCCAGTCACATAAGATCCTGGCTTCTGTCCTGAAGAAGTCTCACGTAAAGGTGGGAGAGAGAGAGAAAGCCTTGGAAGTAGGGACGTCTGCACTTTGAAACAGGATTGGCTGTTCCACACCTACTCTTGTCTGTGTGAAATATGCTGCGAACAAACGAAATGATGTTTAGTGGAGATTATACTGCTATCCTAAATTTGGCTGAGCGAATGTCATACATGCTGTTTTGCCTGTGGTTTGGCCCAGTTTCTTAATTCTAGCATATTGTCCTCAAACAACGATGCTAGACATTTACAACAGTAACTCAGCTGAAAAAGTATCTCCATTGGTCATGTAACTCAGTTGTCTGTGTGTATAAAGAACCTTAAAACTGAGTGTCGGATGCAGTGACCCAAAGCTTGACAAACTGCATGTGTGCTCCGTCCTGAACGTTGATCATGCAAGTGTAACAACAGTAACGCTATTCTTTTTTTTGTTTTGTTTTTTGTTATTCTTGTAAGAAATTAGCATTTTTCAAGATTTTCCAAGATTTCATCAGCGCTGTGTTCCTCACAACCTAAAACATTTCTTATTCTTCATTAACATATAATTTCACGTTGATATTTCGTTATGGAAAATGCTTTTTTGTTTATAATAATTACATCATGTAGAGATGGAGATAAGGGGCTGACTAAAATCTCCAGTGAGCCTCTATTTGTTCACATTATCCAGAACATCACCTTTCATATTTCACTCATTTGTGGGTGAAAGTAGCATAAGCTGCTTAGATGCTTTAATTTGCGCAGGAGGAGTGTTTGTATGGTGTGAAATGCACTCGTCACTCCCCTACTCTCCTCTCCGCTGCCGTTCTCTAATTATCCCTTGCTCATTAGTCTCGAGGACTGCACGTGCATTTGCTGCCTCATTGTTCTGCCAATGCACTCATGGCAACCTTGAAACTGTAGCCCTAGTGTTTGTTGTCTGTCTGCCAGCGCGTTTATTTTGGATCAGAATGTCATCATCCAAACTGGCAGGACAAAGCATTGCAGAAACGGATTAAAACCTTATGTCTGGCCCACTGTCAGCTAAAGGCTATCTAGTGTGGTTTGGTAGTGCAACACATAGCATCACCACCCCTGATCTTCAGGGTCAGTGGTTAAATTCTGAGCTTGGATTGTGCCCGTCTTGTCCATATGGATTTCCCTTTTCCTTCTCATCTGCCAAAAACAAGCCTGTACTGTAGATGGATTGCTTGTGCTACGTTGCCCCTTGGTGTGAATGTGTATATGCATGGTACGCTCTGCGCTCTGATGGACCAGCATTGCGTCCAGAGGTTATTCCCAACTCATGTCCAGTTATCCTAAGATAGGCTCCAGATTTCCTTTAACCCTGAACAGGATAAAGCAGCTTCTGAAGATAAGTGATTGAGTCAGTGAAGGTGAGCCAATGCAAAATTCTCCATGGCTTCAGGATTCTGTCGAAAACATCGAGACGAAAGACGGAATCGTTGAGGTGGTGTGAAAAAACATTTTTGCTTCCTCTTATCACAATGCAGCCAGTTTCGGCATTCCGTCTGATAGCCAATCACAAAGATACACACACATAGACACAGGCTTATAAACATGTCAGAACTATTTAAATAAAGAGGAATTAAGGGGAAAAGTTCTCTTACATTTTACAAAAAATAAACCCCAAAAACCAAGTGAAAAGGATGTGACTTCTTGCGCTTCTCTTCTGTTGTTGTTAGATATTTTAAACTAGAGCTGTTGTTTTAGGACATTCTGGAAAATATTAGCTGCTCTGCGTTTTTAAATCATCTCTGTGCATGTGAGTCTCAGCTCTCTGGAATAAAAGTAGAACCATTTAATCACCTTAGTGTTTCAAGTTAGCTGAAAATGGTTTTGGGTGCTTGCACCGTGTCAAATCCGTCCACCTGTATATGTTCATGCACATGCAGTAGACATGTGTAAATGATGTGTGTGTAAGCATCAGTGCAGTGTTGAGTCAAGAATAAGACATGAAGATGATGAAAGTTGTGCAAATGAGATTTGTAAATGTGCTTTCTTGTAGAATAACAGCATGCTCTCTCGCTGTCTCTCTCTCTCTCTCTCTCTCTCTCTCTCTCTCTGTCTGCTCAAACACATTTACACATGAATGCAGTTAGAGAAATGAGGTTAGACCGTGTCATGAGAGTGTAAAAGAATTATTATGTGTGTGAGGGCAAGAACACTGCGAGTCTTGCTGGATATCATGGCTGAAATTCTTTTTCATACAGAACAGAGACCAGCAGGGATTTAACACCCAGTCCTCCATCACTGCCATCTCCATGGTAACATGTATGGGTAGGAGCTGTGAGTAAGTCGATGGAGTAATTAATGTTAAAGAACGTGTCCTTCTGTTGCTTTCGCTGCACGACAATACACACAGTTTCCTCTCACTTTGCTCGCAGCAATGCTGATTCTCTAACTATTGCAGTTCATTTGAGAGAAAAACACAGCACAGGAATCAGTTCTGCTAAAGGCTCCGAGCTCTCAAACATTGTGTCATGTTTTTCCACTCAGGCCCTGAATGCTACAACTTTTTACAATTATTTAATTTTTTTGTCAGATTTTAAGTAGGTTTGTTGTGGTATGTCTATGGCCATCATTCTGTGTGTGTGTGTGTGTGTGTGTGTGTGTGTGTGTGTGTGTGTGTGTGTGTGTGTGTGTGTGTGTGTGTGTG
>JAQQZT010000039.1:19648948-19668675 GCA_030068275.1 Clarias platycephalus | reverse complement strand
TTTGTGATATTGGAAATATGATTTTCAAAGGACAAGTTACTGTCTAATATTACACCCAGGTCTTTCACTGTCGAGCTGGTAGTAACAGTACATCCTTCTAAACGCAAGCTGAATTGTGAGAGCTATTGTGTACTGGTTTTTGGGCCAATAAGTAATATCTCTGTCTTATCTGAATTTAGTAAAAGAACGTTATCTGTCATCCAATCTTTTATATTCAGGACACCCTTAGTTAGTCTAGACAACTTGAGTATTTGGTCTGGTTTTGTTGAAATGTATAACTGGGTATCATCAGCACAACAATGGAAGCTAATCCCATGTCTTCTAATGATGTTATCCAAGGGAAGCATGTATATTGAGAACAGCAGAGGTCCTAAAACTGACCCTTGTGGAACTCATATTTCTCTGGCATTACACCAGACAGTTCTCCATTTAGATCTACAAAATGGTATCGATTAGACAGGTATCTAAACCATTTTAATGCCTGTGCCTGAATACCCATGTGATTTTTTTTTTTTTTTTAGCGATCTATGAGAATATTATGATCTACAGTATAGTGTCGAATGCAGCACCAAGATCAAGTAAGACTAGTATTGAGATGCAGCCTTGGTTCGAAGCTAAAAACAAGTCATTTGCAATTTTAACTAGTGCAGTTTCTGATGGGGCCTGAAACTTGACTGAAATTCTTGAAGGATATTGTTTTCTTGCAAGAATGTGCATATTTGAGCTGATAATACCTTTTCTAATATTTTTGATATAAATGGAAGGTTTGAAATTGGTCTGTAATTTGTTATTTCATTCGGTTCTAAATTAGATTAAATGGCTTAATCACTGCCAACTTGAAAGGTTTAGGGACGTGACCTAGATATAATAAAGAATTAATAATGTTTAGAAGCGGCTCTCCAACCATATGCATCACTTCTTTTTTAAATCTGGTTGGGATTGGATCTAACAAGCACGTTGTTGATTTAGCCGAGGTGATAAGTTTATACAGCTCTTCCTGTCCTATACCTGTAAAGCACTGAAAATCTAAATGTGAAGCTTTAGACTGGACTAGATCATGAGATGCTATTAGAGGTTGAACCTTCGTTATTTTCTTCCTGATACTATAGATTTTTTTCATTGAAGAAGTCCATAAAGTCTTCACTTCTAAACTGTGATGGGATACTCTCTGCAGGCATCATATTGTAGGTTGTGTTAGGCGAGCCACTGCACTAAATAAGAACCTGGGATTGTTTCTTGCTATCAGTCGGCTCAGATGCTCGGCCCTAGCAGCTTTTAGAGTCTATAGCTGCACATGCTGACTTTTATACGCAATTCGAAAAACTTCTAATTTAGTTTTTTTCCACTTCCGCTCGAGGTTACGGGTTGCTGTCTTTAGGGCGTGAGTATGACTATTGTGCAAGTTTTTTATCTGTGTTTTTTTTTATCTGATGTGAGCAACAGTGTCTAATGTACTGGTAAAAATAGTGCCCATGCTATTAGTCACTTCGTCTAGAGTAGATCGTCTGCATTTAGGGGTCTAATAAGAAATTGTTAGACTGGGCCTTGTTTTCTGAGTAACAGTAAGTACATCATTGTAGATAATTGCGACAAAACCACCATGACCAATTTGACGGGGCTCGTGCTTACACACACACACACACACACACACACACACACACACACACGCGTGCACACGCACACACTACAAGCAATTTGGGAACGCCAGTTAACCTAATCTGCATGGTTTTGGACCGTCGGAGGAAACCCACCAAGCACGGGGAAAACTTATACACTCTATGCGCACAGTCCCGAGGTGGTAATCAAACCCTCGACACTGGTGGTGCAGGGCCACAGTGCTAAACAATATATACGTCTGTTATATATAATGTGATGTGGTGTATAATTGTGCCTCTAGGACCTTTGTGTATTTTATTATTAGGGCTTTTATTTTGAAGGCCAGCAGTAATTTTTTATGTGATATTACACGATATGCTAGAGTATGTTATCCTCAGAACACAAAGCATATCATTCTGAACTAACCGCACTATCATTATTTTACTGTATAGACCTCTATAATACAGCAGGGATATCATTTAAGGGTCAGTAGATCTCTGTTATTATATTTGCCCCCTTAAGTATAAACTCTGTTTATAATCATTGATCTCCCAAAAAAGAGCAACATATGATAATTAGCAGAAAACTTTGAGAGGCAGATGCTTGAAATGGGAAATTTCTGGTTTGATGAGCAGTTTTGTTTGTCTGCAGGTCATGGGAAATGATAAGTATCCACAGTGGGAGGGACTGGAAATGAATGTAATTGACTAGGAAAGGCCATTAATAAATGCAGCCTTAAGTGTGTTGTGCTAAAGGCTCCTGCCTACTCCTGTAGTGAGATTAGATTTATCCTTGTGGGCCCTCCTCAGGGTGCAAGCTGGGTCACACACTGATGGATTTATAGAGCACATGAATTTTTTTGTGTGTGCGTGTGTTAAAATGTGTAGGGATGCGTGTTTTTAAATCTTGTTGGGTACCAATCATAGGAATTTCTGACCATTTTTACCTTAGGGGACATCTGGCTTGTCAAAGACTACAGTCTTTATTCAACCTCCTGACATTTTTTTCAACTAAATTGTCTATATATTCTTGCATGCTCCTCTTATGAGATCCTTAAGGTATAATTATTTGGCCAACCTTCTTCCTGATTGAGACATTAAATTCATGGTTATCATGTGCTAATAAAGAAAAAACGGTAAGGAGAGAATGAAATGTACACAACAGTAGACCAGTGTAATAACTACACCCTGTACAAATAACCGATAAAGATTAGAATGAATAGCACATCCTCTCTTCCTCCTTTAACATTCATTCTCTTTGAATTGTGCATTGTTTCTATCTTCCCTGTTCCTTGTGCTAAAAATCTCTGCTTGTGATGGCTTGTAATTTCATAAATTTCATCAGTCTGTGATTACACGGTTTATGTAATTTGTCTTTAAGCCACAATAAGTTTATTGAGCTGTATTTGTGACTGATAAGGTGAGGATGCAGCGTCTGAGAGTTAGGTGACACCTTAGTTGTTTACATGTAAGTAAGAGAGGTTCTCTCTAAGCTTATATGTTCTCAATAGAACATTCCTGTTCTGTTATGCAGTGTTTAGTTAATGTTTTTATTTGTACCATGCCTGGAGTCGCAGGATTAATGCGGGGGGTAAAAAGTGTGTGTGTGTGTGTGTAGGGGTGCATGCATATAGGACTCTGTTGAATGCCAGAATCATGTTGAAATACACACAGTGTGTGCTGATTACCTCCTGGGGGACAAGTGGAACTGGAGGAATAAATTAGTGTACATTTTGTGCTTAGTCACCACACACAAACACACACACACACAGACATAGACACACACACATGTTTCCAATCTTGTCTTCCTTTAAACACACAGTGATTTGTTTAGGGGCTGCGTTACAGGAAAGCTTTGCATCGTTGCAGGATTGAAGAGCAGTAAACATCTCAGACGCAAACAATGGGAACTTTCATCTTTTTTTGTCTTGTACAATGCATCTTCATCTCACTAACAGGTTCATTTGTATACCTTGCATTATTTAGATTACTTGCTTGGAATAATTGCATCTATAAATATTATTCGTTGAAAACTCTTGTTTAATGTGTCCATGCCTTTCAAATAAAGGTCAGCACTTCAAACTATATTGATTACTCTCAGGCTTGGGGCAATAAAAGTTCTCTGTGTGGTGCACTGTGAATCAATAGCTAATTGGTCTTGTGCATAGAGGAATTAAGCATGGGCCTGTGGCATGTGTATCTGTGCTATTTAATACTGTCACTTGGTATAAAAATATGTTGTGAGCTATTAGAAAATGTTCATTTGCTCAACCAGTGACACAGTTTATGTGATGTGTTTTTATAACATGAGTTAAAGTGCTGACAATATGTCTACTTCTTTCATGTAAAGTCTGAATATGTTTTTTTTCCCCCCTCTTATAGGCAGGGAGTCCAACTTCTGTGAACGCTCCTATCGGGTTCTCTAGAACTTCAGTCACACCATCAAACCAGGACATCTGCAGGTACCTCTTAGCTTGTCCGGATTTTTAAAATACTGTAAACTCCTTTTTTTTTTTTTGCTTGGACTCGAAGCACATAGTTCTCTCCAATAGATATGAAAATTATACTTCTAGCAATCACAAAGCTTTCATTCAAGAACTCGTATTTTGACTCGTACATTTCTACAGCTTTTGTGAGTTTTTATGTGTCCTATTTTTCTGCTCATTTTTCTCATGCTGTGTATTGCATGTTGCACGTTTCTGTTTTATTATTCTTTCTGCTTGTCTCTCGCCCCTGCTGCCGTCCTGTGTTTTTGTCTGTTTTTTCGTGTCATGCTGAGCAGTTCTAATGCTAGTGCCCCAGTTCAGGAACAGGTCTCTAAGAAACCTGTGCAGACTGCTGTGGTTTTACTCAATTCCAGTGATAAAAAACAGGCATCGCAGAGCATCACTATGACAACGCTTTGTCTTGACTCACCCATCAAACCCAAAAATAAATCTGCGTTTGGAGCTGAATGGCTCTCACTGTTAAAGCCCTCGGTCAACGTCAGGCCACACGCCAGCACGCTCAAGTTCTCCAAGTCCCTGAATGACGTGGGTCAGAAAATGGACGGGTTGTGCAGCCTGCACTTCGCTGAACGCACATGCTCAGATGGCGAGCTGCGCTCGGATACCAAAGGGGATGCAGAATGTAATAACCAGGCCAAGACTCTCGTGGTCAAGCTGACTCGCCTGCCTCCTCTCTACCCCACTCAGCACGCCTTCTCTACCACCTCTGGCTACTCGAGTGCTCACCCTTCTGACATGCACAAGAGCTCCAATCTGCTGCGCTTCTTCTTTCCATTCCCACGCTCCTCCACAGCATGCAGCCTGCCTCTGGGTGAGCTGGCGGCCTGTACCAAGCCAACCAGTGTCTTGCTGGAGATAAATGAGGCATACAGTGAGGAGATGGGTGATGACGATGTGTTCGAACAGGAGTCTGGATGGAGGCTGAAGGCTGAGGAACAGCCCGCTCCTCTCTGCTTCTTGGAGGAGGACGGAGATCTGGATCGCTGTTTCTCACCACTGATGGAAAAAACTGGCCCATCCTCACCATACTCTCTGACCGGGGATTGCTGCAGGTTGGTTGAGGCTTTTCCCAGTTTCCCCATGTGCCCTGTCTAGAGAAAAGTGCTCCGTTTTTAGAATCCCATCATCCCACCTGGCTTTCCAAAAATCCGCAAAAAACCCCTGTGGCTCCACCTGTTAAACTCCATATGCTGCACTGCTGCCTTGCTACCTCTTGCATTTCCTTTCCTCTGCTAATTAGAGTCAGTCAGAAAAGCGATCCAGTTATCTGTAGCAACATTTTCTGTAGCACAATTTACCTTTCAAAAGGATGTAATTTTAGGAACACTGATTTGACCACATTCCTGTATGTAACAATGAGCTTTCTGATGTACAGCAGCACTTTTTTTACTGAGGAGGTTTAAGTGAGAGCACATTCAAGGTGGCCAGAATATAGTAGACTCTACATATGGCAGATGGTCAATTTGTGGAATGTTGCTAGGTTTTATGAGAGAAAATGGATGTGAAGATCTTATTAGCACGTTGGTCGTAGCTGGAAAAACACAGGGTGCTAAAAGCAAACTGAGATTAATGCAGTTCCATCAGCTCATCCTTGAGCCCATTTCTGAGCCATGTAATTGACTTGAATAGGCGTTATTCACCAAAAATAAAAAACAACAATGTAAATTCTGATAAAGGAATTGATTTTCTCAATTGGCTGGTTTAGTTCGGATGTTTTTTTTTTGCGGCTTAATTCCTTTAAAAACTGTTTAAATCTGATTTTGTGTCTGCACGTCTGAAATTGACTATCATTTCATTGCATGTTTTTTTCCATTCAATTATTTCATTCTGTTGTCTTAATGAAAGGATTAAGAGAATGGCTTCTGACTGCCTTTTTTCTTTTCATGTGAAATAATGTTTTGTGATACACTCCAGTCATTGCTTGGCTAGTCTATCATTTTACAGATACATCAGTTTTTTTCAATGACACAGAGCTGCTAAAGCCCTTCTTTGTCTTATTTACTTCACGAGATCTGCAAATAACTAGTCAGAGAATATGGATCAGTTGCCCTGACTCAGTGAAGGTGACCGTGACCATAAAATAAAATGCAGGGTTTTAGTAATGTTACGAGAGATATATTGAGAAAGTGTTCACATATATGTACTTGCTTCTACCACTCATAAAAGCTTGCTTAATATGATGGATGGATAGTATATACACAGATTCTCGTGTAAACTTCTGTGTAAGACTATATCTCTAGAAATATTTCTGCATAAATAGCCTCAAGGATATATTACAGTAAGCTGAGAAATCTGGTCTGATTGTGAGATCATTAATGTGACACTTCATGGAATACTATTTCTGAAATATAAAAGTGTGGTTTTCAGAGTATACAGATAGTAATCTTTCTCTACAGAGGATCACTTTCAGCCTTTGTATTTAAATCATGTCTACGGATTTGTACTCGAAGCCTGTTTCATGAATTTAAGATAAGGCTTGAATCTGTTATTCAGCTGAAACTCTTGTTCTGTGAAACTGCTAATTTTGACAATGTTGTCAGAGGATGAACAGTCAACACATGGACCCAGGAGCTGTTACCTGAGTTGGTCAGGACAAGATAAAAAGGGAACACCTTATTAGCGTTAATTGGATTAAGTCTGTCTAGGAAGCTGGGAGTGTGTCATGGGCTTAAGATGTTCTGAGTGAAATAAAGCTGAAGGACAGGATGTTGCCTCTGATGTCCTGTTGTCTGTCTTTGTGCTAAGGATTAAAAAGCCGAAAATAGCATAATGCCTTTAAAAGCAGATTTGCTCTTCAGTTATGGATGCAGCATATCTGAAGTTTGTTTTAATGTTTTTAAAACATTAAATACTTATTTTGGTGGTATTATTATTATTATTATTATTATTATTATTATTATTTAGGCTAATTGTTGTTTATTTACCATTCTGGCAACCAAGGTTGTTATTTCTTCATGCAAATGTATTTTATTCACTCTGTGCTCTTTACTTCAGAGCTAGTGTGAAAAAAGCATTTGTCACACTCTTTGAATTGCCTCATGTTTCAAAAACAAAAGACTGTTAATGTATGAAAACAAACAGTCTATTGGATTAGAGATCATAATGTGTGTGTGATGTTCAGTGTAGCAGCTATTGCAGTTCAATACCGTTTTTCCTGAAGGTCTAGTGAAGTCTCAACACTCATCAGCTCTCTGAATTGGATAGCAAAATGAAATGTCTCCTGCTATCAAATACATATGGCATATGCTAAATGACCTGCTCCTCCCCATTAGTCTAAATGCTGCTAAATCTCTGCTATCCCTAAAGAAGTCTATGTACCGAATGAGAACTTTTTTGTCGCTTAATCTAGCATGTTGAATTGGATGAGACCAGCCTGGAAATAATCATTATCCTCCTTGTTCGTTGTGGGAAGCTACCCCTTAACACATATGGCGGTGGCATTCATTCTTCTCGTTAATGCTGTCACTGTTGTTTTTAATGCCAAAGAGCTGCCTGTCAGAAACACAGTTGGTAAACGAGAGGACGGTTGTCAGATCTAATACGTCTGCCTGAGGAGTGCAGTTCTCTGATCCGTGCACACATGTGCTGTTTGCTGTGGGCTTGTTCTTATCTTCTTAAGCCTTCTTTCCCAATCCGGCTCTACTGCAGGCAGCTTTTATAAACCTATAATCAGAAGTGTTGGCTAGGCTTTGTAACTCCTTCAGTATTCTAGGAGCGATTAAAAAATCTTCCACAGTTATTGTATTTTACAGCTACTTTCAAAAGAACAGAAAAAAAAAACCTTTCCTAGTGATATCCCTCCTCGAGCTTCAGGGATGCTTGAAGTGCATTGGTTAGACGTGAACTGCTTCAAGAATCACTTTGCTAGATTTCTCAGCAGCTAGAGGGTACAGTCACCAGCTTCTCCAGATGAGTGTTATATTATAATGAGTTATGGCTCTGCTTAAAGCTGAGCATGTTCGCTGGCAAGGCTGTGTGCTTTAGACCCTCTACGCAAAATAGTAGCTGAGAAACTGTTTTTTTTTTTTTTTGCCTTTTTTCTTTTTTAGTTTTTTATTTCTATAAAAATAACCTATAACCAATCTCCATTCCTCTATCTGAATGTTCCCTCTCTTGTTGTAATGGCTCTCTGGTTTGATTTGATTTACAGGCATTACTAGGGATCTTATGTCTAACTTATTGAATATACATCATGAGATCATGAGAGAATGTTTATTTCAAAAGTCTTAAATGTGTTTGCACATTTATCTAAGTGCAGGCTGATTATCTCATGCCCCCATGTGGCAACTTGTACACATGCATGCTTGTGCACACTCGTGCACAATAAGGCGTTTATCTACCTTCCTATTTGATCTTTTTTTAACAACAACAAAAAAAAAAAACATATGATGCTTGTAAACCTGTCAAAATATAAACTTTGATGTTTTGTCAGTGCTGTCAGTTTTTGATCATTTTACAGTGTTTGCAGAGAAAGCGAATATGTAGAAACTTAAAGCTGGCAACGCTGGCAGAGACAGCTCACATCACATGTCAGATTCACTTCACTGCAGATAGTTCGAGATGGAACGCTTCCACAGTGATTTGCCTGATCAGAGCATTGGTGTAACTCAACTTTGGAGGAAAACTCGGTGCATGTTGTAGCTGATATGCAAGATTTCTTTGTGCTCTATGTTTGAAGTCCTTCAGGCTCCATTGCATATATAAATTCTCTATTTTTTTCAATGTAGGATCTGTCACTGCGAGGGAGATGAGGACAGTCCACTGATCACGCCATGCCACTGCACAGGTAGTCTGCGCTTCGTGCACCAGGCCTGTCTACAGCAGTGGATCAAGAGCTCAGACACTCGCTGCTGTGAGCTCTGCAAGTTCGAGTTCATTATGGAGACCAAACTAAAGCCGTTACGCAAGGTAAGCACGCACACACACACACCACACTGAAGTGGTCTTATTGAGAGCATGGGGAATGCAGAGTTTTCTTTTGGGGGGGGAGGAATTGGTTACGGATTACAAATGTTTCTCTTTCATTCATACCACTTGACCCAACCAAGCAGGGGTTTATTCGTCCAATGCGCAGTAACAATCCCACTTTCTGCCATTCTCAAAGGGCGGTAATGATTTAATTATTAGCAGAAGTCCAAACAGGAATCGAGTATCAATTGTTGCAGATCGCCTTTTTAATTAAATTTCTTGTGCTGACTGTCTTCTCCAGACAATCGATAAATCAGGGTGGTGTTTGTTTTGCCATGGGCTTTTAAAAAGCTGCTGTAGAAACACATCAAGGACAGGAGTGTGTCATTTATACAAGGTAACAGTATGGCCACAATACCACCATACTGGCCTTGTTTACAGTGACAGCGTTCTCTGAATGTGCTGTTGTTCTCAACCATCTTCTTATAGTGTTGTTGTAGATTGCTACCAGTTGCTCATTTCCAGATCGCAGTAAATGCAATGCTTTTAGTTCTTACAGATGTCTGAACTTGAACTTGTATAAATTTGAACATGTTTCCAAGACAACAGTGGAAGGTTGAGGTAACCGGCAATAAGGATGGATAATTACTTGTAAGAGCTCCTTCTTTGCAGCACCCATCTCATCTCAGCTAAGGAGCTCACTATAATATCAGTGAATGTGACATGGTAACTACAATTTAACAGGTTTAACTTGCTGGTTTGCTAACATGACTAATTTCTATTGTTTTAACAAATGTAGCTCAGGTAAAACTTACTTCAGATAACAAGGTGGAGCTAGATTTGCAAGTGTAAAACAGTACATCTTGGAAATCCCCACAAAAACTCAACCTTGAGTTTCTCACTATAAACACTGCATTTTATGAGATTTTATGAGATGGACACTACCAGTCAAAGGTTTGGACACACCTTCTAATTCTGTGGTCTTTCCTGATTGTTATTTGTTTCTACATTGTACATCCTTTGAACAGTTGATATTCAATTCAATTTTATTTATATAGCGCTTTTAACAATTCTCATCGATGTTGAGATGTGTCTGCTACTTATGCTCTGTGAAGCATAACAGCTCTAATCTGAAGTGCTGTTAATTGGTGATTTTTGCGGCTGGTAATCTTAAACCAAAGACATTGAATTAGAAGGTGTGCCGGTACTGTATGTCTGGTTGTTGTGGCATCATTTAGCCACTGACAGTAAGCCGAGGCATAAGCATCTTTCAGAGTTACACTAGTTGAATATGTTGGTTTAGCTATAAAGCGTTTATTAGCAATGTGTAAAGGATAATATTTTAGCTAATAGTAATTCAATGCCTTACTACAATTCTTCACTTCATTTTTCATTCAGATTATAACAAGTAGTGGCAGCTACTTGCTTCTTTTTTTGCTCATTGCCTTTTTGTTCTCAACTATCAAAGTGTTGATATTTTTTTTTTGTCTGGACTGCAGTGAAAGTATCCATGATTTAAATACATTCTGTCACTAACTGCTTAGAGCAGAAGCTTTTAGGAACATCATAGTGCTGTCCTTGATGATTTATGTCTGTTTAGTGAGTCAATGTTCCATTTTGTTCAAGCCATAAACATGTGCGGCAGTTTTTCGGCTATTTAACACACTCTATAGAAGAAATACTTACATACTGTACTTTGATGTCAGGGGAAAAAAAACCCTGCATTTAGTAGTTTTAATTTAATTACGTATATTGTTTTAATATTCAGGCTTTGTGACATTTTATTGTAACACAGGCCATGAAGCTGCTGCTGTAAGACTACATAGTAAGCTACATCAAATATTTATTGTAGGGTTATAGTGGAAAGGCCAGGTGTAAGCTGAATGCAGCATGTGTCGGTAATCTGTAATGCAATACAGCACAGTCGACGAGACAGACGTGATGCGTTCTGATGTAAACTCTGTTTGTTATGCCATCAATAAGGGGGTAAATACCATCTGCTGTTATTGTACATTTGTCAGAGAAAATGTCCAGGTGTTTAAAGATCCCAGGCTGAGCTCATGCCCTCATCTCTGTCTCTATAGTGGGAGAAGCTGCAGATGACCGCCAGCGAGAGGAGGAAGATCATGTGCTCAGTCACTTTCCATGTCATTGCCATTACGTGCGTGGTCTGGTCACTGTACGTCCTAATAGACCGCACTGCGGAGGAGATCAAACAAGGTCAGCTGCCTCTACCAGCCCTCTCTCCTCTCCCTAACCTCTATTACACCATCATCTTATTGTTCTGCTCTGTTTGGAGATTTTACTGTAGGTTCATGTTGTTTGCATTGAAATGCCCTGTTACTGAAAGGGAAAATTAATAGTGTGCAGTGTTAATGATGCCATTCTTCTAACTAATATATGAACAGCTGTGTTGTTCTGAAATAAGACTAGGAATGATACTCGTTGATACCTGACAAACGAACATTTAGTATTATTCTTTAATAATATATAAATGTGTAAATATGTAATTTAACTGACATTAGGCTACAGTACCCTCCCCACTTTCTTATGCCTCCTGCTTCCACCTGTAGCAAAATAGTAATAAACTTTTTTTAACCACGCAGCCCGGAGAATACCAGGTAAATGCTTTCTCCTTTAACATCTGATTTGTCTTTTCTCTGACTCTAGTTCTTACTCCGCATATATCTACATTTCTAATTCTTCCTCCTATTTTCTGTTCAGACTTTTACTTTCTTCTTCTTTTCCTATCTGATCCACCTTTTTTCTGCTAAAATGTCTGACTCTCTTGTCACTCTACTTTCCCTTACCTTCAACTTTCTGCCTGCTAGAGATTCACCCATCATTTTGAGCCATAAATGCTAATTGGTTAGTGAAATCTGAATAATATGCACCGCATGTGCTCCTTGTGCTTCGAATATGGTGGTAAAAAGGAATTTGCAGCACTGTGGGAGTACAGCACCTTACTGCAGCCTAGCCACTGATTCACATTTTATTTGATACAGTATAATCAGCAACATGCAGCTTTGATTGAAGATTGAAGAAATTTTTCATAAATATACGCCTCATAAGATGTGGCTGTGCTTGATCAAGAGAGAAAAAACTCGAATTAGGTCAAGACACACATCTATATCCTAAATTCCACCCTTTTCCCATGAATAACAGCCATCTGTGTTTCAAATAATAAAAGCCTGGGATGATGTAAACATAGTTTTGCTGCCTTGGTAACAACCAAAGAAGAACAAATATCCAGGAGTATCCAGGAATATTCAGCTTATATTCAGCTTATAGCATATAGGGCTTTCTCAGGAGAGCAGCAATACCATTAAAACCACCTACCTAAATTTGTGTACATCCCCCTTGTGCCACCAAAACAGATCTGATCCATATGTTAGCAGCACATCCTATAAGTTCTAAGGTGGGGTCATTAATGTTCACTGTCCTGCTGAAAGAGGCAACTGCCATTAGGGCATAATTGTGTCATCAGATTGTGAATCAGATTGTGTATGCAACAGTCTTTTGGTCGGTGTGTCAAAGTAATATCCATACTAATGTCAGGACCCAAAGTTTACCAGGAGATGGTAGAAGCCTCGCTCTGCCTGCACTGGTGGCTTCCCATAGTGCATCCTGGTCCTTTCCTGCGACACACATCCATCCGGCCATCCATGTGAGGTTAAAGGTGATTCATCCGACCAGGTCACCTTCTATCATGACTCCATGTGCCCTTTACAGCTACTTTCAGCAGTGTACATGGATCATCTAGCCATCCCAATTTGGCCCTTGTTGTTTCCAACGCATCAACAGAATATTAATTTATCCCACCCATTGACAGGTGCCATTATAACAAGGTAACAATGTTAATCAGTTCAGCAATTTGTGGTTTTAATGTTATGACTGATCTTAGAAGTAACCCAGATATCTTAGCTCTATTTCTACTCACCATGTCAGGAACACTAAAGCTGCACCTAGGTCTAAATTACCGAGCTTCCCAAAGCAGTACCGGATCATATTCCATGTTTTGAATTACCTTGTGGGTTAGCTCGCAGTTGACAGTAATGATTCATCACATTACAGTCCCTTCACAATCTGATTAGTGATTACTGCAGATGGGAAGGTGATATGCTCAAAATTAAAGTGAAAATGATAGATTTAAATATGTTTTCCTGTAAAAGACACTGTGAACCTATAAAATGTATCCTACCATGGTAATTCTTTAGAACGACCTTCACTGCTTCTGATCAGATCATTTGTCATTTTGAAGGAAATCAACTGTCACAGGAATGACTGCACTGGAACATTGTTAGAACAGTAAAACAGGGGTGGTATACCTAGCTTGGTATTTCTGGATGTCAGGGTTAGTTTTTAAATGTAAATATTATTTTCTTATTTTTTTATTCAAAATAACGCTAGGATGATATTAAATAAGAAATGCGGAAAATCAGGGTGTCTTAACGGAACATCTTACTGCAATTCCAGTGCCAGAATGACATTTAGAAAATATATAGAATAGTCCAGAATCATACTGTATTTGTGCACAGAAATGATGCGGTGTTTTTTAGCAAGCGTCATTTTGTGGTTTTTGAGAGCTTATGACTCCTCCTGGAATGATTGTATTATATATTTCAGTATGTGCGTCTCTTACAAAAAACAAAACAAAAAAAACCTTTTTTTGATTTTATTATAATAAATGTAATCTAATTCGTTTTGTCACATTTTTTTTTTATTCTTACAATACTTTGAGACTGCCAAAAATGTTTTATCTTTATTATTTATCTTATGTTTGTATATTATTATAACATATTATTATATGTTATACAGTTTGTTATTCGATGCTATGAAGCTCTTGTCCTGTTTTCCACAGGGATTTTGGAGTGGCCTTTCTGGACCAAGCTTGTGGTGGTGGCCATCGGCTTCACAGGCGGACTGGTTTTCATGTACGTGCAATGCAAAGTCTATATCCAGCTGTGGAGGAGACTTAAGGCCTACAACAGGGTGATATATGTGCAAAACCGGCCAGAGACCTATAAAAAGACTATTTTCGATAAACCTGTACTTATGGAGCCAAACTTGGAAAATAAAGAGGGTTTTGGACCAGCGCAGTCAGACACAAACTCTTCGCAGTATACAGAGACTGAGGACTACAGCATGGAGATACTGCATGTGTGAGCAGCGGATCCTCAACCCAATTCCATGGGAACAGATGATGCTCTGCCTCCTGCCAGGGTACAGGTGGCACCACAGCGCACTGGGCAGAGTAACTGAGATGGAACTCCTTCTGTTTTTTAGGTGTTTTCTTTGTTTTGTCTGTTCTGTTTCTGTAAGTTGTTGGCTAGCCATTATGAGTCGGTGTGCATCAGGTCCAATTACTGCCATTGTACTGCTCTTGTAGGAGATGTGTGAAGCACCACTCGAGCTGTGTGCATCTGTGCTCACCGTGTGTGTGAGTATGTCTCTGCGCTGGTTCTAATGGAATCCTTAATGCATTTAAGCACTTTTTAGTTCCCTCTTTCAAGGTTCTCCTGTTTTAATACTCATACATTTATACATACACAAGGAAAAAACAAGCTTGAAGATCTGAGAGTTTTTCTCACATTTTATATGACATTTTTTATTCCCCCACAAACTTTGGATGTAAAAACTGGAAATTTGAGGAGTTATAAGGGAAAATGGACATGTTTTTGGAATGATCATGCCATCTTTCATAAAAAAAAAAAAAAAAAGATATTTTCTGAGTTGATCTGTCTTTTTCATTTGTTTTATCTGATATTTAACTTATTCTAAAGGTGATACTTATTCAAAATTAAATTAATGATTATCTAACAAGGGCTACAGCCACTAAAGCTGCTTGCACAGTTTTAGCATATTTGCTAGTGCTGTAACTTGTGACGGGCCCATCGATGATACACTGACCACTAGCTATGCTATAGTTTCTGACCAGGCTATTAGCCCTTAAGTGTTCCTTCTGAGGACTCTAAACTGCAGCAGATTTTTCAAATCTCATCCATTACCATTTAGAGGACATTTTTCTGCAGAGATTAAATTACTTGTAGCATCACAACAACTTTTAAGATGAGTCGTGTTTTCTATACTTGAGTGATTCTTTATGTTCAGTCTTTGTTTTCAACACTTTACCTACAAATTTAGTTCCTTTGGTCTTAGTTAAAGAGTACCTTATTTTTCTAACCCAGTAGGACAGTTTTTTATTCGTGGTTTCGAGCTTCATTTTGATCCCACAACCATAGACACTTTTACATGACATAATTGGTTTAACTGTAGCCTCCAAGACTTTTGTCATTACATATTTAAATTATCATTTCAGCATGTATGACCTTAGCCTATGATGTTTTAATAATGACAATAAATTGATCAATCTAGGACAAATCTACATAATCTGTAGAATTTGTTGCATGGTGTCCCAAAATAACTTGTTTTAGATCTTTCTCTTAAAAGATACACAATGTTGTAAGGGTGTTACAGTTATAAACGTTAGGAAATTTCCACATTAGCTGTGACTTTCACCATTTCCTCATGCAGTGTTTTGATAGGACTGATCGCATTCATCTTCCTCATTACATTAGAATGTCAGTGCAAACCTAAAATCAGAGCATACGTCTGCCATCTAGTGGCACAAGTCACATTTTACCTTTTCTTATACAGATTTTTAAGTACCAAGACAGTTTGGTGCAATTTGAGCAAAATGAGCAAAAAGTGCAATTACAGTTTGTTGACGGGATCATTCTTGCAGTCCTTTTTCACTTTTCACATAGAGTTTTGAATTTCACACTTTATGCAAATAACACTACAGGTTTGATATTGCACAGCTGATATAATATTCTCTGATCCTTGAAATCCTTGATGCTTGTGTAGGGAAGTGTGGATCTCAACTATCTTCTGCTTTGCTACATGGCGACTGCGGGAATGCCCTTTACAAGCTTGTAAATCCTAACGAGCGCAGTTTTGTACAACTGCAGCCTGGCGTCCTTTATGATTTGATCTAATTTTACTTTGTGGTTTAGAAATCAATGTACAGATGGGTTTTTGTTAGGTGAACAGGAGCTGGCTCCTTTAACTGTGGGACCGCTGACAATTTATGGAATCAAGCTTCAACTGTAGTATTTTTTGGACAAGGTATGATTTGGAAAATGTTTGAATTGTAATTCTGCATAAGCCTTGTCAGGTGTCAGCTTTGCTGAATCGCTGCACTGCGTCTGCATTGTTTAGCATTGATCTGTTGCAGTATTTGTATTGTTTGTCTCTCTCTTCATTGCTGCAGGTTGCTAGTAGTTGAGCTCTGATGATCATGTGATCAATCACGCTTACTAACACATACAGAAGACACGTGCTTAGGAAGTGTTTCTTGCAAACTGCAATTTATTGCTACTGAATCAACTTGAATGTGGTCAACATGACTGTTTCCTAGCCCTGTCTTGTTCCATTCTTCTCTTTGTGACTTTTCTTTCAACAGTAAAATTTTTTTTTTTTTCATAATGTTTTTAATGAAATCTTGATGTGCTTTGTTTTCTTTATTTTCACATATTTGATTATATAGACTGTAAAACAACCAAATAAAATGAAGTAAACCTATACATTGTTGCAAATGAGACATTTTGTTTTTCTCCACACTCTGTACTACTGTTATAAAGCGGTAGTTGCTTTGACACAGCACTACCTAATAATTTCGAACGGTTTATTGGAATATAAATGTCCTCGGTTTCCTCATGGCTACTTAATGTCATCAAGGCCTTTCGCAAGCACTGTGTCAAAATAGAGAAGCAGTAGACCTGATTGAACACATTGCCATGGCTTTCTCAGTAGCTAAATATGGTTTTGTGAAACTGAAAAGACTGTAATTTACATGTATAGTTTTGTATTTTGTGTATCTGTACATTTTTTCCTCAGTATTATTACGCTTTTAAAAGGTTGACTTTAAGTTTCTTAATTGAGATGTAAGTGATGTTGTTTCGTGTTTTTAAGGGGAGATTAAATGGAGCAATAAAATAAACCCTTGATGAAACCAGCAGCTGGATGTCTACTTAAGTTGCTCCTAAAGCGGAAGTTCACACCGAGCATTACATTAACATTCACAGTGGCTTTGGCAGTAATGCCTTACAAAGAAATTAGAAAAATGAGTGCTTCTTTAATAGCTGCATGAGACTTCAAAACCCTCAACGAGACCGTTCTTTTATTGGCCTTTTGGTTTTTGAGGCAACCAATCATGCATTGGCCTCACCTCAGTGCACAAATTCATGATTCAGGTTAAGGGCTTCATCAGACATCAGAATGGAGATTGAAAAAGCAATATACACTGCCTGACCAAAAAAAAAAAAAAAAGTTGCCTTTTCAGAAGGGTCAAATTATTTACTGCATAATGCAAGAAAATCAATCAAGGAGATTTGAAATAACGAATTGGGTTAAGGACTGTCCAATGTATTATTTAAAAGTCCTTAACGAAATGTGGTGAGAAAAAAATCATGAACAGCCATGATTAGAGATTTTTAAAAATGAAGCTATGTTTAATAGTACAAAAAAGAGCACTTCCACATGCACAGTGTGACAAGAGCTCACAGGATTGAGACGAAACAGCTGTGTGTTCATCAGAAAACCACTTATTAATGAGACTAATTGAAAAAGAAAACATTTGCTATTTGACATTTCAGAATAGTCAAATTACTGGGCTGCATCAAGTAAAAAAAAAAAATCATGAATGAAGATCACTCAAACACATGGTAATGTTGCATGGTAAGAAATCAACAGTAAAAACCATATTGAAAATAAGATGAGATACTGTGATGAGAACTCACAGTATCTGGACTAAACAGCTGTGTCGCCATCAGAAAACCTCTTGTTAGTGAGACTAATCAGAAGGCTTTAAGTTGCTAAGGAGCATAAATATTGGACTTTGGAGCAATGGAAAAAGGTAATGTGGTTTGATGAGCCTAGATTTGATGATGGGTGTGTCAGGGTAAGAAAGGAAGCGATGCACCTATGCATAGTGCTTCAGTTGGTCAGGATCAACAATGTTATGTGGCAATACAATTAGGGCAGCTAATGACCTGAAAGTACTAAATGACCAGGGTATCACATCTGTGGAGTTTTTCTTCCATGATGGCACAGACATATTCCAGGAGACAGATTGAAAAAGAGTGGTTCTGGGAGCATGATGAATCATTTTCAAACATGAGTTGCCGTATTGTATACTGTAAGCAAAGCTAATGGCAACTGAATAAAATCTTGGAGTGTCTTTTTAAAAAATGTTTTAGCTAATCCGTGTATCTTGTGCATAGTTGTTAGTGCTAATGACTTCGTTCCAAGAGAAGTCTAAAGAGAATTGTTTAACATGATCAAGCTGCAAATAAGCAAAAATAAAATCTTAAGATTAGCTCTTTTGAACCAATGCTAAATTTCAACACAAAATTGCATCATTATAAAATACAGGAAATTGATTCAGTCTTCTATTTCCTGTTAATTCCCATAAACTCTGTGTTGAAACTTCATCTGCTTCAGAAATATATTCCACACCTTATTTGCAGTGTTTGATGACTGATCACACTGCAGGAGATACAGTATGGTGTCCACAGCTCTCAAACACAGCTATGATATGACAGGCCCTTGAAAGTAATCGCTAAACCCACAGTCAACCAATCACGTGGCAGCAACACAATGCTGTTAAACTTCCTGTTACATGTATGTAAAAATGTACATGTCCATATAATATATATGTAATATAACATAATATACCGTGGATTTTACCTTATATGCAGTTTGCGTGCTAGCTGTGTGCACAGTTTAGTTTTGGTCATTGCAGGCCACAACACACAGTCTTAACAGAGGCTTCACTGAAGCTTGATGAAAACAGCATTTTGTGGGTTTCCCTTAGGATAAGCATATTTAGTGTAAAAAGTCCAAAACAGCTTGTTGTTACGCCCTGTGAAGTCTAATAATTCCTAACTTAGTAAAGTTTTGGCATCACTAACTGCAGAAGCATAGTCTGTTATAGTCTGAAATAGTCTGTTTCTCTGTAAACTTTGTGTAACTGTACTACAATCTGCACTCAATTTCAGTCTGATCTGAAACGCCAAGGTGCACAGGACCAAGCATACATACACTTTTTGTTCATACATTTTACTGTCATATCTACACCATGCTTTATACATGAGGCCAAGGTTAGGCCAATCCATGTGCAGTCTGCAGAGTTTTTTTTTTGCAAAACAAAATTGCTGGAAGACACCTAGACACACTATTCAACAAGCCTCAACAAGCAGTACTTCAGGTGTGCATCAAAGAGAATTTCCTGTACATTTAATACATACCTTGTAAACCAGGTGTTTTCCAGAGGATAGAGAACAGGGTGTTGGGTTTTAAATGTCTAAATTTCATTCATTCTTTTTTTTGTCTTGTCTGTGAAAATGTGAATGAGCACTATACTATACTGTACTATACTATACAATACAATACAATACTATACTATATTGTACACTACTATACAAAACTATATACAGTGGAACCTCGGATTGCGAGTAACACGGTTTGCGAGTGTTCCGCAAGACGAGCAAAGATTTTTAATCATTTTTGACTTGAAAAACGAGCATTGTCTTGGTTTACGAGTACCGAGTATCACAACTGAGCCAACGGTTTTTCTTTCTCTTGCGCTGCGGAATTGTAGGTAATCGTCTCCCCTGCTGGGTCTTAGTGCGCGTCTCTTACTGGTATAATCAAC
>JAQQZT010000039.1:19614457-19629060 GCA_030068275.1 Clarias platycephalus | reverse complement strand
AGTTTCTCTGCCAGTTCTTTTTGGACCTCTTCCTCTTTATCCTGTACGCTCGCTGCTTTAGTGATATCGAGTACATCAGCTTGTGTTGTCTCGTCATTCTGCTTTGAGTCTGCCTCGCTGTCAGGATGTGTCTCTTGTTCTGCCTCAGCTTTTTGATGAACTGGCTGTTGGTCAGCAGAGGATGTGACTTTTCTTTCAGATGGTTCAACTTTTGTGTCTTTGGGATGATCTTTGGTGACATCCTGTTGTGTTTTTGGTGTCTCTTCTGGTCGCTTTTCTGGTTTCACGATTTTTGTAATGTCCTCTTTTTTGTCCTCTTTAGATTCTATTTCTTTTACTTCGCCTTGAACTGATGACTCTGATTTTACTTTCTCAGCCAGTTCTTTTTGCACCTCCGCCTCTTTATCCTGTGCACTCGCTACTTTAGTCATATCAAGTACATCAGCTTGTGACGTTACGACACTCTGTTTTGAATCTGCTCCGCTGTCAGGATGTGTCTCTTGTCCTGCCTCAACTTTTTGACATACTGGCTGCTGGTCAGCAGGGGATGTGTCCACCTCAATAGACTCCATCTCACTAGTTTCTCTGTCTTTGTCCTGTGTTTTTATGTTAGAGGAATCTTCAGGCTTAACTACATGATGTGTCTCTGGTTTTACCTTTAAATCCTCTAACTCTGGAGAAGTCTCCTCTGTGAGAGTTTTTGCTGACTCTGTAATAGCCTCCTGCCTAGCTGTTTGCACTGTTGACTTTGGTTCTTCATTAGTGGCTTGGTCTATTTCTTTTGCTATGTCCTGTTTCACATTTTCAACATCACCCTTTATATCTGCTTTAGTTCTTTCTGTTTTTGTATCCAATTCTGTTTCCTTCATTTTGGAGTCTGTTTTATTATCTTGTTTGTAAATATTTGTATCTTTCTCTCCAGTTTCTTCTGATGCAGTTAAACTATCTTGGGCTAGTTCAGTGTCCATGTCGCGTTCCTTGAGATCCACAGAAATATCTATAGACTGTTTTAGTGGTTGTTCTTCCTGTTCCGTAGGTTTCTCTTTACTGTCCAGTTGTTCTGCAACTGAGCTGCCTGTGTTATCCTCTGCACCTGATTCTTGGGACTCTGTTTCTTCTAAATCTGCTTCACTTCCTACTCCTGCACTTGCATACTCTTTTTCAATACACACTTTATCACCATCCATCAGTTCTTCAGCATCTTCAGACCCCGTGTCTGATATCTCTATGTCTTCACTGGTCGTCTCTGTAATAATCTCCTCGACAAACTTGTACTGTGGTTCTGCTTTCCGAGTGACTCCCGCCATCCTTGGGATGCTAGGCAGAGTATAGATGGGTGACTGCCTGTAAACATAAGGCACTGGTATCTGTGTGTCAGAAAGAGTGAAGTATCTTGACTCCTCGCCCTCCAGCAATTTTCTGTAAGGGGACATAAATACAACACAGTTTTAATGCAGCCGTTCAATAAGTGGCGCAATGTTATGTTAAGTGAAACGCTGTTAAGACTGTGACCGTCACCTGTACGAATAGATTTCAGCATCCAAGGCCATTTTCACATTTAGCAGATCATGATACTCTTGCATGTGGCTACTCGTGTCATCTTTGGTGTTTTTCAGCTCTTGTTCCAGCTCTCTAATGGTGTCCTGTATACAGATGTTGGCTTATATTAGAAACAGAAAATTACTGCAAATGATTTGAGACTATGACCATTCTGCAATTTTTTATTTAATACATATAAAAAGGACTTAACGAAACGGTCCTATAGTATTATTATTATTATTATTATTCTTTTTTTTTTTTTACATAGCTAACATTGACTTCCTATGTATGACAGAAAACTGACCTGGTAGTGATGGATTTCGGCTGTGTGTCGTTGCTCGAGGTCATACAGCTGCCTCTCCATAGCTCCTCTCATCCCTCTGACGGAATCCAGCTCCACGTTCTTGGTCTGCAGCTGCCTTCTGTACTGGCTGATCTCAGCTTTGGTGGCCATCAGCGCGTCTCTGTCGCTCTCCGCGGCTCTGGTGAGTTCGGCCAGCTGTGTGCTGAAGCGCTGCTCGGAGTGCGTGTCCCGACACAGCGCGCGAGCCTCCAGCTGTGTCCGGATGTCCCTGAGCGCCGCGGTCAGCTCGCCTTTCCCGAAGCTGCTCACTTCTGCGGGAACTCGCGTCTCCTTCAGTTGCGTCAGAATGTCTGTCACTTCAGCCTCGTGGTTTCTCTTCAGGAACTCCATCTCGTCTGCGAGACCTTTCGCCTTTCGGTCCATCTCCTGCCGGGCTAAGTTCGCGCGGTCGATGTATTTCTTCAGCGCAGAAACGCTCTCCTCGGCTTCAGCCCTGCTGCGCGCTTCGCCCTCGCATTTCCCCCTGAGCGCAGTGAACTCGTCCTCCACGCGCTTCTGCTCCAGCTCCATCTGATGCCTCTGCACTGCCATCTCACGCAGCTGCCTCCTCAGCTCCTGCAGCTCCGGCTCGTACTGCTCGGCCAAAGACGCGGGCGACTTTGCTTTCAGCCGGATGTCCTCGATCTCCTTCTCCAGCGCTCTGTTCTGGCTCTCCAGGCGATGCACCTTCTCGATGAAGCCCGCGAATCGGTCGTTCAGCCCGCGAAGCGATTCTTTCTCGTTGGTCATCGTTAGAGGCGTTTCAGGAGGAAACTGCCGCGAGCTGTGGCCTGGTCTCGGGGCTGCTGCCATGCTGAGGACAGGTGTCCTTGTGATGTGCGGATAGCGCCGCTCTTCTCGTCTCCAGCCGGGTCCCGTTAGCAGGCGATCCATGCTGAGACTCGGATGTCTTCTCCCTCTGCAGAGTTGTCGGGGTTTATATACTGCAAGAGGTGTTAAGCTTGCAGAACGGAGGTGTCAGTAACACACAGAATGAGCAGATCAGCAGCAACAGCAGCACCAGCGCTGGGCACGCGCATTCAGTCTGACGTCATAACAATCCCCTACATGTACCTTTATTGCAAAAAGAGTGACTGAAAGGTTTATATATATATACTGTATATATATACAATACAGTATATGTATATGGTGCTAGATATATATATTACAGAGAGTAATGTTTAAAAAAATGTATACACAAGATAAACGTGTATATATTTTAATGCTAAATTTATTGCTATACGGTGCATATATATATGATAGTATTAATAATATTTTATAAATATAATATACATCATACTATTTTCTTCTCCTGAAGTGATGGCTGACTCTGTATAAGTGCCCATTGCTCTTAGAAAATATGATACAACTAATCTGTTCTGTATTGTGTATAACATAAGGATTAGTGTTTTACATTAAGCCAGTTATTTCAACCCAAGTTTGACACCAATCAAAAGCATTTGAGATTTCCCCTGCTTTTGACCCTCCTGTAACTAATCAGTAATTCTCCCACTTGGTCAGGTGCACAAGATGCTGTGTTTAGAGCCTCACAAAAATGTCTGTGGTTTATTTTACAAATTGACTTTTTAAATCTGGGAATACTTTAATTCATTATTTGAAAATAAATAAACATAAAAAACAAAGCGATTATTTTATTCATTTTAGATTTTAATAACAGCCAACAGAGATGAACATTTTTTTTTACAAATACACATTTTACACAGTAATTAAAAGAAACACACCAATGATAACATTGTTAAACAATTGCATACATACTCATAAGAAAGAAAGGGAAAAGAAGAATAAGTAAATAAATAAATAAATAAATGGGCTGCCAGGTAGATACAAGGAATGTACAACATGCATCAGTAGGCTATGAACAGTTAAATATGAGCAGTGGGCCTGTCTTTGAAATTGTCCAGATAGGCAAGAAATGGATCCCAAATATGTAAATAAAAAAAGTTCCAAAAATTTGGATCATGTGAACGTTACTTTTTCCATCTGGATAATAGACACCATTTCCAAAATCCACCTTTGTAAAAAAAAAAAAAAAAAAAAAGAATAAGATTTCTAGTATATTTAAATTAGTCTCTTATTTCTGTAATAAGATTTCTGTAAGACTAGATACAGAGTGGATTCTGAACAGCCAAAGATTGGACTAATATCTTTTGCCATATGCATTGGAAAACCAAGAAAAAATGGCTGACCAATATCCTGCCAGTGTATGACAATGCCACAAACTGTGGTGAGGTACCTTTTGAAATTTTACACCTGTCACACTGAGTTAAAATAGATTGATAAATCTTGTGCAGTTTGGATTTGGAGTAGTGAAGACGGTGTATAACTGAATCAAATGGTGTCTAATGGAACAAGTGTTTTCTGGCCATAATTTCAATCCACAAGGGTCCAGACAGGTTAATGCTCAACTCACCTGACTGGTGAACACAGATACAAACAATGAGACCAACTGTCTGGAGTAAGAGGGACCAAGACATCAATAAACGGATGTTATGTTGGTACGTTTTTATTTATTTTTCTTTTATCTCTAACACAATGTCTAACCTGTAAATGCCTGATTATGTTTAAAATAAAACCATAAAGCCCACACAGGTGGTCCTATGCAGCCAATAGGCGCAGTTCGGAACTTTACTTACACGTCCTGTCTTACAACAGAACTTGGTTTTTCCTTTATAGACAGTGTTTTGTTTTAAACATGTCTAAAGGTGAGTGCGCGATTTTCTCCTCTGTTGCTTATTTAATGCATTTAATAACATAATTAATTAATATAATAAATATGGTCTTGATATCAGGCAACATTCTAAAGCTGAAATGTGCATAAACCTGTGTGCGTCTTGATGCTTGTGTGTGTAAGCCCTGGCATACCGATTATTCTATTATAGTGGTGTGTTTAGGTAGGATGACTTGTAAAACTTGTTCTGGATTTTGTGTCTCGCTTTGTGTGTAACACAGAATGGTACTGTAAATGTCACGGGGCGGGTACTGTGTATATGCACCTGCGTGTGTGTGTGTGTGTGTGTGCAGATTAAACTGTGCTGATTGGCACAATAACAGGAAAACTTAAATTTCTTAGCAACCTCGCTGTGAAGTCCAGGACCCCCATGGCACTTGGAAAAAAAGAAGGAAAAAAAATCTCTGGCGCCGCCCCTGTTCAGGTGCGATAATAACAAGGAAAACCTCTTTATCTGTGACGTAACAGTAGGTGGACCTTCAAAAGTGACAATCCTGATACTCCTCTGATAATAATTCACAGTCATTGCTGTGTCATGGGATGTTGATCAGAATTGGAGGGAAAATTGTGTACAGTACATCATGTATCATGAACACAATGTTGCTACACAATGTCAGATACAGTATAGACACAAAAGAAGTCTGACTACACTGCGACAAGAGAGACAAAGAGAGTAAATGATGAAGTTCAAAGCTGTCCACAATATTTTGTGGGAATTCGTGCCTACTACTCATGCTGTAGAGTGTTTATGATGTTGGACGAGAAGGCCTGGATCACAATTTCTGTTCCAGTTCATATCAAAGGTGCTCGATGGGGTTGAGATCAGGGCTCTGTGCAGGCCAGTCAAGTTCTTACAAATCGAACTCATCAAACCATGTCTTTATAGGCCTTGCTTTGTGCACCGGGCTCAGTCATGTTAGAATAGAAAAGGGCCTTCGCCAAACTGTTGCCACAAAGTTGGAAGCATAGCATTGTCCAGGATGCTGAAGCATTAAGATTGTCCTTCACTGGGAATAAGGGGCCTGATTGAAAGAAACCTGAATTCAATAATTAATTTAATTCAATAATAAAAACATTTATTACCCATGACCTATTTAGGCATGCTGTGGTGTTTGGAACACCTCTGAATATATATTAACATTATGCTCACAATGATGGGATGAATCCATGTGGCAGATATGAACACAGAACAAACCAAGTTATGAAACATTGCAACTTGCAATAATATTTTTAGAAATCTTTCAGCCATCCGCTTCATATTTAAATATACATTACAGTCACTTACCCAATTTATAGGCACATGTTTTACCATGATACAAATGACACAGTCTTGAAGGGTCTCCCTAGTGACAAGCAATGATGCAATTTAGTTCTATTTATTTAAAAGACTATTTAAAGACTATTTTTTCTAAGATTTCCATCCAAGTCAGGTAATATTTGTACAGACATTCTGCTCAGAGGAGGACTTATCAGTGAATCAAGATTAGGATGTTTCCACTTTCTCTGTTACATTGCTTGTCAGTTCAGAAAGGTTTTGATTTTTCTTAATGCATTCAGCTGCTCTAGCCTAGTCATCATGTGTGTACTGCGTTTTCAGGGTTTCAATGGACCACAGAAGGGAAAGGCTGTGTGTATGAATTTAATTTACAAAGCACTAGAATGAATCACTTTTCATTCATTGCTGAGCAGTGCATACTATCCCTTTTGGGAAAGAGCTTCATCCCTAGAGAACTTTTGATCATGTTTATGAAGTGCCTAATAATGAGTTTGCCAGTTAGATCAGGTGGAATAAGCAAAATGCTATAGGGGAGAAGGTTCCATGACTGGAATTGAAAAAAACTTTGTTTAAGGTTTCATATACTGTACACATTTTAATTCACCACAAATGTCATTAATATATTTTTTATTTGTATAGGCAGCAGAAAAAAATGACCTGAACTTTTATTTCAGTCATGTTGAACAGTTAGAGAGTGAGAAACTGAGTCGTATACATGCATACACACACATTACAATATGTTAACATAAGAATATGGATAATGATGTATGGTTTATCCATGTCTTTCAGTTAACCTGCTGTTACAAACTAGTCCTCCTTTTACCAATGTTGTGCAGAGGTTTAGATGGTTGAATTATAATCCAAAATTCAGATAATATTACTGTACCTCTAAACTAATTTAAGGAAAATTATTCAAAAGACTTGTAATGTGAGTGGTGCTTAAAGGCAGTCACTCTTAATGATACAATTTAACACAGTGAACAACCCTTATTTTCTGTTGTATGAATAAAAATACAGAAGAGCGCAGCTGACCTCAATTTCAGGTCATGGTGGCAGGAAGAAAAAAATCTAACCGACTGTAAAATAGGTATTACTGGAGTGTGAATGTCATCAGTTTCAGTTATGAATGGTTGTTTGACATGTTCATTGGTTAGGAACACTGACTAAAGTGACATTCAGAACTACAGTATCAGAAAAATCTTCAGTTAGCAATCAATCTTCTGCCTGATATTCCCAAATTAGTTAGTAAAATCACCTTCTTTTTTTTTTTTTAATATATAAGGCTTGAAATAGGCTTTGAAAAAGGTTTGAAATATTTCACTTTGTGAATCTAGAATGTATCTAGAATATATGAGAATTTCCCTGTATGAACTTTCAATATATTCTAGATGCTCTGTATAGTAAAAACAAAATAACATTGCTTATAAATGATAAGCCCCAATTGAAGCCCCCAGAGCAGCTTCTATACATCTTGACACAGATTCTACAAGTCTCTAGAACTGTGAACTGGAAGGATAAGCTTCATTCTTTTGAAGAAGTTTGGCATTATGGGTCTTTCTGTGATTTGATGATGGTGGTGAAGAACGTCAGTCTAAAATCTCCCACAAAGAAGATGTTCAGGTGGGTTGATATGCACTTGGAAAAAAGTTGATTGTCATGCTCATCAAACCACTCAGTCAGGAGATTTTTGTGCTGTAAGGGAGCATGCCAGTGAAGATAGAAACATTTCATCATGGGCTAAAGGCAATCAGTTAGAATCAGTCAGGATTAATCTAAAGAGGGAGAAAGGCATTACAGCATCCATCAACACCATAACAAAGCTCACTTTTGATAAATTCTCACTATATTGTGAATACCGCAAAGGGAGTAAGAAAATCTTTTCATATGTTGTACTTATAGAAATATTCTTTCACATTAATCATTATTACTGAAGATTCTATGTGTTTGATATCAAGTTAAACCTTGTCTTTTGGAGAAAAAATTAATCTAACTCTCATTGCGCTCAGTTTTTCCTCTTAAAGAGTTCATGAACTCTCGAATCTGGTACACATCCTTTCTATCATTATGAAGAACTTTGTAGAGTCTGTTTTTGCAGATCTTCCACTCAGTGGACACTTTTTGCAGTGCCATGGCCTTTTTGTAATGTGTAACCGCTGTGTTCTCTGAGCCCAGACGGTACATGTTGAAGTCTCCATAAAAGCGATGCCAAGCCTGGAGATCTGCCGGCTGCAGGTTCGGGCGTGCAAACAACTCTTGGAACTTCTGCTTTGCGTTAGCGTACTTTCCAACTTCTGCATACCTGAGTGCTAACTCAATCTGTGGGTAGACAAAATCTGGATTTAGCCGGGCTCCCTCTTCTAAATGGTGTATGCAAAGGCTTAGAATCTGTGGGTTGTGTGTGTCTTTCAACTGCATGGCTTTCCACCGGTAATTATTGGCAATTTCATGATGCAAACGTGAGGAGTTTGGTGCTTTTTCCAACATTTTCTTCAGCGCCTCCAGTGCCATGTCATAGCACTGCTCCTTCTTCATGAACCTAGCAACTCTCAGGACAACACAGAGGTCATACGGAGCCATGCGTAGTGCTTGATTCATGTGTTCCCATGCCTCTGCATTTCTCTGGTTCTTGTGGCACTTGAGGCCTATGAAGACATAGATCATGGCATTGTCTGGATCCAGTTTTAGGGCTTTCTTTAGCTGGTTCACTGCCGGCGACTCTTCAAAAGCTACGCGCTTGTCCTCCCTGATCTCCAAGCCCTCCAGGTGAAACAGAGCAAAGGCATAGCCAGTGTTCCACTCTTTGTCTTCTGGTTCTTTCTGTACAGCCTCTTGAAAGATCTCTTTTGCTTTGATATAATGCTTTTTGGAGAAACGCAGAAACGACCACGCCTTCTCACTCAAGACCTCACGGAGCATCTCGCCTGGTGGAGCTGGGATTTGTGCCAATTTCTCCAAATACACTTTAGCCATGGTATCATCAGCCATGTGATGGTGCAACCAGGCTAAATTTCCATATGTTACTATATTGTTGGAATGATCATTTTGTGCTTCTTTTGCTTTTTCCAAATACTCTTGTGCCTTGTCACTGAAGCCCTGCAGGTGATGAATGTAAGCACAGAAATTTAACTCACTCTGTCTGAAATTTCCTTCACGATCAGTTTGGACTGACAGACTCTCAGTAAACTTGATCTCCAGGTAATTGAGATCAGCATCCTCTTTCTGTAAGCCCCATGTGAAGTGGCACTCCAGCTTGTTAAGTTCCTCTTCAATCATCTTCCTGTAGAGATATAATATGTTGTTTTGCAACATTCTTTCAACAATGTGTTTGAAGAACTACATCAAACATCCGATATCTAACTGACTCTATCACTTTCAGTATGAATATATGTGTCACGTCATGCCATATTATGGAAAAACGCCAGCACTGTTATGTTCCTATACAGGTGAGATATAAAACACTACTCACTCTCTGGTGCTCTGGACTGTCTGGTGTTTGCAGGCTTCACTCTGATGGCTGAAACCGCTCGCGGATGCTGATTTATGTAGATCTTGTGCAAGGAGTCAGTTAAGTTTCACTTTCTATTTCTCCTAAAAACCTATTTAAACGAAACCGAGCGCTGGGGTTATAAGCTGTGCGTGACTAATAAACTCGCCGTTCCCACAAGTATGAAGTATCTAACAGCCCCGTGACGCCTAGACAAAGTGAAGAATTAACGAGAAGATATGAAGTGGAATTGAAATATTTTGAACTGAAACAGAACTGAATGTTTTCAAACTCAATCTCTTATCCCATTGATTGTTTTACATAATTTGTAACGTTTCTGATACTGATTTAAAAAGGAATTCCCTTAACCGTCGCAGGACGATTGTGAAAGGACTGTTAGCTCCATCTAGCGGCCATGGAATGCTATTAAACCTCCTATAACATAACATCTAGATAGATAGATAGATAGATAGATAGATAGATAGATATCCCTCAACAGCATGTTTTTAGATATACTTGACATTAATCATTATTACTGAAAATTCTATATGTTTTATATAATGTTAAACCTTGTCTTTTAGAGGAAAAAAAATAATCTAAGTCACAGTGAGCTCAATATTTCCTGTTTTAGAAGTCATGAACTCTCGAATCTGGTACACATCTTTCTATAATTATGAAGAACCTTGTAGTTTTTTTTTTTTGTTTTTGTTTTTTTGCTGATCTTCCACTCAGTGCATACAACAGAATATATGCCATTACTGTAAAAGAAATGCAGAACAATAAACACACCCACAAAACATGTAATGCATGACCAAGTCAATTTTACTCGGACTTGAGACTGGCACTGCATCCAGTATCTGGAGTTTGGGCATCGGGCGGGAATTGAACGCAATTTAAGGTCCAATTTTAAAGCATAAAGAGACTGCATGTGGAGAATGCAGGTAGACGAAGAGTGAATTTTAGAGGTGGGATACAAGCAAAGCAAAAAGCTCTATCTGCTATCATACACACACTCACACACTCATACACACACTAAGGGGAATTTGGAAATGCCAGTTAGCCTAATCTGCATGTGTTTGGACTGTGGGAGGAAACCAGAGTACTCAGAGGAAACCCACCAAGCCCGGGGAGAAAATGCACAATTCATGCACACAGGGACGGAAATCGAGCCTTTCATTAAAAAAAAAAAAAAAAAAAAAAAAGCATTTTATTTATTTGCAAAGAAAACAAAAAGACCAGAAGACAATTATCAAAAAGATGAAGTACTGACCCCCACTTCTTCCTGTCAGACAATCTTCTTCCTGTTCAGTTAGTTTCGGTTGATGTTTTGTAAATCATCTTGTAGTACAAATATAATACATTTATAATTGTCATAGAACTGTTAAAGGACCATTAAAAAAAAAAACAGGTGTCAAAATAAATACAGTAGCATAAGCATAAACACCTAATGTAAAAATAAAAGATTGGTGCTTTTGTTTTTATTTTTATTGCTTCTTTTATTTGTCATGATGACTTGGGTTGGGTTTATATTTAGACCCTATTCACATTGCATTTCCATATAAAGTAAATTAAATTAGGTTGCAGTGTTAAAAATATTAGCAACTTCTAAATTATTTGATGAACTCAGACTATTAGATATGATGTGTTTCTGACACCTTCCAGATTTCTAAAGAATTTGGAAAACATGGATTAACTTTCAAATGGTGCACTGTGTATCATAGAAAGGCAAACTGCCACCATGAATTAGATTTATTAGGTTACCATGGTCTGTTTCTACTAGGTAGAAGAAATTAATGAAATGGTGTAATTTTGCAGTCCGATTAAATTAATGTTGTAACCCACACTTAAGTTTGAAATAAAGCAATTAGTCACAAAGGAGCATCAAGTGCACTGGTCTGTATAGTATGATAGTTCTGCTCTCAGTCAATTCCTCAAATTGGTCCATAAATAGAAAATGGAAGTGTGTGAAATCTGTTACTCTTCACTGCTTGAATATGTAGGCATCCAGCTACAACAGTACTGTAGTGGGCTACAAAGTTAACTCAAACTGTATTAAAATAAATCTGTGCTCCAAAAATAGGAAGTAAACAACCTTTTTCAATTGATTCAAACTTTCTGAAGACAGTAACAGTGATCAGTGGGTTGTTAAATGCTGTCTTTTGGGGGAAAAAAAAAAAAAAAAGTCAACATACTATATTATTAAGTTCTAATTAATTATCAGAAACAATTATACATGGTCCATCATGGGGCACTGTTTTTGGGACAGGATTACAATTTGATAGCCAGCGTTAAGCCATCCCCCACGGTGAGCATGCTCAGATCCACTCGCTGGTCTTTGTGGAGGTTTTTATTCAACTGGTCAATGGTCTGAGAGATGACATCATCCTTGCCAGGGTTTACGACGCTCCCTCCCCAAAGGACCTGTGGAGTACAGGGATGGCAGTTCGGTGTTTGTTCTGTCTCAGCGAGGACATTGGTAACTCAATTAAAATTTGACATATAATATAATAAATATATAATATATATATTTGACATATATAGATAATAAAATCTTACAGTTTTTCATTTGCATCATACTTACATTATCAATTGCTATTATGCCACCCTGACGAATAAGCTGGAGGGATTTCTTGTAGTAATTTTCATAGTTATTCTTGTCTGCATCAATGAATACAAAGTCATAGGTTGCAGCTTCACCAGCATCAAGGAGTTCATCTGTAAAGAGGCCAAAACATTGACAACCTGCAGGTGTAAGCAACTTAGATTGAAAGAGACTGAATGTATAAAGCAGAAATAGATCATCATTACCCAGGGTTTTAAGTGCAGGTTGATGGCGGATATCAATTTTCTTTTCTACTCCAGCCTAAAAAAGAGAGAATTGTTCTGTTCATTTTTTACTCTTTAATCGTGTCATGGTTGTGCGATGCAGTAGCTGCCCTTCTGTCCTTGGGAAACAAAACCACAGATAAAGCAAAGTACTGCGATGCTTGACTTTGCAAGCTGTGTCGACACTGATACTGAAGCTGACATCGACAACTACTTCAGTCAGCATTCTGTCGTCTCTGATAGACATTTCTGCATCTCTTCAATTTCCAGGTAATTAGGCTACATACTGTTCATCCATTTGGGGATTGGAGAAAATCAATCTTCAAAATGTTGCTAGCTACTTTGCAGTTCTCCTAAATAGCGTAATAAGTGATGTTCTTTAAACCTGACTGGTCTTTCTTTGCCATTTGTCACAGATTCTGAATGATGGACTTTTTTTTTATTATTGTTTTTTTTTACAAACAATATTTTAAACCTACCATTTAAAACAGTTTTGGTAAATTTATGTAGCTTGTGCTCACAAACCTCTTTAAAGAATGCCTTGGATATTTGCACATAATTGTCATCAATTTCACAGGCCACCACTCGGCCATCCTCAGGAATGGCCAAAGCCATACTCAGGGCGTTGTATCCTGTATACATGCCTAAGACAAGAAACCAGACTCATTTTTCCAGATACATGCCTGTAATACACATTACGTGTTATTCACTGAAACGTACAGACATCTTAAAAGAACATGAATTCTCACCTACTTCAATGGTTTTGTTGCCTTTTATTAGTTTTATTAGATTAGCCATGAACTGAGCTTGCTCGGGAGCCACCATCATAATGTTCTCTGAATCTTCCATTGTTCTCTATGAGTTAGGAATACTGATTGTTTATTAAAAAATTATAAATAAATAGACCATTTACCAATTTGTTCATTTTCTAAATTTTACTGACCTCTAGTGTCTGTAATACTGTTTGAAACCAGGTTGTAGAATTAAGTGCTGCTGTTATTTTGTTAGATTTATGATCTATTAAAATGTGATTGGAGTATATGTTTGTGAGTGCATGTACCAGGCGCAGTTTAGTCAGCACTGGATGCTCCCTTAAAGAGTTATTCACAACATAATTGAGCAGAGGGTTGTCTCCTTTGTGACTCTTGCCGATGAGACTTACTGTTTCAGCTCCTTGAGATTCAATAAAGTACAATAATTAAAGAGCTAAATATTATTTGTAAGAGAATAATGTCTAATTCTAAGATTTTTAACAAACAAACAAAACTACAGCTTTTCCCAATCCCTTATCTCTTATGATTACGCATGCACACAGGTCAAATGTTTTTACTTGACAGGCCACTGGGTTTTGAGTATGACCCACAGAAGCATGCGGTACAAACTCCAAAGTACTGTACAGTGTAACAAAATTTCCCTGAAAAATGACAGGCAGGATCTTGGCAACATAAAGAAAATAAGAAAAGAAAAAACAAAATTCTAAGTAAAATAAAGTGGGATGTTGAAGCATGCAAAAAAAAAAAAAAAAACATGCAATAGAATAGTATACTCTTTATCGTAATGTTTTATTTATTTTCTCCTTTTTGAGAATTTACTCTCAACATGTTGACCAGTGCAGAAAGATAGTTGTTTTAATAACAAGATATGGGACTAGTAAAGCTTTTTAATTGTTGTCTTTATACAATATACTACAAAGGTTGTTTTAAAATGTTTCCAAGTTTTGCAAAATGCACAATGCAGTTTTGCAGTTACCAACTAAAAAAAATATATATATAATTAGAAATTATTTTTATTATTATTATTAATATAATTAAAATAAATTTGTCAGTAATACTGTCAAAAAAAAAACTTTGTTGTTGTTGTGTTTTCGATATTTAGGGTATTATATAACACTCATCTCTGATAAGGGTCGATCACTGATATGACACAGCATTTACAATTTAAATATATATTGTTTATGAATTATTTCACATACGCAAAAATGGCAATTAACTTCTGACTTTTTAGAATCATTAGTTATTCACCCAGTTATTAGTCATAAGCCTATTTTTTATCCTCGGCTAAATATAACATAACAGTCGTACCTGACAGTGCGAGGAAAAGAAAATCAAAGAAAATAATCCTGGAAATCATTTTGATGTCTATTTTGATGTTTTCAGCGGTTGCCCAGGTCCAGTGACTAGGCAGTGCATGTGTTACTTCTATCGCACACACATGAGGGAAGGTCAAATGAATGTTTGTTCTAATCAGGGTGAACAGTAACTTCTGGTTTCTGCTATGCTTACTCATAATGATATTGTGTAACTTTCGTGATGTTGAAATAATTGTCAGGAACTGAGCAGATTTATAATTTTTATTATTTTTTAAATAGCTCATATACAATTAGCTG
>JAQQZT010000039.1:19573965-19604533 GCA_030068275.1 Clarias platycephalus | reverse complement strand
ACACACACACACACACACACACACACACACACACACACACACACACACACACACACGCACACACACACACACACATACACACACGCACACACATACACATACACACACATACAGAGAAACGTGTCCCTGGTCGAGGGGTGGAGTGAGGTTGTCATGAGCAGAGCTGTTTTTTTGGTTATGATGGAACTAGAATGGTAATCATGGAAGACCTAAAGATGTAGACAAGTGCTTGTGTGCGCGTTAAAGGCAGAGAGAAAGTTTGTCAAATTATAGCCTGAAATGTGACTACATCTAGTTGAGAACTACATCGCCTCGGCTTTTTCACTTTTTCTTTCTTGTCCTTAAACACAGGACAGTACGGGTAACTTGCTTTTTGGTCATTATTAATCATTCTCGTTTATATTTTCATTAGAAGGTTTATGTGCACTGTAGTGGAATGAGTCTCTCCATTGGAACAACCCAATGATTGAGCACTGACTATTGGCATTTCTCTGTTATGCTTAAAAGTGACAGGCCCAGAGTGAGAACAAGTATGTCAATCATGAGGCTGTCAGTGCTAACTGATACTTTCTATTCAAAAGGCCTCTGCATGTACAGCACAGTGCTAGTCTTTTACAAAAAAAAAAAAAAGGATAATGTTGCATATTATACACAATATGCTTGTATTACAGAGCTACTGAAGTGACATGTTGACATCATTTTTTAATAGGGCTTGGGAATAAATTAATAGGCATACATTAATACAGTGAGGCCAGAAGTTATATTATTTTGTAGCCACAAACTTAAACAATTCATGCTTATAATTTGTGTAATTTGAACCCAAGGCTTATATACAGTATGATGTGCTTTGATGATAATTGTTTAGGCTGATGCTGGCTAATGGAGTATCCATTTCACTATGCCAATTCATTTCAAGACAGATGTAAAGTGTATAACCACCAATCATCTCTATGCTTAGCTTTGTTTAGTCATAATGGATAGAAACATTTTCTGTGCATTTTAAAATACAGTTATTACCCTGAATTATGAAGTATTAAGTCATCAACGGGTACTAACTCTATCATGATGAACAATCTTGTCATCAATTTGCAATGTGCTTACACAGACCCAGTTAGTTTGGTCAGTTTTCAATTTCCTTGTTGCTCTCAAGATGGCTTACTGTAGATTAGATAATGTTGTGTTCAAGAACAAGCGTGTGGTGATACTGAAATTCAGCACAGCACTCATTCGCCTGAGGGCATGAAACTGCCGATATTCATATTGTGATGTTACGATATTGTAATCTCATAATATTGTTAGATTTTGCTTTTTGTGCATACATTTTTTTAATCAACAAATTAATATCAAGTAACTGATATTTTGGACACAGTATGGCCAAATATTTTGTGTATTTTTGCTAAAGGAACTAGAGCTCAAAGAGGCAACTCTGATTTTACAGCCTGTTGTATTGATTTTTTTACATTGCCATTAAAGATGCTTCTGTTGAAATTGGCTTCCCTTCTCATGAGCTTTCATATTTTTCCCCCTCACCCATCAGGCAGTGCTCTACCAACCAGGAAGAGAGGGCCTCAGAAAAAGCAAGTGATGTCAGCACTTGCTGCAACTGCTGTTCCTGCAACATCATAAGACTGAGACTATCCACCCACTTCCACATGAATGCAATTATATATTTTGTGTATATCTGTATATATACTTACAAATATTTAAGCAAATACAAAATGCAGTTTGTAAATAATGATTTCATTTATTAATAGAAGCTGACCAAGCCTACCTGGCCTACCTGAAAAAGTAATTCCCCCCCGCTAAATCATGAAAGAACTTATTAACTAATTAACAGTAAGTTACATTTATTCAAAATTATTCACTTTATTAAAGTAATTAATTGACATGTACCAGTCTGGAAAGGGTCACAATGCCTTTTGGATTCAAATCATGGTGAGAGCTATTATTCACAAATGGAGAAACCTTGGAACAATGGTGAACATTCCCAGGACTGGCCAGCCCACCAAAATTACTCCAAGAGCACAACAATAACAACAACTCATCCAGGAATTCATAAAAGAACCCAGAACAACAACATCTAAAGAACTGTAGGCCTCACTTTCCTCAGTTAAGGTCAGTGTTCATGATTCAATGATAAGAAAGAGACTGGGCAAAAATGGCATCCATGGGAGAGTTCCAAGGATGAAAGCTACTGCTGATCAACAAGAAGGCTCATCTCACATTTGAAATACAAAAAACTTCTTGATTATCCCCAAGACATTTGGACAAATATTCTGTGCACTGATAAGAAAAAAGTTGAACATCATACCAACTATCTAACAGCCTGGTGATATTATGATGTTCTGGGGATGAATGCTGGAGCATGAATTCTGCGCTGTACAGTACCATAAACTCCTGAAGGAGAATGTCCAGACATCAGTTTGTGACCTCAAGTACACCAGCAAGTCCACCTCTGGATGGATAAAAAATTACAAGCCCAATTACAAGTTTTGGAGCAGCCTAGTCAAAGTCTGAGATTAAATCCAATGGCAAGACCTTAAACAGGCCATTCATGCTTTTAGGGACAAATACTTCTTCCACATAGGGCCAGCCAGGTTTGGACTGCTTTTTTCTATTAATAAATCATAATTTAAAAACGACATTTTGTATTTCCTCAGGCTATCTTTGTGTAATAGTAAAATTTGTTTGATGATCTAAATAATTTGTGTGTGACAAATCTGCAAAACAAAAAAAACAGGAAGAGGGCAATTCCTTTTTTCATGGCAGTGTACACTCATGAGTGTCTAGTGTTGTGATTGGTAGGTGGATATTTCTGCTAACTTAGTTTAGAACTACTTCTAAAAGTGGAACCTTTATGTGTATCTTTGTGCTGAACAAAAAGGAGTGTTTCAATACAAACAGTGAAATGTCCCCGTGTGGTTATAATAAATTTACTAATATAATCTTGGAATACTATTTGTCAAATCAAATTAGTGGACTCAACAAAATCCTGTATAATGGCCATTGTTATGTTTATGTTTGCTGTCTTTGAAGTGATTCAATTTCTGAACGATCATGCTGGCAATTTTTGTCACATTTGACAGGGAACTCTAGTACAGGCACACACAAAGAGACACACAAAAGCAGTTTACTCATTACTCATTTATACCCTGATCCTTAATATCCTAATGCAAGCCTATGAATTGCTCAGTTAATTAAGATGTTTCATCAGCCAAAGTCTGTATCCCAAAATGCCCTTGCTCGCTCTTTTCCACAGTATTTGCCCTGATCCTATCTTCAGAAAAATAAGATGTTATTATATTTTTCCTCAACAAATTAATTAACACTTAAAAAATAGACATGCAACTATGGCCCCTGGCATACAGAACTAGGTCTCTGTCAACCTGCTTTTTATTTTATATTTTATATATATATATATATATATATATATACACTAATGCTCTACGCCCAGCATTTTCCAGCTTGGATACCATCAAGTTGGAAGGTTTTCTCAGTATGCCGAAGCCATGATCTCAATGCCTGCTTCATATCTGAAGCACTGCCCTCCCAGGAACTCCAAAAATTTGATTGCCAGTGGGACTATACAGGGATGTGGCAATAACTCCCAGTCAAATTCCTGTCATGTGCAAGTGGTGTTGGTGAATGATTGCATGTACAGTTCCCATAGACAGATGCATCTCTTACGCAAGTTAGAGACAAGTTATCCGTCGAGTTTCAGGGATCCACTTACTGAATGTTCACGGGCACAAATGCAAGAAGCCCCGAGCCACCTTGGACGAGATCATCATTCACAAATGTTCTTTATACCCCAGGGGCCCTGGATGTGTCTCCAAAGTCTGGTTCATTTTGATGGGTAAGAAACACAATCATTGAACCATTTCCGGTTATTGATATTTATAGTGAGATATTATTGATATTAGGAATAGTGAGAAAGTAAACGTCCTTGTTCTCATCTTCTCTTGCTTATAGTGGTGGATCACCAACTAGTTTGGTGCATATTGCCACATGCTGTATCAAACATTGTATATACGCAAGTGTACCTGAGAACATAGAACAAAACAATGTGAACGCTGGCCAGTGGGGGGAGTGGGAAGGCAGGGCAATTATTCCTGGGCATGGTACAAATCAAATGTTCCTACTGTGAAAATTTAGGTAACCATAAGAGCCTCATCAACATACTGTGGTTGACGTCTTCTTTAATTGACAATAGGTTTTACGCCTTCATTCACAAGCAATTTTATCACAAGTCATGATTTATCTTGAGTGCAATTTGTATTCTTCATTCAGTTATGTTAAGCCTTTATTTGTCACATATACATTACTACACAGTAAAATCCTTTCTTTGCATATCATAACACAGCTGGGGTCAGAGTGCAGGGCAGCCACACAGCGCCCCTGACGCAGATAGGGTTAAGGGCCTTGCTGAAGGGCCCAACAATGGCAACATGGTGGAGCTGGGGCTCGAACCGCCGACCTTCTGATCAGTAACTTAACCTTAAACTTAGCTTAAACCCTCTGAGCCACCACTGCCCCCACCCACATAAGAATAGGATAAAAATGATTAAAAAAAAAAAAAAAAAAAGAATTCTTGCCAGTAAGGTTCAGAAGGGGGACCTTGTTAAGACAAGAGGTATGCATCAAGACTGGGATCAGATCAGGAAAAAGCTAAATCACAATAATAATAAATGCAGGATTTACATCCCCATTCACATCTCTAGTTGTGACCTATCATGACCTTTAGTGATATGACTGAGGTTGAGAAACTGTTGGAATCACCCACTACATTGTCTAGTGTTTCCAGAGGCAAAAAGTGCACAAAATCTATATAAATAATAAGAATAAATAATCTAAATACAGATATAGTATCTGAAACACTAACTAGATATAACTAGTGGCATTGTATCACACCTCTTTTACAATTTTTACCATTTTATGGATATACAGCACTGTGGGAAAAAATGCCTTTTCTCCATTTCTACATAAAAATATAATAAACAGAGAAGTAAACAATAATAACTGCATCTGTAACAAACATCTGTATTTTGTATGACATTCCTATTGTTTTTTAAAAATTCATCGGTAGTTTCAGGTCTATTTATAGGGAAATTAACTGGTATGTTTTACTTTACTTCTGTTTTTTTCAGTAAAAAAAAAAGACAGACTTCATTTATTTTTGCCTGAAAGTGGTTTATCAGGTAATGATACAGTACTCTCTTTCCTGACATACATTTTTGTTGAAAAGGAACTCTAAAATCAGTAAGGCAGATTATAATAAACATATCTAATAAAAATGTATATTAAAAAGCCTTTGCAACTCGAAGCAATTACATTTAAACCACTACACAAAACAATTAGTGATGAATCTATCAAACCACATAACTGAAGCTGTGGATCTATTTGCATTCAAGATGTCAGTCACCTTCTGCCCACTTGCACTTCTCATGTAAGACTTATTGCCAGCAGCTGGGGCTTCAGATATAGCACTTTCCTGTCCAGCTCTTTCAGCTCTCCCCGTCTCAGTGCATGCTGGCCTTTGAAGTTAGGATCAGTGTTGTAACTCATCTGACTGCTTTACATTTCCCCCTGCCTGCCGTATCTCGCAGCACCGAGGCCGACTTGGCTGGCAACGAAGTACTGAGGAGAGAAGGAGGGGCACTGGGGAAATATCCCATTTCTTTCTTTAGCAGCCAGAGCAATGGCCTCTTAATATAGTTAATGAGAAAAAGGGTGGCTCCATGAATCCTCATGAGGGAGTAATTGTCAGGCCTCCCTGAGGAAGATGAGCAGCGTATATGTGTGTGTGTGTGTGTGTGTGTGTGTGTGTGTGTGTGTGTGTATGCACATGTGTGTATATTGAACCACTGCTCCTAGTCTTCCGCCAGCATGTGACACCACCCCCCTCAAGCCCTTTGGGTCAACACTTTAACTTGATTATTGAGGAGTTATCAGCTCACCTCCCACCTACAGAAAATACTGTGCAATTAAAAGTGCCCCTGGGTATAGAGTGGCCAATCAAAACACAGTGCAACGTATATACTGTACTCAAAAGTGTGGATTGGCATTTACACGGCGAAGATGGATGGCCTAGTTTAGTTCAGGGCCTATTTGGGTTGCATGTAAACAGAAACTGGAGTCTGGGCACTAGGCTGCTTTGCTGCTGTGCATAATGTCAGGCTGTAGTTTAAATGGGACTGTTGTGTAGAAGAGGAAAGCAGAAGCATTAATAGGCCAAATGTATTCCATGGAAACTCAATGGATATTTGAATGTAGCAACTATTCTTGCCATAAAGGGTGTATGGGTGACAAATGGTGCTCAGTTTAAGGACAGATAAACAATAATTATGTCATAGTTTTTGAATACTGCAATATTTAGAGGACGATAAAAGTCCCTCAGAGTAGTCTGTTATATTAAGCCAAAATCAGACAGGGTAATTCAATGTTAAACAATCTCAGACTTTCTGTATGAAGTATTTATGTGTGCTATATTGATATTAACATGATGAATGAGATGTGGGGTTTGCACTTGGGATTCTTGCCCTAAAGCTTTCACCTTAATATATTAACAGCTTTATCTCTGACTTAAACAAGTTAATAAAGGAACGTCAAGGATTTACTGGATTATATCAGGTTATTCTTTATCTTAATGTATACTGTAGTTCACTCAGTAACTCGGTAATTATCAGTCTCAGTGCACTTGTGTAATGTATAACTTGCCGCATACTGAACAGATGAATTTAACGCATGTTTTATTGAACAATGCCATTATCTCTTCTGTACTCACAGCTGCTTAAGCAATGAATTTGATTAATTAAGATGAATTATTGGCCATCAGTGTGCCTCAAAAACAGTCACTCTCATTACTTATTTTGTCAGTTATCAGATCGTTATTGAAATTGCTTGGCTCGCAATCAGTTTGTGTTTTAAAATGGGATTGTGCAGAATTGAGAGAATGTTCATTTAAGGCATTATTATATACCCAAATCCTATTTTCTGATTTAGCTAATAATGTGCATAAATGATTCATGGCAGACATATTCATTATTCATAATTAGATTACTGCTTGATGATGTGGAATTTATTAATTGTGAAGGTATGTGTGCTGCTGTTAATAAACTCATTTATTTCTGTAGTTTCCTTCACTTGCACCTTGCTTGCTGAGCTGTATGGGGCTGCTGGGTCTAGTTACTGAACTGCACTAACACTTTCTTACAGCAAATTATCTCTTCTCCAGGGGAGAGAAGACAGTTAGTGATGGCTACAATATGCATTTGCCTTTAAAACTTAAGGAGGGTGGTTAATTTATTAAAAGTGTCACATGGCCCCAGTAAGTAATTATTTCAAACGCCCTTAAAATGGCGGCTAATATATTCCAGTGCCACAGGGAGAGAAGTGTGACTAAGTTGTCCTTTCCTTCCTACATCCATTCAAACAAATCACTAATGCAACATGGGCATTAGCATATGACTGTCCTATCAGAGGTTTTTTTTTTTTCCTTTTCTTTTTTTCCTTCTGTTATGTTGCAATCATTTTAGTGTACTGGAAAGGCTGTTATTATTTAATAAGCATTATAGTGAACAGCAGAAAGGCTGTTATTATTTAATAAGATTATAGAGCAAAGGTTTGCTGTAGCAATAAGAAAATGCCCACATGAAAATATAATCAAAATAACAAGCCTGACATCCTTTATGCACAAGGGCCTAAGCTGTTCAGATGGTTCAAACTTTGCGCTACACTTTAGTTTACGGCCCTCTTTTAGTTTCCAAGTAGCTTCCTGAAAGAAAAAAAAAATCTGAGATGGTTTGAAATTTGAAGAAAAGAAAGAAAAAAAAGAAGTCCACTGTTTGTTTTTTCTTAAAGAACAATGCACATTTCTTTATTCATATGAATAATTATTGTTCTTAACATAACACTGAAAGAGCACCATCATAGTCTTCTTTTCAATATTAGGACAAATGAACTGATCACACCACTGGGCATATTGGCCAAACAAACCTCAATCAAGCTTCCACCGTGCTTTCCGATGATGGTGAAAAGTTGCACACGTGTGTACTGGTCCGCTCCTCCACCCGTCACACTGTCTTCTTCATTTAGGAGGAGTTTGGTATTATGACATAGTAATCTCCTTCACTTCCTGTGTTCTCCTGACTCTGGAACATTCTGCCCATAGGCCTAACTTTATCTGGACAGCTGGGAACCATAATTCAAACTGCCTGGAAGAAATGCATTTGTCTTAGTCTGTTAGTTCCTCTAATTAAAAGCGTTGTCGGGTGACTGTATGAGTGTTTTTGTTTATGTTTAACTGAATGGTATGAATCAGTCGAGCCATTTTGCAGCATGTTATTCTCTTCAGTTGTCAGTTTAATCTCACAGGCTCAAATGCTCTTCTTTGTGTCTGCTGTTGGGCAATGGAATTACATTTGAGCCAAAATATTAAACAAAGAGAAAGAAAGAGTTGGAAAAAGCATGTTTGGTGTAAAATTAAAGGAAAATGGCATAGATGATAAATCCATGTGTTAATTCTCTTTACAGTTTTGCTCTAATTTTACTTAATTTGTCATTTAAATTTAGAAATTTACAGTTTCTTCATTTTTGCTCGAATTTTACCTGGAGTTTTGCTGGTATATTTCCCATAGATTTCTCTAACTCGTCACATTTCTTACTGGTGTTAGATGAAGTTGCTCACGTTAATAATCTGCTGAACAACTGGCATCTCACAACAGATGCCAGCTGAACACAAAAAATATCTGCTTAGCAGCTAGCTACCCATTTACAGTAAATCATCACACAGGCGCTGTTAACCGACATATTTTAAACATATTTTTCATAGCAAAGAGATTTGTAAAGTAGCCATCTTTTTAAAAATACAAATAAACTTGTTGACTTCATTATGGCCATACTTAATGAACACATCAATTCCACTTGTCATGGATGAAAATCTACCACTATGCTCACAGCATCTGCTTAATTCCTATTTCTTGGAACACTGTATCCTTTTCAGTTAACAACAAGCCAGTTGTCGGTAGGGTTACAAAGTATGAGGAAGCGTCACCGGGCCATAGGAACTCATGACTCTTCAGTATGAGAAGAAAATACAAAACAACAGAACCCCAGAGTCTCCTGTCAAAGTCCTCTCCGTGACCTCACGCTTTACATGGGGAAGAGTAGGGGGTGTAGGAATGCTAAGGTAAATCTGATCGCTCTGCAGATAAATCAGAAAATTGAATCTCATTCATTTCATGTGATGTAGGCTGAAGCGGGGGAGGATGAGGCGGGGGGGGGGGCCCTAAAATAGAAGCGGGCTACTTGCCTATAAACCTGTCACAGAGATATGTCTCTTGCTATGATGGCATCCGATTCTCTCCCCCCCCCACCCCTCCACCTTCCCCACACCCCCACCCTTCCCACTTCAGCGGCCGCTATCTCCTTCCTCCCGCTATGTCTTTCTGCTCTTTAAGACAAAGGGTAATAAAGCTATAAATTGTGTGTCTTGCAGAACGTATAGACATTCTGTCTCAGAACTGCTGTTAGAACTGCCATAAAGCACCCTCAAAGTCATAGATAAAGATTTACAGTTATTTAACATCCTCCTCCTGCACTAAATCAGTGTGATAAGAGAATTAAGTGATGGCTATAGGTTCTTTGTCCTTAGGCTATTGATTTTTTTCGCCCCCAGAAGGTTCTGCTATGTTATAATTATTGAGCTCTGGATTTGATTCAGGTTTACAGAGGGGAAAGGGTGCCTGCTTCTCTCATTTCAACATAGATAAAAAAAGACAGACCATACTCTTCAATTTGCAGATGTACTTTCAATCTTTTTTTCTTTTCTTTGTCATAACGGCTGTTTGAGGCCCACGTGTATAAAATGTGTAATAAAACTCCCATCTTCATTTAATTTAAAGTATTTTGACAGTTTTTCGGGTTGTATTTGCAATAATACTTATTTGCTGTTGCCACTAGATTATTTGGTTTACTTGGGTTACTGATTTGTAGTACATAAGAGAGATGTGTTGAACATTTATATCCGTTTAACATGCTGACATTCAAGCTAGGCTCTAAAACGCAGCAGTATAGCTTAGGTGTCACACTGAGCACATTGCAGTGAGCTAGTGTAACACTATTTGGCCACAGATATGCCTTCAATCTCCATAAACAACGCCATTATATGTGATGTCTTATCAATATGTGTCACATAGAGGAAAAACAGGTGTGTGGGAGTGATGCCATTAAACGCAGCCCAGGCACTTGTTAACGGCTAAATGTGCCAGTCACAATGCATACCTCCACCTGAGTTAGTGTAGTCTCACCCTGTAGTGATTAGGAACTGTCACAAACTTGTGCACCCATAAAGAGGACTAATATTTGAAATGTTTCATTGCTTGTTTGTTAAGCTCATTTTCTTCACATTGTGGGAAGTTTGTGTGATCCTGTCTTGAGTCAAAGAAAGAGAGCCTTATAGTGCTCTGTTTGGAGTTTTGGTCAGAGACTTGCAAATCACAGTGTTGTGTTGAACAGAGAGTGAGTGCGATCTGAGCTGCTCTATGTACCTGCTAATTCCTATTTCTGCTGCTTGAGTGATCCAAACCTGCAGGCATGCCATGTGCAAACCCAATGTACTGCTGCTTGACACAGAAATACCAGGGTTATGATTAAATCATATTTACTGCTGATATCCATTCAGCTCTATAGTGAATTAATTCTCCCACAGTGCACTTGAGTGACATACTGAAAGGAAACTATGAAAAAACTGACCGCGCACGCTTTGGGGAGAGGAGACAGAACAGAAGGCTTAAGTAGTTAAGTGGCTGAGCTACAGTAGTTGTCAGGCAAATCAGCATTGGCGTTTAGGCTAATGTCTGAGGACATGGGGTTTTTCTATAAAATCATGCAGACTTTAATTTCCCTTGACCTTTCACCATGAAGAAAATTCCAGTTGACGTTGTCATCACAGCACTCCGAAAATAGCTGTGGAGATCCACAGCATCTGCATGATGAATGGGATCATACACTAGCCCATGAATCTGCACAACTATCTACTTCAAGGCCTTGGATACACATGGACACATGGATAGACATAAGATGGAGGCAAGTACACTATATAAAGTGCACTCGCTACTGTTTGCCTGAACTCGCTCAAGGTGAATGTTACAATGCATTCCTACATAGCTGCTTCCTAATACAGTACATGTGTCAGGAGCATTTATTTTTAGGCATTTTCTTAATATGCAATCAAAGGTGCTTTTGTTTTTTTTGGCTATATGAGACAGTGGCTGTTTCTGACTTTACTCCTGGCCTTGTGTACTGTATGTGCCTGCTCTTGAAAGCATCAACCATTTTAATCAATGGCGCTTCACTACCTATTCAATTTATTCTTTGGATTGCAGAAGACTTTGCACTAAGAGAGAAAATACAGTTATATTGTTTTTTTTTCTTCACACATAAATTACTGCCACGAAATGAAAAGCATCGGAAACCACTACTGTAAATTATCTCTGACAAATAATAATGAATCACTTACAGAATTGAAAGACAGTTGATTTATAATTGGAGGCTGACTGAAGCAGGAAATATGGGCAGTGGAGCCAGGAGGATTTGGTGGGTCTGTGAGCTCGTACATCATTCTGCCCTCAATGCATGATCTCAAGGCCTGCCACTGTTCACGTAGAGAGAAGTGCCCCATTCCTACTGTGTATAGAGCACTGCTTAAACACGTTAGTATGCCTGCATTAGTGCAAGGGAATCGTTTTAAAGTTCAAAACCCAACATAGTATTTTTACATAAATATCAGAAAAAACTTTCCTATAAAAGTTAGAATAAAGCATGTTTTTTTTAGACAAATATGTGGATTTTTGGCAAGATCGAAAAACGATACATTTCTACTTGGTAGAGGAAAAATAGAAGTAAAAACCACCATGGTGAGAAAAGCATAGTTTAAGGTTTGTGATTATTTAAAGATTTTTCCATATCAATTCTATTCTAAATGCAGTTAGATTCTATTATTTGATTTTGCTGGTTTGTTTATGAATGTGTATAAAGCTTACTTTATCTGCTGCTGTTTGTTTGAATAATGTGATCACAGATATGAGCTATAAGAAACATGTCCACAGATCAGTATACCTCTGGAATTCACTATAATAAAAATAAGTGCTTCAACAAGTGAGCAAAGTTTGTATTAAATCCCCTGAAACAATTAGTCAAGGGGGGGAAAACCAAGGCCTTGTCCTTGGCTGCCTGACCTAATCTTGAAGATACTCCTCCTACCCTCATTCCTCCTGCCCCGCTCCCTCCCTTTAGTTCTTCACTGCTGGGTGCAGTGGAAGTGATTTATCTCAGCATGAAAAGACTTGTGATAATACCCCAACAGGATGAGGCCTAAAGCCTTGCCTATTGAATGCTTCAATTCCGTTTGCATGAAGTTCATGGCCCTGCAGCAATGATAAATGTCAAAGGCAACAAATGTCCTGTAAATAAGAGCCTCTAACAGTAAGACACAGCACTGGTTAAAGCCTTCCAGAGACGGTTAATTCACGAGATGTGACTAAACAGAGAGTTTCTGACCAAAGAAAAAAACACTAATTAAATTTGACTGGCACTTTCTCATATACAACTATATACGATCCTCTAAGATAACTCTAAGAGCCAGCAAACCATAATAATTAACTATAAGCAATACAACTCTAAAGCTGGCTTTATGATGATTAAAGTTGATCATTATTTATTTTCAGTTTCTTATATTCTTGTCTTATTGCATGATTCAACTGAATATAAAGTAAATATAAGGTCAGATGAAAGCAGATGAAAGTTTGGTTTACATTTTCTCCCAACATACACAGACCTCAGTGCTGCCATCTAATGGACAACATGTACATCAGCAGTCTGGAAGCAACATGACACCATCCTCCTGTTACTAAAGTAATGTTGAGGTATGTATTTATGTACTCGTATAAGCAATGCTTAAAATAATTACATAAGTAGCTAATGAAAAACATTTAAATGTTTTTTTTTGTTTTTTTTTTTCCACTTTTCTGTGGGAAAGTGTATATTGTTTACTTAAGACATTAAGTCATTTTGGCATTCAAGCTGCTCACATCAAAGTTTTTATGTTTACTGATTTGATTTGTTTCTCTCAGGGTCTGTGTCAGAGTTGCATAGGTCTGTGCAATATTAGTCCTCTTATCTGAGGAGCGACAGGATTTCATAGCAAACATTGTCATCTGAACTTGAGCAACATTTTCACTCTCACGCTCTCACTAGGAAATTCTAAAGGTTAAGAAATGAAAATAGAAAAAAAAACAAGCTCTGTATTTCATCTTGTGGAAAATTGTGACATGCTACTGGTTTAAAAAGAAAAAAATCTAAACACTTCCTTTAATTTGCATTGTTGTAGAAGGGTGACATGCTTGCAGAACAAGGAGGGTTGATGTTTCACAGCTTCTGGTGTGATTTTGAGCTCAGGTTACTCATTCTCCCTGTGTCTCCTGGTTTCCTATGCGTTCTATGGTTTCCTCCCGTTTCTCAAAAACATGTTGCTTCCTCAATTGTCAACTTTAAATAGCCCCTGAGTGAAATGGTGGAATTAAGTGTCATTTCATCAAAGGTGTATTCCCACTTATTCCAGCGATAGGCTCAAGATCCACTGTGACCCTGACCAGAAGAAAGTCATTAGTAAAGATGAATGACTCAACAAATTGTTGGAGACTGGAAACACAGGTCATGCTTCTAGCTGATTGCGTGCACTGATGTCATTGCACATTCACAAGACAAAACCATGTTTGCAGCTAGTTTTGCCATTCTAGAAGGACACACACACACACACACATATATATACAATATATATAGTATGACATAAAACATACGCACTGATCCATACGCAAACTTATTTGTGCATCCACTTTGCTGGATTAAAACTCTACCATAAATTATAGCACTGCAATATTGACCTATGGGTTGGACATTTTTGGTCCCTCCCTTTGCCTTACAAATATCCCTGGCACTGTTGCTTGTCTCTGGCCTGGTCTAGCTGCACGCTCTGCTGTATATCCAGTGCTTACTCCCCTGGCCGTGACCATGCTCGACAGACATGCCTGGATTTATGGACCACTGGCTGCTAGCTGATTAGGGCACAGCTTGTAAAACGTATTTTGGCATGTACGGAGGTTTTAGTGGAGCTCCTCCTGCCAGGCCATGGCAATACATCAACAGCAGGAGAGATGAGAGAGTGAGAGAGAGGGGGCACAGTGACAGTTCTAGCCCCTGCTATGTTTAATCCCACTTGCAATGCTTGAGCTTCATGTGTGCTTATATCCAAGCCTCGTGATAGTCATGTCCTACTGCTGCCGGCCTAGTTAAACCTGTCTGAGTGTTAACACATCTACACTGTATAATCCTGGTGTTATTCATAGTACTGGACACTTGAAGTACGTGCTCACATGTTTTAAGTGTTCCGTTGCCATCAGGTTATGCATCACAGCTGGGAAAACTCTATGTTACCCATATACTCACATAAAAGGAAACGATTCTCCCATTGCTGTACACATGCTGAGGATTTATGGCTCCTTACAGGCCTCTGCCTCTGGGGGTTAATGAGGCCTGTTTCTCCTGTTTTACTCTGTAATGCAGTTCCTACCATCATCTCTTTTTTTCACTGAACAGCACAGAAAAAGCTAAGTGTAACCAATCATCCTGTGTGCACAGGAAACGGGTGAGGTCTCCTACCTGCTACCTATAGCGGTGCTATTTATACAAAAGCCTGTCCAGTCCAACTAATCCCACTTTCTTCTATTACCAGAGCACCGGAAAGACTTTCTAAAGCATGTGAGAACTTGACTGAATTACACCGGTGTCACATGAATGTACCATTTGTTTAACTGTCATGGAAAACAGACAAGGCCAACTACAAAGCCACTTACAGTTTTTCCCCCAAGGCAACCCAACCGCAGATAAGGAAAGATTCATCTGGGACTAAAGGATGACTCTCTGTCTGTATATTTGTGTTGACCCGCTTGGTGTCAGGGCCAGAGGACGATGTTTGGGAACGCAGCGCAGGGTAATCAGCAGAACCTGAGACCACCTCTAAAGAGTTCCTAACACCATAGCCAAAGTGCAGCTCTTTAAAAGTCAGCCCTGGGCCGTTCATCAAGAATATCGTCAAGCACATTTGCTAGGACGTGGATAAACAATTACTTTCAGCAATCCTCCGAGGTGCATTAATGTTATTTATGGTGACATGTAAATATATAAATTGGGCTACATACCAAATCAAGTCCTCTCCAGGGTACCATGCTAGTCATGCTGCCTCACATTAAATCACTGATGCAGATAACAATGGGCATAGTGTGCATATGATAATGCCTTGACTGTAAAATATCGCTCCTACTTAGCTGCCTATGAGAAAGTGCAGTGACATATGCTGAGAGGCACAAGCACTCCTGCAGGATCAATAAACTGCACCAGGTTTGGGGATTTATGACGATGTGCCATCAGTCATTTAGGAACGGACTCATTTTAAGTGCTTAGAAATGCCAATGGGCATTATACCCAAATCAGAGGTGAGACAAATACAGCTGAAGGGGAAAAAGTTCCAGTGTGAACTTTTGTGTACAGCAAATTTATGGCACTTAGTTTCAGCCCAACACTAAGGTCTTGAAGAGAAAGTGTTGTACAGCGAGCAGAAATAGGGTACCAGAAAGCAAGCAGGAAAGGCAAGGACAGTCCTGTGTGGCTGAAGGAGATGAGTGCTATAACTCTGCACACCATCTGCCGGACATTGCTGCTTGCCACGAGAAGCTCAGGACTACAGCAGAGATACAAACGAGCACGGTATGCCGCCTCGGCCTCTCCCAAACCGCACACCCCCCTCCCCACCGCACAGATGCACTCATTTGCTTGATCACTCTCCCTCTGGCTATCACTCAAAAGCAGGAGCTTTCAGCGTGCCGCTGATAATCATACATATTCTATGTGCCGGCAGCCCATAAATCTCAGTCACTGCTTTATCTTCCAGTCATTCATCAATCACACGGGCGAGTCAGATGGCGAACAGCCTGCTTTACAATATATTAAATTAGTACCTGGGATGTTTACCAAAATAATGCATGACAACAGGATGAGGTGAAAATATAGCTCTGCAGCATTTCCCAAATTAAAAGTCCTCTCAGTACTACACTCAGGAGGAAAGTGCAGCGTTTTCAGTCTGCTTGTGTCTGGACACGATCTGTTCCCACAGATTCTGCAAGCTCAGAGACTGATAAAAAATTATGGGCTACAGTTGAATAGTGACTTTATGTACATTTTGAATTGCAGCTGGGCAAAAAGAATCAACCTTTAGTAATATATTGAGGATGCAATATTTCAGGAAGGCAATAAGGCAAATGCAGCACATTTTCTGTGTATACATTTCCTATAATTAGATCCAAGATGATGCTGGAAAAGCTAAGGAACTGCTGTTTCTCTTGAATGGAACGAAAAATCAATAGAAATAGACCAATATCTCATTTTGCTTTTCTTGGGCAATAAATGAAATGAAATATTAAATCTGATTCAGCTGTGGCTGCACCTTTATAAGAAATATGATGGAATAAATTCACCACTTCATGCGCAACCCAATTTCTCTCCCACGATGAGACCAGAACTGTAGACTCAACTTATTAGTGTATCAGACTGTGTTCAATAATTAAAAGGCAAACCACCCTCTCATGTTATGAACTATAACAAACAGAGAGAGGAAGCTGTCGGGCTATTCTTCATGTCAGCATAGTCAGAAATGACGGCAGTAAGAAGATCTAATAACTTGCCTACTAATTAAAGAGGATGGATAAACATGGTAGATGGCATTTCGTGGTTAATTGAAGAATTTTCAATCATTTGAATGTCTTTACAAAGAACATCAGTGTCAGTGTCATGTGGACTGAGTTTTCATTTCTGTAGATGACTTTGGCTACATGCGTTCATTCACAGATACAGTAAGGTAGGGAAATACTGTCCAAAATGCTTCTTCTGGTTCCATTTCCTTGTGTGGAAGCGGGTCACACTGCTACTGGGTGAAACTAATGCTCCCACTGGGAGTGTAATCGATTTTGATCTGGCTGGATTCATTAGGGGCAGTTAGCTAGTAATAATTTGTGCATATTAGGGTATATAATTCACAGTGCAGACAGTCTTCTTGATGTCGGCACCCATTTTTTATCCACTCCCCTTCCTTTGCACACACTCGCACTCGACATAGAAAGGGCTTTTGATCTATTACATGTGGGATATTTATGGTGAGGGTATGGGGAAGGCTTTGCGTTGAATTGGATCTCCTGCCCTGTATGCAGTGTGTCTCGGGCTGTCTCGGGAGAATGTGTTCCCTCTTTTACAGTGTCAGCTCCATTCAGATTATGAGCTGAAAAGGGGAGAATTACCACAGGACAGTCCACTTGCAATCCAAGGAGCAATCTTTTGCTCATGTCCACGTGTTCAAGAATTTAGAGACATACTGCTAATGGCCTGGATCAGTTATAAAGTATATGTTCATATTTAACCAAAAGTTTTCAATGCTAAAACAACATTGTGATACTGAGAAATCACAGCCTCTAATGGAATAATATATCGTTCTGTGCAAAGGTCTTGGGTCACACCTGATTTCTTCATTAATTGAAATGAAATCAAATTGTGTAGATGAAATTGTAGAAATTGGAACAAATGTTTTACTGTCAAATGATGCAAAGTGCCTAAAGATTTAGACAATTTAAACGTTGGTTGTTCAGCATCTCAGCATCTCCAGTATGTTAACCCTCAGCCTGATCATCTGTCATCATCTGCACCTGTCTCTCACTGGTTCATGCCTTAAGTTAGAGGGTTTTCATGCTTGAATGATTCATATGTCACTATGTGGCTTAAACAAAAGCATTCCTCCAAGACTGGACTGAAAATGAATGCCTGAAAAAGGAAGCCTGGAGAACTAGAGAACCTCAACACTACATTGAAAATACAAGAAAGTCTGCCTTTCCATAGTACTATATTGTATTGGCATGAACTGTATAGCTCACATACCATTCCCTGTTCCAACAGATTTTTCCTGGTAGGGGTTGTAATGGATTCTGGCACAAAGCAGTGGAATTTACGTTGGACGGTACAGTACATCACAGGGCCTCACATGAATTTATTGATTATTTTCTTCTCAACGTCAGTGTCAAAACAAATAGTAAAAAATAGTATTAGTGTCTGATAATACCCAACTAAGCAACCAAATGATGATGAACCAAAACATGTAAAGCAACTATAGTCTTATGGATGGCATAGTTCTTGATTGGTCTAGTTTTTCAACTGATCTGGACCCTATAGGATAAATCACTAGAGAGAAAAGAATTAGATGAAACAGGTCACATTATACAGTAGGCCTGGCAGACCATCAGCAGTCTATGATTTGCACAAATCTCACCACAATTACTTACAGAATAACTTTATTAAAAGCTATAGTTATCTTTTGCCTACTGAAATGTTGGACAATGTTTAACTACCCCAGGTGCCAATATTGTTTAGCCTGTGTAAATATTGTGTCCATGCTATGTTCCTCTTCCTTCCTGTGCTCACGTTCCTTATATGGTTTGTGCTTCCTGTGCTTATTATCTGTCATGAGGTAGTTAATTAGTCACACCTGTTCCTTGTCTCCCTGTAATTAGCCAGTCTATTTATAATCTCAGTGGTTGTGTTGTTTTGCATGTATGCACACATGTACCATAAGGAGCTTCCCTAAGCTGTACTGGGCCTTGTTGTAGCTTCTAGTTCTGGGTTTTATGCTTTTGGAACCTGGTCTGTCTATTAGTAATGGGATATCTAGCAATAAAAAACAATAGGCTCAGGTTAATAAAAGGAGCTGGCTCTTTCGGGTTCTTGCCAGTTTTGTTCATACCGTCCAAAGATGGTTGCTTTTCTTACTTTACCATATGATTGACAAAACATTATACTCTGCATTGTAGTTGATAATTGCTTTCTTGAATGCAAAAAGCATTCCTGTGGTAGTATTGTTGTGCCTGTTTTGTCTTTCATTAAGAAGAATTCAAATTCCTGTGCATTTATCTTGATACTCATTCACCTCCCCAATGCACTATATTATATACTGTACATCATTATAACAAGCATTGCAGTCGGACTCTCATACTGCCTCAGTCACATGCAAATGGGAGACAAGTACATGACTTGACATTCTCACAAGAAATGCCTTTAAATCATGATTATGTGAAAAATTATTGAGTTGTTCATCTTACTTTATGCATTTTGTTAATGGTTTCCTAGTATGGGATTAACGGCACTGCCGAAAAGAATGATGAATTTCGGAGAGATATTACAGTCCTTAAGAGATGTGTTTTTATAAACTCAAAAGAACTGGCTTGAAGAGTTCGCGACTCATTTGCAAACATTTCATTACTGTCAGTTTGAATTATGAGTATGGATTACCTTGTTTTATTTTCTTCTCTCTGCGTTCTGAACCCCGCATCGGACTTTGACTCTGCTTATAGGATTTCCTTTAACAAACACACTTCAAGTACATGCTTAACGCACATGTCCTTCACATCTTTTCCACAAATACATGATGTGGTTAAGCATGATAGTAAGGCACAATCCTAAAGTAAACTAGAACTCTAATACAACAAGTGGAGAATTACAAAATAGTCCCATTAATGTAGTGGCTCTATCCCTCCCAACTTCGGTAAGTGATGATTGGCTGCAATGACCTACTGTATGACTTTACACACAGTGGTCACTGCTGTATTGTAAATAATGTTGCTGAATACACCAACCAATGGTGTTATACAGTTGTACACACACGTAATTTAGAAACACCAATCAGCCTATAACACGTCTGCCAACTGAAGAGGGAAACCAGAGTACCCAGAGGAAACGCACCAAGCACTGGGAGAGCATGCAAACTCCCCCCACACGGACTGGAGGAAAGATTCGAACCTCAACCAACAGAGGTGTAAGGCTAGCCACTAAGCCACCTTGCCAACACATAGGGCATTTCAAATTGTATTTAACCTCTTACACTGAACAGGATGACTACATACAGCGAAGCAACCATGTTTGTAAAATGGTCTTCATGAGTAAGAAATCTCCTTTAGTCAATACCACTCTCTGTGTCCAATATCAGTCTGATGGACTTTCACTCCTTTAACTACTGCGCTGACGGATACATAGCAAGTTGCTTTCTGTCTACACCAACTGATGTAGAAGTCAATGAAGGCCACATAACACTGCATCTTCTTTTACATTAACGACACTTACACTATTGGATTTCTATTGATATCCTCAGGCCTCATATTATTTGGGAAATCATTAGAAGCAATTAGCTTAGCTTTTTCCACACAGACTGCATACATAAAAGACCATGCTTTAAGAAAGATTGGAATATTCTGAGAGAACAGTATTAATAGATTTAAATATTTGTATTTAAAGTAGTGTATTCGTGGGTCAAAGCTCTAGCACTCAGGTCAAATTGGTTAGTACTAATGTGGGTTAGTAGGTAATACAGAAGGATTGTGAGGTAATATGGAAGCAGGTTTTGTGTTTTAAGCACTATGCTACCATCGTGTACGGTTATAACCAAGAAAAGAGTACACTGATCATTTATATCTTAATAAGAATCAGTGGCCCTAAATGTAAGTAGCAAGTAACTGATTTATATTAAACCATGTTGATGTGTTTAAAGATTATGAAAACTATCGATCCTTAAAAATTCAGTACTATGAAACCCTTCATGTCGAGTTAGTCTCAGAGGCTAGTAATTGCTGTATTAAAAAGTGGCCAGTCTTCTTCATGTGTCAGCAAGCTTGGTCTGAAAGAAGGGGACATGTAGGCTACTGTATTCCTATGAATCCCTTTTCAGATTACAAATCTAATTTGCTGAGATGAATGCATGCTATTTCACTTTGCTGCAATCAGAGGCTGCTGTGCCAGAGAGGAGCACTGCTTCCTGATTATTGAATTTTTATGGTCATGTAATTAATTGCAGATTCCCTGTTTTGTTCTACTTCTTCCTCCCTGACATTTTAATTTCGATGGAAGGCCGCACTCTCCATGCTAACTTTCTCTAGAGATCCTAATGGCCTACGAAGCACAATGACTTATAAATATGGCACAGACTTCACATCACTAGAAATTGTTTAAAACCTTGCAGATCAGATGAAATTTGGTCCGCTTCTTCCTGTCCTCCTAAATTCATCTCTATGTCAGTTACACTGTGGCTGGTGCGTCCCTGCCAGATGAATGGACGCATAACAAAATCATTGACTAGGAATTCATTATTGGAGGACACCTTGAAATTTTGCAAAAGAAGAAAGAAAATTATTTCTTAAATATGATTGTCATTGCCTGTCCACCAATCGTTGGTGTTGTTTGTTCCATTTATGAGGCAGAAAGTGCACTGTTTAAGAGGACAAATCTGAGTTATGTAACTGTCACCAAGTAGTGCAATTCCATGGATTTAAGTCAGTTTCCCTGTGCACATGCTACTTTATGTAGCTTGATTGTTTACTTCAGAAAAGGTATTTATCTGTGGTTTCCGTTGAGAAACGGAAGAAAACTTCATTACTTTGCCAATACGTATTGACTACTCTGGATGTTTCACTAGTGTGGTTAGCATTGATCACCCTTCACTTCATGACGACTTCTCATCCTGTTCACGATACTTGCTTAGCTATAAACCTAAACCCTTTCTTGGTTGAACAAGGGAAACTTTATTATGTGTTACTTTTTAAAAATGCTCTTAAAATACCGTAAATCCACCTAAATGTACCTTATAGTCTTTTTGTAGACAGCAAGGAATAGGTTTTGTTGAGACACACAATGATTTTTGAGTGCCCACTCATTCTGCAAGACACTGATCGTTTCTGTAGTATTTGTGAGTAGTTTAATATATAGCCCCAAGAGAGAGATCCATCTTAGAGGACTTATTTATTATCCTGTGACCATGCCTCGCTGTCCCTCATCATTGGACTGTTTTTCTGCTGTGTAAGCACAAGCTCTCGCACACCAGTCATCACTCCTGAAAGCCAAGCCTAACCTTCAGCTTCTCTGTCTGCTCTTTCTTTTGGATCACACAATAATGAGTCCAGCAGTTATCATATTTCAGGCCTAATTGGAACCATAGTTTGGAGGCAAGAGTTCCTCTGTGACATTGTTAAGGCATCAGGATGCCTCCTCCGTCTGTGAGAGTGAAAGGGTAATTGCTGTAGAAAATGAAAAGAGCAACCCTACAGATGTATGCAAAGCACTTAGTTGGACCATGCACCATAGTAGTGAAGGTACACTGCTAGGTTATGAATGTTCTCGGCACTACACAAGCACTGTCAGCAAAGATCACAGGAGTGCCCCTATTGCTGCATGCACAATGACCACACTTTGTTGTACTGGTAAATAAGTCTTCTGAGGGATAGAATATTAAATAACTGTTCACAAGTAGAACTTAAGAGCAACTGTATGAAGAAAGCGAAGAGCAACTCTGAAGAAACCAGACCAATAAAAGTAAATAAGTAATTTTCATAAATTACTTTGTGGTAATATTTGCCTAGCCTGCTGTGTTATTGCAGATATTTTACTTACCAGTAGATCTGTAACCTGAAAGCTTGCTGCTGTATCAGTTCTTCCCATTATAGTGTTTGCCATTATAACCTTGATTTATCTATGAGGATAGCTTATTTCCATAAGCAGGCTATATGCTTGAATATTGAATAGCAAGACCATTTATAAAAATCTACACATTAAAATCTGGCAGCGACATCATTATTTTCATTAGCACATGTTTCAAAATAATTACAGTATTCTACTTTTATCATCTTTCTTACATTTTAGTCAAATCTCTTATCAGAGGTGTAAACCATTTCCTGGAATCATAAGTCAGGGCCTAGACTTTTTGCTTTAGCATCCTGTCTTCAAAAGAGAGATCTATGGGGCGATTTCCCAGCCAGCCAGTCATGAAGAACCAGGAGATGTAAATGTCAGTCTAGTTCTCCTTTACACTCAATAAAAGCTGGAATTGGGGCTTTCTCTCCCTCAGTCGATTGGCCATCTAATGAGGAAAGGCTTTACCATAACTCTAAAAGATTCATTACTGTTTATTTTCCTGTGGGAGGGCCTTGCAAAGTAATAATTCCAAGTGGATAAATGCTTTCCCTATAACAAGCTGAAATAACCTGTCTGGAATAAGTTGAAGTAGACAAGAAGAATCACACAATTAGTGATTGCGGAACAGAGATCATGAGATGAGAATTAAAAAAAAAAAAAAAAAAAGACATTATCTTAGCTCTTCCCAAATATCTACCTTACCAAAAGGAATTTTCTTTTGTGTCTTTAAGACAGGCTAGTCATTAGTCATAGGCACCTTGCTCATCCATGGCCCCTGGTCTGTCCTTAACTGTGTTTTAACACCAACATTAAGCTCGTTAATGTAATTGAAGTCACATGGAGGGCCCAGTGATGGATGGCACTTTTGGAATGGGATAGAGGAGTAATCTTAGTTTATCTTCCCTTCGAGTGAGTGCTCTTTGGCCTGAGAGTGTAGTGGAGGCCATTTTGAGATTGCCCGAGCAGATACTAATGCAATGGATTCAGCAGATGAGACTACCAATCACTATAAGCATGCAGCCACTCAGAGGAGCCATTTTCCTCACCCTATCTGTTCTCAGGAAGATGTTCACAAAATTTAAATCAAGATGATACAGAGATATATATATTCTTCACCCAAAGAAAAAAAAAAAAGTAGGTAAAATGCAACGAGGCTGATTTTATGGCATGAGATAGATGACTACATGTATTTTAGCATCAATTATTTGCAATATCATGAAAAGGCTCTAAATAGACTCTTAACCAAAAATTCTAGATACATATGTAAACATTTATTTAAAAGTATAAATTAAAACAAATGCTAAAACCGACAGCCTCTCTCTTTGCAGCGATTGTGTATACTGAATACAAGAACATCTAACATTTATTATGTGTCTGAACTGATGTTTTTACATACAGCTATGATTTTCCTCTTTTAGTGCAGTGATTGTTTTAGCCTGATTCTGATGACCGCAGAGAAGAAAATCGAGTAATGGGTCTGGTTCAATCCGATCTTCTGCTCTTAGTTTCAAAGCTATCACAGGTCTGATATAAAAAAAGAAAGATATCATAATTATTTCATAGACCTATAAATCCAGACTTTTGGGCCACACTGTGTATTTGTCCTGAAACGTAGTACGAGTTTATATTATTTAAATACAAAGGTATTAAAATAATGAGCCATTTGTTAAAATTATGTGTTGTAAAGTATTTTCGGGAAATGTCATGTCGAATGTACAATACATTTTTAAAGGCTTTGTGTCTAGTATAAAAATGATGTTTTATTATAATACATTTTAATGAATTAAAAATAATAATAATCACCATCATCACCATGAGTGTTGGGCTAATACTAAACTGAGTACACCCCTCACATTTCAGCAACCACTTTATTATATGTTCTCAAGAGGCAATATTATAAAAATGAAAATTGGATATACTTTAGTATAGTCAACGTGCAGCTTGTATACCAGTACAGATTTACTGTCCTCTAACAATAACTCAACACGCAGACTTTATTGTCTGAACTGGCAACGAAAATAAGGACACCCTAAGTGAATATGTCAAAACTGTGTCCAAAGTGTCAATATTTTGTGTGAGCACTATTGTTATCTAGCACAACCTTAATCCTCCTGGGCATGGAATTCACCAGAGCTGCACATGTTGTTGCTGGGATCTTCTTCTACTCCTCCATAATGATATCACAGAGCTGCTGGATGTAAGACACACGACGCTTCGCCACCTTCCGCTTGAGGATGTCCCACAGATGCTCAATAGGGTTCAGGTCTGGAAACAAACTCGGACACTGACAAACACATGAACATGATGAATAGGACATGTGACTTTGCATGGTTAAAGATGTACAGCTGTTATCACTTAGGGTGTACTCACTTGTGTTGCCAGCTATGTTGACACTAATATCTGTATGTTGAGTTATTTTCAGAAGACAGTAAATCTATACTGTTATACAAGCTGCGGATTGACTACTCTAAAATAAATCCAAGTTTCATTTCCAGAGTATTGTCCTTTGAGAAGATATACTAAAATGTTTGCTGAAATTAGAGGGGTGCACTCACTTTGTGAGTGGGTGTATATTACTATTGACATCACATCTCTGCTACCCACGGAATAATCCAACTTTGCCCAGATCTCGTCGAAAGATTTCCTTTAGCACAAATGCTTCATTTAAGCCATTACTAGTTGCAAGCTCTTTCATTAGAATCAACTATATCATCCTTTCTCCAAGTAGCCTTGGGGGTGCTCGGCTGCAGGAATATATCTTACTAAGCTAATGCTTTGAAAGCAGCAACATGCCTAGGTAAAGTATTACTTAATTTATACTGCTAATGCATAACATTGATTCTCTGTAGAGAAAATAAAGGACAACATATTTTTGGTGCTCACATCATTAGGTTTAATAATTTAGTAGCAGTTAGCATGGTAATAAATATACTACAAGAACTTAAGTCGGCTCGGTGACGAATGCAATTAGAAAACTTGGCACTTACATAAAAGAGTAATATGAATGGGTATGGAAATTAATTAGATTGAGGCATATAGTATACCCTGCAGCACAAAAAAAAAGTGTTACCTAAGAGCTCTAAGCTGAATACTAACAACCCTCTGAAGTTTCCCCAGACTCCATTTTGCCACACTAAATAAATGACATTGTTGAGAACTGACTCCTATTTATCTCCTACTTCACAGACCATCCTGCACACTCAAAGTAACAGGCGTCCAAAGTGATAATGCCCATCTCTTTTTATCGGTTGTTGGGATGCACAGCCCCTATATATTAGCTCTGCTGGTACGAACGATTCATTAACACGGATATAATGGGGAAAATAAAAGTGCTGGGGAAGATGGAGGATCTCTGATGTATGAGTGCCTCCAAAGCAGTTCAGTGGTCTAGTGGTTTTATTTACTCGATTCCAGCCCCAAAGCCTTCAAGGTAGAAATTGCCTGAGAAAATGCTGCTACATTGCTCATCTTGGAACTCTTTACAAATGCAAAATCTCCATGCTTCAGCATGAAAATATATCTAATATAATTCATAAGTATAGTGTATTCAGCAAAAGTATGTGTTCAGAAATGAATGTGCTACAAATTAACCTCGATAGCAAAAGTCATAGTGTTAGTTGCAGTTAAACCCTCAACATTGCCCTTTGCAGAAATTCATTCAATCTGTTTATTGGTATCATATTTCATGCAGACAGGTTTATTTTGTCATTTCAGAGTTTGCATGTATAACACCACTGTGCATAAGAGAGATAGCACCGTTACTATGGACATACTCACAGTCCTGCAAGAAACCAGGTCTTATACTTTACTGCAGACCTCAGAGTAATATGTGGTTTGTAGCATTATTAATATTTAAGTGGAAGACCTTGTAACTGTAAAAGGTAGAGAGCTTACAGCCTTTAAAAAAAAAAAAAAAAAGAGTTTCATTGAACAGAATTTTGCATTCTGTCAAAAGAGGAATGCCCTAGCCTTGAAAAAAGAAAATTGCACAAGGATCAAAATTCTCCAGAGAATTGTGCATTTTATGGGCTGTTATTATGGAGAATGGAATGCAGATCTGAGGGCCAGGTTGGTGTAATTTCCTGCATAAATCTGCTTCATTGATTTCCAGAGTCATCCAGATGGACAAGGAGCTCACTTTTGAAAAGTGATAAGTATGGCTCTAAACATTTACTGCTGTCACTCAGTCTCAGTGGACCCTTGGTATTAATGCCTCTTAGCATCATGTAACACTTCGATGTGTGAGTGAATGCACAAATGTGTCGGAGGTCCCGCTGAGTAAGTTTACGCAGGCCGTAAATCATAGGCCGGGCCAGCTGGCTGTCTGCTGTGGCCAGGTGGAGCTGTCATGTTGGCAGCTTGAGTCATGCAGAGGGGCAACAGGATCTAGTGCGAGGCATGCACAAGTGTCTTTCTAGACTCACGTCAACTGCTTCGTACTAAGTACTATTTTAACTGATACTTTAGATAAGCGAGAAGTATGTTTAACCTTTGGGGTGTGGTAAATAAACTCGACTTGGCTTTAAATATCAAAGAAGAGGTTAGTATTTCGTTATTTTCTTCATCATGGCTGAAAACGCTGGCTTAATTCACCTGTGATGAAGAGGTTATGTTTCACTCAAGGAACTTTGGGCTATCCATTCCTTCCAGATGCTTGGCCAATAGGAAAAACAACTCTGAGAGCTCATATATCTTCATCAGTTCTGGACTGCATTAACATTCAGCTGCTGCCTGCCTTTTTCCAAGTAGAAGTAATAAATACGAAAAGCAACATGTAACTTCAGCAAATTCACAAACAATCAGACTTTGTAGGACATGAATGGCATACAGTGGAAAATATTAATAATTTTGATTAGTGCTGTATTTAGGAGGATATATTCACTGTTTACATCCTATATATCCGTGCCTTCAGTAAATGGCCATAAGTGGGATTCTAACCCCCGATCCTGGAAAGGCGAGGTGACAGTACTAACCACTCAGCCACTATGCTGCTCCCAGGGCTTCTCCATACAAATGTCTAATAAGTGCCTCCTGTCTTCATTTAGTTTCCATACCTTATTTCATTTGGGAGTAAAGCCAGCATAACGTTGATTTCTCATATGGATGTAGTAATTATACATTTACTACATACATTTAAAGAGCTATTCTGATGCTTGCCCTGGAAGACCTTCAAACAGGTTCAGCTTCTCATATCGGGACCAAAATCCTATTAGCCTTTCACACATACTTGGCCTCACATACTGTAGACCAGCACTTAGAAGCAGAATGTGAGTACTCTTAGTGAAACATAAAGAGGCATGAATATGGTTGTGTTTTTCCATGGCAGGACATAGACTGATCACACGTACGCCTGCTGGGCTCAACTTTCCACCCATCCTTTTTGTAGTGGCTGTGACAGCTAGGGCTGCACACCTCTGAGAACTAAGAGGAGATGTATGTAGGGCTTTGGATTTGTGCCCTTGATGGCATTGCTGGGGATACTCTGCGAATATCTTAATCTGTTCAGTGTAGAGAGAAAAGAGAGGGGGTAGAAATGAATCTTACAGTAATTCAAAATTGTGGGTGGAAAAGAAGTTAACTCTCCCTCAGTGTTTATCATGATATTTAAAGATGGCTGATGTTAGCGAGGGGTTCCCCTGGCTGACCTCCTCACTGAGTTATTGTCTAATATGTTAAAGGGTGGCTGTTGTTTATACTATATTTCACCCCATTGGAAAACTATTAGAAAATCATATTTTTTTTCCAAATCATTAGTCATAGAAAAAGCAGACCCTATGTATTGTTGCATCATGAACACGCACATGTATTCTGATATCTTTTTATAGGCTGTATGACTGTTATGTATATACATCAGTCAACCATAACACTATGACCACTGACAGGTGAAGTGATTAACATTAATTATCTTGTTACAGTGGCATCTTCAAAGGGTCTAGTGGAGTCCATGCCTCGATGGGTCAGAACCGTTTTGGTCGCAAAATATTAGGCGGGTGGTTATAATGTTATGGCTGATCTGTGTATTGCATGACTCTTAGTTACTCCAGCTGCTATGGTCATTATGGATGTTTGGGCACAAGGGGAAATATGATATGGAGGTTGAAAGTTTGTTTTCACACCAGGCAAGGCTGAGAACCCAACAGAAATTGGGTGTAATATTATTGATGTCATATTATTATAATGTCTGGTTAATCAGTAAAAAAGGAATGTTTGTTTTATTTTTTTATATTATAATAGCTCTATCTTGGTCCATCATGAGACAAAGCAATTTAATGAAAAGAAATCCAGCCTTAAACCTTTAGGAAATCAATAGGTAGATTTTTTTTTTCCAACAATTAAAATGTATTTGGTTTGGCATGACTGTAGAGCATTTATAAGCTGTGTTGGCAGCTAATAAAAAGCCAGAAAAGAAACCAGAAGAATCTTGCTTGGCTTTCAGAGGTCATCTAACCTGCCAAGTGAAGAAGGTTCTATGAAACACTTGCATAGTTTCTCCACTCATCGATCATCTGTACCTTGTATCCTGTGCGGGGTCGTGGGGGGCCTGGAGCATATCCCAGGGAACTTGGAGCACAACGCAGGCAATGGCCTGGATGGGGTGCCAACTTGCTTCATGGCACACATTTTCATTCATGCAGTATTGGAAATGGCAATAAACTGTAAGTATGACTTTGGGCCTGCCTGACATTAAATTGTGAGAGGAAACAGGGGAAACTCCATGCACACAGACCAGAGGGAAGATTCAAACCCCCGATCCTGGAGAGGAGAGGTGACCGTACTAACCACTCAGCCACTATGCGGCTCCCAGGGCTTCTCCATACAAATGTATAACAAGTGCTTCCTGTCTTTATTTTACTTCCATACCTCATTACATTTGACCTCCATCTCCCCCTCAGTTAAATCAGATCTTTCTCATTATCATTCAACAACCACTTAATCTGGGTGATCTGGAGCTTATCCTAGGAGCACTAAGGTGTGATCCAGGAACACATCCAGAATGGGAACCCAGTCCATCACAGTGCACAATGCTCACACAGTCATATGCTCTGGCTATTGATGTTTAGTGTTGAATTTCTTAAAAACATCAGTGAAAACATAGTCTGTCATTCTTTAACAAATGCATGAATGACTGTGCAGTAAAACAGACAGTTTTTGATAGTGGGCATGGAATGTATGTAAATTTCCATCCTCTAGTTTGTCACCTTTTTCACTCGAAACAAAGCCCAACACTGTGTAGAAGTGTGTGATCTTAACTTTGTTGCTGCGGGGTAGTCAAGGAAAGAAAAGACCTTATGTGTACATCTGGCTGAAAATGTTTGCAGAGTGCTAGTGTCAGATCACGGTGTTAAGCCTGCCAGTGTGTTTGTCATGAGATACAATCCAACCATTTTAATAATGGATGACCTGAGAGCATGGTGGAGAGTTGGTAGAGGTATTCAGAGTATGGACAGGGTTAATCCGAGAGCATTGTGCTTGAGTTCACTTGTATACTTGTGCTTAGAATTCAGCCAATGTTGCTAAATCCTCCTGAGCAAAGCCAGTACCATTCTGTGTAAAAGCATTCTCATGGTTTTAAAGGTTATTGATTACCCCCTGGGGACTGCTTTTATGAAAATATGATTTACTGGGGAAATTCAGCATGGGTATAATTGTACTCTGTTCTGGGTTCAGTGGCTGCGGGTTAACAGGGGAAGCAGTCATAAAGACATGCCTGGAGTCCCTGCTGATCTGAGAACATCTGCTCCACCATTTACCAGGCTAATAGATCAGCTCAGAGAATAGGTGCAGGTGTTTTTTGCCCAAGCCAAAAAACATCAAACCCAGACTCCTGTCCAGCACCAGCATGCAGTTGAGCAGGAATGACTCATAGCCTCTCACAGATAATAAAACATGCATAAAGTTTGCTTAAGGTACAGGTGGGGGCGGGGGGGGGTATTTGCAAAGACCCAAAACAGTTTTTACCTTTGCC
>JAQQZT010000039.1:19552332-19573865 GCA_030068275.1 Clarias platycephalus | reverse complement strand
GGGGGTGGGGGGGGGGGTGAGGGTGTGGAGGTGTGTGCAGAGCAAATCCGTACCCTGTTTGGGAATATGGTAATTGAATGCAGATGGGAGGAGGTAAATGAAAGAATTTCACAAATATCTCAGTGGAATACCTAATGGGAACGGGACAGAAAGGGAAATTAAAAATTATTGGAAGCAGATGGATGGTTCTTTGAGTTTTTGGGGGAAATTTATTAGGGCTGTGAAAGAAATGTGTCTGTTTATTTTGCATTGCCACAAAATTAATGGCCTGCTGAGTTGTGTTGGTGTTAGTTTATGACTGCTATGCCATTAGTCATAATTTAGTAGGTATTTGTTATTGATTTGTGATTTAGCTTGATTTATTGGTGCTTGTCAGCTTCAATTTTAAAGTCCACCACTTTCATTTCAACACCAGGCCAAATGGTTCTGCCAAAAAAAAAAAGAAAAGAAAAGAATAATATGCACAACACAGTTTGCATATCTGAAGTGTTGTTGCACTTATTTTGCTTTTGTATATTTGTAGTCAGGGCTGTTTCTTGTTATATGAGGTATAAGCCGTCAATTAGGATTCCCAAACCACAGAGGGGCCCCCGAAAGCATGTAGATTTTTTTTTTTTTAAGGTGGGCCCCCTTGTGGTCTGAGGCACATTGCAACTTGAAGGATACTCGAATTAAAATTGTGTCACAGGGAGATAAAAAAGGCACTAACTCGCTTGCATTTTCCCACATGCACTTTGACATAAGACGTGTAGACGATCTGAGAACTCGTTTCCAGATGTTAGCTACTTAGCCTGTGGGTCACTTGTGTGAGTGGAAATGTTTTGGAACTTTTAAAAGTGCAACTTTTCTATTGTGTATTGTTTTTCATTTTATATTCAGTGCCAATGTTAGCTGTCTTTTAATATCAACAGCTAAATCAATGCTGCATTTTTATATTAGATAGCAATATAGGTAGTTAATTAGTTTAAGTGAGCCCCAGATGTTACTTAGCGCCCAGACTGTTTAGAAACTGCTCAGCTTCTATGCATTTATATGCTGCCTTATAGAAGTTTTCAACCCTATTGAACTTTTCCACTTGCGTATCACATGGGCTCAATGTGCAAAGAGTCTATCCCAGGAGACTTAGGGCACGAGGCGGTGTACACCCTGCACAGGGTGCCAATCCATCGCAGGGCACACACACTCACACACATTAGCCTAATCTGCTGGTCTTTGGACTGTGGGAGGAAACCGGAGTACCCGGAGGAAACCCACCAAGCGTGGGGAGAACATGCAAACTCCATGCTCACAGAGACGGGAATCGAACCCAGATCCTGGAGGTGCTAAGTCTTCGCGAGTCTATCTTCCAAGGTTTAACATGTGCGGACATGTTTGTATCTTCAAAAGTTCGTAACTCAAATGTAGGGGAATTACTGTGTGACATGTGGCTTAGTTGTAATGTGAATTAGTATGACAGTAATTATGTATACTTAGATATAAGCATGCTCTCAGTATGCTTAGATGGATATCAAGTGTTTAACGATGACGATAACATTTTTATCGTCATCGTTATAACTTTCCATAACGCTTATCCTGTACAGGGTCATGGGGGGAGAGAGAGACAGACAGAGACCCGAATCGAAGCCCTACCCTGGAGGGGCAAGACCACAGTGCTAACAACTATGCCACTGTGCCACCTATGCATTTTTAATGAGAAACAAATATATATCATTATAACATATAAGTAATGTGACAAGAAATTACTATTAGAATAAAGTGAGAATTCAACCATTACCCCATTTATTTTTTCGTATATATTTCTATTAAGAGTGACTATGACTGCTTTTAAGCAAGTGCAGGAGCTCTATTGGTGTCCACTGTGCAGTGCAGTGGCTACTACAAGCTGACCACAGCAGGTCAGAGTGTAAGCATACACACTCTAGTGCAGGGCGTAGCTGGGGGAGTTGTTCATGCTGTAGGGAAGAAGCATAGAAAATGGAGTCTGATTATTATTCCAGAGGGATCTGCTTGAGTGCATAGCCATTGCACTTCCTGTTTCCTCTGATCAATGGCAGGAAGCAGTAAAGAGAAGAGGAAATGAAGCAGAGCAAATTCTCCAGGTTTTGTCTATTTAGTGAGCCAAATGGGATTTTAAACACCTTTGAAGCCTTGGAGAGCGCTTCCCTATGCAAAACCTACTCACTCACACATGTGCCACACACTTATTCGGCACTGTGAGGCACACCTCGGCTAATGTTTGGCCTCAAAGCTGAGAGAGAAAAGATGCAGTGTGAATTGTGAGAACAAAAACAATTCTCACCTTAAAGAAAATGCAGCAGTACTGGGGTCTGTGGAACAGGGCTCCACCCAAAGGCCCATCTCTCTCTCTCTCTCTCTCTCTCTCTCTCTCTCTCTCTCTCTCTCTCCTTTCAGTGGTGCAAGGTTTGGCATTTCTATCAAATATTATAGACCTTAAAAATACACCTACTGTTGTGTTGCATTCATTTTATTTAGTTATTTCTATCAGAAAACTCACTACAATTATTATAATGCAAAAATAATTGATGTGCTTTGAAGCCACCTTATGTGATTTTGTATCGCTAGATGCACATTTATTATTTCATAATTGGGTGTTTTGAGAATGTCACCGGCCTATTTTTTGTTTATTGGAATAATTCTGAATGCTGTTTTCTTCCTGATACACATTTCTCATGTTTGTCTGTGTCTCGCTCCCTGCGCTGTGCTGGATGCTTAATGCAAAAAGAAAAGAAGAAAACAAAAAGGCCCCCAGACACTACAAAATCCTTTTGTGCTTCTTTGAAATCTGTACAAAACAATAAGGAACAATTGCTTGATTAGTAATAAGTGAGATTTTTAAAAGGTGCCTGCTCGCATGCTGCGCTGGTGTTATACGCCTTTGGATGGAACTAAATTAAGTTCATGGCTGACAGAATGACTCAGAGATAGGAGGGACTATTTAACAGAGCTTAATCCTGTTCTTGGCATGCTATATGTTTGGATTCTTATGGAATGATGGAAATTTGTTTTGTTCAGATTGATGTGAATTAGACGTGCTCCTTTCGTGACAAAAAATCTGCATACCTCATTCTTTTGGATTATCACTCACATTTTTAGTTATTCTTTTTTTTTAGCTATTAAAAAGATATAATAATATTTTTAAAATAGAAATCTGTAATAAGAAATTGTCAATCCTAGATTTCCGGTCCTGCGCCATATTCACGCATGCGAGCGGATGAGCTCTTCCATATGCCTCCTTGAGGTCCCTGTTACTCACAGCGGCCTCTGTGGAAACAGTGCAAGATGCTCTGTACCTGTCCAAAAACACCTGCATTTCCTCTCGCAGCAGCCTCTGCTGGGAACGAAGGCTTTTCAGCCAATGCTTGTTAATGCTGTCACACGCCAGAGAGACAGGCCACTCCAAACTGAGGAGAGATGAGAGAGCAGACTGATGCTGGTGAGCGCAGCCAGCAGAAAGGCAGCAGTTTTATCATTGTCACGAAGGTGAATAATTTGGTGCTGAGGAGGACCTTGATGTGCAAGCAAGTCCAGGGAAACCGAATTTGTTTTGGTAGCGGTGGAATGATAATACGAGGATGCACACCAAAACATGGCAGCAACAAGTTGCTGTTCCTCTTTTTTTTTTTCCTATATGTGTTTCCTGCCACAAAAGCACAGCCACAGTTGTCTCGTTGCACTTGTGGATAAGTCTCTACTTTTATTTAAGTGGACCAAACATCAAAAGACACCGGTAAGCCTAGGGGAAGGAAGTCCAATGTCAAGTGGTTTTGTCGAAAATCCTACCAGGAATTTTTGCCTAGGATCCAGGCTCTGTCGAAAAAGCCTTGTGAAGCGGTGAGCCTCTAGCCCTCCCCTCACTTCACTCTGACAAGCAGAGCACAGCTTAAATTGAATTGACATGTCAGCAGGGGAGCAACGCTTTGTCCCTGTTCTGGATGCCAGCATACTTAACCTTACCATTTAAAGCCTTAGCTACTAGCATTGGCACTCATGAGAAAACTAGCCCTGGAAGCACCTCTCCACCCCCACCTGTTGCTCCTGGTACATTCCCCCTCTTTTTCCTCTCTCTTCATTGGCCCTCCATCGCTCTTGCTCAGTTGGCAGTTATGATGGTCACGTGATCAGCAGCTTTTGTTTTACATTGTAATCCAGACTGGACCATCTGGGTTTCATTTACAGTTAACTGCAAGATATACACAGAGTGCACTTATACCAGTGAAAGAGAAAAAGAGAAAGAAAGAGAGAGAGAGAGAAAATAGATATAAAGAGTATAGAGGGAAGGTGGAATAGGAAGAGTTGACCGGGCTTAGCAGAGAGATAAAGAGTGAAAATGATGGAGAGAAAAAGGCCTATGTTTGAAGTGGGGCTCTAATGTAGTGGGGATGGAATCTGTCACTCAGCTTATTGCATGTTGATGACTCAGGGCAGTTTCGGCTGTAAGCAGCCCATGATTTATGGACACCAAGTGAACTCCTGCAGGCGAAAAAGCATGTTGGAGACCAGCGAGGCAACAGGGTCCTTTTTTTGGCTGGAGTTCGGCCCTGCATTTTTTTTTTTTTTTTTCCATTCATGCCAAACTGCTTTGCATGGCAATTAGCTCTGTCCTCATTTAGTCTCTCCAGTCCCAAAGGGTAATGAAAGTCATATATCATCTTCAAGGCTGCTAATTATCCAGCTCAGTTGCAGGTAGGGCTTTGTAACAGTGAGAAGGGCCTGTCGGCCTGATATTTATTGCTCCTCCAATAAGCAAGTAAAAAATACTCTCTTGAAAGGTTGCCCACAGCCCTCTCCTCGCATCCCTGACATACCTTTTTGCAAATGTGCTAGTCAAAGGGGAAATGTCTTCATTCCACATAACTCATTTTTCATGCTGTAACGAAGCATTCAGCAAAAGCCTCTGCACAAGTGCTGGAAACCTGAGAGGAGGCACATAGCGGAGGTCAGCTTGTCTCCATTGATTTACTGTGGCTTAGTTAATGCCAGGACAAAACAGAAAGAGCAGGAGTGAACACAGTGCGGAAAAAGAGACAGTGCACTGCTGCCACCCCTTCCTGACAGTTTGTAGTGTCATTGTTATTAATTATCAGATGTTGGTATGCATGCTACTCTAATGTATCAGTATATGAATTCGTCATTTCTGAGCTGCATCAAATGGTGATTTCCGAAGTCGTCTTTATGCATGATTCATGACGTGAACTTGCAGAATTCACAAACATGCTCTCTACCAACACAGTCCTCTGAGTAAAACTTGCTTTAACTTAATATTCAAGCTTTCATTTTCTCTTTTCTACACTCCCCCCCCGTTCTCTTATTCTTTCTCTTTTCCCTTTCGCAGTGGCTCATGGTTGTGATTATAAATTTAAGGGATGAATGTGCTTGTTATAAGTTGTGACTTGTTTTACTAGCATCATCTCAATAAAAAATGATTGTGTTTTCCCCCGCGTATCCATTCAGATTGAAACCATGTGATTTAATGTCAAATTAAGAGGAACCATTTAGTTGAGTCTGTAATGCATGAAGTCTTGTTAAGCAGAGTTATTAGGACCCGTGACACATTATGTTTTGCAGCTTTGCCTGCCGGCGCCCCCTTCTTTTGAATCACTAGCACTGAAATGTGAAGGGTGTCTCAAATGGAAATATTTATATGGTTCCAAAATGCCTGAAGGGCATCATTAATGCCCATATTCAGAGATCTAAAATATATGCAGGGCGCACTTCTGATTTCAGTGCTTAGGCATCTACATATTTTCTCAGGCTAATGACTTTAAATTTGCCTTGTTGCGTATTGCTCGGAGACACCAGTTTTTCTCCTGCTGTGAAAAGGAAACTGGCTGGCTAAATAAGGAGTGAAAATAATGATAAATGTAAAACTTATGGAGATCAGATTTTTAATTACACGCAACGCTCTGATGGAAGTCTTATTCACACATCAAACTTTTTGTGCAGTAGAGAGTCTGTATTTAAAAACAGAACAGATTATTGTATCCACTGGATTTTTTTTTTTTTCCGGAGCACATGTGTGCGAAATGGTGTTCGGCATGGGAGAGGTGCTGGGTGGAGTTAGGCCCAATATCAGTGAGGAGACTAATTGTCAAGGTTAAGCCTCAGAAGATGATTGATGTCAGGCCAGGCAATCCTGTCAGCCTGTCAGGAGGCAGGAATGTTTAATGTTCTCATTATTGGTTGCGCTGTTGTGTATATTTCTCTGTCAGCGCTGCGGACCCATCTGAACTGCCAAAGCACTTCAAAGGCCTGCAGGTCATTTATCTTCCCCCTGACGCGCAGAGTGTTCTGCCTCAGCTGAGTGCCAGTGATTTGTTATGACTTGAGAGCCAGCTGACAGACAGTTCTTCTGGTACAGAAAAAAAGGATTCCTTTTTGTCACACTGCGAAAACATCAATGTCCCTGTAATGGGCTACAACTGTCAGAGGAGGCCAGCACCTGACAGTTGTGTGGTCGCACTAATTTGCAGCCCCGGTGACTTGCTTTCCTTGAGTTTAGATTTGGTTATGGTGTCACATACAAACAGGTCACCATCTGCTGTTGGGTGCTAGGGGCTCGGAGAGAAGGAAGAAATGACCAGACTAATTGAAGACACGTTGTCATTTCATATTAATCACCTTGGCCCACGTATCTTATCTTTGAAGTCAGCTTGAACGAAAAAGGAAAGCCATGACAACTCAGAGGGGCAAAAAATGGAAGGAGCATGCACCACAGGCTGAAGCTGGAGAGGGAACAAGGAACAGAGAGGGAGGAGAGCAAGAGAGAGAGAGAGAGAGAGAGAGAGAGAGAGAGAGAGAGGAGGAAAATCAGATCTTTGTTTCCTTTCCCAGGCCATGACATGATTAATCGTTCTCTTCTGATCTAATTTTGGAACATGAAAAACAGCGCATTTGTCTTGAAGAAAAATGATGTGCCGTACTGTGCAGATGGAAATTTCAAACCCTGAAAAAGATTAAAGTGAAATTCCACTCCTTAGACCTAATCATGAGTTGTAGATTATTCTGTCGCTTTAACCAGATGGTAGGTTTGATTCAGCAGCCCCCTCCTTATATTAATGAATACTAGATTCTTATATTTGACTTAGGTAAGTGAAATGTCTCTCACACCTAATGGACTGCCAACCCACAGAAAACATGCCCTACCACTATGTGCCCTTCCTACATTTTTCATCTTTTATACTAATGTAGAACAATTTTGTTTCCTTCTATTTTTCATCCTTGTCACCAATTTGCTAAATGTTTTTATACATGAATGGAGGAAAAGAACAAACTTGTGTCCATGGCTAATTTCCTCTTATAGGTCACAGCTATAACTCTGCAACTAAAACCGTCACCCAGGGCAAGAGGCGAGAAGAACTCAATAGTAACTTGATTAAGTTCCCAGTCAACATGTCTGCATACATGGCAGTATGTTAACCACCCTAATTATAGGAGAGGAGAGGAGGAGGCGCCCCAGGCTGATCACAAGACCCTCTACACTGGCTGACCTGAGTGAAGTGGGAAGAACTCTTGTCACCCTATACCTCTCTCTCTCTCTCTCTCTCTCTCTCTCTCTCTTGCCTTCCCTCTCTCCGTCTCCCTCTACTCCTGTTTTCACCTCACGGATACATGAATTTCTCAGCCTATTCTTCACTTGGCCCAGATTTGGTTATTTGATTAAGTCCCTGAGGCAGACTTGCCGCACCCATGCAGATAGTATAATGGTGAAGATCTTTCTTAGCCGCAGGATTACTGCTAGATTTGTGCCAATAGTTTCTTTTACTTTCTCACCACTTGTATAGAAGAGTATTAGAGGAAAAGGAATGAGAAATATGATGACTGATTTGAATTCCAGATGTGTGTTTATTAAAAAATAAAAAATAAAAAATAAAAAACAGACTTGCCTCATGCAGTGTGTTTAAAAAGCTAACTAATTATTAGTCACTTACAGACATGACAAGTTGTGACATCTTTGTGCTCCTGCCAAATAAATGTGTCATTCCCATCAGTTACTTAAGTGACAGCTGATGACAGATTTCCAGACTATTTGTAACTTTGTACCTGATGACCGAGGTATTTTTACAATCCGACACTGACTTTAACTAGCGAGCAGTAAGCTGTTTTTGACAAAGCCGCAGCTTGTGCAGTAGTTGCGCTTGTATTTATAATTTTAACATTTATAATGAAAAAGAAACAAATAGAAAACAACGATGACAAAAAAACTATGTCTTATAAACCAAAAGTATGAATAAAGCAAAAGCAAGAAGACCATGTCCATATGTCACACACTAAATAGTTCTAAATTAGAGCCTGTATATGCCTGTTGGAGAGTACATTCATCATACTCAGCTTTGGTCTGCTTCTAACCACTTTGGCAGTAAGAGCTTCCACATGCCAAGTTTGTGTGAGAGAGAAAATGAGTGGGAAAGAGAGGGAGCGGGATCAAGAGGGGGAGAGAAAATGCAGGTTATCAGCAAAGTTTACATGTCTTTAATCAGTCTGCAGTTAATTAGCAGCTTCCACACAATGTGGCCATGAGTCATTAATCATAGGCGTCTGGAGCGGTTAGCTCCATCCAAGACATTTGGAAACAAAAGTTTTGTTTTCCGTGAAGGGTTCGAGCGTGGCCTGGCGTTGCCTTTCTTGGCCATTAGGCTGGAAATGAAAGACCTTGTCATGGGGTTGACAGACAAGGGCCCACTGTTCAGCTCCCTGTTGGTCTTTTCCCTAAATCCTTCTCCACAAAAGATGACTTCACCCCTTAAACAAAGCTTACACACATGCATGCATTCGGGTGCATTTGTCTGCGTGGAGCTCCATTCAAAATGTCACGTCATACAGGCAGCTAGGATTTTGTGATACTGCACAGTAACCCAGCCAGAGCCAAAGACATTCCTCAGCATGAGTTCGCTTGTTCTATATGTGTTAGAAGTGAAAAGATGGGGGTATAAATAAGTTTGGGATAAATGAATTAATTCATTCACGTCAGAACCCATCAGTGGGCAGTGTTGGCATGGCTTCCTGTGCGTGACCCACGAGGCACAAGCCTGTCTAGGCTGATGATGGCGCTGAGACGGAGGCTTCCAGAAGGAATCCGTCTCCTGAAGTCCCGACCTACACATTTTTAATCTGAAATCGAGATGAGGAAAACTCTCTGTCTACCTGTCGGCTGCAGATAAATCCATCGCCTGGAATTTTTCTGAACTTACCTCTAGTGCAAGTTGTAAATCTATTACAGCAGAGAGGCCAAGTCTTCCCAGCTTCAATCACTCGGAGGGCTCTGACAGATCAATTTACCATTCCTGATCATTCTATGACAGAGAGTATTTCCTGCCACTGACTCTGTTTCCCAATCCCTTCTCAGCTGAGATGCCTGGCCAAAACACATGTTTCATTCTCCAGAAATTCATGAGCAGGCCTGGCAACTGCAAAGAGAAGCTTTCAGCTGCTTTTCATGCTTGTGCATAATGTAGATTTTGGCAATTTATTGAGTGACTGAGGAGAGAAAAATGTTCTTGTGGTTCTGCTGAGAATGTGATTGCCAATCAGTGCTAAAATACACATGAAATGTCAGTCTGAGGTTAAGGTGTGTCTCAAGTACTGACACAACACACAAACATACCAAATAGCCTGACAGGCCTTCCTGGCGAATAGCTCTGGCATGTCAAAGAGTTCCTGAACTTCTCATAGAGGTAAAAAAAACAACAACAAAAAAAAAAACGTGGCATCAAATGAAAGATTATTTTAAAGTTGGAACTGCCAAAGCTTTTTTACCCATCATTTATCTTGTTACTGATACATCAAATTCACTTCATAGTGCATTCATAAAAATGTATGAGGATGTAAATGTCTGAGTGACCCATTAATCATGTTTAAACTGGCAAGTGTAGCATGTACTTCATCCGGGGTGACAAAGTTACATTTCATACACTTCTGAAGAATTCATTGTTGATGGCAAGATGTTCTGCAAATCGTTATAATGAGCAAAGCGCAATATGTAAAACAGGTCTGCCTCGAAAATCACTCATGATCTCGTTGTGGTGTGAATGGTATGTGTCAATAGCAGTTTGTGATGGGTGTCACCGCAGGACAGATCACTCAGTTTCACCTTGTCTTCTTCTCTATATATGAGCTTCTGACTTATTTTCCAAACACGGCGAGAAGTTCTCGGGTAGATATATAGTTCTTACACACCTCGAGTGAAAGCTCTGCTTTTTCTCACCTCCTGGTTCATGCATTTCGGAAGTCGTCCATCATTCACCTTCTGGGAGGAACGTCCAGGTGACACCAGTCCCAGTGAGAGAACAGACCTCCTCCCATTAAAACATTTCCATCTGAAAAGAATGATTGTTGTTTGGCATCTCTTAAGGAGGGATATTTCAAAAAAGTGCTGCTTAAAGAAAAATCAAGAATGAATGCCGAATGTGCGGGCTCTGTCTGCATAATGCCGTATTTCTGCCGGTCTGAGTGAAGGGTGAAGTGAATAAAAGTTCAGCATGTTTTTTTTCCTGGGTGTGATTAAGCACACATTCAGGCCTCACACACTGAGGAGTTTATTCGCCTTGTCACACAGGGGAAGTGATGAAGTAATGATTAATATGGGGGATGTTTGGAAATGTAAATCCCTGCTGCAACACAAATAAACCGAGGGGCTTTCTCAGGATGATTAAATGTACATTTCACAGTTGATTGAGCATGCAAGAAGTCATCCATTTTCCCTCTGAACTCTGTAAACAGTGATGCAGGTCTGCTTTCCACTGAAGTATATGACTGTCGTTGTGGGTTTATATGCACATACAGGCCATTGAAGACGAATGACTACCCCAATTTATATTACCGCCAGGATCTCTTGATTAGGTAATTTATATAGAGGACAGGTTTATAACCACTAACTTACCGTCTTGTCTTGCAACAATTATTTCAGAAATCTGGCTGTAAAAGCATACAGTAAATTCAGGATTTTTCTCCTGCTGTCATTGACAGCCCATAACCTGGGGTCTGATTTTCAATAAATCCTCTTTATGAAACAGAAAGCAATTACATCATGAGAGCAACTTTCCCGAACTGATCCATTTGGTGAACAACAGTCTTGCCTCTGGGCCACAGCTTGTGAGTCAAATGCATTTGGAGTATGGTTATAGAGCAAATGTCAAAACATGGGTTGAGGGCAACGAGGCAGCTACATGGATTTATAGTGCACAAGTGCACCATTTCAATTATCAATTAGTCTTGATTTTAGTTATCTTGACATCAACAAGGATGTATTGATTTCCAGACAAAAGGTGGTCGGCCGTTTTCACTTGGCTCGTATGAAAGCAGTCAGCTCCTTGACATCCACCTTTGTGGCGTTTTGATTAATCAAAAGAAAGTGATCTGCATTTCAAATATTAGGATGTAATAGTATATGACTCAGGAAAACTTGATGCAGTTTCTAGATAACATTGAAAGGTTTTTTTTTTTTGTTTTTTTTTGGCAGAACTAAAGCTGCACCTCATGCAGAATAATATAGGTTATAAGAATAATCACACTCCTTCGTACACTACAGTACTGATGAAGGTGGGTCTTAGTGCAAAGCATTTAGCTGCTTGCATGAAAGACATGCATCATTGCCATGGTTTGCATATCATTAAATATGTATTACACCCTTTGGCTACAGTCTTATAATGACAAAATGTGATGTAAGTATGTGTCTTTCCTGTGTTTTTGTTGACCTAGTGACAAATGAGCAAATAGATTGTTTTTTGATAACCTTGTCAGGAATAGTCAGATTGTTAAATCAGACTAAATATTTTGCATAAGAAACAGTTGTAGCTTGTTATATTAGTGGCACTCTCGGCAACTATAATTCATAATTTAACAATTTTGGTTTGCAGTGACAGCGTTATACATCAAACCTGCAATAGAATATACTGTAGAATGAACCTCAAGCCTGTGCCATTTCAGTGTAAGTGCTAGAATATCAGTACTACATTCAAGAAATGTTACAGAAATGTCACCTATTCACATATTCCACTTCATTCATTTATTCAGTATGGTTTCCTTATTGAACATCAGCAACAACAAAAGTTTTTCTTTTTAAACTGGCTTATTAGGCTTAGATAATATGTTATATACAGATCAGCCACGACATTAACACCACCACCAGGAGAATTTAATAACGTTATGATTATCAATTATATACCAGTTAACTCATGAGCGGATCATGGACACCTAAGGCTCGTGTATGCCAGTGGGGACTGAAGGTCCGATCATGGAGAAGCCAACATAGTCCAAATTGCAAAAAAAAGAAAGTTATCAGGACAAATAGTGCACCACAACCTGCTGTTCTACCCTGGCATTAAAAGGTGTATTTGCCACATCCCTGTGTATTATATAACAAGCAACATACTAACATACCAATAATTTCTGGTATGAAGCTACTGTCAGAGCTGTTACAGAAAATGAATCCACACTTTATGATTCACATGTTCAACAGCACCGTGGGATAAATCATGGCTAAGCTGAAGACTGGAGGATGATTGACAGCAATTGTAATTGGTATATACAAACATGCTCAGACCTTCAATGATCTTTAATGAATAGAAAAGAGTGACTCATTACCATGAGTATATCTCGGTATAATTAATATGAAATGTCTTTTGACCTGAAGTGTGATCTTAAAGGAAACAGTCACAAGTGTTTAAATATAGATACACAGCTGGAACTGGACTTAACGGTTATAGCTTTATATTAAGGGACATCTCTTTCCGAAGTGTGTACTGGTTGTGTTCATTGAGAAGCATCTGGAGCCCTGTGGATAAGAACTATTAACAAGCCCACTGTTTGTGGCCTTTTCTCAGCATGACTGCTTGTAAATGACGCTTTTTTATAGTAAAAGATCCCCTTACTGGCTCAATCGCCAATGAAAAAACACATGGTTAGCGAACTTAAATTTAGACTCAGGAGCCACCAGAAACCATATGATCCATGCAACCGTTGTTTAGAGATCTCTTGCCGATAGAATTTATGTACATAGCTCATATCAACACAAGTGTGACTTGATTATGAACCACTTTAATGCAAGTTGAACCAGAACATGTTTGGTGTTGGAGTATATTAGTGTCAGGAGACTGATGATATTTAATGACAGAAAAAGTGGGCAGTCTGTGTGAACAGGCCCAGCATGCACCATTAATAACAAAGCAAACACAGACCAGGATGAACTGAGTCACTGTGAGTGAAATCCAGGCTAACTCTTTGAGATGGAACACGAATTAGCTCATGGTCACATTAGATATGCTTTCATCTACAGTTTTTATCATTAGGCTTCATGTCGAACAACTGTTGTTAAAAGTGACAAAGCCACACAACTTGATTTACCAGTTGGGAGTGTAGTCATGTGATGATAATTCATGTGTGGTCCCTTTATATAGTCAGTATAGTGTATTGTGAGTATCTCCTAAACGCAGGAACAATTAGCTTTATATTTCACTACATATACATGTAAAAAGCAAATAGACACCAGTACAATCCAATTGTATCATCCATGCAATTAACCATAAAATATGGGTGTTTATTTACATCTTGCAGGTTTGGTTTGTTTAGACGCCAGTCACATGGAGTTTTTTTTTTTTTAACTACATGTTTATTCAGTTATGTCTATGTGCTTTATTCAATGCATTTAATTAAACAAGATCACAGGAGAGGGAGTATTGTAGTACTGAATATCAGCTTAGCTGTAGACACGAGAATACAGACAGAGTGCAAAAGATATCTCAGCTGTCCTGATATCCAGTACAAAAGCAACAAATCAAGCATTATATTACTTTTATACAATTCCAGAAACACCGTTCATTATCAGCAGATTATGATTTGTTTGTTCAGTTTTTCTGATCCACCAACACATATCCTTTCATACCTGGTGGAACTAGAGTTGAACTAGCAGGTACTGACTGACAGTTAGCGACTGACAGACAGCGTAATTAACTACGATGAAATATTTCCACTTATTTGACTATAGAATATCAGCTACTGTAAATTCTGTGGTTCCGGTTTTGAATCCCAAATAGTGTCAAATGGAAAGCTAGTGTGCTATATATGATCAGGGGTTAGAGAGGAATTTGGGATTCAGCCTTGTGTTAGAAGTTAATTAGGTTTGCAGCTTATGTTAGCCATGAACAAAACAGCATGGACGGTTCAGAGGGAGTTTGAAAAAACAGATGTAGAAGCAATTACGAAGAAGATGACATAACATTATCAGATGAGAGTGCTTCCATTAAATATAAGATTTGGCAGGTGAGTGCTCTCCTCATCACCGTTCCAACGCACTTTCACCCATGCTGGCAACCGACAGTTAGTGTAATTAAGGATCGTTAGAACACCTGTGACGCAGAGCGATACTTATAGTTAAACATCGCAGTGCTGTTGTGCTCTATATCAGATTACTTGGTCAGCACTAACTGTTGTATAATAACATTAATGTAAGTTTTATCACTCCTCCTGATGTGTCCATGAATGCCTTACAATTTTATAACTTCAACTTCACAGACTAGGAATTATCTTGTAACTACATCACTGCACATTACACATTTGCTTCATATCGGTACATCACTGACAGTTTGTAATTCAGGTCTATTGTTTTATTTTTATGCAAAACACTGTTGTGGTGTATCTGTTGTTATTATTACTGGTTGTTTGTCTGTAGGGCAAGAAAGAAGTAGGACTGAAGGTGATTTTAATCTCCTGTTTTGCAGTTAACACTAAAATACATTAAAGCAATAAAAAATAATGTGAGGCACATATTTCCTGAGGCTGCGTTGCCTAGACCCATTTGTCTCTTGGTCAGCTCCATTAGTTTGGTTTTGGAGCTTAGCAGCATTTCTCAGGTTCCACAAATACTCCAGATCAATACATGTAGGTATTTTCATACCTGTACTGTATGTATGTATGTATATCACACTAGACTGTCACACGATACCTTCTGAAAGGTTTGGAAATGCAAGGACTGAATGAAGGATGAATATAAGATGAGAAAGCAGAATCACAGCTTTTATTTCCTAATAAATACATCTTGCACATTTAGGGCCGACTACCCGAGTTTTAGGTGAGCAAAAGTATTGGAACAGTGAAATGCATATGCAATAGGGTTAAAGTGTGGTGATTCCATTTTCTGTAGAAGTTTTTCTGAGTTAAATCTGGTCCTAATATTACGAGTTACAAAAGCAGCCATGCAAGTCTGTTTTTTCAAATTCCCTCACCCCTGACCTATGGAGGTTCCTCCATCATGGTTGACCAGAGTTTCTTTCTCCACACTTTGCTGCCCAAGTGAATGATGACATCCCAGCTGCCCAAGTGAATGATGACATCATCTAGATATGCTGCGGCGTAGGAGCGGTGTTCCCGAAGCACTATGTCCATTAGGTGTTGGAATGTGACTGGGGCTCCGTGTAAGCCGAAGGGGAGTTTTGTCTCTAGCCTCTGAGGTCAGGGCCACTTGCCAGTACCCTTTTGTCAGGTTGAGGGTTGACACAAAGCTGGCTTTTCCCAGCCGCTCCACGAGCTTATCCACCCGCGGCAGCGGGTACGCATCGAACTTGGAGACCTGGTTTAATTGCCTGAAGTCATTACAGAGACTTAGGGAACCATCGGGTTTGGGTACCACCACGATCGGGCTGGACCAGGGGCTCATTGATTCCTCGATTATCCCTCCCTATAACATCTTGTCCACCTCGGGTTCGATCGCCTAGCGGACGGATTCCGGAACTTTGTAGGGGCGCTGGCATATTACCGTGCCGGGGGGTTTTGATGTCATGCTGTGTTATGTGTGTGAGCCCAGCCTCCAGTCAAAAAATGTCCTGGTGTTGGTCGATTATTTCGTTTAGCTCCTGTACCTGTGTCGGCGTCAGTTCCTCATCGTCACCGCACGAGTTCCTTTGCCTGTTTATCAGAGGAAAAAACTTCCAGAGCTGAGGCGCGCGGCGCCGGTTCTATCCATTTTTTCCAATATGATATATTTCTGTGGGTTTTTGCTTACCTGGCTGTTGTAGTCTGTATTTCACAGACCCAACTTTTCCGTAACTGTGAAGGGACCCTGCCAGTGGGCCAGAAACTTGCAGGTAGCACTGAGCACCAGAAGGAGAACTTGTTCGCCGGGTACAAACTTACTCGTCTGTGTCGGTCTGTTGTATGATCTCCGTTGTTCGGACTGGGCTTTTTCCATATGCTGACATGTGATGGGCATCACGCGGTGAATTTTCTCCTGCATGTCCCGTACATACTAGATGACCGAGCAAAATGGGGAGGTCTGTTCGTCCCATACCTCATTCGCCACATCGAGCAGCCCCCGTGGTCTTGTACAGAAGTTCAAACGGGATGAACCCGGTGGAGGCTTGTGGTGTTTCCCTGACCGTGAAGAGCGCGTAGGGGAGGAGTTGATCCCAGTTCCGCATGGTCTCATCTGCCACTCTCTGCAGCATCCTCTTGAGTGTTTGATTGAAACGCTCCACTAACCCAGCTGTTTGCGGATGGTATACTGAGGTGCGGCGCCGCTTCACCCGAAACAGCCGACATAGATCACTCATTAATTTGGGAACAAATGACGTACTTTCGTCGGTGAGTAGCTCCTTTGGTAACCCCACCCTGCTGAAAATGAGTACCAGTTCGTGAGCGATGTTCTTCAAGGTAGCTTTACGTAAGGGCACAGCTTCCGGATATCCTGTGGCATAATCCATGATTACCAGGATATATTCATGGCCGCGTGCTGATTTCGGGAGCGGGCCGATGAGATCCATATCGATACGTTCGAACGGTACTCCTGTATTGAGTAATGGGATGGGGGGGACGGGCGCCGGTTTCTTTGGTGACGTTCTCTGGCACTCAGGGCACCTTTGACAAAAAATTCTTTCTCTGTTGCTGCCAGTGCTCTGTGGCCCCAACGGGTCGGGGCGGGTTTGGTCATGTTTGTAGATCCAGCCTAGACTCGTCAGTGGGTGGTCCTACTCTTACCAGGGAAGGGGGTCTCTCACGTCGTGGGGCCATGGTGTAGGGGAGTGGGCTACAAGGGGAGCGAGAGGGTGGATATCGCGCATTGAATGCGCGCCAATGGCCTCGCGCAGTGAGGCAGGGGCGCACATGCCCACAGCTTCTCCATTCTTCTCAGGGCAGAGTTCGCAATATTTTGTCCACTACCACCATCTCGACCACCTCTCGTGCACTCACTTTATCCGGTTGGAGCCAGCGGCAGGCTATCCGATACACGTGATCCAGCTGGGCTCGAGGCGTTGTTGATAGGTCGTAGCACGGTAAAACTTAGCAGCGGCCTGTTAGCTGGAAAGATCACACCTTGCCAGGATTTCCGACTTCAGCCTTTCATCGTGGTCTGCCTCCTCCTCTGTGAGTGAGAAGTAGGCACGTTATGCTTCGCCAGTTAGCAAGGGGATCAGTATAGCGCTCCATTCTTGTGGCAGCCAGCCTTGTTGCTCTGACGTGTGCTTGAACGTTTGAAGGTAAGCTTCAAGTTGTCATGCGGCGATAGTTTTGTCAGTATCTGCTGTGCTTCCTTTCGTGGATCGGGCAGTGGAACACGCTCACCTCCTCGCTGCTGCAGCCGGGAAAACTCAGCAGTTGTGGCTTGTAATCCCTGTGCGATCTGCTTGAGAACCGCATGTATGCTCGCCTCTAGTAAATGGGACATGACTTGTTCAGGGGGCGGGTGGTGTCCCCTGCCCTGTGTCTGGAAGCCGCATTCTCCACCAATGTAAAGCTATGTAGCGTTGGGGCTGCGACACAGAGAAAGGAGGGCAGACAGCATATTGCAGTGGTGAACAGAACTGAGGTGATTTATTTACAAACTCGAGCAAAAATCCACACAAACACACACACACAGTGAATAACGCAGGGGAGAGATGTGCTTCAGCGATGAGGTGCAGCAACAGCAACAAACCCGGCGCGGCGAGAGAGCGGAGGGATCTGCCGGGCTGCGGCAGAAGTTTCTCCGGCGTGTGGTCCTCCGGGGAGTGGGTTCTCAGAGTCTGCAGAGAACAAATAAATTAGTTTATTTAGCTCTAACATCTCACTCACCTTGCTGGCTTCCTGGCCTCCTTTTAATATCCCTTTGCGCTCTCCCCGCCCCGCCCCGGCGCCCCGCCCCGGCACCCCGCCCCCTCTTCCTGTGCCTTACCGATGGACGTGAACTTGAACTTTGTCCGCTGGGGGCGCGGAGCTGTGCAATACACGTAGTGATTGTGCGGTCTGCCGTGACAATACAATTTTAAAAATTTGTTGTTTACTTAACAACTACAGCAGCAATCTTATTTTCCCTCTCGTCTGTTCCACCCACTCAGCATCAATCATCACCAGTATATTAATCACCGGCCTGAACATCTGTCATCATCTGCACCTGCTTCTCACTGGTTCATGCCTTTAGATGATTTTTGTGATTGAATGATTCATAGGTCACTGTGTGGGTTAACAAACAAAACATATTGCTCTAAAACTAGTCAGGTACAGGGACTGGACTGAAAACTTGCCAAAAGGAGAGCCAAAAAAAAGTCCTTTAGGGAGCCTGGAGAACCATTTCTCAAGACTGCATTTTAAAATAAATACAAGAAAGGCTGGCTCATGGGGAGCAAAATATGAGGAAATGAGGGGTGGCTCTTTTTTGCACAGCACTGCAGATATATCAGGAAATAAAAGCTGAAATTCTGATCTAATGTCTCATATTCACTTTTTGATTTCAAAACCAAATGCCTTTTTATGTACAGCGGGAAAAAAAGGAAGAAAAAAAAAAAAACACAGCGACTTGGCCTTTGCTATCCCTATACTTTCAGGATGCTTTTATATCCAGAGTGTATAAAAAGTCATTCTGTTTTGCCTGTAATAGATTATGTTATAAAACACATCCGCGTCTCCCATAACCCTAGCAATAAGGAAGGTATGCTGTACATAAAGTCGTGGTGAGAAGAAACATGAAAAGAGCAGGCCAGCAGGTGTGTGTTTTCGAGTGACTAATGTGTTCATGATCACCTAGTGATTCACTTCACCTGTTACTGCAAGCCATTCTTCATATTCCTGCCAGAGAGGTTAAATATTAGCTCGGAATATATGGCACAATACAACAATGGCTTTTGATTGGCGGTGTCCATAAAACGGAGTATAAATTACCTGGTAATGAATAATATAAAACCGCTGTGTTTGCTAACAAAAGAGTGGACTCCTACAGCAGGGTGACCCTATATTTCTTTGAACTGCCGTTTAGACTGACAAAAACAAACATTCGCAGCAAACAGGTCTATTCATATTTTATCATACTGCTCCCTTATGAACACTGAAGGTAAATCATGCATCAAATATTAAAACACTGTGTGTGTGTGTGTGTGTGTGTGTGTGTGTGTGTGTGTGTGTGTGTGTGTGTGTGTGTGTGTTTCTATCTTGGTTGGGACTAAATGTCCCCACAAATAATTTTCACCTTGTGGTGAGGGAAAAAAATTATCCCAAACATTTTCCCTAGTCATATTTTTGTGTATGCATTGCTGCATTAATAATTAGCTGCATTAAAGATTTTATCAATGGAAGTTCTTCAAAAGTATAGTAATACAAATGTGTGTGGATGTGCATGTGTGTGTTTTACATCAGACATATCTTGTGCATGTAACTTGCTTTGGTCCTTTGAAGATGGCTTTGTGGTCAAAGTCTTATGTACGGCTTGTTTATGAGGTCGATTATTAATCACCGCTGAAGTCCACCTCCTCACCCTGGCTTCGCCTGCAGGACGTTTTAACATATAACACAATCAAGAGCAAACATTTTTGGGTCCTAAAAACACACAAGCTGGTAAATTATTTAGTGGTACATAGCAAATTGCAGTGTATGTCTCATTCATCACATATATTTAATGAAAAATGTATACAGGGCATACAGACTACGTTAAGAGCAGAGCACGCCAAAGCCAGAGGCAGGACTGGATTGTACAGTAATGAAACAAGCCATTTGTCAAGACTAATTATGAATGATCTTCTTTAAAGTGCTTCTCGATGATGGCTTTTACTACAGAACGGCTTTGTCATGCTCAGGCCATGCTGTTATCTGAAAAACAAATCAGAAAAACGAAACTGGTAAAGGTTGTGATTGTAAATTAAAACCAAAATATATGTTTTCTTTTACCCATGTGAAGGCTAAAGCCTGGGCAGAATACATTTGGCATAAAGACAGCAGAAACTTTATTAAAAATCAACATTTCGGTATATACTGTAAGCAGTGAACCAGACATCCTACAGTGCCAAACAGAATTCCCTTTGAGGAAAACTATACACATATTACTCTTAAAAAATTCTCTGATTTATTCTTGTAGCGTGTCAGCGCTTCAACACGACAGCATGCCATCATGCACTGGATAGGACTGACAGCACATCAATCTTACTCATCCTCCCAAAAGGGAAATAGGATTCTTGTGAAAATAGGAACTTGTCGTTGGACGAGTTTCGAGCCTGTGCGGCAGAAAATGCTAAATAATAGCATTAGACACATGGTTTATGATTGACAAGGTTTGAAATTCCATGTAAAATATGCACATCTCTATTTTCCTAGATTAAGGTACGTCATGATGGTTGAATTCACAGATGCATTTTGTAAAGGTGCATCTCAATGTACAGTCATATCCAGAACATAAACAAGGGTTTCATTACAGGGTTGTTGAAAATAGGCAGAACAATGGCTTAGGGGTTAACGCTGTCTTGCACTTCAATAGCACGGGGTTCGAATCTCACCTTCAGTTCTGTTGTCTTCCCACAGTTCAAAGAAAGGTCCCAGGAGGTTGACTGCCGTTTCCAAAATTCCCGTAGTATGTGAGTGTGTGTGTGTGTTAATGTGTGTGTGTGTGTGTGTGTGTGTGTGTGTGTGTGATTGTGCCACGTTATAGGTTGGTACCCCATCCAGGGTGTACCCCACCTTGTGTCCTTAATTTTCTTCTTGGGACCCTACCCAGAAGAAGTGGTATAGATAAAGGATGGATGGATTCTTGGAAATACCTATAGGGGGTGCTAAAGATGATGCATCATCTATTAACTGGCTGCTCTTTCTGTGTTTCTAAGTAGTAATGCCAGTTTGATTAATTAAACAATTATAAAAGATAATAAGGAGGACAAGACCATATTTTAAACTTATATCAATTTTGAGTTGCGTCTTGTCCATTATACTTGTACTCTATGTCTATAACTATGCTGAAGAAGATAGAACTGGGGTCTATGAAATGCGACTGCAGTGTTCAGAAAGGTAACAATTATCTGTTGGTACACATATATCCTTAAAATAATAATAATTATATATATATATATATATTTACACATAGATAGATAGATAGATAGATAGATAGATAGATAGATAGATAGAACATATGTGTGTGTATATATATATATATCATTCACTTTTAGACATCAGCAGGCATACACGACACAAAAAGGACAAGTTTTTCTTGCACGAGCAATCGCACTCTATATATATATATATATATATATATATATATATATATATATACACACACATATGTTCTATCTATCTAT
>JAQQZT010000039.1:19540805-19552232 GCA_030068275.1 Clarias platycephalus | reverse complement strand
ATAGATAGATAGAACATATGTGTGTGTATATATATATATATATATATATATATATATATATATATATAGAGTGCGATAGATCGTGCAAGAAAAACTTGTCCTTTTTGTGTCGTGTATGCCTGCTGATGTCTAAAAGTGAATGATGGATGTGTGTATGAAGACACTCTTGCAGCTGTGGTCTCCCACCAGATGTGTCTAGGCCAAAGGGAGAAGTTCCACACAGACTGTCAGGATAAGAGTGCTTTCAGAGGAGACACAGGTGTTGGCCCGAGGACAGCTGAGGGAAATAAACTGTGTGTTGTAAGGACGATGCTTGCAGGAGGTGATCGAGGGGAGAGATCTGCTCTCCAAAGTATGTCTTAATAAACTCTTTTTGATGTACTGCTTACAAGGTGGTTAAATATACTATGACCGAAGTGAAACTGCATGTAAAATGACAGATGGTGCTACTGATTTTTTTTTTTTTTTAAATCTGATAAAAACAAATAAAGTGCTTGTAAGGCAATATATTAAAAAGAATGCACCCAACTGTACAAATAGAACTCAGTGAAACAGTAATCTATAGCTTCAAATTGTGTAGAATATAAAGTGTTGAGATTGAACATTTTTGTGAACGTGAGCTATGAACTAAGCATCATTTACATCCCTCCCTACCCCCAGCTCCCCCCCCCCCCCCCATTACACACACACTTACCCGACACACAAAGCACCTACAATTAGATTACCAGAGAGGAAACATTTTCCCCTACACCGTACACATGTTTTGTAAGAGGGATTTCCTTATTATCTCTTCTGCTTCTTTGTCCATGGGGCAAAAGAAAAGCAGGGTTGAAGGTGATTTTGATCTCCTGTTTTGCAGTTAACACTGAAGTACATTAAAGCAATAAAAATAATGGGAGGCACATATATCCTGAGGCTGCGTTGCCTAGACCCATTTGTCTCTTGGTCAGCTCCATTAGTTTGGCTTTGGAGCTCAGCAGCATCTGTCAGCCTCCACGAACGTTCCGGATCAACGTGGGAGACATCTAAGCATCATCACTGCCTCTGTATGAAGGCACTCTTGTGTAAATATCAGATCAGAAGTTCTACTTACACACAATGCGAATAGCAGTGATCACTGCTTTACAGAAGTCAGGTCAGCTGCCAACAAACTGCCGTTTCCAGTATAGCACTGATCCTGGTAACAGTCCTACTCATATCGAGTTGCCAAATAAAGCTGTCACCAATCACATGAGTGTTATATGTTTAATTTCTTATTCTGTACGGATATAAGAAGATCAAAAACACAATTCCTCGCCAACATCTCTGATATTAGCATGAGCAGCGAGGCATGTTGACAGTCCATCATTAGGTCTGTCATGCTATCTGTTCTGAAAGAAAATGTGTCTGCTAATATTATTCAGTGTCTGCTCAAGAAAATGAACTTTCATCGCAACATGAACATGCTTTAACAACCACACGGAGAGTGTGGCATGTAATTTTATTATAATCAGAAGTGCGTTCAAAAAACGTTACCTAGATTGACAGCATGATTTAAGTGTAATGCGCAAACTCTGGAAGCAGATACATCCCTGCTTGAACAAAGTTATATGTAAAAGATGTAATGAATTTCCAGGCAGAAAAATTTTTTTATTATATTTTTAAATGATGCCTCTTTTTAAAGAAATAGCTTTTTAAAAGTTTTTTTTATAAAATAGACAGAGACCAAATACCAATGCTCTGATTTGAAGAGCTGGGAGAAAAAAAAACAGCTATTACTTTACTACTATGTGACAGAATGTATGCAATTAAACAATGTAATGATTTAGCTTGATATAAATAACTTACTATAATATTAAAGATGGCAGCACTTAATAATAAATAACATATTTTTAAAACTGATTGTACACTCAGACTGTGACCTAGTGAACCAGTATCAGGATGTATTTATTGATAGAGACTTCAAAGCACTTCTGCAAGTTGCTCTGGATAAAGGCATCTGCCAAATGCTGTGAATGTAATGTAACTTAACATTTGTACAACCAAGAACAGTGGAATACAACTAAAGTCATAATGCTGGTTTGTTTGGGAACATATTACAGTTAACTTTTCTTTGAAGACAAACAGGGATCAAATATGAGGGAAATATCAACCCTAAGAGTTGTTGAACCACCACAAATCTGCCAAACACAATTTCTGGAATCAGCAGATATTACCTCAATTAGTGTTTTGATCATGGTGATGGTGAGCGCTAACACTTCACTCCAAAAGCTACCATAAGTGTTTAACCGTGCTCAAATGCGCTGACTGTGAAGGACATAACTTATGATTTATATCATTTTCATCCTCGTTAAATTTGTGGATGGTGGTGGAGTTATCCTTGAAATGACCACCAGGAGAGATCACCATCATATCTTAAAAGTGATCAATAAAAATAACTTTTTATTGATTGAGGGGGATTGTTTGCTCTTAAAGAATAGGTAGATTCACATAACAGAGCCAGCATCTTCCTATACTGTCTATCTAATTGTACTGGGTCATAACCCGGTCAAAATTCATCTATCTACTCTTTCGATTGAGATTTCAAATGAATGTCAACGATCATACTACTCTGTAGTATGGACCCATTTTTGACATCTTCTCTGACATCTATTTACATTGAACAGCCATCATCAAAGTCATCAGCAAGCTCTCTAAGCACCTAGGACCATTAAGTATTCTCAGACATGGTGCTCATTTCCATAAAATATTCTTTGTCAAAACCTAAAAAGTGCAAATGAAACAGGCATTGAGGTATGATAGCAAAGCCCTACTTGGCTGCCATAAATGACCCCAATTATGCACTTACAGAGCAAGACGGTGCCTAGCAAAGTAAAAGCTTTGAATGACAAGCCGTCACAGAAGCCATTTTTCTTTGGGTCCATCTCACCTTGATGAGCACTTTGAATTGTTAACTTGAGACAGCGAGAGAGAGAGAGAGAGAGAGAGAGAGAGAAAGGCTCTGAGTGCTAACCAGAGCTGCCGTGTTCAATGAATGAATTGTTTGCTTGAGTCTCCATTACCGCCCTCTCTGGGAGCCTCGGCCGGGATTAATCTGTCAAAAGGAGATAGTTTAGCATTGATGAATATGACATGTGACCATTGATGATGTTGATTTTATCTCTTGGGATTAGCAAGATTTACTTCAGATGGGTAATAATGTCATTTGCTTGATGCAATGGATCTGTTTATGAGCTGATTAAATCACAGGGCTACTGCTTCGTTTCATGCTATTTAGTTTATAGCTCTATTACTGCGATCACAAAAGCTGTGGACATTTCCTCTTCCTGTGTCACCATAAATCACTGTTTAAGATGGCTGCATTGCGTTTAATCAGGATACCTTTTTAGTAGGAGGAGAAAGTAATTGCATCGAAAAAAGGGAAGGGGGAAATAATTTGGCTTTAGTGTGAGCATGCATGTTTTTAATTATTATCAAATTTATATTTGACCTATCAAGTGATTTAAAACAAAACAAAAAAAAACAGTCTTGAACAATGAAACTATAATTCTCGTAATCTTTTTCAAGTGAAAGATTTTGACAATAAGCCCCCTTATTCCAAAGTAGAAAGATTTGGTGCAATTATCTTAATCCCATAAATCAAAATTTCCTGAATAAGGAACGTAATGATCTCTGACTCTGGTCTAAGAGTTCAGCGGTTTATTACCACTTACATATTGACACAGCTGCTCCTCAAATCTATAGGCTTGCCGTCATAGACCATGGCACGTATGTGTACTTTGTCACATGCCTGGTAATTACATATATGTAGGTGGTAATCCTGTGCTTTTAAATTATAAAAGATTAGAAGAGCCCTTAACATTTAGGTGTCTGCTCAGGTTCACCTCTTAATGATGTCAGGTCTTAAAACAATAGCATGACACTCAAGGGTAAAACAAGAGCCAGTTCATCAAAGCAAGGCCTTGCATTTCAGCATAAGAAAAAGCCTTGAGAGAAATCTCTTTACAGTCTCCCATCAAGTCACTATTTATCTTCTCCAGTGTAATTAGTTATTGTAACACTCCAGGCATTAGTCTGAGTCAGTTGCCATATATAAGGAAGAGCATTCAACAAAAGATGACACTATTTCAACAGTAATTAATGGGTAGTACAATTTTATGAGTTTGATAGGTGTTATATGGTTGAGGCGTAAAATGTTATTTGTGTTGTTTTTACACAGTTGAAGGGTCGAACAATCATTCAGTTACAAAAAGAAATCTTTGACCCACTACTGAGATAAGCTGTAAACTTCAATCCCCATACTCACATCCATACACTCGTTTTGGTTTACCACCATATCCTCTTCACAAAGCTAGCATGAAAGACGCACCGTCTTCAAAGTGTCAGCAGCATGCCTTTTTTATACACAAAAGCACAGTGGATAGTATCCTCTTTATTTATCTCCCACATAAACATGCTCATTGCAGAGCTGATCAGCAGGGTAAGTTATGTTGTGGTACTAAGCCATGCAGCTCTGTGCTCCTCTTTATTCTCCTTAGCCACAGTAAGTAGAAGGCAGGCACAAGCAGGGTAATTTATGCACACATGTGCCTTGGAGCTCCTCTGATGACAGGCCCGGGAGGAGGGGCACATGATGAATGGCTTTCCATCGGGGACCGCCACACAGCCACCATGATGTGGGTAAAAATGGAAATTGCTCTCTTTCACCGTCATTACATCAGTTTAAAGCTTGTGTGGGCCTCTGGAACATACTCTAGTTGCTCTGTGTTTTTTGTGCACTTTTTGTGAAGGGGTGGTGTTAAATTGTTGATGTGCATTAATTAAAGTGTTTAATAATTGTTTAGTAGACCAGAGCTATATTAAATCACAAGTCTATAATAGATAGACTTATTAGTCTATAAGTTAATAATGTATACTTGGTGTACTACAGGCCTATTCATCATTATAGTGTAATAGTGATACATTGCCTAATATTGGTGTAGGCTCGGTGTAAAAAAAGTATTTATGATTTAGAAAAGTTCATCGTTCGATAGGATAAGGGTGACCTAGAAGTAAAATGACTCAGAATAAAATGTAATCTTGTATTTAAAAAAAACAAAACAAAAAAAAAACTTGGACACAAAAACACTAGAGCACACCTATAGCCCTTTACAGGCTGGTGGTATAGGGCAAAGAACAGAAGTAGTAAAAAGGTTGTATTTATGTGAAAACATTCGTTGTAAGCACTTACCAAATTGCCTACACATGCTAGTGTTAGTAATAAAGCAGCTTGGCTGAGTGTTACTGCTGTTTTCTTCCTGGTCGTGTGTGTGTGTGTGTGAGAACGCTTTGACTTTTTCCAGTGTACACGAAGCCTACCTTAACATCCCATAATATCCTTCCACTGTGTCCTGGTGATTCTTTTATTTATGACTATTAAATATTTTGAGTTTTGTAGAGTATTCAGCTGAGAAACACGAGTAAACCCGAAAGAGAAATAAATTAATAAAAAGGCACATAAATAAAATGATAGCGGCACAGCGCGACATTTAGCAGGAAAAAGTTTGATTCGCATCGATATTTATAATTAATAATTAAAAAATGCATTTTGACGTGTGATTATTTATGCTGTACCTTCAGTTTATGTTTGGAAAGCATAGTACAATTATCTTGAAACGTATATACAAATCATACGCCTTAACTCTGTCAGGTGAGCGTTTTACAATTTAGTTTGTCTTCCTAAGACCTAATAAAACGTCGATGAGAATTTATTCCGATTTGAGAAAAGTCAACTGGCAAAAGTAATTCGATTATCAAAAAGCGACAAAGAAAGCTTTCAATTATTTACTCCGCCGAAACATAGGTAGACACCCAACAGAGGAAAAACACTTTCTTGAAAAATGCGACAGATTAAAAAAAAAAAAAAACATAAATGATTCCCACTTTATTACTTTATATTACACTTTTATTATATATATATATATATATATATATATAGCGCAAATGCTGCAGAAAATATATAGGCCCGACCTTTCGAAGAATTAATAAATAAATAAATAAATAAATAAAAAGTCTTAAACCATTTTTAGTTTAAAAAATATGGCAAATTAACTACTGAAATAAGCTATTATGGCGGAAGTTGTATCATATATAACTTATTTATGTGACGAAAGCAAGCTTGGCTAGGAGGAGTAAACTCCATGTTGTTGTAACAAATAACAAATAACCTAGAAACTCGGATAAATTCTCAAACTCATGTCATATGTAAATGTGAGCAAGTTTTCAGATAAATATATTTTGCTGAAATATCGTATTAACTTTAAGGTTAAAGCTACACGCCTTTAGAAACACAATAACACACGAGGGGTTCGAGTCTCCCGTGCGCTGTTCTTCTTAATATTTACAAATACTGCGTAAAATAATGACATTAAAAAGTCGAAATATTATTTTAATCTGTTTAAAATAGTCGTCCTTTTTTGTAACCGAAATTGTTACATTTTTATGACCCATCAAGAGATGAAAATTCTAAAAATAAAAAAATAAACAAAAAAGTCTCCATCTTTGTCGTACAAGATCTTGCTTATCTAATAATAAAAATTTAAAGCTATATTTAATCATGGTTTGCGGTGTTTATATGATGAATGGCATATTTTGTAACGCAAAATTTGAATGCATTTAATACTTTTTGTGATTGATTAAATACAAAGAAAATAAAAATCTGGATAGCCACATATGTAATGTAAATAGCATTCGACGATTAAAGAATACTGAGGACACATTTATGGAACAGAATTGTTTCTTATTTTTTTTTCCAGAATACATACAAAAAAATACCAATTCTCTCTCCATGGTATACGCCTGAAAAATAACGGCAATTTAAAATTATGCGGACAATTTGGGTTTTAAAAAACAAACATGCAAATGTAAATTATTTCCTTTTTCAATGAGACATTAAATAAGAACGTACAATACAATCATAGCAATTTCAAATGAATGTTGAACTGAAGAACCCCTATTTTATTAGTACTCTAACATGTGTTTTACTTTTACCTACTGAGATTTAAACATAATGCACTTCTGAGTTTGCACAAATAGTTTTCCTTTTGTGTTATTGTCCGCTTTAAGCTGACATAAATAAATACAGTGGAGTCCACGGATCCAGTCCTTCAGTGGTGCGTTGATATAAAAGTCTTTATATTTGAATCTTTATAAGCTCTAAATTTTAGGGTGTGTGAGTCCGTTTCACTGGTAACCGAGAGCTGACGCTGTAGTGAGTCTCTGGCCGTACAGTGCATATGGAGAATAATAAGGACCGGTTGCGGCGGGAACGGGCACCGGGGCACCGGGAGTAGGCAACGGGCTCTTAGAGTACGGGTGATAGCGACTGCTTAGTCCGAGCGCGTGATGCGGACTCCTCAGCGCGAGTGTGCCGGGACTTCCAGGCGCTCCGGACGGTGGCATGTGCATGTGGCACGCCATGGCCGCGGCGGCAGCGCTGGCAAGGGACGACGAGCTCGGGTAACCCGAGATCAACTTGTCGGCGCCGGTGAAGGCTGTGTGCGTCCGCAGGTGGTTAAGCAGTTCCTCTGAGGACGAGAAGCGCTTGTCGCACGGCCCGTTTGCTGACACCCAGTTGCACACGTGAGGCAACGGGTCGTTGGGGAGCATGAAGCCGTACGGATACAAAGGGTGTCCGCCGAAAGACGGTGGCGTGGAGTGCACGCCGTGCAAAGGATGTGTCGGGTACATGAGCTGATATCCGGACTTGAGGGCCGCGGCGGCTGAGTCGTGCGTGCACGAGGCACCGGCCGCGCCTGCTAAGTGACTGGCACAGTGATAACTCAAGCAGTACGGGTCTCTACAAAGACTGGCAGACATGATGGACGGTGGAGAAGCTCCGGCTAAGGGGCTCGATCCAGCCTTGCTTGCGCCAAGGGAGCTGGCGAGCTGCGCGTTCACCAGACTTCCACCGTGGGGCAGGAAGTGCTGAGGATAGCCCGCGTACGCCCCGGCTAAACTTCCTGGGTATGTCATGCCGGCAGGTGGTAAAGGGAAAACTGTCTGTCCCGGCTTGTACGGAGAAACGGGTGCCACAAGACCAGACCCCAGAACCGCCGCCGAGGAAGCGGAAGACACCGAAGAAGACGATTCCGACGTAGCGGCCTTGGATCCAGACGTGGTCTCCTGGTGCTGGTTGACCTCCACGTTAATTCCACCACAGCTTACGCTTATCCTGCTGTGGCTGACACCGGTAGCTCCAGACGCGTCCGTGCTGCAGGTTTTATTACAGTCAGCTTCTTTCTTTTCATCCCTCTCTCCTTTAGCGTCGGACGGCATCGGGGAAGCAGAAGTGCTGGAATTCGGGCTGCCCGTGCCGGGGGTGAACGGCTGGCAGGTGGCGCTCGGCACACGGAAACCAGACTTCTCTCCGCTAGAAACCCCCGAGGACGAATCCTTCTTATCTGCTGGTTTGGAGTACGGCTTGAAGCTCGATTTATCTTCCACGCCGATGTCGCTCAGTTTTAAAGGACCAGACTTTGTCTCCTTTTCGCTAGATCCGTTTGATGTGACCGAGGAGAGTTTAGACGAAGGCGGAGGGTCCGGTTTACCGATCTGAGAACACGTCTGCGCAAGAAGAGCCAGCGGACTTTTCTTTGCATCTAGCTGTGAGAATAGACAAAAAAAAAAAAACATACGAACCCGTTGAGTAAATACCCAAATATTATATCTGAATTAAATACATACACATCAACAAACACACGGTAACTTGATATCTTTTACTACAGTTCCTGTTCTGTTTTGTTTTTGTGTCGGAGAATAAAGTGCGCTAGACATCGCGGAACACCGTGTCAGGAATACAGTCAGGGGAAATATCCGCATGAGCAGGCGGAACACGGAGCATGTGAAATCACTATAAATTTACAAGAAATGCGCAAAAGTACAGCCTGTATTATTTTAGTCTCTAACGGGCTAAGCATTACAGAAGCCATTTGTGTATCAGCAGCGATGATCTATCATTTTCGCAAAAACAATAATGGATTCAGATCTATTTTAAAGGAAATGTTCTTACCTCGATTGGACTAATCGGAGTAGACGGTAAAGGTTGGAGATACTCCGGGTGCAAAATGTGTCCCGTGCGCGCCGTCAGCATTTTCAGAACCTTGATGGGAAGTCGCTTGGCTTGCCGTAAAGGGTCCGTTGGAGGGATGGGATTGAGAAAAGGCTTGTTTATGCTTGAGCTGTTATTCCGAGAACTGCAGCTTTCCCAGGCTAGATCGGTATCGCTATTTCTTAGAGCAGTAGCAGAGGGCGATGTGCTCATGACCCAATTCTCATTTATTCTGTCGGCGTTTCGTTCGTCCTATGCATCAAGAACTACTTCTTCTTCGAAAACGACCCGAAAATAAAGACAAACTCGTATAATCCGTTCGCTCGTGGCGGAAGGAAGACGCACAGCGCGAGGCTATCGCCGATCCGGTGCTGCGCGTGACACCACAGGCATTGCGCTCTCTGCTCTGCCTACCCTCGCAGCTCCACGCGCTACTCCTCCCAGCCCGAGAAGAGAACTGCCCGAAATTTTCACTTCAAAAGCAACTGAATTAGTCTGAGATTAAAGCCCTTGCCGCCTTCCAATCAAATGAGACCCCGAGGTGATTGGAGGGTCAAGGGGATGTGACGTTCTCCTTTCTCCAGCGCCTCTATTTTGACAGCTTGGGGGAGGAGATTCTGCAAAATATTTTGGTTCTTGTGCACGCCGCCCTTTCTAAAAGCGGCGGCGCGCACCCTTATTTTCCAGCTTAGGCTAAATAGGCAATGTACCTTACATTATCCCCTGCGTTTATTTATGTTCCGGTCTATTAACAGATACCATGATTTAGCCATAAATTCTTATGGAAGAAGCCAGGTGTATATGTTCCCTATTTACTCTTTAAGTTACAGACCAAATGAGTACAAACTCCTCAGACAATTCCGAGCATGCATGTTGAATAGTTATCTTGTAGCTATTATGAGTTTAAGAAAAAAATAAAAATAAAATACCCAAATTGTGAGCCTAAGATTAAAAAAATGCGGTCTCTCTGCTCTCTTCATTTGACAAGAAGTCGGACGTGCAACAGAAGATCACCGCGTGGTGTTTGAATTCCCCAATCAGACACGCGTTGACAGGAGCAGACCAATGCAGTGATAGAGGGATGGGAATGTCACATGTTTTCAGCATAATATACACCCGCCCTTCTATTTCTATCCCAACCCCTCAGTCAACTGTCAATTCTGCTCGACCGCAATCAATCAGCTATTTGTCAGTCGCTGTCAATCCTGCTGCTGATTTATGTCAGCTCTTGTAGCTGATTACAAGCTGCGGGTGACTGAGAAAAGGGCAAATGAAAAAGAAGCACCTTGGTACAGAGACACTTAATACGAGCGGCACAGTCCTCTTGGTTTTTTTCCCCCGGTTGGAAGGGAGGGAATGCAAAACCAGATGCGGGAAAACATGGAAATCAACCTTGCTCATATTTACTTCATGTCGGACTAGAGTAAGTATACTTGAAATGCACCCAGATTATTAAAAAAAAAAAACTTTATTATTGAATATTTTGTTAAATATAGGCCCTAGTGTTTTTAATGTTAACAATGTAAAATCTTTTGTGCATTAAAAAGCAGTAATAAGGTGTTTAAGTTGCTGTGGAAAAAGTCTACTAAAACTGTTGGATATGAGTAGTCACTCATGTATGTATTTAAAAAAAAATCTATTTTGACATGCATTTTTGTAACACAGTTCTTTTACTTGTGGAATAAATTGGTTTTGCTCGGAGTGTTTGGCTGTGTGGTGTTCTTCAGTATCGAGGAGTCGAACAGCACCAGGCCTGTTTTCAAGCTAAACATCGTCCAGGTGCACTTCTTTCTTCTGCTTCAGTATACAGTTTCACAGTTGCACAAGTCTTCCGCTTTCGGGTATATTACCTCTTCTGCACAGATGTAAGATTACCTGAATTTGAACTCACAGACAATAATTACATGCATGTCGCCTGAGGCACTGTATCAGCACACTTGGAGTGTAAGAAAGGAAAAGAAGAAAAATGAACCCACAAGTTCGGCTATTCATGCATCAAAATGTATTTTGCATGCGAAAAGGCGATGGGGTTATAAAATGTATTTAAGGAGATAGTGTGTGAGAGTTTTTTTAGGGGAGAAATGCGATGACCTCTTCACCGCTGATTGGGCTAATCAGGGCTGAGGCTCCGGGCAGCTTTTCAATGCGCTGCGCCTTTCATCTCCCACTGGATTGAGGCGCTCAATTAAAAGCCAATCAGTTTGTAAGTAAATCAACGCCTATCAAAGTTGTCACATCAAACAAAACGATTATTATTGCAACCCGCCTCCGCCATTAATCTCTTTCGGCGTTAATCCGGTTGACATGTCATTTCGGAGAGCAAGAAATCCTGGAACGGACAGTCATGAGCTGAAGTATGT
>JAQQZT010000039.1:19490955-19531118 GCA_030068275.1 Clarias platycephalus | reverse complement strand
TTCATGTTTGTGGCTGTAATGTGACAAAATGTGGAAAAGTTCAAGGGGGCCGAATACTTTTGCAAGCCACTGTATATTAGGGCTGCAACAACGAATCGATTAGAACAATAAAAATCGATTACTAAAAGCGTTGGCAACTAATTTCATAATTGTGTCGCGCGACGTGGAGACATTTGATTATTAAAAAAAAAAATTAATTGAGCTCGGAGCGGAGTGAATACACTTGTCTCGCGCACTGATGGGGTGGGCGTATGGATCCTTAATATCGATACTTTCGATATAGGGGTTGTATCGAAAATGATCGATCCAAAAGTCAGAATACCGATATTCAGGGCTTTTTTAAACCAGTGATTTTATTTATTTTGCATGAAATTTAATATTTTAAATGAGCTTGTATATAACGCTTTCTCTTATGCAGCTCCTTTCGCACGTCACGCACATTGGTCACCCCTCCTCGCTCTGCTGTGTTTTGTTGCCCTACCATCATGTGACTCATCAGCGCCAAAGACAAGCAGGAAAGAAAAAAATTTAAACATGTTATTGTTTCTGAACAAAAACCTGTAACTAAGTAGTTTTCAACAGGATGACAGAGCATCAAAAGGGGTTCTCTGTCATAGGGCTTTGGAGGTAAAAAGCTAATAGTGCTTGGTATTTTTTGTTTAGTTATTGGATATTGTGTGCACTTTGTTTATAAGCTAAGACAGCATACCAAATAAGGAAATTATTTAATTTGTTATTAAAACAGCTGCTTTATTTTCTAGTAATAATTTTGTGCACTTTATTTTTTGTTAAAGCCAGATAAGTACTCTTAAAGGGAGAAAATGTTGTTACTATATTATTGTTTAATGTATATTTTATAGTATTATTCCGTTTTTCTGTTCTTAATTTTATTACTGTTCTTGCAATTTTCACACAGTTTCATGTTTGCATATTGAGTTTATTACAATAATATATTTTTTTCATATTTGAAAATGTCTTGTTTTTTGTTAACCTCACACATGACTAAGTACAGGCACACTAAGAGCAAATCACATCACAAATCACAGATGTATTCAGATTTAGCAAAATTATGCAATCACTTCATAAATTGTGATACAGTGATATCCCCTATGCAAGAAAGTAAATGTAATTTATATTGTGTGCTAAAAATAAAAAAATATCGGTATTGCCGATATTGGCCCTGTATGTACTTGTTATCGGATCGATATAAAAATATTTTAAAAAATATTAGAGGAAAGATACACGGCGGAGGCAGAGAAATCCGTAATCGTCTCACCTTCTGGGTCTTAGTGCGCGCTTCTTACTGGTATAACCAACATCTGTGCACACGTGTACTGTTTACTATACCACTGTGACCACGTGTGTGTGCGTGTAAAGCATCTTTTATTTTGTGTCTATGCATGTGTGTACAGCGTGCGTGTAAAGCAAAAGCAAGTCTCATTAGAGACGTTAAAATTCATTTTCTCTCTCTGCTCAAGGCTTAGCCTGCTCTTTGCCTGCTGCCCCTCCTACTTTCACCTTCTCAGACACTCACACACACACACACACACACACACACACACACACTCTCTCTCTCTCTCTCTCTCTCTCTCTCTCTCTCTCTCATCTACACAGAAACACTGCTCTGTCGAGATTCTTTTCAAATGTAACGTGCAGGTTAATTTGTTTTATTTTTACTTTACAGCAGTGATTCCGTTTTTAGTGTGTTTTTAGAAACTAAACTTGGTTTTACGAGTGTTTTCGAATACGAGCCCGCTTTCGGAACGAATTATGCTCGTAATCCAAGGTTCCACTATATATATTTGGCAGATGTGAAGCATACATGTCTATGTTTTTTGTGTTAGTCCATTTTTATTTTATTTAATTATTATTATACCAGCTCAAGGAGAAACATGTTTGTGCACTTTCTAAAGATTTTAGTTCTGTTTTTGAATAAAGGGATGGAAATGAATGCTTTTCTTGGTTTTCGTTTTTTTTTAAACCAAGGAGGGGGGGTTTGGGGGTTGTGGATAATCGACAGATTAATCGATTATTAAAATAATCGTTAGTTTTTTTTTCTCTATTACCCCATCTCTATTGTCTGTCTGTCTGGTCTATCCTTTGTCTCCAATGCAGTCTAGTTTCTTACTGGATAGAAATATTAATATTATGATATGGATTGTGTATATGGAAATGTATCTGTCATAGTCTCATAGTTCTTATACAGGATCGTAACTAATTGTAGAATTGATTTAAATTCAGATTTTAGTAATTAAAATTGTATTAATGTTTTTTCGGGTTCAATGAGGTATCCATCCATCCATCCATATGTGTGTTTTAGCCTCGGAAGCATGTTTCCTTGCATAGCCGTTAAAGGACCCATGTCTGCAAAGTGATTTTTAAAAAATATATATTTTTGGACTTGTGTATCTTTTACTTTATCATATCTATCAGCTGTACTGAAGTACACTGCAATTGTTTCCTGGATTTGCAAGAAAGCTTCTACAGTTAAAAGACTCATCAAATATGCTAACTTTAATTTTTTTAAAGTGTTTTAAGTGTCATCGTCCTGTTGTAATGAAATGTATGTAATCAGATGTAAAAAAGTAAGGAGACAGAGCGGTGTCTGGGTACATTGAGAAATGAAATAAAACCGTGTATGGACTGTCAGCAGTGTCGTTTTATATTCCTATCTAAAGCACATTATGATATTACTCTGCAGCTTACGTCTCACTCAGCTGTCTTTCTTCATTCATCATGAGTAACACTGTATCTTTCATGCCCTTGCATTTCGACATCAGAAGGCTCCTGTTAATTGACAAATGAGAGTCAGCGGTATGAAGTGCTCTCTATCTCCATCAAAGTTAGGTGAAATCTTCTATTTGATGGTGCTGTTATTGGCATGAGTCAGGAAGAGGCATCGCTCAGCACCGAAATGAGAAGTGACAAAGGAAGAAGGGGCTGTCATTGTCCTGTGGGTATGCTCAATCTGCGACAATACCAGTATGCAGATAAAATGTCAGTTAAAGGAGTGTGAGGGGGGAGAAACTGTCGGAATGAGGTCTTCAAATCACTTAGCTGAGAAAGGGAGTGGAAATTGATGCTCGAGCAGAAATGAGAATTTTCCATATCTGATCTATCAAGCTTACTTAGAGCTAATATTTGGGAGCAGCCTTGAATATCTTGCTTATATTAGGAAATATGCAATGTTCTTTTAAGCTTAACTGGTTTATAAGACAGCATCTTCTAGTATAAATGTAATCTATGCATTTTCATTTGGGATACAGCTTTTACACACCAACTATGCAACGATAAACCACATTTAATTTATCTGAACAAATTGTACCGCAGTGATTTCTTCAAGGAGTGACGAGTTGACAGGGCGGGGAGTTAGAATAATAATACAGTCTTCTTTTAGATGCATTATTCTTGACAAGTTTGTTCCTGGCTGATTTGCTAATGGAAAAAAATGAATATTTTTTTTGGTTGCCTATTTGGCACAACCGTTTAAGACATGACCCAATTATGTTTAAAAAAAAAAAAAAAAAAAACTATTACGTACTGGGATTTCAAGAAAACACAAGAGGAAATAAAAAGAATAAATAACATCACATTTATTTGGAGATCACAGAGTGACAGCATTTGTTGGGAAAAGATGACTGATGCGGGAAAGGAGTGTTTTTATATTTTAACTTATCAGATAAATAGAATTTCCCCCATGGCCACCATGTATAATATACTTCCTTGAAAATAATCTTTGAGATTGCTGCAGGCGTGTTCTTGACCTCAGCTATACATCTTAAAGAAGTTATTAATTTTCATGTCATCTCTTGATTTTTATATATTGCTTATATATCAATTGTATATCATTTGTCTGCCGCCTCCTTTTTCTTCTTCTTCTTCTTCTTCTTCTTCTCTTCGTGATAGTAGTAGTAGTAGTAGCATTTTAGTATTAGTAATAGTAGAAGTCGTAGCATTAAATAGCATTAATCATCTGCATACCTTGTGCTAGTTTACCTAATTGTTGTTAGAAGCAGGTATCCATGCTCTTGAGGCAGTGTAAAATACTGCTGCAGAGTGTACAGACTCCATGGCCTTTGCCAAAACAGATGGTCCAAGCAACAACAAGGAAAGATCATCAAGTCCTACCAGATTAGTTTTGAAAAGTTCTTGCTGGCAAGTCATACACTCTCTGTTTGAGCAAGATCATTTACTTTTTTATCTGATGAAACATGCTGTAGCCAAATTGAATCAACGTGGTCTTTGCTGGGAAATCACTTCTTCTAGTGCTGCTGAGAGCATTCCAATGTACAGACTTACTGTTGTAAATTCTGACTTAACTAGATGTTTAGAACTTTAGAATGTCTATAGTGTAGCAGTTAAGTAACTAACCAACCAAGCAACCCTTTAATAAAACTATTTAAGCTCTAAAGAATCCTCTTAGATATTATATAAATGTTACAAACATGAGTTTGACTTTAATATGTCATGGGTTTATCATATATTTTTACTTGCATGTAAATCAACATAATCATAAAGATTTTGCTGTAACAAATACAGATTTTATACTTTCAGAGTCATGTGAAAGGTATGAGAATGCAAAAGGTCATGTGTTGATTCTTTACTTAAGACTTCATTTATTATTATGAGTCACACTAGAGTCCATATGATTTGAAAAGGATAAAAAACTAGCTAACTTTGCAATATATTTTTTAAACTGTTTTAAGTTTTTACTGTGTTGAGCAAGTGTGCCGTAATAAGACACAAGACCGACAATAGAGACAACTGGAAAAAAAAAACCAATAAAAGCAATAAATTACTATTGCTGCTAACATTCTGAAACTTTGAAATAATTCATAAATAGTGTTTCAGTGTATTCTGGGTATAAAGCATTGAGTAGTCAGATCCAAAAATGTCCTCGGCATGTGTATGATTTTATAGTTATATAGAGCTCTAGAGAGATAGACCTAATCCTGCCAGCACCATCTCTGTGGTCTAGTTCCCTCCAACAATATGGCATAAATCTTGGCTTTATTGTTACAGTGCAGCAAAAGACCCCCGATGGCAAAAGAATTGTCTTTAAATCAGCGTCAGCATTGCCATCAGCCAAATCTCTTTCCTAACTACTGTACTGTACTGTACTGCTTCCAGCAAATGCTACACTGCCAGTTATGTTCTTCATTTCAATTACACACACACACGCAGTATATATGTACAGTATATATATATTTATATATACATACACACACACACACACACACACACACACACACACACAAGGTACGAATGCCATTCCCTTTACAACTGCATTCCACTTTTTTATTGTATATCCCCAGACTGATGGTGTGCCAATGACACAGTGATTTACAGGCCTTTAGTTTTCTGTGGCAGGGCTTTAGAGGGCAGAGCTGATGTGCAGCCAACACTTTGGAGGGGTAGAATAAAAGTTGACATTTTATTGGCTTTAAGGAAGAGAGAATAGGAAGGCCAGTCATACACGCGAGACAGTAATAGTTTCTGTGCTTTCACTTTCTGAACTCTGCCAGCTGTCACAGTGCCGCTTGAAACAAAAGAGAAATTTATTGGGTATTATTTAGAAACATGTCAGTGGTAATGACTACAGCTATGATTTCAATTATCACCCACTAAATATAGCTTAATTCATTATACTGCTAGGACCAAATGAGTGAATCTGACATCATTTTTCAAAAATTCGATACCATTCCACTTTAATATTTTATGTCGATCGCTGGTTTCATTTTTCCCCCCTTGCATTTGGCATGGGCGAAGGGCCTTGTCCCTCATGGATTGTTGTACCGTCAGCGTTATGTAGTTCAGAGGCTTCCCAGGGATATATTTTTTCCATTGACAGAAATCCAATTAGTTTTAGTACACAGTCTGGCTGAATAAAAAAGCCTCTTAAAACCTACAATATCTTTCTTTAGCGCTTTAGCAGAACACAAAGTTCATGATGGATTTGTACAGCCTGGCCTATTCAGGTTCAGCAAGGCAGACACACATTTTAGAAACCGTTTAACTACTCTTCCTCACTCGTTCGAGGTTATTATCTGAAAATGATTTTTCTGAAAATGTACAGATCATTATTGTAGTTTTCAAACATCCCTATGCATATATACCTTTAATTTGCTGTTTACTGTACACCTGTTTAAGTGGAAAAAATCTAAACTGCCCATGTCATCAAGGTGTTGAGTTAGAGAGAAGCTTTAACCCTAAATCTCTGTTAGTCTGTTAATTTTTTCCAGCTTAGAACCTCCATCAAGCGCAGCCGTCCTGCTGATTAATGATGTAAGCAACTTTGCGGCATGGAACTTATTAGGACTTTGAAGCGAAAAGGGTCTGTCATTCTTTAACTTCCCCTGCATGCTTCCCAATAGGGGAAAAAAAGTTAGCAGTTTGGAAATGGAACAAAGGAGTCTCCCCTGAGTGTTGCCCTCTGTGTGTGTTTGCTTCATGACACTTTGTCTCCCACAGCCTCTCCTGGAGAGACAGCCCTGAAAAGTGAAGACAGATACGCAGACGTTATCGTGCCAAGACTTGAAGAGTGTAGCTCTTTTGTGTGTTTTCAAGTCCTGGTACAATCTCTCAACCAGACGATATGATAAATGTTGACACTGTATGAATTTATCCGACCACTATAAAACACACCAGGAACTCTGTCATTAAGAATTTACCCCTCCAAAACGTTCGGCATTATTAGAAAATATTTGCCGAAGCGTTTCGAGTGTAGCTGGTGCCCAGAATAATAAGTCAAGCCTCTGTGTTTTGACTGCTGTTAAGCAGTGACGTGCCACCTGCAGAGTGATGAACTGGAGTGTACTGTCCAAATTGCTTGCTTTGCAAACGTGCACTGGCCCAGAGAGGAGCACATTTTTCCCCCCTGTGCAGAAGACCATAGAGGGTTTAAACAGCTGCTGCAGATTTCCAACACAGCTGCAGCACATTTCCCTTTGCGCACTTCAGAATCGTTCACAGGCAAAGCACACCTCTGTTAAAAAAATTACCATCTTTCTATACTGTAGTGTCTGAAAATATGCTGTCAGAGTTGTTCCCATAATATTTCTGCTGTTAGTCTTTCTAACGTTCATACATGTTTTATTTATTATTTTTAGTGTTTTGTGAGCCCGCTCTCATGGTTATGACAATTGATCCTTTTATTCAGCCAGATTTTCCTTAATTGATCATAGTATGAATAATTTGGTTTGTGTTTGCAGTAAATAACCGTATTTACCTTACTGCCTGGTGAATCCAGACATTTGGTGATGCTTTTAAAGTGCTTTCCTCTCACTGCCTTTGGGTTTGAGAGAACAGTCATCTTTTATGTCTGGGCCAGAGGGTTTTCATAGCTGCACCTGATAACTAGCTTCAAAACGCCTGGCAGTAGAGGATGAGGAAGAGGAGGAAGATGAAGAGGCACTGGGATATTCTCCTGAGCATGCTCTTTACAGACAGACAGCCTCGACTGCCCCAACACAAGCTGCACTCGTCTGATCTGAGGAGCGTTTGTGTGTCAAATAAGATGAAAGCCTTTCAGGTGAAATCCCTTTACTGGCCCCTGCTGTAGAAGGCCTCATCGGAGCTACAGTAAAGGAAGAAATTTAACAGAGCTGCTAGATGGAGTGTCTCTTTCTGTTTGCACAGGGTTTGGACAGAAGCACATATTCATAGTTTTGACATATACAGCACAGTGGCATGCTTAGACAGAGAACTCCTTAACAGCATCCTCAAAAGTTGCATGGAGCTCTTACGGCGAGCCGAGGCATGCACCATGAGAACTGAGAACGTTTCAAACTTCCATTTCTGCTGGTATGTGCAGCACGTGACTTTGGATAAAAAGGGAACAAGGCTAGTATTTGAAGGCCAGCTATACTGATGTCTGTTTTTGTAACAAGCCCAAGCACTCATTTTAGAGCGTGGGTTTTAGAGTTTTGCAAAGACGTCTTGTGATGGTTGACTTAATGTCATTAAAATGTTCCACAGGCCTCCACTGAGACCGAGACTGTTCGAACTGAGGCACACATCTGCCTCTAGTCCATCGGATATAATTCTCGATCCCTTGATATCCCCTTTAGCAATAGATTGTATATGACATGTGGGAACGTTCACTATTCTGTTGTTTTGTCACATGTGCAAACAGATTTACAGTACATCCTAGTATGCTTGTTCCTAATTCATGTTTGTTGTCCTACTAACAATCTATTAGAGGTCCAGTACTGTGCAATAGTCTTGAGTAACTCCATATTTCTTCTAAATTTAATTCAAGTGATAATGATTAAATTGAAGAAAGGGGAGCAAATGTTTGACTGTAACAGGCTGCAAAGTGTCTAAAGTTGCATCAACAATCTATTTAAAAATCGGTTGTTTATGCAACAGCCTCAGCAGCAACCTCATTTCCCCTCTTGTCCGTTCCAGTCCCTCAGCATTCTGCATCAGCGGTATATTAATCACCGGCCTGATCATCTGTCATCATCTGCAGCTGTTTCTCACTGGTTCATGTCCTAAGTAAGATGTTTTTAGGCTCGAATGATTCAGAGGTCACTGTGTGGCTTAACAAACAAAAGCATTCAGCTGAAACTGGTCAGGTAAAGGCACTGTACTGAAAATGAGAGCCAGAACCTGCCAAAAATAAGAGCCAAAAAAGTGCTTAAGGAAGCCTGGAGAACTAGTCAGCAACACTACATTGAAATACAAGAAAGTCTGGCTCTTTGGAAGCTAAATACATGAAGAAATTAGGGTGTCATTTCCCAGTACTGTATCGTACTGAGAAAGCAAAAGAAGAAGCTCTTTGACTGTACTGTAGTTATTCTGGTAAAGCATGTTGAGGACTCTATAACTGAAAGCCTGTTACCACTTCGGGACTGAGAATGGAGTGTTTCGGCCCTGTGTTTGGGTTTAAGCTCAGTGGCAGTCTTCAGACTGAGGAGGACTGGCTGTTCAGTGGGTTTGTGTTCTTTACTCTTTCCTCACCCTTAATTTGCTTTTACTATGCCTGTCAATCAGCCAAAGCGGCACATGTGGTCCTTATTGTCCTGTTTTGTGTGGATACTACAGTGCGTTTTATTCAGCGTACTAGACTTCATGCTGTAGCCGCACATGTACTGTCTTTGTCCAATGAGCCAGAGATAAAAATAACACAGCACTGTTGTGCGCAGAGACAGTTGCAGACGGTCGACTGCACGTTATGAGTGTGGATCCTTCCATAGCCCAAGCAGGCAGGGTAGTTTAAATTAATTATTAGTTTTATAGCAGCCCCTCAGGCCGTGCTGAGACAGCTGAGCCCTAAAGGGGGCTAATCCGGCTCTGCTTTACAGAAAATCAATGCTGGCCTTTGGTGCTGGCATGCCATCCGGGTAGGGGGACACATGTCAGATAACTCCTGATTTTTTCATGAGGTGGATTTTGAAGTTGTAAAACCAATGGGAGGTAGCTGGAGGTGCTGAAAATGAAAGGAATATCCAGAAGTTAGCAAAGGTTGGCTGGATTTCTTGTTGAGGGGTCAGACAAGTGCTTCCAGAAATCTGAACTGAACAGAGGATCATGTAAAATGTAATGTAAAATAATGGAACACCCTGTGCAAATAGATTTACTAAAATTAGTGCTTTTTGTCCGGGCATGAGGTTAGAACTATAAAGATGGGCCGACAGAAACGATACCGCTACAGAAACCGATATTTTAAGGGAAGAATATAAGAATGTGACTTTTGGAATGACCTTTTATAACTACTGTATTTCTAACTGTTGTAACATTTCTTATTAAATCTTGGTGATGCATTTCAATTTGTCATATGTTTTTAAGTGCCATATGAATTTTATTGCAGGAAATAAGGCCATATGTAATATGTGATTTAGATTTTTCTTTCCCAAATTTTGTTGAAATCTTTTCCCATTTTTAGATTTTTGGAGGTTTGGATAGATTTTAACCTTTGTTACAAATTATTACAAAATTATTTAATGTTCCTCCCATTTTTAACAGAAAAACAAAGCTAATATTTTGTCTTTGTGAGTGTAACAGCCCTGAGTGAACTAAGCTAACAAAAGTATGTATTGATTGATGTAATTCCCAGTAGCGCCTCGAAGCTGCTCAACATGACTGTACTTAAATGAATGATGTAAAACAAACAAACACGCAAAAAATATCTACACAAAGGCTCCATATTGAGACATCTCAGGGGTCACGAAGTGTACATTATTTGTAAGTGATGTTGATGTTCGATTGTCGTTACAAACACACTCATGCGAATAAGAACAAATATTTTAAATGAATAATGAATAGAGTACACAACTAAAATCTACCAGTTAGAATTTTTTTTTTTTGTAAAACAAGCTAATATAAAAAAAAGATCGGTGACATATAAGGTGCTTAGTATTTCACCACTCAGAAAATATAAAAGGTAGAAATATAAAATTATTTACTGTTACCATTGCAATTTTTTTTGTATTTATTTATTTGTGTTTATAATTAGAAATGGTTTCATTTTAAACATATTTATATTATCATCTAATTGATCATTAAACAACAAAAAAATTACCCCCCCCCAAAAAAATAAAAATAAAATAAAATAAATAAATAAATGAAAATCTGTCTCGAGCTGTTGCAGTTACAGCTGCAGATTCATATTTTCCTTTGTTATACTGTTTTACTGACATTTGAGCCAAATGACATTTCAGGTTCACAGTTGAGTCAAATGTACCTTACCAGAGGCATCTACTTAATTAAAACCTTCGTCCTAAATCATGATTATACTCACTTTTTCCAAACAAATCAACATTTTTATAGTAATAATACATTGCAGTGGATTTCCTAGGGTCTTTAAACCTGACAGTTTTTTAAATAATTATGAAAAGGATACTGACCTTGTAATTACATCATTAAGGAAGACTCATTCTCAAAAAAATCATGCCAAGATCAAATTTCTTTTGTTGTTATCACATTTGAGGAAATTTATGGAGGGAGGATTATGTTTAATTATTTTATAGCTGCCATGTTGTGCAATATTTTATGGATGTCAATGTCTCCAATGAACGAAAATCATAGGAAACAATTATATATAATTTGTATATATATAATTTGACTGTGTTAGCATATTAAATAGTTTACCTAAGTTACATGGTCAGTTATTTTGTCTGATATTTTCTGAAAATATATAAAGTATAAAGAATATTGAAGGACAATGTGATGGATACAGTAGTGTGCAAAAGTCTTGAGCTGACCCTCATTTCTTCATATTAAAGTAAATTAAATGCTGTAGATATACATTAAAGAAATTGGAACACATACTTTATTGTGACAGGCTGCACAGTGCCAAAAAAAAGTTGTTTATGTAACAACCTTAGCAGCAAACTAATTTCCTCAGGACTTTTGAATAGTACTGTATCTTATGTATTTAAGACACAATAATGCAGGTCACGTCACTGAGTGAAATGCAAACTTCTACAAATGTGCACTCTAGGGTAAAGTACCTGCGATAAAACAAAAAAGCAGCTCACATGTTGCAGGATTACATCTGAATTCTCTTTTCAATTTACTCTTAGTACTGTAAATATACAATTTGTACTTGGACTTGACCCATAACTTGCTAGTTGCAGTAGATATTCTTCCATGTTGAGTAATAACAGTTCAAAGTGTCCATCAGGGTCCCTTCCACAATGTCAGTTTTGAAGTGCTCTTCACTGTAAATGTTTTTCATGACATCAGTTTGGAAAGACCAGACAGATGACGGCAATCGTCATTTTCACCTCAAGGTCTCTTGTGTAGGTTTCATCAGTTGCTAATATTTGCAAGCAGGTTTCGTATGGAGAGGGAAAAAAATGGTAGTGGAATTCAGACAGGGCAAAATTAACATAAGATATGTTTTGAAATATAAATTTGTAGGAGATGTTCGACATTGCATAATCATATTAGAGCTGTTTTGAAAGTAATGCATAAGTGGGAATACATTGTATACTAAATGACACAGGCTGTTCAAATTGCACGTTAGAGTCACTCTTCTTAAAGGTACTACTCTCCATCACAAGCGAAGCATTTGCGCCGTCAATGAACCCAACTATCGAGTCCTATTTGAAAATTCCCTTTGTCGAAGATGATGGTCCTCCACTGCATGTCTTATCATCAATGCTGGTTTCCCTTTCTTTAAACTGCTTCATCCATCTGTGCGCATTGCTCGTGTCAAAGGCGCTATTTCATTCTGTAGCGCAAAAAGGTGTTCATCAGACACTTGAGTCAGCCATGTTATTTTGTTTGCTTGTTTCTTTCTCTATTGATGTAGTGGTTTACTCAAGGGGTCGTATACTGATATACTGAAAACTCTCACATTGTAGTGCAGGGCGATATGACCTGAAATCAATATCACGATTAATTGAACTTTGATTATGATTAATGAAAGAGTATTTTATATTTGTTTTTTTTCTTACCCTTATAGTTCATTGACAAGGTGTTACTGTAAATATGCTCAAGTATTTAAGCTGGCATTTTTTCTTCTTCTAATGGATAAGCAATATAGAGAATGAGTGAGAATGCTTCCGTGTTGAAGACTGGAATGGGGCAGTCAAGTGATTACACACGTGGTAATACTTTTTTAAGTGGACAATACATAAACGCACAGTGTGGAAAGTATTACCAGATTTAAAAAAAAAGGATTAATTAAATTAAAACAAATAAATAATTAACCAGGGCAAGATTACATCAAGTAGATATCCTGAATGTCAGTTTTGATAGATGTTTGATGAATTACCTAGCCCTATCACACTGGGTATATAGTTATCATACTAAACAAGATTTTCCTGAAGTTTAAGTGTCAGTCGTGAAATCTTAGTTTAGTGTTTAGTATGTGCTCCATGACTCAAGAAGGCTGTAAGACTTTCTTTACATAAAATAGTCACATGATCGTCAGTTCAGATCATAATCGTTTGATCCAGCTGGACAGGCCCACACTTTTTTGTTTTGCTTTAAAGAAATGCTCAAAGCTCAGTTCCTTCTCTCCAACCTGGGTCTGGTATGTCTTTTGTGAGACATGTTATGTGTCTTCATGCTCCTTTGTTGCCATGCTGAAAACTTTCTGACTGTGAAGGTCCTGTGATCCCAAGGATGTATGCGGTGGATGTTTCTCGCCCAGTGAGAGACCTCTCATTATCTCAGGGGAAGCCCTCCAGCACATCTGAAGGAGAGAATCCTCTTCAATCCCTCAGAGGACGCATCTCAGCCACCCCCTTCTCTTCTGTTGATGCCTCCTACTGGCCTTTGCAATCGTGAAAATGTCCAGCATCTCTAATCCAGGGCCATCATCTCCCCATGCCTGCTTCTTCTCTGAGTAATGCCATGGAGAAGAAGGTTATCTAGAGAGGGACTGTTGTCTTGCAGTGGTTCTTGTTCTTGTCCAACAAATTGAAAACTGTGTGATTGTGTATATAGAATATCAAGCAAACTTTTTTGTTGTTTTTAACGATTAAAAAGTTGGTGTTGCCTTGCACATTTCTGTACCTCCTTCGCTTGGATATGAAGACAAATATCATTGCCTGCCCTCGTTCATTCACATTATTATTCGCTGCCTTCTTTATAACAGAGTGTGAGAAATTGATTAATTATTCCCATCACTGTGAATCCATCTTTCACCCGGCACAATGAATAATAGAGTAATGTGAAAAATGCGCCTCACAATGAAGGGAAAAAACCTCCTGAATTGAATTTAGGGAGTGATGCAACTCAGCATAGCTCTCTATCTGATTCAGTGCGGCCCATAGATCATTTTATATTTAGCCGAGTGTCTAGAAGATCTGGATATTAAACAGGACCTTGAGTTTGTTCAGCTGGGCGTCTGTCTCTGCGTTTGACTCAGGCCAGAAATGAACTCTTCCCATTGCATGGTAAAAGGCCAGATGAAGGATGATATAATTACTTTAATATGCTGTAAAGCTGTGAGGGTGGACACTGAGTGAGTCTGAAGGGCGTGACCGAGTCTCAAAAAGACAAAGACGGTTTATAAAGCTGTATATCAGTGGCCCTTACTGAAGGAATTTTTAAAAATAAGTTCCTAATTAGCGCTTAAAAGTTAATTTAGCGACATGAAGGTGCAGGAATTTGGTGTGTGGTGAAAATCATGATGTTCTGATGGACGTGTGTTTATCAGTCTTTTCAGGCTTTGGAATTTATCTTTATTTAAAAGAAAAACAGATGTGAGATTTTGGCTATCTGCAGTTTTTCTGCTTATTTAGATTTATGATGTACTATGTCTGTCAATATTTATGCCATTGAGGCATGACACGCAAGCTTATCTGACATATGAGTTATGATTCTTCCAAAAAGAATATGTATGTAAATGTATTTTCCCCTCAGCTGTGGATTCCTCTATTTGCTTAGCGTACCTCTGATTAAGGGTTGTGAGGCGGAATTATTCAGTTTTATGGTGTACTTGCCAGCTTGGCAACAGCGGTAGCATTTAAACGTCCATTTACAACCTTTTAACTGTCAGGATCTGTTGAATTATGGATATTTACTTTCCTCACAGCTTCTAGAACCACCAAAATGACTTTAATAGCTCAAGCGGTAATATTAATGTTTGCTTATGAGGAACGCCGTTATTAACATATCAGTCCAGCGTCTAAGAGTTTACCATTGACTTTTTTGACGAGGAGTGCTGCACATGCTCGGGGAATCCGGGAGTTTATAATTCGCCACTTTATTTGCTGTCATTTCCTAACACAACCTGGGGATAAATTTAGGAGAGATTTTGCATCTGAGTAAATCTGACGCTATCAGCTTGTCAGCCAAAGTGTTGATAACACCTTTTAGACAGTGTATTTCTCTAAGCCGAACACAGGCTGTTCTTTTAACTGGGAACTTGTTTTGGAAGGGATAGTGAGGCTTGTTTGAGATGTGCATTTTAATCCTGGCCTGTTTAATGTTTGCCCCCTGACAATCTGAGCCAGACATCATTTTAATGGCATGTACAGTGATAAAGCCAATAAAACGTCAAGATGATTGATAATATGAGCATTATGGCAATATGACTTTCCTGTCCGCCTCTCCGCTCTAGATGATGGTTTCCAAATTGAATTCTGTGCATGTGCGTCTCTCTCTCTCTCTCTCTCTCTCTCTCTGTGTGTGTGTGCACGAATATGAATGTATATGTATAAGTATGTATTTCCACCCTGTTAATATGAACACATGGTCAGCATTTTTCACTCGGGTCTTCTATTCTAAAATAAATGTTCACACATAGTGAACATTTCTCTGTATTGAAAGTTAATCATGGAAAGTATTATATATTACTGTAATAAATATGATGATATATGGTTCCTAAGAATGACTGCATAGATTATGGGATAATAGATTTATTTCATATTTGCCTAAACTAGTTAAACTGATACAAGGAAAAGGGAGTTCATTCAATTTTTGGGGTGTGTGTGTGTGTGTGTGAGCGTTAAGTCATGGCTCATGTGCTGAATGTGATGTCTTGGGATTACTGTATGTGAGAATCTTGGACGGCATTGAAAGCAGAAGTAATCACTCATTGGTAATAAATAGTATTAACACTTACCTCTGGAGTGACAAAGATCTGAAGCTCTTTGCCAAAATCCACAGTCGATGAATATGTGTGTGTTTCATATCAAATGAGGCTTATTTAAAGGAAATCTTAAATGGCTTTGAAAGCCCGCAGAGACGTGAAGCATCATTCATTTCCCTTAACATTTCTGCACTTGTCCAAACAGCGTAGATATGATCCTGGCTGCGAGGATAGAGGGAGCCATCTTTCAGTGTCTTCACCACAACTGGACCGTAGTGGCTCGGTCTAAACTCTGAGTCTTGTTTCATTCGCACCAAAAGTCTAATCACATTGCCATAGTAGCATTTTGGAAAATACAAAAGCAATGGTTCGTAGCACATTAGATTTATCCTTAATAATGGATTAGCACACTTATGTTCATGTTATAATGTATAATCTTGACAGAGAACAGTGTGCTGATCCATTATTTTTTCTATAGTAACAGCTAATATACAGAGACACGGGTTTCGATTGAGCCAAAAAGGCAGTGTTTTGTAGCAGTCACAGAGCTTTGCAAGGTTTCCCAGCACAAAAGGAGTTTATGCTTCCTGGGTTTCTCTGGACAATGACCAAGAGAGAGAGAGAGACAATGTTGAGGGAATGTTCATCACTGTTATAACATACAGTAAGTGATAATCCGAACTAACTTGTTCCACAACAATAAATAAATCTAACAATAAACCATTCTGTTATGTTATATGACATGAAATATTTTTGCATCTGTTCATCTGTTTACCTAAATGACAGAACATACTAGTTTATCAGGACTGCTTTAGTTTATCACCAACTGGAGTTCGAGGTTAATATTAATCACCTATCGATTTTGCACTTCATTACCAGTGAGTTTATAGTAAATGCTTCATAGAAATGGTAAAACTTTATGTGAAGGGATGTTTAACTGACATTTAAGGAAGCTTCTGATGATTAGTAAGTTTTTCCCGTGACATGAGAGTCTTCAGGACACATGACTTTTGTCTTTACGGTTCACGGTAACATGACAATCCTATTATTTTTAAGAAAGAGAAAGAAAAAAAAGAGGCTGATGGAGGAATGCATTTTTATGTGATAACAAAAGTAACATCTCACAAACAGAGTAATGTAACTAAATGGATAGAAATCTATGTATTCATTAAGAAGTTGTTGTTGCTGGCAAATTGCTGTCATATGTAACCCTTCAGAGCATGTGGTTTTTTTGAAATGAATCAAATTAGTTTTTTTTTTCAGGTGGCATGGTGGTGAAGGGATTAGCACTGTGGCTTTACACCTCCAGGGTTGAGGGTTCAAATCGCGCCTTCAGGTCTGTGTGTATGATTGGTGGGTTTCCTCCCACAGTCCAAAAACAGGCAAATTAGGATAGGTTGTGTGTGTCCTGTCCATCTTGTACTCACCTAGTGCCCCAAGTAACCTGACATAGGCTTCAGGCCTCCAGCGACCCGGTACAGGATAAACGGTACAGAGAGTTTGTGAGTGAGTAAGGTTTTGTTCCATACTTTAATATAAATCATTTATCGATACTGACATGATTTGGCTCATATACTCATTCACTGCTGCATCATAAACTATGCAGGGACCTATATATTTAACTTTCTGTTAATATGCTCATGCCGGTTGATGAACCAGATTTCCAGCAGCAGTATTAAGTAACATGTAGTGAGAAAAGGAAATTAGTGAAATATTGTGATGCAACTGTTGTGTGCAGTGTTCTGTCTGTTTTGTACTCGGTGTGCTCTTTGTCAGCTTGTAATAATAATAATAATAATAAATAAAAAACGTCATGTGTTTTAGGGGTTTAGCAGATTGATTATAACAGTTTGTATGTAAACACATTTTTTATCATTCAGACATAAATTACTTGTAACAGAAGAGGAGAATGGGTGTGCGTGGGAGATATTAATCCTCTGTCAGCATAAGTTGACCTGTGTCCTCAGAAAAACTCTGCTCGCCATTTTAAACCTCCCTGCTGGCTCGTCTGGAGAAAGGCTTTTTGCGTTTTATGTAAATAGTGATTGATGATGCATCTTACCTAGCGTGCAGCTTTTGACAAAAAGTATTGATGGGTGCTCTCAGTAAGTGTTAGTCGAGGTGACAGAGCAATCCATTTTAAGATGAATTACAGCACAAACTACCTCCATGGCAAAGTCGCGGATTCTGTTTCATCTGCTGTTTAAGGGCTGACTGGATTCAGGAGTGCTGGACTGTGAGAGTATTGTCATTTTAACACACCACTTTGTTACTCTCTACTATTCTGCTGCATTGCCGATTTTAGGTTACCCCATATTTCAAAAATGGAGCTACTTTTAGCTTCGAAGAGTTTTGGAGAAATATTGTGACCTTCATTAGTATTTGCTTACACAAATTAAAAGTTTTTTTTTTTTTTTGGGGGGGGGGTGATTATACTTAAATTGTATAGTTTAAACTATAAATAAATTGTAAACAGTAGAATAGAATTCTTTAATAATAAAATTAAAGCATTACTGAATTCGCACATCTGAGGAGGTGTTGATCAATTTCCCATGAAAAAATATGTCAATGAGAGTGTTTCTGGCTGCAATGCAAATCATAGGTTTATACTAGTGAGCTTGGTATTGTTGCAATGTTATTGTTTCTGTCTGTTTTTCACACTGCACATCAGTGGTGGGAAAAAAAATCTTATTGATATACGTTTTGAAAAATAAGTTTTCTGTGAAGTGACTTATTTATCTTGTCTTTTTTGGGAAGGAGTGTCTAGTACTAATGCCTTGTTTCATTTATAAGTAAAGATGTGTCTTTGGGTTTTCAGAAATGGGAAAGTGTTAATAATGAAGTTTCTCATTAACATGCTTTTTTATCTCAACCTCTCTTCTTAACTGTAAATAAAACTATACATGGCTAATGACATTGAAAAATTATTTCTATCCTAAAATAATTTGGGCTACTACTCCTACTACTACTACTACTACTAATTATTATTATTATTATTATTATTATTAAGAGTCCTAGTGGCAAAAATGGAACCTAATAATTGTATACCCTGACCACTTAAAAATGTATACAAATTTTTTTTTATAAAAAACTTCAATTAAAAAGAGCTAGTTATGTATACATATACTTGGAGTCAGACATTTAATTACACTCAAAGAGGCTCCAGAGAAAGGTTTGTCTTCTTTTAAGTCCATGCTGATGTTCTACCTTGCTGGACTGTAGACAGTGACACTTGTGTCTCAGATCTGGTGCCCATTTGAACCAATTTCTTTGTTACTCCTTCCAATTGCACTTATGTATAAATGTTACAACTGATTTTTGACCATTGGACTGTTGGTAAATTCAATGAGTTCTGTCAAACAAACACTTTTATGTTGGCACAGAGAAGCTACCAGCTGTAGTCAGTCAGGAGGTTGAGAAGCCTTGGGCTTGGCAAATAACATTTCATTTTGGGATTTTCAGAACCAATGAATTAATAAACTAAGTGGGTGCATGTGTAATTGTGATTCTTTGTTGGTATCAGAAAACACAAAATAAATAAAACCTTGTGCTCTAAGTTCTTGGGGGTTTCTTCTAGAGACCAGTTCAAATAAAATCATTGAAAGGCAAGTGCTCTAATGACATTTATGCTCATTCATGCTGAGTGTATGTAAACATCTAACCGCAACTGTATATATGTATGATATAGGAGTGTGTATATATATATATATATATATATATATATATATAGTCTTGAGCTATCTTATGCTTTTATTCCAGTTCTCTGTAACACAGCTAAAGTTTATGATGCTACAGGGTACAGACTGTAGGAATAAGTAAATTGTTAGTGTGTTGTTCTAAAAGATTGGTCTATCAATCTTCCTTTTTAAGTGGTGAAGGTTGTCTGCAACTATTACATGCCCTTTTTGCCATTAAGGCTCATTTGTTCAGTACATGCTTCCTGCTTGGTGCCTGCATGGTTTGTTTAAGTTAGATAATGTGGCTGATCCGCATGCTAGTCAGAGTTACAGCCCACTCTTAAGCCTGATGATCGATGGACAGCCACATTTTCCTAACCATGCACACCAAGGAAACACAATTTCAGTAATGACTACAATCAAGGAGAACTGCTCTTGGCTCTTGACAAATGCAGGAGCAATATAACACAACTACAGACGCTAGACATGATGGTACAGTTTATGTATTTTAAAACTGAAAATAAAAAAATAAAAAAAAAAGACTGAAGCTGTGAATTGGATCTGGTTGATGCAGGGTTGACAGAAGCCGATTTTAACAGATACTTCAAGAAGACCTCAGCCCATGAAACCATCCTGTCCTGGATCCAGAGCCCCACCTTCTAACTGCTGTATAAATAGATTCTCATGACAGGGCAATTCATCTCCAGCCATGAAAACATCAACTTTAAAAGACAGCTTGTACAGACCCAGCGCTTGTTAAGGCCAGATCAGCAGTGCAGATGCCTGGGATGTAAACTCATGAAGAGAAGATTAATTTATCTGTCATCCCTGACTTTGACAGTTGCTGTAAATCTGTTTCAGGCCTGCGTAGGAGGGAGAGAGAGAGAGAGAGAGAGAGGGGGAGAAAGAGAAAGAGAGAGAGAGAGAGAGAGAGAGGGGTGCAGCGGGTGTCAGAAAATCAGGGCAAGAGAAGGCCACAGTGGATAGTAAAGGAGAAAAATTCAAATGGCCAGGATCAAAATAGCTCTTTCACTCACTCACCTACTCACTACTTCTGTCCACCTGGAATATGTTCTGCGCTCTTGTCGGATGATGTGCTTGGAACTCATTGTTAAAAGAGAACATTTGGCAATGATTTCAAGCCATCCCTTTCACCCATGCTCCCCCCCCCCCCCCCACTCTTGTTATCTTCAATATGGTGGTCACGTAAGGCGCCCTGGAAAATGAATAGTGGGAGTGTCAGAAGAGCCATTTGCTACTTGATTGATGGGAGCAGGAGAGGTGGAGTGGCCCTGTTCTGTGATCTGCTGCATATGAACCGTGCCTGGCATTCCCCTGGAAACAGTGCAAGTTTTTCAACAGTTAATGCCACTGCATTCTATTAAAGTTTGATATATCTCACTGGATCTATAACACACTTTAAGAAAAGTTCCATGCTGTAATACAGTAATGGAAGGTTAACTTGGAAGGTTAAAAATAGGACACGGGGTATTGAGTGAATTTACAGGTCTGTCTGATTAGTACTTTGGATTTTTGTTCATCGAAATGTTTACGAGGAACAGTGTTTCTTCCTGTTTCAATTACCAAAATGTCTGTGTCCAATGAAATAGACTGTATTTGATAGATTGATGAACAGATGTGGATATAGTTACAGTCATGTCCAAAGCATTTATATTGTCAATAAAAACCACATTGGATATCAATTTGCCATATGCAGTTTGATGTCTGTCTGTCTTCAAGTGGCCATTTTGTTATGTTGTATTTCTACCAGCTCCCAACCCCACCCCCCCACCCCCCCTTTTTAAAAATGACTCTGTAGTATGGAATCAACTATGAGGAAGTCTTTACAGTAGGTTAATCTTGAAACAGTTTTTGCTCTTTGCAAGCACTGTTAAATGAACAGCGGCTTCATTTTAGGTGTATCAACATATTTACTGTTTATGTAGCATGATCAGTTTCTGGCATTAAGAAGTAGCAAATGTAAGTTTAGATTTCCTTGATCTGCATTTGCATGCAAATGGATTTTTGCTTTGATATGTCAGCTCGACATCAAGGAATAATTGGGGGGATGGTTCGAATATATAAAGGGGTGGGGGGATATTGTTAATTAGCATGTGGAGAGAAAGTGCTCCTGACAAGTGGTAACTGGTCCCTGATAAATATGGTGACTAAACATTTCCCTATCCCCTTTGTCTGTTAGATCCCCCAGCTGAGGGGTTTAAACCCCTTTCACCTGAGAGGAAATCAAAGATAATCCAAAGTTTGATGTCGAGAAACTTTTCAGTGTGTGGAAAAAGGGGTCACCGAATGTATAGGGCAATGGGTTTAAGCTGTAAACCCTACACAAAAGCTTCTGACAGGCTGCGTTTCCCTGCTCTTCTCAGAAGAGTCTTTGCAAAGTTCTAAGCACCTTCTCTGTGCATGACTAAACCTATTGAGGGCCGAGGAGATAAAGGAACCTGAGGCTTTAAAATCAAACTTTCATTTTCTATTAAAAAAATCCAGTGGATCAATTTGTGGAGGGAGTAGGGGTACAAGTACGCAAAAGTACACTGTACAGGTGGAAAGACTGAGGAATTGAATTAGATTTTATTCCACAGCGGGTGCTTTATAAATGGTAACGTTGCCATGGAGATGCTGAAAAGAGAGATTATTCAGTGTTTACCCCCTATAAATGGCAGCCTATTTAACTCTAAACAAGCATTAAGTCAAAGTTGTAGATTTATTCTTATTGGCTTTTCTTTATAGTCGATCATTAGCAAACTTCACCAGAGAAATTGCTGAACTTTGGCTATTGGAAAACTGAGATACAGTGAGCTCACTGAATTAAAATACAGCTTTTAGGTTGATGCAGTCGGTCTTGCACTTATTGTTATTTAATAATGCTTCTTTTTTTAACATTTGACTTTAAGATGGATTATCTTGCCTGATTGGATAGATTAGCTCCAGACCCAACCTGGCATTTTGCTACTTAGGTCTTTCTTTTGAAGAATTTGTGCTTCTTGGAAAATAAACATATTACAAACAATGCAATTAAACACAGCAAGTTTGTTTAAGTGTGTAATACAAAAACAGGAAGTGAAAGGAAAATGTATAGAATTATACAGTCTTGTTTATAGGATCTGGCATACGTTGGTAAACTCTGGGTAATTGTTTATTCATTTGGTGAAGATATTTAGGCAATGCCATTCATCTGTCCCATGCAATAATTTAAAATACATCATATGCATCAGTCATTAGGCATTGCAGCGTGCTTTCTAAGTGGCTGAGACCTTTAAGATACTTCCTTCCTTCGGGCCTTGAATAATGACCTTTCCCCCTTTCCCCTCTGACTGATTCATGCAACTTCAGTATTGCTTTACTGCACATTTGCTTACCATAAGAATGTAATTTTCAGCTATAAAGTCCCAGGACTTGGCAGGAGATTGGGGTGGGGATGAGGGGGGAATGGTCCATTTCTTGCCAAAGCAACAGCCCTGGATGATCTAGAGCTATGCCCTGGGGGTTGGGTTAGCCACATCAGGCCAATGTGCTGTCACGCTGTGGAAAAATGATTAATTTCCCCATGCTCCCTTTTATCCCTGAAAGATGCAGGGTTGCATAGTAGCACTTGCTCACTTGCACGGATAAATGCTGCATCCATGCATATGCAGATCTTCATCAGAAGCCATCAGGCATTCTCTGATCAATAATTGACTGCATGATTATCATTTACCACGGACTTGAGAGAGGCTGTTCTGCATGTCCGTGCATATGTGCAAGTTGTACAGTCAGTTACACCCATGGGGACAGATTTTGGACCAGATCATCACCTGTTAATGTGTTAAAGTGTTGATGAAAGCATACTGTATGTCAAGATTAAGATGGCTTTGTACAGACATGCAGTGATTTTACAAGATGAATGACAGAGATGTAACTCTCATAAACAAGCATACAGGTTATAATTTTCTTTCCCTGTTATTGTAAAGGTAAAGACAGAAAACAGGAATATATGGTCAATGTGTGATTACAATCACACACTTAATGACCTAAACTATTTGAAAGTCTCAGAGGCCAGTGCACTGTGCCCTCTCCTGTACTGTTACAAAACAGAAGACAGTACCACTTTGACAGCTCCAAGTGTCTGAGGCCAAAGAAATAATTGATAGCAGGCTGCCTGCATCCAAGGTCCTTTAGCAGTAATTGCAAGCAGAATGTGACTCTCTGATCTCACCAGTGGTATTTGCCATGCCAAAACAGCCTGGCTTTGACAGATTGCCTTCCTGCAGTAATAACTTAGGCATGTTTGCTGCTTTCTCACACAAGGCCACGTAGCCTTCCTACCACAAAACCAGCTGAATGATTATTTTATGGCGAGTTTTTATTTCACTTCTACTCCTGTTTTTGACAGACCACTCTCACGATAATAGTTTTATTTTATAACTGCCAGAAAAATTCAAGACATGCTTTTTTCCTTACAATACTGATTTCTATGGCAAAAATAAGTAGTTGTGAATAATAAGTGCTTGTATGAGTTTTTGGGTGCTGTTGAATATGTGGTTGCATTTTATGTAGGGAAATTGACCACGGAATACTTTTTCCTCTGGACTTTGTTTAAAAAAAAAAAGTTTGTATTACAAACCACATTTTCATGAAGTCTTTAGCAGCTTCCTGTTTTAATTCACACTGTATACATTTTGGAAACCCTGGTGGTGTGTTAGTGGTTAAAGAATAGTCATGCCTGTTGAACGAGTGTATAAAGTGCACCTATCAGAGCCTTCTTCCTCCCTCTGTGTGTCTCCTCACCGTGTCATGTCTACACCAGACAGCACACTGGGATATTGTCAGCCAGAGTTTCCTTGATGGGGTGTAATAATACTGAATAATGCTTAGTCCCCTGCCAATGTGATAGAATCTCCGCTTGGAAGGCCGAGAGGACCCCTGTGTGCGCCTCTGCAGTAGCCTGTGTTCTCCGCTTGAGTTAGAAGCCTGCCAGCTCCACCCTATGGCTGTCCAAACAAGGTTTCTCTACAGGCACCAACATCAAAAAGATTTGCGCAAAGCCTGCTGGAATGCCAAACGGCAGGATGTTAGTTTCATTTATTTATTTCCCTCCTCCCAAAACTATAAATAATATAGGGCACTTGGAGGTAGCTGCGTTCCCCCTGCTTACAGCTTTGGCTATTTCCTCACATTCGTTACTTCTGACGGACATGTCCAGTTTATGGACACGTCCCAGATTTAATGTTGTGCTTTACGCTGATAGACAGCCATTGTGAATACAAAAAAAAAAACAAAAAAAGTTATGAAACTATTATTGCTATGAATAACAAACCTACAGAAATATAAAAGGTGCTATTAGTCAGACTTGTTTGAAACTTGTTTGAAAGCCAAACTATATAAATTGTAATTCAGTTTAATTTGGAGATTAAAAGATATCATGCATTAAGTGCTGTAGGCCTCAGAGCTCGGGGCTGCAGCTGCTGAACTGCAGAGACAGTGGAACATGTATTAATAGAAATTCCCTGTTACAAAGACATAATTGATAAAAGAGCCCTTGAATCTTCTGTACTGTAGAGGATGTGGAGAGACAAGTTGAAAGAGGATAAAGCAGATAAAAGCCCCAACGAGAACCACACAAGACACATGACAGCTTTAAATGGACTAAACATAGAAGTTTTAAAGGTGGACACAATGTGCAAATGTAAATAAGGTTTATTGGGGCTGTGGGTCAGGACCGGCTGGATTTATGGCTTTGGCATTCACCCTGCGGCCATCAGTCATCCCTCCCCCTGCTAACTTCAGCCAAGCCCTCGATCACAAGACCTCCAGCTGAACTACAGCTGACCTGCTGCATCTCCAACCAGCTGGGCTTCAGATGCTTTAATGAGAACCATTCAGGCCCCTTAATAATTGTGTGACTATCAGATGGGTTCTCCTCTCTCACACATTCCCGCTTCCTCTCTCCGTTTCTAAACAAGTACATGCACACATCTGTTGGGCTGCTCTGGTTGTTTCTGAAGGTCTTCTCTGAAACTGGGCTAATTGAAAGACTTGTAAGGCATGTCGAGGACAAGTCTCCTCCCCGGTGGCTGTGATGTCACTGGAGGGGCCTTGAAGAACGTCTGTATTTATTTGGAGATCTCTTGGTTACTCCGGCTAATGCCTTCAAGCTACAAAAGTTCCATTATGAGATGAGCTCATTAGGACTATCTTTGTCCAACTGATAAAAAAAAAATGCCAGATTCGAATAGTGTATTTGTTAATACATCAATGTGCTTCCTCTGTAAGCCGAAAAAAAATTTGACCTGCTTGAATTGTGTAATTGATTTAGTAGCTTGTACTAAAAATAATAACCGTCTAGATCATTGTTCTAGATATTTCTGCATGTCTTTGGATTAATTAACATATTCGCAGCACAGTATGTAATGTAATCAGGGCATGTTTTGCCTTTGTTCAATCCGTCCACATGATTTTTATCCCGGCACTATTGTTTTGCCATGAAAGTGATTAATGTGTAGAATTACACAGAAAGCCATGGATGTATATTCCTGTAGAGTGAAAATGTGCTTAATGTTGCATAAACATAATGGAGTTGGCAACCTTTCAACTCTTCCTTCTGGGGTGTATCACTGAGCTATATAAAATAATGTGGTGTGCTGCAAGGGCTAAGTCAAACCTTAATAAGGGGTATGGGCCTCTTTAAGCAAAGTGACATTTTACTTAATTGTACTCCATAAAAGTTGCAATAACATCATTCCAATAAGTTGTTTGCCTGCCTGCCTCCTTGATAAATGACCAACTGGCTAGGACAGAAGCTGACCTCTGGAGAATATTTCACCATAAACCGCAAAGTATTTGCCAGCATTTTAGACCCACAGTGTGTCTTAATGCTTAACATAAGTGCAAGTGTTTCTTTTTTCTTTTTTATCCTAGGCTTGACAGAGTAATGCGTTTGGAAAACAAGTATATAATTCTTTATTTGAGTAGGTTTTTATAAGTAAACAGGGTGCACGGTCAGGATATATTGGCTCTGATAGTATCCAGTTTTAAGCACATGGGTGTAAAGTGGTCAGGACTCAGCAGTAGCTGAGCTGGTGCTCTCTGCCGATAAGAGTTCATGCACTTGTCTTGGCTTTAGAATAGGAGGGGACACCTGTCTGAACTCCTCTCCGTCTCCGACAGGGGCCCTTTTATCTGGATGACAGTTTCACTGCATTAGTGGGAGTGTCACACTTAATCCTTTTGCTTTCCTCCCTTCCTTTTGGTCCAGTTAGAGGCCAGCGTACAGCAGGCTAAATCTTAATCAAACAACCCTGCCATGACTGCACAAGCAGCGTGTGTTACGTATGGAGAGATTTAAGTGCGCTATGAAAGGGTCATTGTTCAGCTTGGAATGGGTTCACACAAATGTGATGTTTGCTGATAGCTTGTGGTGAAAGCAGAGGATTCTGACAGGTTACTGGGTGGTTATCAAATAGCTTTACTGAAAGCCTAGTCAATGCCGAGATCTCTGTAGATACATGTGAAGCAGTATCAGTGTTACGGCTGTGCTTTTTAAAGGTTGGAATGGGCGTGTTTGATGATTGATTGATTGATTGATTGATTGATTGATTGAATGGTTGATTGATTGTTATTTATAAGTCTTTGACATTTCTAAGAAAACGACGATCGTACAAACCTTTTGAATACGATGTTCAAAAAATAGTTTAAAATTTAAGGCGTTCCAACTTCCTGTTCTTTAATCAAGACTCTTTCTTCTTCTCATTTATTCTATTATTGATTCATTTATTAATCAGAAACTGTTGGTCTGTTGTCATCCTTGCCCTGGCCTAGATTAGATTTACAGTGCATCTTATCAGCCACATCTTTTCACCACCTGGAAAAATACATTCTATTAATAGATAGCAAATGCAATACGTTTCTATTCCAATCATTCTAGCCAGAGGTTTGTATCTTTATACAGCGGAAAAAAAACATCTGAGCAAGTGAAAAAAAAATCTTAAATAAGGTACATTTTTAAAATGAAGTTATAAAATTTAGTTCATTTCTACTAGTTTCAAACTTTACTTTACATCTTTTTCTGATGGCAGATGCTAAAAATTAGCTGCCAGTAACACAAGATTATTTCAAGCATGAAATTACTTAAGTATGTTTGCAGAAACATGTTTATTGCAATCCCATGATTGAAAATACAAGATCAATTATGCTATATGCAAGATATTTTTCCCCTATTATGGTACTATTTTTTGTATATATTTAACACAGTATTCAATGGTTTCCAAAGCGAGACCTTCATATTTTTTCTGTAGCTTGTTAAGATGAACCTAAATTTCCCGAAGGACACAGGACCTGCGTGTAGTAGCATGTTTATTTCACACCTTGCCTACCATTGTTAGTCATCAAGTGCTGTTAAGGCCATAGATATCTAAGATATATCAGGTGTCTCACCTACGCTTCACTTTACATTCTTCTCCTTAACAGCATTTTGCAGGTCTGCTGGGGTTACAAAGCATTTTCATTATATTATATACAGTATATATCTACATGACAAAACAGGTTAGTGAGAAACCCATTAGAACTGCTCGAGACCCCAATGTCATCATATGAAGACGTGGTATTTTCTCCCAACTACAGTATATGTAAAATCCGTACTGTAATCCTCATATGATATACAGTATCATTTTATATCAAGCTTCTTTCTGTTTGCAGACAGTGATTAAGTCCATAGTTATCAGGTGCTAATAAAGAGAAATAATGAGAAAATGCAGTGTACACAACAGTAGACACCGGGTCTCAGGAGGTTATAATTACCGCTAGGCGTGTAATGGTACGTGTGTTCGCACTGTATTGTTCATTATAAGACGTACCATTCAGTTGATGTTGTGGTTTAAGTGAGCACAGTCTAGCATTTTCTAGTGCTGAACAATTCTTGCCATTATTTCGGGTAATTTTAGTCATTGTTTTAATGCGATTTTCAGAATGTTTTATTTCAGAATGTACATGTTTGTATATTTAAAACATCATTTAATGATGTAAAAGTTTAAACCAGTATCAAGAAAAATACTGTACAAGTTTCTTAACCTGATAAACACTTTCAACGATATGTTTTGATCACAAGAATTTTTATTCATTCATTCATTCATTCATTCATTCATTCATCTTTTATACCGCTGGACAAGTGCCAATCCATTGCAGGGCACACACACATACACACACCTAGCCTAATCTGCATGTCTTTGGAATGTGGGAGGAAACGGGAGTACATGGAGGAAACCCACCAAGCATGTGGTGAACTTCATTCACACAGACCCAAGGCAGGAATCGAGCCCTTGATCATGGAGATACAGGTCCACAGTGTTAACTACTACATCACCATGCCACCCTCACAAGTATTTTGTGCTTAGAATAAACAGGAAAAAACTGTAGGATAAACAGGCAACACATAGCAAAAGACTTAAGGTTAAAAAAACAGTTGAACATGTATATTTTAAATATAATACTGCATTACATCTTAATTTTCGGTAATTTGCCAGTCAATTCATGTAAATTCCGACTTTTGCATTCTTGATGGATAAAGTAGGAAACTGGATGGCCCATGTTAGAGTTATGTTAGAGAAAAGTGATATTTTTTCGCTTTAGATTTAACAACAAAATATGTCTGGTATGTTTATTCATCTAAAGCTAATACTTGTATATACAGTATACTCATTTAAAGGGAAGAACTTTTCCTTTTTTCCGATGCTGTGTGCCACCATGTTAATTTGATGTCACTGTGTGAATGAAAAGAAAGTTGAATTTTGACTTGTCCTGACTTGAGTTCAGGGAACTGAGTTTTCCAGTCCTTGCACTTCTTCATAAATGGAAAGAGATTTCATGTTTTTACTTCACTTCAAAACTGCGGTATGTACCGAAATGAGTCTTTTGCGTACCGTTACACCCAAAAGACGTCATATGAAACAAAGTATAAATGCAAATTAAAATTCCGTTCTCATCGCCACCACTCCCATTACCTGTACACCTGCTGACTCTTTATTATGATTAATAATCATAATGCGCAGCATCTCCAGTTGTTGGGTTACTGATGACCTAACACAAATGAGCCATCAACTGCTAAAATGCAAGCAACAACTCACCTGGAATTATTAACCTGTTTTATGCCATTTCTTATTGATTTTTCTAGCTAGTAGTTTATTTCTGGCAGTAAAAATACACCCTCGGTGAGGATTTACGGCTCTGAAGGCCTTGCCTGCCAGGGCTGCCATTATGAACAGATGAAAGCTGGAGGGTAGCCGGAGCCCTGGTGCAGTGTGGGATATTGTTTAAACAGCGTAAAAAAAGGCCCACTCATTTACGCAGCCAGGGTGCAGGCTGGGGAAAAAAAGAAAAAAAAGAAAAAAAACGGCTGCTGTAATCCTGCTTGTAGCAGGTGGCACAACTTTAATACCGGTATAAAACAAAATCGTGTAGCTGACTGGCAACAAAGCCTTTATCTGGGTTTAATCCTCAAATATTTTGTTCAGTGTTGACCAGGTAAAAATGACATGGGTTTGATTACATATTTATTATTATGTATTTTGTTTCAATTCAGCATCATGTATATTTTTAGAGAACAAAAATCTCCACCTCTCTCTCTCTCTCTCTCTCTCTCTCTCTCTCTCTCTCTCTCTCTTCCTCCTCTCATCTGAATTACCTGCTGGGTCCGAGCTCTTTTATGCTGTTGTTGTGACAGGTAGATTTATAAGGCTTGAAATTTGTACAAATCAGTTGTCATTCACCGCGAGCTGTCAATGTGTCAAGCTGTCAGGCCTGCTGTGAGGGGGGAGTGGAGGAGCCTGGAAGGGGGTTGGGGCTGCGTGAAGTGGGCAACCACAGAGAAAGGAAAATGAGTTCAAACAGACCTGAAACGGAGCTCCATTCTTCCCTCTCCATGCCCCTGCGGAGCCGCCATTGATTTTCCTTGATGTTGAGCAACAGCGTGCCGAAAATGACATGCCTCCTCCATCGGTCTATTGCCGCTTACTTATTGTCTTTTAAATGGCAGGAAATCATTTGGAGGAGAATACGGGGTCGTGTAGTTGTGGGTTGCGTTTCTGAATGGTGAGCATATTTCAGAGTCGTGTCGCCATACACGAGCGCACGAGTGTGATGGTGGAGTCGTGCTGCTACCTTGATGGGCCTGGCTGTCTCTTTAACTCTAAAAGCCCTGTTTGAAGCTCGTCAAAGAAGGAAACTTAGTCCAGGTGAATGAGCATGAAGCAGAAGTTGGTGTCCACTTCCACTTCCACCATCACCTACCGGGAGTTTAATTCTAATGAGCACAAAGTGACCTCATCGTGTTCGCTTAATAAACTTTAATAAACCTTGCTTTATAATGTATGATTCTTGCTGTTGTAGACAAAATTTCTCTGGTCGGGAATTGAGATTGGGCGGCTTGGAACGATCTGAGAGGACGTCCATTTCAGCCGCTGAGCTGAGGAGCTCGCTGGCAGTGTGAAATATTTTTTACATTTAAATCTCAAAGTGTGACCACTTCTATGATACGTGTCTACAAGTGAATGAATAGCTCACAGGCAATGGTTAAATGTAAAAGAAACATGCTAATGCACAAAAAATGATCTTTATTACTTCAAGCTCAACCTTACTTTGAGAAATGTTTCTGCTTGTGATTCGTTGTTACACATGATTCTGATTCGCACAAACAGACGGTAGTAATCTTTTAAAAACGCAATAGAGTCCACAAGACGTGTTATCACCTAGAATCTGGTCAAGACTTTGTTGGGATCGTGTGACAGGCCATAATCTTAATAGCTCAGTCTAAAAAAACACTAGATTTAGTTATCACCTAATACGACGTCACTGCGTTCACACGGTCGGTGAACGCTGGTGAACTCTGCACTTTGACACAATCGTAGCGCAAACCATTTGTCTTGTTCAGTGGGATTTAATTGTCGACGACAATGTTTTTACTGCAGATTTACAGTACGGGGCTCATATCGGGGTCAGTGTTTTGAAAGCTTTAAATTTGACAGGATAATGCTTGACACTACCAAAACATCTCGGTGAATATTAATGATATATAATGTTGAGCCAAGTTTGTGCTGGACGTGACCGATGCGAATTTGCCATGTTGATTTTTGTCCCCATTGTGAGTTTTAAATCTACAAAGGTAGTACTCGTAAAGATTTTTGACATTAGACACTTTAAATCTTATTATCCTCCTTTTTATACATATATATCAGACCAACACCTTTCTTGTTAGCACCCTCTCTCGTGTTATCTGAGAAGCCTGACATGATTTTGAGAGGTATTAGCTGAATTCTGTTTGAGAGCTGTGTAATTTGTGGGATGAGGCCTTGATTTTCTCACACATTCCTGGCACTCGCACACCTCCTGCCTGGCACCCATCCAGCTTCTGTGCCTCATACACATCTGGCTTGTTTTGCTTTGGCTTTAATTAGCCCTATGATTTCTTTTGGAGTCAGTTTAACTGATCCATCATCTCCGGGAGCATGCAGGAAGGAGCAAGGGTGCCTAGGGACGGTGCGGGAAGGTGACACTTGAGCAACATTCGGCACCGAGAGGTAAAAAATTAATCAAAGATTTCCATATCGCCGTGAGCAGCTGGCCGGCCTGGCCCGGGCGCCTTTGAGCGGGAGGGGTCCTTTGAGAGAGGAGCATGATGCAGCCCGAGTTTGTCTTGCAAAAGTGCAGCTGTCCAAAACATGACAGCTACAGCATTAGCGAGGCCATTAAGAGGTGTAGAACATTTCCAGGGAAATGATTTGAAAAATGACAATGCAAGCTCCTGTGCAATATTAATTACAACAAGCAGGCGCAGAAAATAAGTTAAAATCTGGCTGAGCGGAACATGTGGAGATGTGTTGTTTGGCTCGCCTGCTCTTATGTTTAAGCAGGGATTTTCACATCCTTGTTAAAGAAAAGGCTTATGATTTTGTGGGTGGTGTTCGAAACAATGCCACACTGTTCTTGTTTTTAGTTTGAAAGCCGGCTGTTCAGCCCGTTGGAGCTTTCATGTAAGAGTTACTTTGTAGATGTTGTAGATGTTGACCTACTTAATCATGTTGGTGTAAATAGGGAAAGTGGGCATTTTGCTTCCATTGGGCCTAGACATGGGTTTTCCTTGTTTAACAAGGGCCGTCTCCACTGCTGGAATGCTTTGGTTTGCAAATAAGCCTCGTGTTTTTGTTCAGCTTGCATTCATTTGCAAATTGTTGTTAATTGTCAGGAACTCATTTGCGCATGTTATGCAAATAGTTTGCAGCGCATGGGTGTCTTGGAACTTTCGCATCTCAATGCTTAGTTTGTTTATCTGCCACTGCTGCCTGGTTTTTAGTGAACTAGAACCTTTTAGATCTGGGGAAGAAACCAAGCAATATTTTTTTAGAATTGGTTTTAGAATTTAGTCCGTTGATGTTTTCATAATCATATTTTAATTAAGAGACGTTAGTTGGTCGCAGTTAGTTACGGATTTGCCGTAAACTTACCTTAAACCTAAACTTATTGTCTGTCTGTGTCTGTCTGTCTGTCTGCCCGCTGTCTGTCTGTCTGTCTGTCTGTCTACCATACTTACTTACTTAACCAAGTGTCCTCTCTGGGACACAGAAACATCTGATATCTGTGTGTAGCATAGCCTTTGTCCTGAACTAGCCTGAGACAGTCCAGATTAATGTGGGTGGTTTTTAAAAGGGGGAAAGCCTCCCCAAAGTCCAGCGTTGGCCCATTAAAGTCAGACACCCAGTCTGTGGTAAGTCTTATAATTGACTGAGAAACTGCGCCTGATGACAGGCAAGCGTTTTAATGAGGCGATATGTGCATAAATCAAAGTGCCTTTAGTTTATGCGCTTTATTTTGATTATATTCCAAGAGCAATGAAAGGCTTGACAAGAAAAAGGAAAACGGTTCAGTAGTGTGAAAGCGTTCAGTTTTATTCCTTCACTCTGAGTGTATTCTGCATTTTTGGAATCAAGCATCTGTTTTTTGATAGGAAATTAATTTCCAGTCCCCGCTTATAAATCAGGCATGTAAAACAGAACCCGGACACACCAACTAATTAGAATCAAAGGGGCTGAAATCCATAATTGTCTGCCTTCGCTCAAAATGGTTACTTTAATTGGTCGTAAATAAACTCTTGCTGTTTTTGTATGTGTTGTAAACAGCTGAATGCTTCAATTAGGCCGAACTACAGCAGTAGTGAGTTAGGAGCAGGGTGAGTAGAAGTACTGACATATGGAGGTGATCTGAGCTCCCCCATGCACATTCAGCCGCTCTCGTTTCATGTGGTGCGTGAGAAGGGAGATATTTAATTTTTTTTGCCAGCGTTATATTATAGTGAGTCATAAATAAATGGTTACTCCTTTGGTACTAAAAGTTTTCATTAAAAAACGGCCCAAGTTTCGTTATTGACACTGTGGGTTGCCTATGCAACGGGAATGAGCTAAAATTTATCAGTGTGCTTTTCTACACCTAATAAATCATCTAAACAGGGGAGCCATATGGCAGATAAGACCTTGAGAATGGAGGCTTTAGCCGAGGAAGAGTCAAATCGAATGAAATCAGAGCACCATCACCGCGCCATCACAGCCTGTTTTCCTCTCATCCTCTCTCCCTCCGAGAGGGGGATATCTGCTTATTTTACACACCATTTTCTTGTTCACCTTATCACCTCTTTGTCACTTGTTTTCTTCTTTTCAGGAGGGGGAGAAGAAAGAGAGGTGAAGCGAGAGCGAGCGAGAGGGAGGCAATTGTGGCGAGTGCGGGAGTGGGCAGAGATAAGGTAGAGAGAGAGGGAGAAGGTCCAGGGAGGTGCTTTGACTGATGGGGAGGGATGATGTATGTAGCGGCTGTGTCCCCGCTCTCCTCTGGCCCTTTGTCATTAATCATGGCCATTAGCTTCTTTCTCGGCTGCCTTGTCTGCAGCAGCCTATCAAAAGCTTTCCTTTTTTTTTTTTTTTTGCCTTTACAGCCCACACCAGGAAAGGCCTCGTCCTCTTGCCTTGCTGTCAGATGCTTTCTTTTCTTTCTGTACTCAATATCAGATAGGAATTTAAATTTGGAAAAATAGAGAAAACATTCCAATGGTGGCGTGTGATGTTAAAGTGGAAATAAATGAGTGGTAATGACACCTTCAACTATAAATGAATAAATAATAATTATAATTAATTTTTACTATTACTATTATTAATACTTATTACTAGTTCTGTACAATTGATCTCTTATTAGTTTTATTAAAAAACAACAACACATAAATACTGCAATCTGTTACAGGTAATATACGCATACTTGAGTATTTATGTCAGTAATTTAAGTATTTGTTTGTTTTTTAAATACTTTTGAGGTGAGAAATAATGATTGACAAACATCCTCTTAATGATGTATTTTCTCCAATTACTTGCTGTTAGCCAAGATAGATATGCTTGAATACAGAATGGTACATTTAATAGTTACATATCGCAGTTAAACTCGCAATTGGAATACATGTCAATATTACTAATACAACCCTACTAATTACTTAATGAGAAATAAACAAATGATAGATTTGTGGTTATAATACATATATACATTCATCAATCAAAAGTATTTAATAATACTAATACTAACAATAACAATAATAAGAATTATTATTATTAGAAAATAATTTTGATTAATGAATGGGTAAAATGGCCGGGGCTGTTAAAAACACTAGGAGGCGAAATGAGACATCATGAGACATTATGATTTTATCACATACTTAAATTTGAGATGCTTTTCCTAACTATGCATAATTTAATGATTGCATGTGCTTAAATAGGATTTTAAAAACATGCTTCTGTAGACAAACCACATATAATGGAATAGATTATTTTTTGAACATTTACTGACGTAACTCTGCTTGTTAGTTTACTTGTTAGTCCTCTCATTTACAAATATGATTATATTTAACCTTGAGTAACACTAAGTTATTAACCTGATTATACTTATAAAAAAATGTAAACTTAGTATGATCGTCATTCTTTTCAATTATTAGTAAAAAGCATAGAACTGCCAGTTGCGTTCCTTTTGTGCAGTCCATTTGTAGATAATGATGATGTACATTGATTAGACTTTATTCAGAGAATGCTTACCCACATACAGACCTAATAGGAGGGTAGATGTGTGGCCCAGATCGTTCCTATTGTCCTGGCTAATGAGAATAAACAACTAGCCAGCAGACTGACCATCAGATGTAATAGAGATATATAGCAGCCCGGTGCCTGTGAGCCTCCCTTTGTGCTTCCCAAACTGAGAGTGACACATTTACTAAAGCACCATCAGGCCCAGTCCTTCCATCCACTTCGCATATGCGTGCTAATCATGAAATTATTACTGCCTTTAACAGGCTATTATTATAAAAAGATGTAGTGCTTTTTCCAACACAAACCGAGCATTATTGATTTAGTGCAGGGCAAGTCACATGGTGTGGGTGCGGGGCGTGTTTATTTACCTTCCAGGCACTTTAATGAGATTGAACGAAGCTGCAGTCCAGTCACTTTGCATGCTCATGTCATTATGCCCAATTGTTGAGAAAGCAACAAGAAAAAGATACTAGTATGTGTTCATTATCGGTTTGGTTATATGTATATGCAGTTGAATTATTTATGTTGTTGTTTTTTCTTTCTTTCCTTAACCTACCTAAATTTGGAGCGTTGCAGATAATAAATGGCTAAACAGGGTAAATGCCTTATTCAGCAGGTGTACAGGTAAAGGCTGATTTAAAATGGTGTGTTTTATTTTGCCGAGTGGAGAATCCTCACCCCAGAGGATTTAAACAGGCAAGATCAGCACTTGTCTCAGCAAGCCCGAAGTGGCTCTTGTTAGGCAAGCAGCACCGAAGATGACTGATTTTGACAACACAATTTGCATCTTTGTATGAAACAACCTGCACTAGCCGAGCTGATTTAGGTCGGATTAAGCTGTTCGTCGCCGTCACCAGATAACTATTGCAATCTATCAGCGCTCGCGGTTTTCCAATAACACATCTCTCTGCCCGGCCCATGGGACTCCGAATTGATCTAGAATATAGAGAGTAAAATTGCTGCTGCAACTTCATAGAGGTACACAATTACTGAATCATGCAGATGTCAGTAATTCTATAAAACTGATATGGGGGGTAATGAAAACATCTGACTGCTAGATGGTGTGTAGATTTATGGCTGCATTAAGAGGGGAAAGAGGCTGCGATGACAGTTTTGTGGTGCGGCTTCTGTTGTTTCACACGCTTAAAGGGCCAGATCAATTAGTGTCTGCAGCCTCGACACGGCACCTCTGACAATGCTTTTATAGCGGCATGAAAAATGCATGTGTTTCAGAGGGAGATTTTGGAGCCATTAGGTGTCCACATATATGATTTCATGTGAGTGCGCATTTACGATGATGTATTGCGCTAGCGTCATGTTGCTCCCTATCAGCAGTAAAACATGGCCTTTCTCATAGTGCCATAATAAAAACGTTTAGTCAGCCCATAATGTTTGTCCTCAACTTTGACAATTAATCTGACCAAAGATTAATTGACTTTTGGGCTTCTGTGTGTTAAAAGTATGAGTATGAGCAGGGAAAAAAAAAACATCCTGCTTTCGTGTTTCGCATCATTATCATCTTTCCCGAGAAGTCCATTAGGAAGTAAAGGGATTTGAATATAATGCTCTTTCCACACTACGTTTATCTTTACTGAATGATGAAATGTGTAATGATTCATGTGTGCTATATACTAATCTTTCAGTGATTAAAAAGGCAGATTATCCCTTTTAATATTAATTTTCTAGCGGTGGAAGGAGCTCATTCTGTCCCCTCACCCCTCTGTTCTTTTATTCTCCACATGATCCACTGCTGTCTCACTTATTTCACCCCTTTTTCTTAAGCCATACATCTAATTCTAATTAAACAGGCATTACATCTCTCTCCCTCTCCCTCCCTCCCTCTCTCTCTCTCTCTCTCTCTCTCTCTCTCATCTGATGCTATCAGGCTCTGAAGGTTCTTATTACTGTAATAAGTGTGAAGGGAATCTCAGCCTGGCAGTTCATATGCACTCGCAGCCTGGATGTGCGGAATTTGCATAACCTGTTAAGGAGATATGTGAGGTCCAGCATGATTGAATTTCACAGTGCGGCGCTGTTAATTAATAATGCCGTAGATGTGACAGGCCTTTATCATGCACTGTGGATTGGTGATGATGGGTGTGCAAGTGCGGGTGCAGGCAGGCAGGCGCTGCCATTATGATGGCAATGGCCCATGGTGTAATGAAGTCACCGTGAAAAATTGCCTGTAAATATTACAGTAATTTACAGGCAGCAGGGTTTCCACTAAAATACTGTACAATTTACAGTAAATAATTGTAAAACAGCAAAGTACAGTAATATCTTACGTAGTATAAAATAACACACACTCAGGTAAATTTGCTCTTTCGGCTGGAAGCAACCAGTGAAGGATACTAAAGAGGAGAGTGTTCCTCCCACTGCTGGGATTTGCACACACAACCTTCTGAGCTGTAACACCAGAAGTAATTCCACAAGGCTGCACCGATTAAACCATGGTACTAAACGATTGCACTGAAACGGTGCAAGCTAGTTGAGCTAGGTGTGATGGTTCAGTGGTTAAGACTTAAATTACTGGTCAGAAGGTTGCGTTTTCATATCCCAGCAGCCACAACCTGCCATGGATCGGTCCTTGAGAAAGAGCCTTAGGACACTTTGCTGAGTTGTATCGTATTTTAGCCAAATAAGCAAATGTACTGAATTATGTGTTATTTTTGTCCTATAGAAGATATTACACTTCTTTGTTGTAAATATGTTCAACGGTTGTTTACTCGCAGCATTTTACCAGTAATACTACAGCAAACAACCAATATTTACAAAAAAAATGTCTTTTGAATTGAATGAGGGAATTATTGAGGGACCAGCGATGAATTATTCTGTTCTTCAGAGTGATTTAAAGTGAAACAAGTTCTTCTTTTCCTGATTAGCTCACTAAGAGTGAATTTATCATATCTGCACGTTTTCCTCAGGTGTCCATTCGTTGTTGAAGTTCAGGGGCTGTGACTGAGAAGACTGCTCCAGCTGCACCCTGGCTCAAGGTTACATCAAGAGTCAAACTATGTATGCAAAACATGGGCCTGTACTTTAATGTGCAGGCTCCATATGCCCGGGAATGTGTGTACGGCAGCGCTGCCAGCTGCTCCGGCTTAATATTCTACCTCTCTCCGCCGTCCCTGTCCTTTTGGCCTCTCTCTGTTTTACTGCCAGATTAGGTAGCAGTAATTGCCAATTATGTTGATTCTTTTATGATATGAACTCCACTCGAGACTGGACTGAAACAGCGCATATTTCATGTACACCACATATGGTTTGAGACATTTGGACCTGCAATGACATAGCAATTGGCCAAATGGTGGTGTAGAAACAAGTCCACATGGGGCACTCAGGTTACTGAGATGACGTCTTTTTTAGAAGGTGGTAAGAAAGTGTTTCGGACAGACTAGCAATAGCACTTGTTTTACTGCCTTTTTCTGTATGCTATGTTTTATTTTAAATTATGGCATCATTTTCTGTGTTGGCCTTCAGATTTATTCTAAGTGATTATTAAAACCACAGAGCTACGTATGTTCAGCATATGTCAATGTTGCTAATGATCTCAAGCAATTCACTTCTCGGGATGTTACAGTGAAATGCCTTCTGATTGTGTAATACGGGTCTTAATTCAACGTACCTTGTAAAAAAAGCTGCGGACACCTCTATGTTTATCCTTTGTTAGCAACAAGCTAGGCAGCTAACTGTGATAACTGATGTGCATGTACTGTAACTTCCCAAAACAGTATGTATTGTCAATTTTATAGCTTTAACAAGTAAATATGTCTCTGCGTTGATTGATTTATAGCAAATACATTCATATTCAAAGATAAGAAATGCTGATTCGGTTCCTGTTGACCCAGGAGACCGCCCCAAGTTCTCAAATAGGAATTCCGAGTTAACAGACTTTTCCTGATCTGAGGTTGTTAATTATGAATTATGACCTTTAGTTGAACGCAGCATAAGGTACATATTGCCTAGAATTACATCCTCTCTCTGTCATTGTTCTGTTTTGGGATCAGTATCTGATCTGGAACCCTTGTGATTCACACTGAATGAACTATGTGAAATAAATCTCGGCTCTCTACAATGTGGCAGCATATTGTACTGTTACGAGCAATATGTTAAAGACCTCTTTTCCAAATAATAAGTCACTTTGGAGTGGAGACTGCCTCCTCTTAAATTATCACAGCTTGGAGAAAAAAAAAATCAATACAAACTGAGACGCTGGTTTATTAGATACACCTACATTGTATTCTCATGGGCCAGTTTATCAGCTAACCTTTCTATATAGGCACAGTTTATAGACATACAATTACTGACTGTAGCCTGTATGTTACTGTGCCAATATGTTACCCACCCTCGGTCAATCAGTAAAGAGTCCACTATAGAAACCACTAATGAACTAATATTAGTTCATTACAGAGTCATTCTCAGGGACACTGACATGCTAGTGTGTGTTATTCTGATGATTTTATTAGCCACACCCACTGTTCATTTTAGGTATTTATTTGTTAGAGATATTCTAGTTACCTTTACATGTACAGTATTTTCTATCTATTGTATTTGCAGTTCAATTTTAGCTCTGTGGACAGGTTTAAAAGTTTCTTTTTCTCAAATACACACTAAACATTATGACCACATACACACTGCAATGGCACACTGACCTTTATGATGCTCTTTTTATTCATCACTAAGCTTAAATAATGCAATAGTAATGTAACATAGTGGAAGGCTGCGGAAAAATAATAATAAGAAGACTTGATACGGTGTAGGAGCAATGAGCTTTTGGAATGGTTGATTATACTGTGAAGTAGGGGTGGGCGATATACCGGTATACACGGTTAACCGGTAGAAATTTGTCAACCGATAGAGATTTTGGTCTATCGTCTTAATCGCGGTTGAGATCAC
>JAQQZT010000039.1:19465481-19489199 GCA_030068275.1 Clarias platycephalus | reverse complement strand
GCGTCAGTTCTGCGCATATATGAAAACATGATCACCAAAATGATTTTATGTGACAAAAATATAGTTCAAAGTTTGTTTAATAAATTAATTTGTTTAATACATTTTTTTAAATGAATTGTAAAACCATTTATTATTATTATTATTATTATTTTTTTTTTACGTGGTCAGCATCGCGGGCCGCATCTGCATTTGTGACGGGCCGCAGGTTGAGAACCACTGCTTTATAGTAATAAAAGGTTTAATAAAAGTCCTTCAGTGAGTTTATGTAATGCTTACTTAACATTATTGTCTAATTAATTTCAGGAGAGAGAAAAACAGAAACAGATGATGGGAAGATCACAGGAACTCGGATATATGTTCTATGGCTCTGCTTTTATCTGTTCATGATTAAAAGTATAACTTTGGGATGTGATCCTTTGGGAATCACTTTAGGATATGAAGTAAGCGTGATGCTTCAATCTTTATTACTAAACTAGTGTAGTTTCTACTAAAGTTTCTTACTCTGAAGTTGACTATGACGTTTTTTTAAATTTTATTTAAATTTAAACAATTTAAACAGCAAATTATTGTTTTGCATTTAGTTTTATTTATTTTCACACAGTCATGCTTTGTAGCTTGATCTTACCTTTTCCTTAGTGATCCAAGTAAAATTCACCATCTGCTAGTTGACGTGAGTCTCAAATGACGTCCGATTTACTTTGTTTGCCTCAGATCCAGGCTATTACAATAATGTAATGGAGCTGAACCACCTAACTAATGCCCTAATGAATAGTTTATAATCCCCAGCTCCAGGTAATATATATAACTAATTGTGTGCATGTTTGTGTTTCTATGTGCATTGTTTGCTAACGCTTGTGTTTTTAAACTCCTCTGTATTTACACTATAGTTTAAACTATCTGTACACTTGGTTGTCTTTGGAGCCCTGACTAAATGTATCCACTTCGTCATATTTGTGCACTGCACAAAAAATAAAACAGCCTTAGTGTATCTCATGGTTCTTACTCTACATTAGAGAGAAACACAGCAGCCTCACACACATTTTAACACCAAATGAGATGTGCCTGGTTTCACTTGAAAATTGTTTATTTAAATTAGATATGGGACGTATTTGACTACTAGTGCTTAACCTCCAGAGGAACCCTTTCTTCTTTCATAGGTAGAGTTATACAGTGGGAAGGCAACACACATACAAATGGCCAGAATATAGCGGGTGGTCCTGGGTTCACATTTGTTGCTAAGACATGGCCTTAAATTGACCTGACTGGTATGGGTCCCTGATAAGCTTCAAAGTAGGTGTATATAATTAACTGCTATCTCAGTACAAAAGACCACAAGCGCTCACTTCGTGTCACGTGATGAGAGTTTATCTGCGATCCTACAACAGGTTACGAGCTTCTACCAAGATATGTTATGACAACATAGCAACATAGAGAACTGTGTTAGAGTAGCAACACAAACACACTAGTACACAATCCAGTTCTGTTTTAATGTTAAATGTAATGGTTCCCTTAATTATAGATTATGATTTGAATAAAAAGGGCAAATAAAAAAACAATATAACAAAATAAGCAAAAGATCCACAAAAGGAAAAATAATAGAAATTCTATGAATAAATATTCCTTAACAAAATAATAAGAATATATAAATACTCATGATAATATCACAGTAATGAATTTATTGTAATATTATAGTAATGAGGAAATTTAGCTCAGGGAAAATATGACTATCATTAATAATAAATATTGAATAGAAACGTTTAAATGAATTAAATAGAAAACCAATAAATTATTTGCGTTATTTGTTATTTTCAAAAGATGAACCTTGGTGAACCAGGTCTGTGGTCAGTTATGGTTTATCAACATAAACTTGGACTTAACTTGGAGTTTAAAAAGCAATGAATTCGAGTTGTGTGTAGGTGCAAAATGAAGGAACGTTTAAATTCTTTAATATATTTTATTCAAACACAGAGATTATCTTTACACAAGACAAATTATTTATTGGTAACATAACATAGTCACATAAAATGGCTTCCTCAGTTTCTCCAGTCTACAAAAAAGAAGTAATGGTTTTTGTCGCACACATCAGCTTATAGATTTTGTGCATCATCTTTTGACACAAGTCAGATATTTCACATATTTCTTTTTAGCTAAAGTTATATTCACATGTAACTAAAATGTCACAAACAAATATAGGCTTCAATTTATGACGAAACTAAATAATCATGGGTTTGTCTTTTGCTTTATGGACCAAAGGAAAAAAATATATCAACATCAGGAACCCTGTGTTGAAATGTAAAATGTTAACCAAGTTCTCAGCCCTAAAGGGTTACATGGATACATTCTTGAAAATGATATAAACTAATATAACTTTGGTTGCCTTAAAATTCAGTTTGTGTAATACTAGTTTATTCAATTGAAGTTAAATTGTTTTAAAGAAAGCAAATGTGGTCTGTGGCTCATGAAAACAATGACAGTTTTATTATATCCCGCATATAAAAGATGAAAAATGTTGCTGAGGTAGATACAGTGATAAAACGATGCAGCCTCGTGCATTAGAGTTTTGAAATGCTCAGAATAACTTATGTCGAAATATGAACTACTATTACTGTGGTTTATAGCTTGTTTGCTGACATTATGTAGCATCTTCAAAGGCACTGCTGAATTCTCCCAGCTTTAAATTGCTTCTCCTAAATCAGATACACCTTCCGTAAGGGACAGGAGGCTTTTTTGTTTCTTTAATGCTGCGTATTGTTCCAGCGCAGTGGATGCTTTGGTGCTCTTAATCTTGGCTGAAATGGACGTCTGTGAAGTGTAATAGTACCGTCTTCATTTGAAGGTAACTTATGAAAGTAATATATTCCAACAAGCTCTATATCAGCCGTGGTGATGTAAAACACCCTCTGTGGGATGCACCAATAAATGAAGTTATTTGCCTACATTTTCTCAGGGACATATTTTCCGACCTTATGTATCGCTTACACTTAATATGGGCTATATTCGTTTTTATGAAATAGTTTTCAAGAATGATGTGCTTTTGCAGTTTTCTCGGGCTCGTACGAGTTGAGAAAAAACAACATTTGCCTGATTTGTACCTGTACAATTAAGAATGTAAGTATTTGATCTTGTGGTTGTTAAATGCTTTTTAGAGTAAGAAGTTAGTATTCGGGGATCTTGGGACACGTTGTCGGCTTTAATACCCTTGTATCTTATTGAATTTAAATGCTTGTAATGGACCTCCCTGTGTGTAATTTGTCTAAGTGAGTGCAAGTCATTATTCGAAACCCCAAGCCCATCTTAAGCTTTTTAGCCATTAGTGGTCAGATATCTTTTTAAACACAACAAATAGGTGGTCTCTGACAGAAATAAGGTGTAAGCATTCAATAGCTCTTTTCTTCCCCCTTGTTTTTTCCTTCTCTCTCACTCTCTCATTCTCTCAGCAATACACAACCATGCATAATGTGCAATCTGATAAGTGTTCTGGACCACGCAGCTCCCCCCCCATCCTATACATCACAGTGGCAAGCTCAGCTGTGCTGTGAGAGAAGTGAACTCTGGGATTGGGCCGGCTGAAGTTGATTAATCGGTCGGTGCGGGTGAGAGACTCCAGGGCCAAGCAGTAGGTCCATCCTCGTGGCATGTGATGTTGATTGGCTTTGTCCTGCGCGGCCGCGCTGGAGGAGCGGACATTAAGATTAAGTGATGCTGTCGTGTCGGCGAGCGCTGCACTGCATCATTCGGGCCGAGAGACAGCTGCGGTGCTTAATCCTTCATCGCCAGGGGAGGCCTGCCAGCCCAAAGATATACAGCCAAAGATAACCCTCCATAACTTCTGCTAAAGATCAGGAAACTTTGAATTCACATCCATCTGCTCCATAAGCTTCCCTCCTAAAAAATGAGCAGTCGCTGCCATGCAAAATGTAAAGGAGAGACGCTGTAGAGAGGAATGGTCGGCTCCATCAGTGTGATCCTCTCTGTTTGCGTGTCGGAGTGTGTATGTGTGTGTATGCTGCATAAATAACCTCTCCTGCTAATAGCTTTCATTGCTCTTTGTAAGCTGTGTTTTGTAGGATTGACTATACTGCTGATGAGCACTGTGAGAGGTGTTAGGTGTGGGATTAAACACATTTTCGCGCCCAGAAGCTGTCATTGTGGGTGACAATAATACTCAATAATATTAACCGTCATTCTTGTTTGTTTTGGTCTGACCTCTTGTGGCGTTTGTGATATACTTGTGACTACTGCAACACAGTTAATCGCATAAAAATCGGCATTGAAGTATGGACCTGAGCAATTATTTAATCATAAAAGACTGTAATTTATTACTGATAATATATATATTTTTTATATATATATTTTGAGGCTTTAAATAAATATTGACAAACACCCTCTTAATAATATCATTGGTGCCCTTATTTGGTGTTAGATTAGATAAATACATTTGAATGTATATGTTTAAATCGCAATCGGAACATGCATTTAAATAACTTTTTTTTTTTTTTTAGCTATCAGAACATGCAGCAGTACATGTGAGATTACAGGAAGTTGTGTTGCATGATCCTCCTTTGTTAATATTTTAGATAAATAAGTAATCATAGTTTGGCACATTTATTATTTTTTTTATATATTAGCTTTAACCTACAATTCTTTTTTTCTTTCTTTCTTAATGCTAGTGAGTATCTTAGGAATGACCTTCCAAATTCAAGCTCTTAAGTCGATATAATGACAGTGAGGTTAAGCTCCCCGGCCGTCCACATAAGGTTAGCACTATTGGCCTGCAGGCCTGCTTGATTAGGTTTAGTCACCTCTAGTTTTTCCATTCAGCCTAATCGTTAACTCTGCATGCGCCAACTCGGGGTAGCAGCATTGTTCCTGCGTTAAAGATGGTATTTCTTGTACAGTGGCTGAAGCAAGAAGGAGGCTCTAATATGAGAGAAAATAAATCCAGCATTCGGGCCTGGGCTGAATGATTATTTTCTATGCAGCGATCAGTGGTGTCAGCATGTTTCAGACTGCTGGGCTTTGCATGTTTGCAGCTGGCTTGATGCACCTGTCAGCCGGTGATTGATGAGTATCATCATTTAAAGTGTGAAAGAAAACGTCTCTGTGAAGGCAGACATGATGAACTGCCGCCTGCTGGCTCTCCCCAAGACACGCTCCATGTTTTCTTCCCTGTCCTTTCTCACCACTCCCTCTCCTTCTCCCTCTCTCTCTCCCTCTCTCTCTCTCTCTGTCTCTGTCCGTGTCCGAGTGGGGGAGGAGTCATCCGAAGCAGACTCTGTCGAGCCCTCTCGGGCCTCTCACTTCGATAGTTGTCAGATCGTATGAAATGTCAAAATTCATGTGGCCCGCGCGAGGAGATATATTTAGTGCGCCTGCCGTATACCTACATAGCACCTCTGACAGTGACATATTAGTTCTGCTGTCTCCTGCAATCTGATATCTTTAAATTTGCCACCTTGTTAAGTTTTGATTAATGTGATTCCATTTCAGTGGAGTAATTGGCTGGGCCTGTTGGTTGAAAATGCCCAGCCTCTCAGAACAGACAAATGCTGGGCCATGCTAATGAAGAAATGAGTTTGTTATATTGATGGCACGGACTGACAGTTATTAATGATTGTTATGATAAACAGACGAGTGCAAATCAGGATGAGTCTGGCGAAAGTGACAGTTTAAAAATAACCGGCGTTGGAAAGTACTAACGAAGTAATATACTGTTAGGAAAACAATCATGCAGGTTGTCAAAGGAAGAAGTGTAATTACAGGGCTACACAGGCTGCCAGGCAGGACTAGAACCTGCGCTATAATGAATCAAGAGGAATATGTTGTGACAGAGCCAACAGATTGATATGCACTATTAATTGGATCTATTTTTATTAGACCATAACGGACACTGCATTTGAAATACGCTGTACACGTTCTCTCCTAAATGTTCCAGAGGACAAAGAGAACTGTAACAATTTCGAATAAGAGTTTTATTTTTTCTTTTCCCCTCCTAATGCTCTAATAACCTGGTATTTCTCACATAAGCAGCGAGAATGTTTTTGTGTTTTGGATTGCAGTTTTTCAATCATCCTATCTTCCGGCTATTACGGGTTTTTGTAGTTATGTTGGGAAAATTATGTAATCGCTTTCGCATACCCTGGATGCTTTAAAAACTCGCATGAGTTTTGGGCTGAACTTGGGCTGAACTTTTTCCCAGCGCTTCAGTTTGTTACCGTGTCCCCTGCAGCTGCTTCTCTGCTTGATTTACTTTGCTCTACAAATGCTGCTTAGTGAAATTTCGAGGGAATAATTTGGTTTAGATGTGCGGCGGTGTAAGAGAGCCGCATGTTTTGCCGTCGTGTGTGAAACGCCTGATTGTGGAGTGACGATCGGATGGCTCGCCCACCTGACCTCTGGATGAACCCTTTTTTGGTGTTGATTTAAGCGTCTCATTCAGACGTGTCCTCTTTGTCAGGAGAGTGTTATAGTGTGTCCGAAGAAAAAAAAAAATCCAGGCACAACAACTAATTTAGAAGTGCTTCAGACATTTAAACTCCCTTTCCTGCAGTGGAATGTTAAAGTAATATGGCTTTTAAAGCTTCGTTAGAAGTGTAATGTGAACAAGGAGAATATACCTTATTTGTCTCTTGACTTATACTGACTCGAAGTAAAAAGTGTCACTGAGGGGAGCCGGCGTTAAGTACTTGCTCATATTCATCACCAGTCTTTTACTTGACTTCTAACTCCTTTCATGCTGATGAACTTTTAAGGTATCATTACACAGAAGCCTAAATGACACCGAAGAATAATTTGCAAGAGGACAGCATTAATACTCCCTGGACTTGAACGTTCTTGCTACACTTTTAAGGTTGATTACCTATAAAAATATATTGGAATGAGCTCATAAATCATATGATTATTACAATGTCATTCGAACCACAAATTATGGTGATTAAACTGGCTCCTATCTCTCTCTCTCTCTCACTCTCTCTCCTTTCTCAGCTTTTAGGTTTAGTGGACTGGAAATGCTTAAATACTGGTTAAATATGAACAGGATCATGGACTCCACTTCAGGTCTGAGCTAAAGCATGAATCAAACATGAGAGCTCACTAGACTGAGTCGAAAGCACTGTTTAGTGCGGCTGTGATGCTGATCGTTCAAGTGTTCTCTGTGTACTGTAACAGCAAAATGACCCTACCTCACTGTTAGTATATGTTTTATAATCTAATATCCTTTTACTAAATAATACAAAGCAATACTAATGTGTACTTGTGCTTTTCACAAACAAGTTAAACTACAAGGGGTGTACAATTCAAACCGGGACCGTTGATTCAGTTATGAGAGTAAAAGCTACCTTTATTTCACTATATAATCCCCTGCGACACTAATGCACTTATCCCAGCATTCCATTAGCGCTTACATACCATCAAGGTAGAACGTTTTCTCAGTACAATGTGCTGGAGATATAATCGGACTCCCCACTCCGCATGGCCCGAATAATTCTAGTTCAGGCCCTGCACACTTCCAGTTCAAAGTAAGAAATGACTTGTGCAATGAACATTGAGTGGTATAAGGGTAATATTTTGTTACTGTAGTTTTCACTGATGACTGTAGTCCATAATAATAATATTAATAATGCTAGAACAGTATAACATAGCCGATAGCGGTTTAAAAAACTTGGACCTGACACAAGGACAAATAGTTTTTTGTTAGTTTGAGACACTCAGCCAGCTTTTTCTGCGGAATTTGTATTAGGAAGTGTTTTTCATCATCCTCCGGAGCATCGAGATGATGGCCCTCCAAACACTCCTTGAGCTATACTTTTGATAAATGCTCATTTTAAGTGTTTCTCGCTGCTCACAAATCAACAATGCCCAGAGCTGCACGAAGAAACTCAAGTTTTTCTGAGTGGGAATTGGAGATCACACGCACACGCACACAACCCCTTTGATATGACGTTATCCAAGCTGCGTTTCAAGCCTTTAGATTTTGCGCATTAACAACTCCTCAAGTTGTGGCTGTGCACTCTGTATTGAGGTCTCTCTTCATGGTCCTTTTCACTTTGATAGTTTTGAAGACTGTGATTGTAAGCCATATGGAGCCTATCCAGCAATTGTAGTCACACTGTTTTCTCTTTTCCAGCATTTTTCATGAAGACAAAGCCAGGCCCTGCTCCCTGCTTGCTTGCTGTCACAGTTGTGTTTGTTGCTGATGTGTGGAACAGTACTGGCTTGATGTGTAAACTCACTTACAATAAATGTAAAGCAGGGTCGTAACCACGGTTAAACATTTAGCGAGGTCATGTTGAAGAAATATGCCATGGTTAATTTATCCCAATGCTGAATGTGTTTTAGATCAATTGCTATTTTTTTTTTTAATGTTCTATTTCCTTCATTACATAAACTGCTCTGGTTCCAGTTATACTGTTTATTTTGAGTTTTTAGGGGGCTCGCATGTTGGCATAGCTGGTAGCATTGCCATTTCATCATTTTGTTCTTTGTGCATATTCTCCTTGTGTCTGCTTTAGGGGGTAATAAATTGCTCCTACTGTGTGACTGTGTGTATGCATGATGTGCTGTGACGGCCTAGTGACCTATTCAGGATGTGTTTCCACCTTATTCCCAATGTCCATTCCATCTAGAATCAAAACATTTTTGACCCTGAGCAGGATAGAGCAGTTTTTAAAAGAGAGCGAGTATCTCTTTTTTGTTTCTGAAATTTGATTAATTGTAAATGACAATGATTTTTGAAATAGGCCTCAATAATTAACAGTAAACTTAATCATGCTTGTATTATGTTATTAGTGAGCATCTAACATTATTAAACTAGCGAGCTGCCTTGTGGCTAGCAGTACAACATGTTGTCTAAATTTCAACAACTCAGATTTATATCATATTAAGCGTTCTTACATATGATCACGCATTCATACAAAGGGCGCTTCAAGTCACATCAGGACGTGTTGAAATTTCTCATGCATGAACACATAAAACAGGTTGACATTTACTAAGGAAACTAAGATTTCCAAATATTTGGGCCAATAAAGGAGTTCCAGGCCAGTGCTTCAGGTGTTTTTGATCATGGCTCCTGCCTTTCTACTAATTCACAGGAAGGTAGTTTTTAATGTGATAAGTGTTTTCTGTTGTTAATCTGCAAAAGTCCCAGTTTGACTTGAACGACCCTCAAATTATAGATCTGTCCAACTTCAGCTTATAATGTGTCGAGTGCATTTCTATCAACAAAAGTTTAAAAGCTCAGCATCTCATGATAGCCAATCATAGTGGGAGATTATCTCTATGCATGAACCTGAAGTCTCCTCCTGGGCTTCTCTGAGGTCTGAGAACCGATCCTCACTGCTGATTAAGTCTTGGAGTGTGTGCAGAAAGATGTGGTACGCATCTTTCAGAAAGCACTAACTAACACCCACTCCGTCAGCAACAGGGGCACTTGATTAGTATCTTACACAATTCTGTTTAGATCATTTAAACTAATCAGGCACTGAAAGGAATGAGGAGAAGAGTGATACCATAATGACTTTGACATTTATGAAATTAATTACATGAAAAAGACTTGAGAAATTGGAAACGTACTGCATGTCAGACCAAATTAGACCACATTCAAACATGAACTCCAGCTGGTGAACCTTTTAATAAGCTCTAGATATCCAGCTCAGCACAGAACACCTGTTTCTGATTTACGCCTCCATGCGCTGGGAACAGATTAGATTCATAGTGAGCATGCAGGAGTCCCAGACACACGTGTACAAGTGGTTGTTTTGATGGGTTTGTTAAAGGGGTGTGTATGAGAGTGTGTAATGGCAGCATTTGTCTGGGCAGTGCTGCCCATAACTTCGCTTCTGCAATGAGTCCTGCTGGGAGATTAGGCATGGATATGAGGATATAGGCTTTTGATAAGGTGTTTAAGGTGAATCAACAACTTTGTCTCCCAAAAACAAACTTGTCGGCTTGAAGTCTAAGCTTGTCAACTACTAGTTCCTTCCCTGTTTACAGAATGATTTCAAATCATCATGACTTCACACACTGTAAACAATGTAAATGGTCTTTCCTCTACCTCAGAAGAAGAAAACCGTCTTCAACTCGGACTTCCTACTCAGAAATTTGTGGCAGTCTCTTTAAGCTCAGAGTTCAGCAACTGACTTCAAATCAACATGGCTGCTCAGAGCATCAACAGTAAACAAAACAGCACTTCTTTACTTTAAATGAGTTATGCTCCATATACACGTATATACTTCAGATCAATCAATACACAGATCTATTTGCTTGTTAAATCTATAATATTGATGATAGAGCTCAGAGATGGTGATCTACCTTGTTAATAAAAGACAAACATGGGGATGATCATGTTTTTTTGGCGCATTCGAAGACAGGGAAGTTGGAAATGATGTGAATGTGAGCTTCCCACTTTCCGAGGTAAGTCAAAAGCAGTATAACTTCACTCAGCTCTTCTCCATTCCCTGAGCCACAGTCGCTAGGTGTGAAAGTGAAAAATCTTACCTTCTTAGGAAGTGAAATATTCTCAAATCTAGCCAAAATATATATAATTTCTTAAAATAAGATGCTAAAATTGAAAGCATCTGCCTGTTTTATAGGCAGGTAATTTCTAGGATTTTTTTTTCATGAAAGATGCAAAATTATCCACCAAATAGAAGTATACATTTTCGATTTAACATTTAAACTTAATAATGTTATATTTGGTTTGTTGTAAACTATCTATAGGTTTGGCTAGTACAAATATTTCACTTGCTAAAATGTTTAAAAAAAACAAACAAACATTTAATTATTGAATTTCCCGGATCTTTGACTTTGTGACTTTTTACATTTTGTTTTTCTTCAGTAAGTGCATCTTTTTTTTTTTCTATCAACTTTTTTTTTCTAGTTTATGTAAGACTTTATTCCAGCTGGGCTAGAGCTGTGAGATTCCTGCAGGCTTGGCTTTTATGTCCTGTGTTCTGGACACAACTGAGCCGTGGTCCTGTGTGAAAAGCTTATCACTGTGTTCTGTTGCACACACACACAGACGTGGAGCTCTGGAGTGCAGAACAAAAAAGCCTTGATTCATTCTGTTTATACTTGTTGAGATTTTATTTCTCTTCAGTTTTTTCCCCAAGTTTTTCGACTGACTGACAACATTTACGTGAACAGACGGTTGAATAAGTGCAAGCTGAACTTCAGAACCCTCTGTAATTGTGTTTCATGTGGGATGAAACTTGTGAATTGGACAGGGATTGTAGAACAACAACAGAGCTGATTAGCGTCGTTAGCTTTGCTTGCTGGAGCATTTTGACACCTGTCTCCCTCTCTGTCTCTCTTATTCTCTCTCTCTTTCTCCCTCTCTACATATTCAAGACAATCTCTTTATTACTGATCATCTGGTTAAGAGGCTCTTGGAATGAGAGAGATATAGATATGTAGGAACAGATATAGAGATGATTTACCCATGTATTTGTCCCTGTGCTACAAACTGTATTAATAGATAAATAACTCTTTTGACAGCATGCAACAGAATTACGTTTAATGTTCTTTATAAATAAAAGAAATTCTCCTCATGTCTCTTCATGTCTTGATGCTGTTTTATACAGAATCTCTTGTATGATTTCACCAACATTAGCTTAAAGTTTATTGAACTTTCATTTTTACTTAAATGTGTAAACCCATATTTACGATCTTTGCAATACCCGGCTAGCTGGCTGTGTGTTGTTTCTTACAGCTTTGAACTCTTGTGCTCAGTTCCAACTGGTCAGATGGTATTGAATAATTTTCCAAAACTCTGACAACATTTGCATCTGCAAGCTTTTATATATGAGAGTCTAATACATTATCGTTGATATACAGTAGTAGCAACTACCCAACAGCAAAAATGTTTGGTTGTCAAAATGTTGTGGTAAAGATGGTGCAATGACAACTAATATCCGACTATAATGTAGTATGTTACAACGTTAGGGTTACTGATAGGTTTAGAGGGACTTGTAGTTTAGTTAAAACAGCATGCATGACAGTTGATATTGTCTCTCTAAAAAATGTCAACCTTTTTAAAAGTTACAAATAATACTGCAACTTTAAGTTTTTTATGACATAGGAAAGTGGGATTGGGGAATATGATGGGGAATTATATCAGGACAAATTATGTCACGGTGCACTTTTCCGAGATGTTACAGGTCTTCTGTCAGGCTGGAGCAGGTTTGGACTTCATAGTTGAAGAGAACTTGTAGTGCAGCAGCACACAAAGACATCCTATACAATTCTGTGCTAACAACTTTGTGGCAGCAGTTTGTGAATGACCCACATATGGGTCTGATGCTAGTCCACATACCATTTTGGCCATATATTGTATATTTTATATATATATTTTTATAGGATATTAAGGTTAGGGTTAACCCTAACCCCCTAACACTAACACAAACCATAACACTAACTCAAAATGTACTGTTTGCTGACACTGGAAACTTCTTACAAAATGAAGTCATTAATAAAAACGTTTTCAGAGCTACCTAAAATGAATCAACACCCTTTGACCAATTCAATATGAGAATTCAACAGCGGTGTGATATAATCTCTGTAAATTCTTTATATGGATTCTGTTTGGATTCAGCTGATTTGTTAAAATCTAGTACTGAATCTATACAATTATTAAATAATTTTTTTTTATCCACAAAATGGTTTCTTGTAAATAATAATAAAAAAAAGGATATCTAAATGCGTAATCTGTATCACTCCTGTTGGAAAGTCATCGAAGGTCAGACGAGGCCCTTGCTTGGCAATCTCACTGAGAGAGAGAAAGAGGCAGAGACTGTTTATAGCTGTTATAACTTATGTGCTAACAGGAACTATAAATAAATTAGAACTATGGTTTGGCATTCTTTATTTAATAAAAAAAAAAGTAATAATTATTTTTGAGGTGTGCTGTTCATTAATTTCTTACCTGGACCAAACCTTTTAGCAAACAGTTTTAGGAACCATTTTCAGGAATAGTGCACTGGCTCATTTCTCAAGTAAGTAGTGCATGTTGATGTGAATCAAGCAAGCTTGTGCTGGGGGTGTGGGGGGGAGAGAGGGGGAGCAATACCGCATGCTTTCATTTAGAGGATCCTTCAGCTTGGCATGAAATGCATTATGTGGCAAACCATCTGGTTGCCTCTTGTTTACAGTACATAGTGTCAGCCCAGGCTTATTAATCATGCTTACACAAGTGTCTTAATTACTCCCTATGTAGCTGCTCCAACTCCAACCCAGAAGTTGACCTTTCTCTCCCCGTTCCTTTAAACCATTAATCATACACAATCGACGGCAGCAGAGCCAAGGAGAGGGCTACCCACATTCCCCGGCACAGAGCGGGTCCTCACAGACACATACCACAGCCCAGTCTGGTGCCAGCCATGGGCATAGCTTTATTAATGACTCGCGTTGCCACACGTCTCGCATGCACGTGCACACAGAAAATAGCACCAAACCGACTTTTCACAGGACACGAAGCGAATGTGTTGCACTCTACTGCAAAGACATGCTGATTGGATTTATTTAGCATTTGTCACAAGCCAGCTCAGTATGGATGATAAATGGGTGAATATCTTAAGGAAAACAACGCATAAATAAAATTATATTTTACAGAATGAGAGATGTTTTCTCACTTTGAAATTGGAATAATGAGACAAGTCAACAAAATAAATCTTTGATAATAATTTAATTGTATTTTATGGAACTGCGTGTTCAGCCTCTAATCTGTATACTTGAAAGACATTTCCACATCATTTTTCATTCCTTCTTGAGCTACAAATGAAACTCTCAGTCAAGTAGCTCTGGGCAAAACAAATGCTTTCCGATGCAACGCCCTGACATTTATTGCACGCGGTGATTCATGTGCGTCACATGGATGCGATGTATAGGCATATAGCCTGGTGAGAAACTCTGATGCAGTAGGCCTTCAGCCTTTCAGGTCTTGTTTAACTAGGTGTGTGTTGGATTGATGAATAGAGCTTTTTTTCTACCAGGTAACTGGCATACCCGGCTCCCCCCCACCCCCTGCTGAATGAAAGCTTAATCTATCATTTACCACTGACAGATAGACTTCTCTTCAGCACTGGAAGCAACAGTAGAAGCAATAGTCAAGCACATAAGCGAGCGGCCTGGGTGTTGACTGTTTAAACAGCACTGTTGACTGTGATTGTCAGTAAATCACATCCCCACAAAACACTTAGCTTTCTGCCTGATTATGCTTTCTTTGACATGTATCTCTGAAGGGGAGAATTATGTTTTCATAAATCATCTTGCCTCACTTAGAGACAAAAGGACTCCAAAGTTCTGTAATACTTTTATGGCTGCCCTCAAATTGCAGTCATAAATTTTTCATTCCTTTTAATTTATGTCCATAAATCAGTCTCGAGTCTTGCTTTAGCAGCCTAAGTGGGGTTGCTGCATATTTTTGGCATTCGTGTATCCGTGGATCCCTAAGAACCTGAAAGCTCATGGAAAGCAGCCGACTTCAATAATTGAAGGTCGTAAATTATATATGGTTCTTTCATAATACCGGGTCATAAATAACTCTTGTGGTGTATCGGAAAGTATAACAGCATTATGTATCTGGTTATGTTGATTTCACTATAATGGATATTGCTTAATGGGACCTATTTACATCTTATTACAAGGACCAAAACTTTTATGTGAAATTTGATGGCGTGCCATGTTTCTTCTTTCAAAACAGATTTTTCCATTTCATACATTTAGATTTTACACGCTATTATTGCTCCATTAAGTCTGCTCTCTATATACTGTATCTGCTTTCCAAAATAAGAGCCTGCTTTCATGTTTATGACATTGTTGTGTTCAGCATTAGTGTTTTGTGTTTGTGGAAGTACCAATGAAAGCCTCTTTTTTTTTTTATAGACTGTACACATGACAGTCTTGATGACAGGCATTTATTTGCTGTTCAAAGTAGCAGTTGTCACCATATGATCTAAAACAGGTTGTGCAAACTTTGTGCTCTCCCCCCCGCCCCCCCCCTTTATCCTCTCTTTACAAAGCAGCAGATGTAGTAATACAAAATGGCAACATTTTTTCACACATGCATTTTATATTTTTTAGTGATAATTAATTTACTTATATACTTATTTACTTATATACTAAGTGTATCAATTGAATATAGCACTAAAGGGCAAGCTGAAGTTGAATATGTTTTATAACAGCAAAACACAAGGTGTTTTATTAATCTTATACAACACTTTGCACTGATTACTATTTTAACTATTGCTAGTCACATTGCTAGTTACTGCTCATGTTAAAAAGCAGCTGTAGAAGAGAAGTTTTTTTAAAATTAAAAATAAATAACATTACAGAAGAATATTTGCGTACCTGTAAAGAAAGCAACATTACATATTACATAACATTACATAGCAAACCAGTTTTCAGATGTAAATGACAAACCTAATGTAGGTTTCTGGGTTTTGCATGAAAATACACAAGAACATGTGTGACACGCTCAGTAAAACCTACCAGCTGTTTTACTTATAAATCTGCACAAATCTGTATCTAAAACTAGTGATTATTTACAGGGAAAGTTTCCACACCAAATTGTTTGCTTTATTACTGTTAAGTGATCTTTATAGAAGTTTCATTTATGTAGAAATCTTTTCAAAGGCATCTTTGTTTATGGCATTTTTTGTTTTGTTTTATGGGCCAAGACTTTTGTACAGTTCTGTAAGTAAAACAGCTGTTATGTTTTACTGAGTGTGCTGGAGAATATGAGTCCTTCTGGTAAGTTTGTCACACTTGTCTTGTTAGACATTTGTGTTTGTTAAACAACTGCGTATTATATCATTAGGCTTATATTATATGAACGACCTGCTACACAAGTACCTGTCAACGATCTTTTACCACAGAAGAAACACAAACATTTAAACCTGATTTGAATTACAGTGGGCGCGAGAGTCAGAGTTGCTGTTATAGAAAGTTAATCAACACTTTCTGACCAATAAGCTGCCGGAGTTGAACAGATCTGCGATATAAATACATGCTAATGACACACTATATAATTAATAGTGTGTATAAAAATGTATATTGTGCATTTTGTAAAGTCTATACTGCTTTATATCTCGGTGCTAAAACAGGTCTTTCTCTCAGTGCAAATTGTGATCTTGTAATCTACTAATGAACATGTAAGCTCGGTGTGGCCTTATTACTGATTATTCTTGTCCGGTCCCTAGAGTGTGAAATGCATGATTAAGTACAGCTCTTTACAAAGGCATTTGCAAACACGGTACGCGTTGAACTCTTGAATATTGTGTATTATCCACCATTAGATGGTGATATTAGTGCTACAGGCAGTAATGGGCTTAAAGAAGAGTTATTCAACTGGCTCGCTCTGTGCTTCACTGGCAGGGGAACAGGAATAGAATTATGTACCCATCAGTTTATTAGTGCGCCGCTCAGAGCAAACTAAGGATGATGATGATGATGATGTGTTGGAGGGCTGCATAATTCACTCATGATGTAGTGGCAAAACCTAGCCATGATGTACAACCTAATTATCTTGGAGAGCACAATTGAAAAATGAATTCATTTAGCGATGATTTTATTGACACGACTTTCTTTCACTGAGCGAGGCGAAGGCTCCGATCAATAGGTAGTGTGAGATGGCTTCATCATGATAATCCTCTCCTGCGAGAACGTGGAAACGGGCTGGAGCACAGGGCTGATGAAGCGAACTTACTACGCACTGGCTTCCTTTCCCTTATTCATCAAAGAAAAGCAGCTTCTGTGTCGCTTACGACCGCCAGTAAATCACACAAGGGAACAGGATGCGCCGCAATCTTCATCCTACATGGATCTCCTGCTGTCACTTTTCTTTATCTCCATGTGAAATGACCTTCCTTAGAGTGTGGCGTCCTGCTGTTCTTTGTAGATGACTTTAGCTTAATGTTTATTTTAAAGGCAACCAAACATGCTGGTCTGAGCCGTCACACCTGCGTATCCGTTGCTCAAAGTAGTCTGACATACAAAGCCTCTTTGTTAGTCACAATCAAAGTTTTACTTTGGTTTATTTTGTCACTAAAAAGCATGCTAGTACAAGACACTAATCTGTATAAGCGTACTTTACTATGGACAGTTCCTCTTCGGAACTAAAAAGCAGCCTTGATCTAGCAAGACTGGTTATGATTATTATTAATAGTACTACTTAGAATGTTATTTATACTACTAATGAGAATAATTCTACTTATATTGTTAATGCTATTATATATTGTTATTACTATTATCAAAAAGGATTATTATTCTTCCTACCGACAGTATTTGTTTCTACCCCTTGTTGTACTACTAATGATATTACTCATACTATGACTAAAACAACTTGGAGCCGGGTGTTACGCTGATATTCTGAATACCCAGAATACCAATAGGACACAGTGCCATGAAAAGGATTTTACCATATCGTGGATATCATGAAAAGCCCCATAATAAATGTCATTTCTGCAGGGTTTTCCGCAGGGTCAGCAGGTAAGAGGTTAGAAGGCAAAGCCGTGTCCCTGTGATTTACAGGCACACTTCAGGGAAGAGGACGCCACCGCTACTCTCCTCTGAAAGCTGTCACTCTCCTGTATAATTTGCTTTGGTGAGAAGGGAGTCAAACCATGGATAATGAAGGGTTGTTAGCCTCTGAGACGGAACAAGCAAAGCAAAACACAAAACACTCTAGCAAAAAAGCCGTAATTACTGATGAAACAGTGTACTTTCGTAAGGAGTAATTTGGTGTGTGGACAACCTTTTTAAGTCTTTGGCACATGCCGCTGGAGCTGAAGCACATTTTATATCGTCTCGAAAACATCAGAAGTACGCGCGGAAAATAGTGCTGTCATAAAACCAAAATGAAAATCACAGGTTTTGCACATGTCAGTATTTGAAGGCAGATTTATTTGCTTTTTAATACCTTTTATTTTTTCTTTCTTTCTTTATTTTTTTTTACAATGTCTTGTTCTCTTTTTTCTAGTTCTATTAAAGAGAAGTTCTCTGCATTTAAACTCACTTTTAATGCACACAAAAAGCTAAATTGTGCTTGGCATCGGGTTAATGATGATTTTTAAAGTTAGGGCAACTTGCGAATTAAGGCATCATTATAGCATTTTGTGTTAACTAAGTCGAGCATCTGCATGTGAAACCAGCGCCCTGCTGATGAGGCCTGTGTTTGGGCTCGGGCCGGCGTAGACCACCCAGGGGAAGATGGATGAGTAAAGCTACCTGTATCGGCCTCTCTGTCCCTCTGGCTCGTCCAGGCACTCTGAAAAGAAAAAAAGAAAAAAACACTACCGCTACAAATGGCTGGATTAAACAGTGACTCGCAGATGACAAATAACACAGCACAGCCTAAAACAGTGCGGGAAACAGGATCTCGCCTGACTCTTTAAGATTTATTTTATCAGTCAACTAATTAACATGATTTATGGTACAGGCCTGGCTGTGACTGAAAGTACAAAGGGAGCGTAGTGACTCCTCCTCCCCAAAGGAGATGCTATCAGCTGCTTTCTGCTGTGCTTGCATGGAGTCAGCATGCAGTTGCAAATCCAGGCAGCTCGGCATTGAAGTGCTGACCCTGCCAACCCCCTCCCACCCCCACAAGCATTGCTGAGGTCAGGAGTTCACATCCCAGCCTTAACTGTTAAAACCTGGGGTTTGAACTCCTGACCCTTCCTACTGTAGAGAGAAGTGTGTGTTTATCAGGGACACTACTCCAGGCAGAGCAACTAGGCATTTCTGGACTACATCCTGCCCTGAAAGGACTATCTGAGGAATAGAGAGCGAAACCATAGGGGTCTTAATTATGCCTGGTATAGCAGTGTAGACATCTGAGGGAGAGGGCTTGCTTAGATGTTAATAATATACTCTACTGCTTTCTACGTAAATCAGTGAGCATGCAGAGAAATCAAACAGTGGCCTTTTTCATTTACATTTTATCTTTTCTACCTATAATATGTATTCTTTAGAAACGTGCATACTTTAAAGGCGTAACAACAGTGTTAGATTTGTACTGTAATAATAATAACCCCAAAGACACGGAATGGTGCAGTTTAGTGCTTTTCCTTTTTTTCTTCTTCTTAGGAGCATACCGAGAATGGTGGCAGAAGAGATTTTAAACCTGAGGGAAAATATACATATACAAATACTTACTCGGATATTTGTTTATAATCCTAAACTAAGTTTTGTTTTCATTCATCCATTTGCTGTATTTGTGAATTCCATTTCAACTGCTTCTCCAGAGGAGTTTTTTTTCTTTCTTTCTTTCTCTGAACCAGGCTGGAAAAAAAAAAAACACCCTAAAAGCTTACAAGCTGATTTTATGATCTGATAAAGCATGCTGTTTACCACTGAATGATCTACTGCCTGCCAAACTTTGTAAGTGGATGGTTTTACAACAGTGGCTCCATTATAACTGCAACTTATTGAGAGGGTTTTTCATTGCCATGTTTGTCTCCAAGCAGAGGTGTATTCTGTTAGAAAAGCACGCGCATATAAAAAAACACACACACATACACATGCGCTGTTTGCTGGCGTGTCGCACAGGCCTCCAGGAAAAAAAAAAGTCCTCTTAGAGTGTAAACATCGTTGGTGAAAGCATTGCAAATACAAATTAAACCATGATGAAGGATCTGAGTGGCTGATTCTTGAAGACCGGCCTGCATACATCAGACAGCCCCGTTGGCCACACACATTTATCTCGAACACTTAAAGGGCAATACACTAGCATCTGCTCCTGTACAGGACGGTGATATAATCCAAATATCATTGTAGCTCTGTTTCTAATTTGATGCTGAAATCAGCGTCTGCATGACAGTTCGAAGACCATATAGAATCCGGTTTACATTATTTTTCAGCCTCACTACAGCCTCGCTGGTTCGTGTGATATTTGGATCTTGCTCGATGCCACGGCAGTGTCTTAGCAGTGGATGTGTTAATGAAGGTTTTATGGCCTGTTAGAACCCTGTTAATTACCTGTTCTAGCGCAGGGCAGATGTATTTCTGTTAATAACACAGTGGGGAGATATTTCTTTTGACTGTCCTTTCTGAAGGCTTTTGCTCTCCAGGTGCTAAGTGGATGTCCTAATTAAAAAGCAGATGATTAAGGTGCTGGTGCATACATTAAACAGAAAACGCACAAGTGAAAATGAACAGATAGCTGGCGCGGCGTCTTTCAATGATGGAGTGCCGTTTCAAGTATACGTATGAAGTCGCGTATCTACGGTGCGCAGTTTCAAGAAGCATACGGTCCTGCTTTGGCTTTGGCTGGTTACGGGTCTAATACTTTTAGATTAACTGTTCTGAGTGTGTCTTTTGGCTTGTTTTTATACACATAGCCAATGTTTAATGCCTAAATTGAGGACCTTGGCTTCTACATTTTTTCCGACTACATACCTGCATCTACTGAATTAAGCCGGTTTGAGTGCGTTTCATTCTCCATAGTTCCTGACCTGGAAAAAATGTGCATTTAGAAACAATCTGTGTGTGCCAGCAACTCAATACTGCTGCATTCTTCATTCTTCCAGCCTATGGGCCTGACAGGGGCACTGAGTGCGTAATTTTAGAGAGATGATAAGCATCATTTTGGAGTTCAGAGATGAATATGGACCTGGCATGAATTTGGTTAAAAAAAATTTCCCTGCTAAAATTGCATTATGTGCTCTGCAGGAGAACATTTAGTTCCCTTTTTATACTTTTCAGGCTGTATTTAAAGAACTTCAACCTGCAGCTCTGACATGGTGACTGTGTCCAAGTCTGTTGTCTATATCTATCTTTTGGCTTGTCTACGAGATGTCAAATGTTAGTATCGACATTAAATGATTCTGCTTTCTTTCATTCTGTGCTCAGAATACTCCTAGCTTTGCCTTAGCCTACCAGTTTACCCAGGTAAATGATGCAGAAACTCTCACTAGTTGAGCTTTTGTTCCTTGTTAGCACTACAGAAAAACCCATCTTGATTAGGCGCCTGTTTTTTTCCTGACTGCATGCGGCTTAACACAGTGGTGCGGCTCTGTTGTTTGACCTACAGCAAGAAGATTGCGGTTGCATACTAATAAAACTGCCTAAATTGAGATGATTGATGTGACTAACCACTCCCCTGTACTGAGGTTGACCTTCTTCAGTGTGTCCCTGTGCGTCTCTCCTTACCATACCCCCCACCAAACAAACACACATGCACACACATCCACGCACGCTCTCACACATCATGTCATCTCAAAACTCCAACACGTACAAATTAATGTCGTCTACCATGGACTGGGTGGATATTCAGCTCAATCCAGCAGCTAAATCATCCTCCTGCTTGCTTACATCTCCTCTAATGCAGTGAAACGAAAGGTGAAGGAAGTTCTGTCTTTCTTCTTTTTCTTCTCTGTTGACTTTATTTCACCTTTCTCTCACCCATAACCCCCTCCTGCCTGGTGAACTCTCAATGCACTTTGACTCCTTCGTGGTCATTTTTCGCACATTTGCTCTGTGTGTGCGAGAGTGGTTGTAAGAAAGTGTGTGTGTGCATGCGGATGACTATGCACAGTGTATAAACCTCTCTTCTCATATGTTCAGGCCCAGTGGCTGCCCTCCAGAGGTCAAACGTTTTAAGGCCTCAGGTGCTGTGCTACTCTGGAAGCGGTCAGTCTTCAGGCATGATATCTGTTTTACACAGGCATGGAAATCTTGACCACATGCTGCCATGGCCAAGTCTCTGGCAGCAGTACAAATATTTTCACGCTTACTCATAGGAAAGGACACAAGGCCAAGAAACTGGGGTCAGGAAGATGCCACAAGCGGCAGTTTTTGGCTTTCATTTTCTTTTCTTTTCTTTTTTTTCTGTTGTTGAAACATTCACATGTTTTGTGTTTTTCAGGCCTGAATAACATGCACACTGAGCGTTACGACTTTACTACTGTATCTGTATACATCATTTATAGGTTTTTCACTGTTCACTCCTACAGTGGTGGCCAGAAATATTAAGACAGCGTACAGTATGCCATGTATTATAGTTCTCCCTGCGCACAAAATTATGGTGATGTCACTAATTAGTTCTCGCTTATCTGGCTGAAGAATTTAGCTACTTACAGTCAGATGCTTTAGATAGTGGATGGAACAAATGTCTGGACTTTTACTTTCTGAAGTCCATTTCTGCACAAAAAGGACTAAAACCATTGAATTCTCAAGTGAATTGTGAATTTTTGTGGCTAATTTCTGTACATGATCTTAAGGAAGCAATCAAGCTGGCATGGATTAATCGAGTGACACCAGAGTCCAGTAGGTTTTGAAGAATAAGACTTCATACTACGTATTGGTTTTTGTACAGCAATTTCATTGCATAAAACAACAGATTATTCTTATAATAATAATAAATAATAATTATTCAAGATAATTATTATTATCTTGATTGTCATTGTTTTAATTTTTGAGAATAACATTAAAACTTTGAAATTCAATTTTGTCCCAATACTTTTGCTACCACTGTACATGCCGTAATCTGAAAACATCTCATTTGACTTGATGAAATACGCAGCAAGTCCATCTATCTTTGTAGCTCGCTGTAGTCTGTGTGCATGAATTTTTATTCATCTACTCAAATCTATGCTGTTTTAATCACTAAAGCGGTGTAAAAGACAACACTGAAAAAAACTGATTCATGTATGAACACATGTAAATAATAGGCAGGATTTTCATGTTAACTTCTTTATATAAAATGTAATATACTAACAAATATTTTTGTAAAACTGATATAACAATACGTAAAAGCTACACCAGGACAAAAAGATAATTTTGAGTGTAGAACTTTAAGTGTAGAACTACCTAACATGGCAAGATTGTTGTTTCCGGATGTTAACGGAGATTTTACAACCGCTAACATTCTAATAAGACTCAGTGTAACGGTAATCGTCATGTTAATTAGCGGGTTACGGCATCATCAATTCTTCCCTGTCAGATCGAGCTCGATCCCGCGTGTACAGGAGGGATCAAACGCAAAGCATCCCACATCTAAACGTGGGAATAATGAGCTTCCTGCTTCTTCGTGCCTGAATTTCACTGTGATGTACAACTCGCAATTAAGCATGCCTTAGTGATTCTGTGATTAATACCCGTGCAGGGACTGAAGGATCCATGCAGCCGTCCTGATCAGCATCTCCTCCTGTCGAGCAGCTTCCCTTCTATTAGCAGCAAGATGGAAGCTTCATTTACCATCCCCTAACCTTTGAGAGTCCTGTATTTAATCAGCGCTTTATTTCCCTTGTAACACTTTCAGTCATATAGAAATGTCACTGTGCAGTGCTGTACTTTAGAAGACTGAATTAAACATGGAGATATTGTGGGATATGGCTTTTCATTCTAAACAGAAGGTGGAACCAACTAAACTGCAGAGCCAATAGCGTTAGTTCAGCTGACCCATGTTCGACCCTTCACCTGATTATTAGACTTAGTAAGGAGATGTGGGTAAGAAATGGGCTGTTTAAACTTAGTACAAAAAACACACACAGCTCATATCCCATCCAAACCGCTTTCCAGGATCATCAAATGCTCGGATCTTTTTATTTTTTTATTTTTTTTTTACTATAATAGCATGGCTCTAAATTGCAAAGTATTATATTAATGCACTTGTTCTAGTAAATTATTATTTCTATGTAGACATTTATGTTGTTATTTATTTATTTATTTATTTATTTATTTATTTATTTTTAGGTTTAGCTGTTAATAAATTATTCATATGGATGA
>JAQQZT010000039.1:19452981-19460481 GCA_030068275.1 Clarias platycephalus | reverse complement strand
TCCTGTATATGGAATTAAATAACCTCCATAAAGTGAATTGTATTAGTACAGTGACTTCCAGAATCATGCAACGGGTAATTTATCGAAATTGAAATTATTTATTGAAAGATGTGCCGTAAATGAGAGATCATTACAATCCATTTGTAATCACGTTCTTATACCTATTTGCAATAAATAATGGTTAGCTTTACTGCTGTGTTTAATTTTGTGTGTAAGCGATGTTCAAGAATGAGCTGTTCAGCAGTGTTTCTCACCAGTAGCTTGTGCAGAGCTACTAAAAGTCCCCTCAGAGTTCCTCTTCCCTCCGTCTAAAGCACAGCTGACGTGAGCCTGATGAGCCCTTAATTAGCGATACATTTTCACCCCGTGATTTCTATTGATGTGCGGGCAAGAAAAGACAAATTGAGCCGCAGCCTGACCTGAGCACCAATTGTTTCAGAAAATCCAGTAAACATCACTCCCTCCCCCTCTCTCCAAATGCCACCCTCCATTTTTCTCACCCTCCTTTTTACTTTCTGCCTCTCACTTTCTTACTCGCTCTCTCGTTCACTGCTTGTCTTTCTTCTCTCCCTTGCTCCCCATCTGTCTTTGTCTGTTCATGTCTGTATGTTTGAGTCAGAGAAGATGTGTGTGTCTGCCTGTATTAGGATGTGCGTATGAGGTAGATAGAGGACAGGGGAGCGACCGCCTAGGAAGTAGAAGGAGACTGGTCTCAGGTTCCCAAGTTCCCAGGTTCCCTTGCTGCTCGGCGGAGAAGGGTGAAGGGGACCTGCACATGCAAATGGGAGTCTCTGTGGCTCGCCTGTCTGTACTCGTGAACTCTCTTTCTGGGTTGATTGCAGGATCTGGGATGAAGTTGGTGCTGACAAAGTGCGCCGATTGATTGATGCACAAAGCCAGGAAGTGGATGAGAGAATGGATGAGGCCAAAAGGGGAGTTTAACACAGGCAAACAGGGACAGACAGAGAGAAATGGCCTGCTAAAGTATTCAGCAACGCAAAGCCCCATTGCAATTTACTCCCTGCTACTATAGCTCACTCAGGATTCTTTGCATCTGTGCAGGTTTGGCTGCTGCATAATGTCTCAGAGCATTGTTCTCTGGCTGTGTGCGAGTCCATGCTCGATTTGTTTTTTAAATGTGAGTGCTTTTGAGGATATGGATTTTTTATTTTTATTTTGTCTCTCATAATTGAGGTATACATATGATGAAAACTACGGGCCTCTCTCATCTTTTTAAGTGGGAGAACTTGCACAATTGGTGGCTGACTAAATACTTTTTTGCCCCACTGTATGTATATAAACTGATCACATAGGATTGTATGTTGTTTTTTTCCTTTTAAAGATGAAAAATGAGAATCTTATGCTGAACTGATATCAGATTTCTCTTAAACACTATAATAGGTTTTCTCTAATACAAACTTTGACATAACTGAGCCTGAACCTGGCACTACAGCGATGGTATAGTCTAATTACCCTTCAATTCACTCCACTATTGGTTTTAGTCTCTGTGTGCTTGTATTGCAGTAGAAAGCTCCAGGCATTTTCTGACCCTTGAATATGCATCGCCTGCTGGAGGCAAAGATGGGGGCCGGTAACCTTGTTGTCCCTACCGAAGACTTCCGGTGTGATATGGGGTAGAGGGTAGGCAGTGGCTTGGCTGCAGAATGGATTCTCATTACGGGTGGACCTGCTCTACATTAGATGTCACGGGTGGCAGAGAGGGCCCTTCGGAGATGAAGACTAATGCTGCTAGCCTCAGGAACTCCGATTAGAATCACACTCATTACTCAGCACCACTGACGGAAGCAATTTAAAGTCCCCGTCCATACTGTACAAGGGGCAGGGCAGACCTCTGTCTCGCACTCGCACTCACACACACACACACACTTTCTCCCCCTCTTCCCTGCCTCACACTCTCCAGCAAGGACGTTTAGAGGCCAGCAGCCTTTTTCACCTACTTCTCCTTGTACCCTCCATCGACTTAATCAGAAGCAAAGAACTTAGCTGGAGCACCACTTTATTCTGCTAGCTGACAGAAGCAGACATCTATCGAAGAATTCGTCTCAAACAATGAACAGTAAGACAATCCGGCATGTGGCTGATGGAATATTGATACAAATGTAAGGTGATCTTAAAAAAGCCCACCGTTGCTCTCTGGCTCCTCGTTAAAGATTAGACGGTCAATATGCGTCAAGTGCTTGTCGGGCCGTGATTTAGAAGGGTGTGTGACACTCTCTCACGGCAAGGTTACTACAGCTCCCAGACACCGTGACAGCCGGGCAAAGGAATGACAATCAGGAGGTGTAGTGTGGTGCCTGCTTTTCAATAATGACTGATTGGCCTATCAATTATCCAGATGTCACTCTGGGAACTCTATCATTGTCATGAAGGAGAAATCAGCATACTAGCTTCCCATCACACCTTAATGTCACTCCAGCGATAGGAGGTAGAGGATTTATCTCAGCCTGAGTCTTAAACAGTTCTATTTGATAAATTGTGTGGGTGTGTGCGTGTGTATGAGTATGTGCATACATGTGTGATCATTTCCTTGAGTTGACCTTGACAAGGCAGTGTGATGGGGGCAGTGAGCAGATGAAAAATGAGTGATGGGATGGAGGAAGCGAGTCATTCTTGTGTGTGATTAGCTGTGAAATCTTGTAGCTTGTAGCATTAGCTTTATTTACATATATTCTATAAACTGAAGTGTTTTTACTTTTATTGATTGTTCAAGTTAAAAGGAAGATACAAGGAAGCACGCTATTTTAATGAATTTAAAATGTTGCAAATAAAAAATTAAATGTAGACACTCTTTAAGTCCCAAACCATTATTAGTTAGTTAATTGACTTGTTAGGGATCAATTGTTACTTGTTACTCAGGTCAAGAATTGTCTCTAGTAATAACAATTCCAAAGTGTAATAAATGTATGACTCGTCAAACCCAACAACTATGTGCTGTTTTTAAGTAGCTGACCGATTATCTTGAAAATGAAGCTTATCGATTCCTGCGGAGAAAGCAAGATGATGCTTATCAAGGTGCCCCAGGTTCACAATTTCCACTGTCCTAAATGTCGTAAAAGATTTGGCAGGTAAGGGCAAAATATGGATAGCATGATCCAAAAGAGTGGTGGTGCACCATTCTACTGTGCAGCATTGCTAGCACAAACATGACCTGCATGGAAGAGTCATCAGGGAATCCGTATCTACGACCTCTTCACAAAAGTGAACATCTGATGCATGCAAAACAGCACGTAGCTAAGCCAGAGGCATTTTGGAAACTACTGTTGTGAACTGATAAGATAAATATGAACCTATTTGGCCCAAATCATCAAAAGTTTGATGTTTGGAGAAAATAAGGGTCAGAATCTGATGCAAAGAATACCTTGCCAACTGTCAGGCATGAGGCAAAATCTGTGTTTTTTTTTGGAGTTGGTTGGCAGCCAGTGGCCCAATAAACACTTAACAAGTAAATGACGGAATGGGTTTCAGCAAATATCAAGAAAAAAATCTGGGAGCAAATGTGACAATAAACTGGAGCTGAAAGTAGATTGGCTTCTACAACAGGTCAGTCTTCCAAAATATTCCTTAAAATCTGCCATGACCTACTTCAAGAAACACAAGCCGAAGCTTTTGTAATGACCCCACAGTCCCCTGACTGAATAACTGTCCGGGAACATACAAGACGGAACAAAAAACGTTACATATAGAAGAATTTGGTAAGAGCGGGTGGAAATTGTTAAACAATAGTAGATGGACTTGTAGGTGGCTATAAAAATCTGTTGCAAGCTGTGTAATCTCTCAAAGGAGGTATCAAAACCTTTGCACATTCCACAATTAAGTAAAATTTTTATTGTCTTCTAATATAAAGCAACTAAATGCATTAATGTTTACAGATGAAATGTTATTTGTCATCTCTCACCACACACATATCCCAATTTGATTCTTTATTGTCATCTTAGAAATATATTATTACGAAATCAAAGAAGGACTTTCACATGAGACGCCAACTGAGATCTTTTATTTTTCTTTATGGATCCACGAAGCACTACAGAGTAATGAATATCTGTCCGTCACTGATGCCTGGATGTTACAGCATGGTGATGTGTCGGGTTAGAACATCTGTCTTTGTGAGGTAATGTGCTCATGATCCACTTTTAAAACCCTCAGCAGTCTGTTTAGCTTTCTCTCTCTTTCTCCTGCCTCCTACACCTTCTTCTTTTGCCTTTTTTCCCCCTCCTGCTTTTCTCCAGTCTTTTTAACAAATGGGCATCAACAGGCCATGAAATAATCAATGCTGATGATCCATCTTGGGTGCTGTCGATATGTTAATGAGTCTGCCTCATCGTTTTTGGCGACAAGGCCATAAATCATTCCCTTTTACCAGAATGCATAGCAGCTGGTGAGGCAAACCCCTGGCCAGGAATAAAACACTGTCTTTTAACGATTAATGTCCAAACATTCTGCTGCTCTGCTGCTTGATTGTTTTCAGATGCCAAAAAAGTAGGACAGATTGTAAATCAATAAAACAATAAGACAAAGTGTTTTAATAAAAGGAGAGGTTGCAAGTAAATCATCGAGCCTCTCCATTTAGCACAGCTTCCTGGGTAACGAATAATTGGATACCTGCTACCCAGAAGTCATTTTTAAGGTTATAAATGCTCATGCCTGTTCGGGGTGAGAAACAAGCTGGCCTGATGCCGCCTTTGTGTTTTTTTCCCCCCTTGGTGTGTGAGTATGTGTGTGTGTGTGTCTGTGTGTCATTTTTATGGCTGAGTATTAGAGAAGCTTGTCAGGATTTGAAATTGGGTTAATCAGTGTATTTACATACAGTGTGAATGGTATAGTATTGTAGTTATGACTTATTTCATTCTGTGTGTTATAATGCAAGATGACTTTTGCAATGGATTTGTGTTATATTAAACTTACATATTTGAATTTTTTTGTGATTTTAGTTTGTTTTAATTGATTGCTTGTTTTCTTATTCATAAGAGAGGCGTTTATGTCAACCAGGACTTTTGATTGCGTAGAATAACAGTTATGAGATTAAAAACTCCCTTTATTTCTATATATATAATCTCCTGCTACACTAATGCACTTGTCCCAATGTCTCACTATTGCTTGGATACCATTAAGGTAGAAAGTTTGATCAGACTGACGGCTTCCTGTCTAAAATTCTGGCCTCCCAGGAACTCCTTTAATACCCCAAAGATGTGGAAATAGCTTAAAGCGGAGTCAGGACTGAACAGGGGTGTGTGAAAAACGTCCGGCTGAGTTCCTGTAATGTGCATGTGGTGTTGGTGAATGATTGAGCATACAGTTCCCACAAACAGGTGCGTCTCTTTCGCACTTTGGCGACAAGTTATCCGTCGATTTTCAATAATCCGGCGCTCCACTCACTGAATGTATGCGGGAACGACTGCAGTAGGCCCCAAGTCACCTCAGCCGGCATTGATATTCTCAGACATACAGCTTTCTTTAAAATGGTTGCACCGTTTAAATGTTTTAACGCAGTTAAAAGTCACCTGTGCTTGACATCTTTTGAAAATGTCAAAAGTCCCAGTTTGACTTGAACACCCTGTGTACATTAAGTTTAGCTAGAATGTTCAGGTGACGGAACGATGGTGTAGTGGTTAGCATTGTCGCCTTGCACCTCCAGGGTCCGGGTTCGATTCCCGACTCTGTGTGCATGGAGTTTGCATGTACTTGGTGGGTTTCCTCCGGGTACTCCGGTTTCCTCCCACAGTCCAAAGATATGTAGGTTAAGCTGATTGGCGTTCCCAAATTGCCTGTAGTGTGTGAATGAGTGTGTGAGTGTGTGTATGTCTGTGTGCCCTGCGATGGATTGGTCAGCGTGTACCCTGCCTCGTGCCCCAAGTCTCCTGGGATAGGCTCCAGCCGCGACCCTGAACACAGGATAAAGCGGTATAGATGATGAGTGACTGAGTGAGAATGTTCAGATGAAGTAAAAGTTAAAGCAGTAGAGCTCAAAATATCAACAAGGATGTGCTTCTTTCTTCCACTGTCTTCTCTGATCCAAAATTATAAATCTGTTAGCATTTATGTTGCGGTTTTGTTATTGTAAGTGGTTTTAGTCTGTCTCCATACTTTGCACTATTCTTACTCCTTCATATACAATGGATGCTTTAAGCTTTAATCGAAAATATCTTTATACAGTAGAAAGACATGTGCTGGATCACACAAACAAACATGGCTGTACACTGGTTAGATATAGATTTACAGTGTAGCTTTAAAGTCAAACAGTCACATGAGTATCTTGTTCGGTGTTTCAATGTTATGGTTTGTTTTTATGTTGATCTGTTTATGTGATCAGTTGTTGTTGTTCTTTTGTTGTGTTTCCTGATGTGTCACACTCCTGGTCTGTGTTATAATGTGCTAGCATTAGGATTAGCTATAGCAATAGCGGTTAACATATATCCTAGACTTAATGCGTTTATGTAGCCTACTGTACGTGAATGGGACTTTAGTCCACACATGTGATGAGTAAATCTGGTGATTGTCAACATGACATTAAATGAGATGTTTGAGAGTTGTAGGCCACATTGTGTTCTCGGAGCTGGAGTTGAGAAATAATTGGCTGATTATATGACTTGCTAATTAAGTAATACCCTATGCATCTCTTTACTCTTTTCATCAACACTTTAAGTTCTATTGAAATGAAATTTTTTACATGCAGTATAGCAGTTTAGCTAACTTTGCCACATTCTCGATTATGCATACAAACTAAAAAACGTTCCATCATTACAAACAGCTGGAGAATTTGTGACAGGCTTGTGAGCGGTGTAGGTTTATGCAGAAAAAAATAACTGGGCATGTTATTGTGTAGATACATGATTTAAGCATTAACGGTCAGTATTTGGTAGGTATGTTTGACCTCAGCAGCATAACTGTATTGGTCAGGTACAGCTAAATGAGTCCAGAAGTCCCAGAGCGGCAAAAGTCCCAGACAGCATTTGTTCCAAGTCAGAGGCTCAAGTGTTTGGCAGTTCAAATGATTTAGTTCAAATGAAACTCTTGCTGGTACACAATATGGTTTGCACACAGATTGCGCCAGAGACTGTTACTGGGTGAATGATCCATGTCACACAAGAGTAACAAACGACATAAAATATAGTGGCAGCAGTGAAACATTAGGAGAACAGGATATGTTTAAGGTCTGAGCCGCATCAGATACTTTCACGAACCCTCTACAGAAGTACGTGCCTCTGCCAGGAGCGCACTCGTGCTCTTATATCAATTTAGCCCTTGTTATGGTTATTGCAGCTTAATGCTGTTATAAAAATTGAGCATGACACTCAGGTGATTTATTTTCTGCATGTTTTCTTAACCTTGGATATTGGATTGTTTGTCAGACTATATCCTTTTGATTTATGACAAAAAGTGGGGCTGATAAAAGCAGGATGCACTCTCTCTCTCTCTCTCTCTCTCTCAGACACACACACACACACACACACACACACACACACACACACACACACACACACA
>JAQQZT010000039.1:19441564-19452881 GCA_030068275.1 Clarias platycephalus | reverse complement strand
ACACACACACACACACACACACACACACACACACACACACACACACACACACACACACACACACACACACTTGCATATTATGCAAAGCCATCTCTATACCTCCCACATTAGAGAGAGAGAGTGAATGAGAGAGAGAGACAAAGAGGATGTCAGGATGGTTTATTCAGGGACATGCGGCAGCTCAGGGTGACAGAGTGTGTTTATGATGTGTGAGGGTATGGAGAGGGTCCGTGAGAAATTCTTTGACATTTTACAGGACTCCTGAGTGCAATCAGACTCGAAGTGAAGTATGCTGAAAGGTCTTGTAACTTTTAATGTCCATTATAATAACCCTCCTGTTTCTCACTTCAGAAACTCGACCAAGACAGAACGCAAACCTACTTTAGCAAAAAACAAACAATACAATCCCATAGATAGATAGATAGATAGACAGACAGATAGATAGACATATAGACAGATATGTAGATGTTACATAACATGATATTCAAACAGATATGTGGTTTACATTTATGGATTTTCTGTTGGGTGGCATGATGGCGTAACGGTTAGCACTGTAGCCTTGCCTCTCCAGGGTTGATGGTTCAGTCCTAGCTTCAAGTCGTTGTCCATGGAGTTTGCATGTTCTCGACCCGTCCTCCAAGTACTTCGGTTTCCTCCCTAAGTTCAAAGACATGCAGCGTAGTCTAATTGGCCTTTCCAAATTTCCTGTAATGTGTGACTGAGATTGTGTGATTGTGCCCTGCCATCAAGGGTGTACCCCGCCTCATGCCCCTGGGATAGGCTCCAGGCTTCTCGTCACCCTGTACAGGATAAGCAGTGTTGAGAATGAGAGAGTTTCAGTTGTGGCCTGTTGAACATGACAGGATTTCCAGCTCATATTCTTTCCGAGTATACAGTTTGCTCATGAGTTACCTTGCAAAGGAACACTAATAGACTCTGACAGTCGTGATGTAAACTGCATGGTGTAATCGTTATATAATTGGCATTTAGACCACATTAAGGAGGGATTTTTGCATTTGAACAAAAACATTATTCAAAGTGAAAGTTTATTTGGTTGCTACCATGTGTTCTGTGTGAGTCTGTGACGAGCTGACATCGGGAGAAACAGTATTCTTTTGTAGTTTACTGCAATAGTTTCAAATCTGCATCTGATGACATTAGAGTTATATTTGAATAGAAACTGATATAGACAGCAGTGATCTCTCAGATTTTTTTAATTCTTTTTTTGTATTTGCCTTCATTAAAAAATATTTTCCAATTAGCTGAAAGTAGTGTAAACTATGTAATTGCACTGCTATAACAGTGTAGTGTATAGTGTATGTTTGGGTAATTGTAATTATATTCTGTGTTGGGAGTGCATCGAGATTCTTTTCATTACTGTGCCTCCTCCCTCCGCTGCTATCTTCCTCTTTCCTCCTTGGCCACTGCATGATTCTGTGGTGGAATGGCTTTTATTGGATAGTCCAGGACATCCATAGAGTGGAGAATCATAAATCTCCACGATTACAGCTCTGCTAGAAAAGTGAATATTATTCACACCAGTGCCCTCAGTTGCATTGCTCCATATATATTGTGCAGTAAGTGACTAGAGTGCTCAAGGCCTTCACCATGGAGAAAGGTTAGTGCATGGTTTAGTCTCTTCTAGATCCTTTAGCAAAGTCGAAGCAGATATTCATTTTAATGATATATAACTTAGGGTGATTATGAGCGAACATACTGTTAAAAGCGTCAATCCCGAAACAGAACTATCATGGACGCTGCTGGAGTCTCATTCTCGCCGGTCGCTTACAGAGAACGTATGTAAGCATTAACCTTCCCAGAGTATTTAAATGAAGCATATTTGCTTCACCTTCCTCTCTAAAATTCCAGCTACCTCCTATGGGTTGAAAAATGTATCCATTAATACCACTCCCTTTCTCTTTGTGATGATGAATATGCCTATGCACGCTATGCCAACTCTGGGCGGACATGACAGCAGTTGTTTAAATTTTCCTAAATAAATAGAGAGTGTTTCAATAGAGACAGATAGCAGAGACGAGTCTGGGAAACTGCCGAGTTTGACTTGTGGAAGTTTCCTTTCTAAACTGTTTTTGTTACTAAGACAGGGAACATTAACTCCAGATGACAATGTAAGTAAATAATCAGTAGAGTGCAATAAATGCCATGTGTTGAAGAAGCAAATGAGCTCTACATTTTCTCTCACACCCATTAATCTGTACATGTCTAGTTATTCCGTGGCAGAAAGAGTGTTACTAGGGATGATGTAATCCTTGACCTTTTTGCAGTCACATTGTCTGTCTGTACACTGCATTCATTTTCATCTTGTGGTTCTTCTTGACCACAAAGTAAGGCAAAAATAAAAACATCTCAATGAATAACGTTTTTCTTTTCTTTTTTTTTCTTTTTGCTTTCCCATGTAGGGCTCATCGCTTCATGTATAATATAAAGGATTTTCAAACCCAATCCAAAAGAGACAACAGGATTATGACAGTCACCTGAGTCAACCAGTTCTTTAGTGGAAAGGCACAAGACTTTTTGGCCTCTATTACAATTGATTTGTTTTCACTTGCTTTTTGATTATTGATATGAAGTAAACATTTAAGAAACTAAAAGCTTTAAGGGTCTGCCTTAATGATACCCATATGCTCTGAATAATCCTAAAGTCTCCAGTACTTAATGCAGGTGAATATATAGTATAAACTTTTAGTTGGGTTTTCATTACTAGCCAAGGCTCTTGAGAAGAATAAAATGATTGACATCTGGAAAATGTATGGAATGCACTCTAACTTGGACACCAGTCCATCGCAGGGCACCTTACACACGTATTCATATACTCAGTCATACCTAAGAGCATAGCCAGTCCACCTGTGGCCATGTTTTGGGAGGAAATATAAACCTGGAGAATGCAGAGATTTAGAGAATTAGAGGATGTACTTGCCAATCAATCTTAATGCCAAGGTTCGTTCATTGTACATAGAATTCACCCAAATCTCACCTGGATAAAGCAGAGATTTGCACACACAGACCCGTGCTTCCACCCAAATGCTTGTACATTCATCTTGTAACCATATCTAAATATTTACACACTCCATATTCATGGATTGGAATTTCTCTGTACATAACTATTATAATGCAGTTTTATAAATTACATACACATATTCTGATCTGATTCTGATCGCTTAGATCTTGATAAAAGGTTGCCTTTCTGATCTGGTGCCTCTTGAAGTTTCTCAATGATTCTTTGGAAGACTTGGCATTCCACTATAATGACATCATGACCTAAGATCTAGACACAGATCTGTGCACAGCTGGTTTGGAAAATATGTATCTATTGATAAAAGCAATACAAATAAAGCAATATATAATACTGTATCTGAGCACTGGTATTAGCCATTGCACAATACAAGCACAAAGCTGAAATCTATAGTCAATGCCAAAGTGAACCCAAGTCCACTTTATTATCACACATAATTTGTGAAGGAAAAAAATGAAGAAAACTCTGAAATGACATTATTTTAAAAGCTTATTCCAAGAACTCATTTGCTAAATCACGATAGAACCACTTTAGTCATATCCTTGGGGTCATCTGCCTAATTATTTGCTGAAGAGTATTTTGAAATGACACATACAGTAATGCGATATAAAGGAGCGAAGATACTTATTAGGATTCCTGGGAATTGCTGTCGATGGGAACAGTCTGTGCACAGCGAAAAATGATTTAACGCTCTCAGCAGGAGTTGTAGGATTTACCATTGTAGTATGATCCTATTAATTCTCATTGTATTGCGAAGAGGCCTGATTGCACACTGTGAGCACTGTTTATTGGGAAATTAGTGCATTTTTTTTTTTTTTTTTTTTTTTTTTGACGTTGTTGTTTTGGTGTTCCACTAAATGCTAATTAGACTCTCTTACAATAATTAGAGCCTTTTGCCAGACAGACCAATTTAACTAGTCCCACATTCACAACATTAAGAAGATTAAAATATCCAGCCCTCACACTCTGTAATTAGCTTCACGCTAACCACAAGCCCCGACAAAAGCTGGAGGTCAAAAGTTGTTTTCTATTACACTTTGTGTATCGCTTAAACATTTCTTAGCACTGTTTAGCTGCTTTTGCTGTGTGTCTTTCCCTCCTTTCTGTCACAGGCATCAGGCTGCACGCAGGCTCCAGGTTACATCCCTGAACTTGAACAAGTTTTCATGTGGTGTATTTTCTTAAGACGGCCTCCTCCCAAACAGGGATTGGTGGCAACGTAATAGAAAGAAAAAAAACCCCAACCTATTTCTGAACATAATTGACTCCCATTCATCATGGTTGTCATGTCACATGTAATGCTGAGGAACAACCAGTGGCTTGCACATCAATCTCGTGCTGGCCGGGCTGACAGGCTTTCTGAGGGCTCTGGCAGCGGGGAGATGGCATCCTCCACTTGGCCTTGCTCTTTTAAACTGCTCGCTTATGCGGCGGATGGTATTGAGGATAGCGTATGGTTACTTAAGCACTCCTGAGAGCTTCTCAATCATTCTACCCTTCGCATGCTGTGTGGCTCACACTTTTACCTTACCAGGCAAAATGCTGTTTACACATGTGTAGGAAAAAAAAAAAAAAAGATTTTTAGCATCCTACATTTGCAAATTGATTACAGGAAAACATGTTTAGTTTAATTAAAGCCTTCCATGTCATGCATAATTACCCACAGATTGTCTTGGTATATGATGATCAATGGGACTCGCACAAAGCAATGGAGGGATTAACACCAGATTGCTGTGATTATTTTTCCTTCCCAAATGGTCACCATCGTGCGCGTTGGTCCACAACCCAACCCGAGCCGTCCCATAATTCAAACGTGCCTAGTGACCCTGTACGCCCAGGTCATACTTGAAGAAATAGCTGTAGTTAAACTGAGACGCATGTATATCCATATATTATTAATACAAGCATTACGATATGCTGTTGTTGTCTGGGTGCAGATGCAGGCCTGAACTGCAGCCTCGAGGCGATCAGCAGCCCACTTCATCATGTTTTTTGCTCTCATGAATAATTAAAAAACTTAAATTACTTGCCATGTACAAAATTCATATGCTGGGTTAGGGGAAAAGATACATGAAAATTAATTTTCTTTTCTCTGAGAGTGACAGGAAATCAATTAATCTTGATGTATTATTTCATGCAGGACAAGGTACAAGAGGCAGCACAGAGAATGGCTACAGCTGTTCTCATTGGAAGGGCTATATATTATAGTTGGCGTGTTTGACAGCTTCTGAAGGAAATGGCTGAAGGATATCAGGCAGGTGAAGTAGCTGTAAAAATGTATCAGAGGATACAGGCTGTTCCCAGAGCCTGGCATGAACTTTACAATGATAGCAAAGTGATACTGTACACCACGTCCCGTCCCGGGGAAGAAGAAGAAGAAGAAAGAAAAAAAAAAAACTAAGTTTGAAACAAAACTTGTTTATTTGATTAACTGGTCTTATGCTCTTGTCAAGTTGTAATTTATCTCGTGTCCCTCAGTGCCTTTTTGGGAAGAATAAAGATTTCACATTGGCCGGATAACATGTACTGGAAATATAACCCTGCAGATGGAATGACAGAGCTATTTACAGCTCACTTAAAGTTTTATAACTTGTCAGTGTTTGCAAGTTGTTGTGTGTTGCTCTCTGTGCCTTTGCTAGGGCTGTAAATAAAACTTGTGCACAGATATGATTGCTCTCTAGAGCCTGTCGGATTCAGCTGTGCTCTTTAGACTTTTTTTTTCCTTTTTTCTTTTTTCTCCCCCCTCTCTTGAATTTGTCCTTCCTGCAACCAGGCATCTACTTTTTCACTTTGTAAAGAATGAGTGTACCTTGTTAAACTTCTATGCCTGTACACATCAAATTGCTGGCTGAAGGTTGCTGCATGCTATCATTTTACCACATTCATATAACTTGGCCTGAGTTTCTTATATTCCTGTGCTTATTTATTACCTGTCGGAGTGAACTTGAGATTAAGGTCATCACATGAGCTGGGTATGTGACAGCTATGATTTCCATCTCAAAGCAGCAGTGTAGGATGATGGAGTGACGGAACAGGTGAACTTCATATGTTGCACTTTTTGCAGCATCTATAATAACGTCCTTGCGCAGCAGAGCTTAGGTACAGGATAACCTTTGGCAAACATTCCTCTCTGTAGTCAAACCTGCCATGCCACTTACTGAAAGATTAATTGCAAGCTTGGCTGTAGACATTGATGCTGAGTGACAAGTGAGTGGCACGCCATAACTCCGCGACTGTTTGTTTTGCTGTACAAGGTGTCAGTGGCCAAACAGTTGTTTCCTCTCACACAGAGAGAACAGGACACAAATAAGCCCTAAACAGTGCCATGAATCCATGGCGTGCTGTCCCCTGCATGTGTGCGCCATTCTCAGCAGTGGAACATATGCTGCTGTACCTCAGAGGAAAAGGCGGGCGACTTTGTCTTGCTGATTCACTACACAGAGACTTGGCAGCGCGCTCTGTCCTGCCAAGGAGAGAGCCATGTTCTGGTGCACAATAAATTCCATTCCATTTATGAACAGATTTCTTTGGTCAACATGACTGGTAATCAACAATCAGTAAACATCTGTTACTATCTATTAATAAACGCCGCTCAGCAAATTTATGGCTGCTGACTGCTGGCATATTTGTTTGAAAATATATTTCCCACAGCTGACGGGGTGCAGCTTTGTGGAGCTTTGTGCAGCTTTGTGGAGCGGTCGGCACCATTTGTAAATGCAAATTAGAGAGCAGAAGACAACTAAATTAAAAAGGCAAATGACCCTGGCCAGATGGAGCTCAATATAACAAATGTAATAAAGTTGTTGAGTTGCCAGTTGTACAGACGCTGATGGCGAATTGATGTGGGCAAAGTGGTGGCCCAGCCAGACAAAAAGGTTATGTCTGCAAACTTTCACAGCAGGCTATCCAACGTGCTGTCATAGAAGAAATATGATATCACAGAATGGCTGTTTAATATAATAGGGCTTGTCAAATAATCATCTGGAAAAGTTCAGGTCACCTGCTTTTCCTCATCAGCAGACTTTCATTCAGTTTACTTTTCTTGAACCCCCATGCAATTCAAATGATTTAATCATCAACCTGTCATGACAGTTAATAGTAGTTTTATGTCGTTAATTGTCATTAAGGATCATCTAACATTTCCTGTTTATGCATAGTGGTTCGCCTTATGACACAGTAATATTATTATTATTACTGAGATATACTGTAGCTGTCATAATAATTTTTGTCTTATCTGATTTGCTCTGATTCTCTTTGTGTTTTAAGCACATATAGAACATGTTCAGTGGTAAACCATATAATAATAAGATGACGCAACAAATTCTAATATGCTTAATTGGATGGATTGTGTATATATTTTTAACAAAATCCTTTTGTATTTGGTTCTCTTGGGATTCTTTTAAACCGAATTCCCTCAACTGAGAATTATCCTCTACACACTTTTTTTTTTATAAGTCACGCTCGTAGTTGATGATGAAGAATATTAACATTTTCAGTCTTGTAAATGGATTCGCTCTCATAGGGCAAAGAATACATTTATTTGGGTTGAAGACTGCATGTTAATGAAATAGATCATGAGCGGTTCCATTATGGTAATGGGTTGCTGCACTTCCCTTGGGCATAATATTTTATTTATGACTTCTCCTTTAACTTTGATAATGATTTGTAGACCATTGTATTGCCTTATACCCCAGATAAATACACATATAGTTAGCTTAAAGTAGATGTGATTTGTTTAGTTTCATTTAAGCCTCTAAATATAAATAAGGACCAGAAATAGGTTAATGAAGTCATGCTCTAAAGGAGAAAGAATATTTCTCTTTTATGCAGCGTACAGAGCCATTCCAGTAATTGGTTAATGTATCATTTTATACATTCTTTATATGAAAAGAAAGTGGTCAGTGCCATTAGTCATTGTGAAATGAGTCTAATTGAAGCGATTGTTATAGCGCCGTACAATCAATCGCTAAATAATTGTCCTGTTTTGACCGATTTAATTTCAGAGTTTATTTGTAATTTTAGGATTATGGTAATTATGTGTAATATAATATTGTTATTTTTTTATTTCCAAAAGAATAAATATGACAGATGTTATTCTTATTATGATGTAAATATGCAGACGGAATCTGTCATAGGGCACCCAATCACACAACTGTGGGAGAAAACCAGGGTACACTGAGGAAACCCACCAAGCATGGGGAGAACATGCAAACTCTAGAAACACAGACACCTGCCCCTGGAGTGTTAACCACCATGCCACCATGCAGCCGTGTCTATATACTGTACTCACTCACTCACTCGTCTTCTATACCGCTTTATCCTGTATTCAGGGTCTTGGAGGCCTGGAGACTATCCCACGAGGCTTAGGGCACGAGGCAGGGTACACCCTGGACAGGGTGCCAATCCATCGCAGGGCACACACACCTACTCACACACTCATTCACACACTACAGGCAATTTGGGAACGCCAATTAGCCTAACCTGCATATCTTTGGACTATGGGAGGTACATGCAAACTCCATGCACACAGAGACGGGAATCGAGCCTGGCCGGGAATCGAACCCGGACCCTGGAGGTGCAAGGCGACAGTGCTAACCACTACACCACCGTGCCGCCTCATCTATTTACTGTATAACTGAAATTATAAAAACGCCAACGTGCACAGTCTGCTATAATGACACAAATTATATAATGCAGAGATGTTTTGACGTCGGATAAACTATTTGGCATTAAACTCCTTGTCTGTGCAAGATTAAAATGTGGGGGGGCGGGGGGAAAAATAATTAAAAAATATATAAATATATACTGTATATGCACACGCTGTGCATTTGGGTGGGGGGCGGGGTTCATGAACACAAAAGTATTGTGAAAAAGCCTGCGAGCTGATGTCAGTCAGGTTTGCATTTTTTTTTTCTGGGTTAATTCACTGGATGAAAAGCTGCACTGTGCGATGTGTCATATATCAAAGGGAGGGCATCAGTAATCTTTGCTCAAGGGCACGGATAACAGACAGATAGACATGTGAATGAGATGGAAAAAAAAGCAACTCATCCTTTTCTGCTAACACCAGCGAGGAGATAAAGGAAGATTTATGAGTCATCTTGGACCACATACCTGCATGCAGCCCCATTTTTCACATGCTCCAAAAATTGGTGCTGGAAAGCAATCTGCTTGTCACAGTGTCCATCAGGTGCTTCAGGAGGAAATTGGGTCCTTCGGGCTTTTTAGTCCACAGTCAGCTATTTTCTTTATAGTGGCTTTGTTTTTAATGGTATCCATAAATTTATGTTGGGTTATAAGTGCCTTTATCACCCAAGGTGTTTTTTTTTTTTTTTTTTTTTTTTGTGATGTGATGTGCAAGCCGTGCTTCTGCTTTTGAACTGAAACTGGGCTGATAGCAGCCAGGGGGCAAATTACAGAAGCTGCTGGCTTCCTGGTATGTTGACTGACATTGATAAGATAGTATGACTAGCCTCTTATATACCAGGATTGTGTTTGTATTTTGCTGTAACATTTTGAGCATTATTTCAAATGTTTGTTTTTGTTCCATGGGAATAATTTCTTTTTTTCTCCATCGGATTACTTTCTAAAAGTTTCTTGTACATGTGTGCTTCATAAAAATGCTCCTAAACAACCTTGTCTCCAGCACGGTGTGAGTGGTTTCAGCTCCCCCATGCAGCGCTGCCACTGAAGCTAATGCACTTCGGAAAACCTGTTAAACTTAATGATGATTCAGTCGTGGTTAACAAAGAATGTGTTTTACTGTTGAGCGGGGATATTCATAGCTCATTAATGCCAACCTTTTACAGCACGCAGTGTACATATTTATAACAGGAAATCATAAATCACCGCATAATGATCTCAAGCATGTGTTAGGTTTATTTTCCTCAGTTACGGAAAGTTGTATCTAGTAAATACCTCCCTGGTTTCAAAAAGTTTGTATTCTGTCCCGGATATTTTACAAGTACTTAGTTGTTATAGAATGGAACGGTTCCCTAGCTTAATCACCTGTGCATAAATTTGATCGTTGGCTTCGGTTATTGGAAGCATGTCCCCGTGATACTGTACATACCGCGCGCTTGTACAGGTTGCATCCATCAACCTAGCTGACGTGCCATTTACACTGAATGTGTTTCGATCTTGTTTAGGATTTGTCAGTAGCACCTCTGTGTGATGAAAGTCACAGTTTACAATAACCCCGGAGATGTTGAACAGCAGCTGTAAGTGACAGGTCACAGTACAGCGGGGCGGACACAAAGAGCAGCTCTCTTCCTGCAGGGCTACTGCAGTCAGATTCAACATCCATACAAGCACATGAGCAATCCTGAAGTGTTCACTTAGGAAAAAATACGGGATAATTGCATGCAGACCTAGCATGATCTGTATCGCATGCAGACCTAGCATGATCTGTATTCCACTGCAGCTTTCGGATGAAGGTTTACCTCAGTCACACAATTCTCATGTTCCCTCAAAATTATGTTTTTTTTTTTAAACATTTACAGAATCTTTGTTTTAAAAAAAATATCATAACGACACACCATATGTATTTTGAACACTTGGTTTTCATTTGTAGGAATCACTTCCAATTTGTCATTTTCTTTTAATCTGGATGTATAAAGGATTACGTGTTGAGAGTACATGCTATTTAAGAGTGCACTGATCATCTGGATGTTTTACATATTTTTTTTGCTGTTTTTTTTGCTGTTTTTTTTTTATTTTTTTTTTAGCTTAGTAGCCCAGCCAAGTGGAACTGATCAGTGTTGTCTCATATATTCGTGTGCCAAAATATCCTGTGTTCTAGTTTGCTTTTCTATCTCCGAGGTGTTATATTTCCTCCGAAAGTGTTAATTGACTGCCAGTATTAAAGAGGAATGAAGCTGACATGCACTATAGGCACTTAACTCGCAGGAACTGCCATTAATCTAGGACTACCCGCAGACAATATGTGCTAATATGGTTTACAAGAAACGCTTGCAAATGTGTAAGGAATTTATAATCAGGTACTAACAGGTATTAACTGATGCTTTGATTTTGCACAGTGTTTAGAGCTTTTTTAGGCCTGAAGCCTGGAAGTATCACTTATTGCTAAAATCAACATGATAATTTATTAAATTTTTATCAGGAAGTCTTTTTTTGTTGTTGTTCATACTCAGAGGTGTCAAGTAACGAAGTACAAATACTTCGTTGCCTTACTTAAGTAGAAATGTTTGGTATCTATACTTTACTGGAGTAATTATTTTTCAGCCGACTTTTTACTTCTACTCCTTACATTTTCATGCAATT
>JAQQZT010000039.1:19413313-19441464 GCA_030068275.1 Clarias platycephalus | reverse complement strand
TTGGATGTACATTTACATTCCAATAAAGGTTACTGATGACATGCCTCTGAAGTTTGACTTTTTGCACCATTAAAATATTTATAGGCAACTAGTTATCATATCTTCTTCTCCATGACATCACAGGCTTTACCTGCGTTAATGGATCTGTATCTCTGTATACTGTAACTGTCAGCTGTTAAATGTCTACGTACTGGAACTCTTTCTTCAGTTATTGTTATTGTATGGAGTCAGATGTGTCGTATCGCAGATCAACCCTTGAATAACTAAGTACATGGCATATAAGGTCAGCATACAACTGTTAACTGATACTCTTCACCCTAATTCTTGTCTAGTAGAGCTTTTTACTCCTCAGCTGCATCTAGGAGTTGAATGTCTTGGCCCAGTCTAGCTCTTTCTCTCTATGTCTCGTTCTTGTTCTCTTTCTTGCGCTTGCTAGCTGTGTATCAAGTTGCCTGATGGGTAGTGTCTGATGGCTCTGTTGGGCTTTCAGAGATCTGGCAGCTCAGAAGGACAGTGGGATGAGCTTAGCACAACAGGGTATTGACTTTGATATCCTATCTGTTACCACCACTTCCCTTTTACATGGCTGCCAGCAGAGATGACATTAGAACATTAGGCACAGCACTAAGCTCTGGGCTCCGTTTACCCAGCAGTGGGTGGGGACATGTGTTCACGCATGTGTCAGCCTCGAGTAGAGACGACACACCACTCGCACCCTCCCCGTACTGCTGCTCCCTCGTTCCTAGTGTGTAAATGAAAGACAGGTCAAGGTGAGTGCAGGGCAAACAGGGCTACAGCAAGCAGATGTTCTTTGATGGTAATTGCAAGCCCGGGAAAAGCAAGGGTTGGCCCCGAGATGTAAAAGCTCGCACTTGTTGTGAGTCTTGTCAGCATAGGGGGCCGGTAAGCGCTTGTTTCCTGGCCCCTTGAGCTCTGCCGTACCGGCTGTTGCTGTCAAGCATCCTTGCCAATAGTGACATCTGTTCCCGAGTGCGCCTGGCGAATCTGAATGTCAAAATCCTTGCCTTGCACTGCAACTAAGAAGTATTTGTCACTCAGCGACAATCATCCCTCAAACGAAAGGTTAGGGAGACATCGCAAGCCTTTAATCAGGTGGTGGGAGAGTATCTGTCAGTGGTGCCTTTTAAACATGCAGCAGCTACGGCTGGCCTCCGATGAGCCAGTGATTGATCTGCACAAATCATTTTCTTTTACCAGTGTCAGTAGAGAGCTGATGGCAAGGATGCAGTCGGAAAGATTAAATATGACTGCTCTCGGATTTCCAGCCCCTGATGAATACTCCCCTTCTCTCATTTACCTGCCTGTCACAGGGTGCAACCCAGTCTAGACCGAGGCCATAAAGAACCCAGTCTGCTCTTCACGTCATTAAGAACCATGACACTTATGATAGTTTAGCATAAACCTAGCTACGTCCACCTCCTCTTCCCTTTATAAAGAGGCAGTGCGTCCTTCGTGATATCATACGGAAGCCTAACCCATGAAATGGTCAGATATCTTCTGCGGCATTAGGGGACGATGTAATCGCAGTAATCTTACTGTGTAGCTCGTGTGACGGGAGACAGTTATTGAGGTCAGACTTTAGCTTAGTCAGACTATAAAGTTTAGGTTACATTTGGACGTCTTTGTAAACGTTTGTAAGTTGAAAGTAATTGGCCTGTGAGGGATTTGTAATTATGTGGTATTAAATGGCCTGTCAGGCAAAATGAAGTACTGCGTTTTCACTGCCAAAACCTATACACACTGCAGAATCTATAAAATGCTCACACATAACTTTAATAGGATATGGCACTGTTTTTGCCACCACATCATTTTATCATTCAGCTACATCATTACATTATGGTAGCAAATTTCATCAGCTGCAAGCCTACCATAGAAATCATGCATTAATCAGAGTTTTCTTAAGACAAATGTTTCTCCAATTGAAGCTCGCTTGCAGTTAAAAGGGTCTTCATTACTCTCTTGTTATTGGCTAAACGCTTCTCGTTTCCTTACAGAAAGCAAAGACTCACTGGTCTTTATACCTCTCTGACAATTACCGCTTACATCTCCCACTTACCGGTCATTTGCTCAGTCTGATGCGGCGGGTTCCATTCATTTTTAATGTTTATGCCATGTCGTTGACCTTCAGCTCCTGCTGAGTCTAGCACCAGCTGACCCTGCCCTTGAATCTGTCGGGACAGATATATATATACAGGCTTGCTGTGTCTTAGGCCAACCTGAGCTTGCTGTCATGTCACTGTGATGTTCTACATCTTGTTTGGTAGATATTCCCCACATAACGTTCTGTGACCTTTTCTATTGAGCGAGCCAGTCGTCCAACGGCTCGAAGAGGGGCGAAATTGAGTCATTTCATTCCTCCCCAAGGAGTTTCACGTTTCCTCCTTTGGCCATTATTTTGAACACTATCATTTTCTTGAATTCATAGACGAAAATTGGCATTGATTTGCAGAATGATGGATGCTGAGAGTCCTTCTATTGACACGGCCATTGACAGTTTTCAGTAAATTCTGCATCTAATTATCACTCTTGGCTAAATGATACCCCTGACTGGCTGGGAAAGGTGGTCGATGGGTCTGGCTGCATTGTTCCTTAAGGCCCTATTGAGCAATGTGTCAGGGCTGTGTGATGTAGCCGAACTGAAAGCACATTTCTCTCCGTTAGCACCACTGCGTAATTAAACCTAATGCTGACTGACGTCAACTCCGAGAAAGATGCACGTGGGAGATTGATGTGGTTAATTGCTGCTCTCAAGTGCTTAAATACTTTGATCAATATACTTCTATCAATATATTATCAGTAGCCTTTTAACTAAAAAAAAAAAAAAGGTAAAACATTTTTAAACTGTAGTTTAAAGAGCTTCATTTCACCGCTGTCTCTGGTCTGCATACCGTACGAAGCCGCTGCACGTCCTGACAGCAGGTCACCCTCAACATTGTCTCCTCACTCCACCATGGCTTGGAGTTTGAATCTGGTCCATGTGTGAAGCTTGTGTGTTCTCCCTGTGCTTGATGGGTACTCTGGTTTCCTCCCGCAGTCCAAAGACATGAAGTCAGGCTGATTGGCTTTTTGTCTAGAGCTTGTAATTAGGATTGTGAGTGTGTGGGTTTGTGCCTTTGGGGCCACTCAACCATACAGCAGTATAGACGATGGCTTGGTAGACGATATTTGATGGACAAAAAAGGCAAGTACATTAATTTCAGGAACTGATCATGACTTTATAAATCCTCTAGCCTTTCCACTCTCAACAAAACTTAAAAGCAGCAAGTCATTACCTGTTCCCCGGTGTTTTTCTGCAGTGTCTTATTTATAGCCCATGAGTAAAGCACTGCCAGGCCTCTAAAACTGTTCATTTATGAGGCCTGATTTTTAGTGTCTTGTCACTAGTATGAGACTGACAAGTGTGCTTGTGCAAGATAAGAAAACAGGAATAAAAATGTCTTTTGACAGTGTGGGAATGAGATAAGTTTGTGCCCGTATGCCAAACACACTTTGTGTTGCTGCAAACCCCTAACTCATTTAATAAAATGTACTAGTAACAGAAGATACAAAGAAATGATTAAAATAAGCTTGTATTTTTGTTGCATTCCTATTCTGTTGTATAGTGTATATATTATATTGTATTATATGTTATATTGTATGTGGTATGACAGAACGGATGTTGCAATCTCTTGCAATGTTAAAGTCAAACCGGGACTTGTGAGGAAATCTCTTGTGGCATTAATCCTTTTGCAGAAGACATTTACATTTACAGAACCCTTCAAGCATTGTACAGTGATGGTACGCTTAGCTGCAGTAAAACATTTGAATTGAGTAGATGGTCATACATCTTTGAATGACGATCCAGGTCGAGGTGACTCCTTTGAACATTCAGCATGGTTTTCTACAAGATTAATAACTTGTCGGCAACTTGCGGAAGAGACTTATTTGTCTGTGGGAACTGAACATACAATCATTTACGGACACCACTTGCCCGTTACAGGAACTCAGCTTGGAGTTACTGCCTTATCCTTGACCTTGCTTCATTAATGGAGTTCCTAGGAGGCCAGCGTAGTAGTCCGATGCTGACTCCGGCGTACTGAGACACTTTCTACCCTGATGGTATCCAAGCACTAGTGAAACGCTGGAATAAGTGCTGCAATTATATAGAAAAATAAAGGTAGCTTTTGCCCATATCCCATGTTCACGGTTTGACTTGAACGCCTTTAGAATTTACTTCAAATTTCCACCTTGTTATTGCAGTATTTGTAACATTTATTGACACGAAAGAAATGTGTGTTCTGTGCAAAATCTGTGCTCGTATGCTAGAGACTGCATCGCTTTCAGCTCGTTCTGAGTCATCATCCACTTTCCTCACATACCTCATTGCTTTTCCTGAGTTTTTGATGCTAGCATTAGGGACCTGCTGAGGGAGCTGCTATAGGCCATGGTAAGTCAGGTGAGCTGAGTAATCCGAGCCTGACGGATCCTTCCTTTTCCCACAGCAACTATGAATCAACACTTCAGCACAACTAATGGCTCACTCCAGTTCCTTCACAGGCAGCCTATTGTGCTTAGGAATGGGCACAAAGGGAGGGGGGAATGGTGTAATCCTGAACGTGCCCTGGATCAGTCCGTTTGAATTTCACACCCACGCTGATGAGCATGTCTGGCCACACTGAGGGTCCTCTATGTGCAGTGTTCCCAAACTGTCACAGGATCACAGAACTCCACCTACCCCAGTAATCTAACCCCAATTACCCTTCCTCTAAAACCATGCAATATACACAACGTCTCTTTAATATGTAGCATTATGTAAACCTGGCTTTCGGCTTACGGAATACCATAGGAACAATACAAATGTGTTTGGCAGCTTTTCTCGTCTTTCTTGTCTGTGTTGGGTTTTATGGCCTCGCGGTTTGGGAGTAGAGCAGCCAGTGGTTGTGAATAGTAGCCAGGGTAGGCTGGCGAGATGGCAGCAGCGTGGCACCATCTGAGCAGAGAGCATATGGCCCGGATAGCGTGATGGAGCGCAGTGAACAGAATGCGATACTCTCGTCTTCCCTCCGGGACTGTCACCATGAGGAACAGCCCTCCAGATGCAAATCCAAAAGTACAGCAGATCAAACTGTGTTTGCTAGTTCAGTGCCTAAGGGAGCTTTGCCTTTGTGAGGTGTAGCTTGGCAAGTCTTCCCAAAGCAGAAGAAAGGACAGCTTTTATTTTCCAAATGTCTCCTCTAAGCACTTTTTGGTTTCAAACATGACAAATTACTGAGATTTTAGTTGTTGCTGTTTTTTTTTTAACACCACCCACATTATTTGTGCGCTGCATATTCTCAGGGAGGAGAAGAGACCAGTGTGTGTTGTAAGTTATACAGGGATATACAGTAAAATCCTCGCCAGTGATGGTCATTTGGGGTTTTATTGAATTAGACAGTCTTGAGCACACCACTGACACGGAAATAAATTGATATAATGGCAAATATGTATAGCTTTTGTATTGTCAAATGTTTGAATCTAGCCCTAGGTTTTGTTTTTGCCAGGGCATGTAATGTAATCTTAGATGTGTCAAAGGAAAATAAATCCATGTTTCCTTTCTTTTATATTTAGCCAGGGTTTAAGTTATTTCAGGAGCTCGTGGTTCATAGCCTAGCTGTACTGGGGCGTTATTGTGGTGAAGTAATTGCTTGATTGGCTGTGTAGTGAGTCTCAGTACAGCTTTTTTTACTCTTTTTTTTCCTGCATAGTGGGCGGATGGGTTCATATATGATTTTTTTTTTTTTTTTTTTGATCTTTGACACAGTAATAGAGGCTCAAAGTTCACTTAACATGAACTTCTGTTTACCAGAAAGGATTTTTTTTTATTTTGAATCCACTATTAATATTTTGTAGAGTTTTTTTCCCCCGTTATTCTACTTACATTCTTTTCATAATCGTGTAATCTAGACACACATGGTAACAAAATTCCCATTAATGGCTCTATAAATTATAAAGCTCTTTCATTTGGAATAATGGTGCTTGTCGGACTGAATCCCACATAAGCCTAGCCGAGCCAACAGTGATAGTTTAACTGCCGCGCTCGGTGGAAAAAAAGCTGCAGCTTTAAAGAACGGTGTGTTTCATGGTTTACATTTCCCTTTCATACTCGCGCTCCTGTTGAGAACACGCACGTCCTCTTAAACCCGACGCCGAACTCCTGCTACCAGGCAGCAGACTAGAAAATTGGAAATCCCGCTAGTGCTTGTTGGAACAATCCAGAAAAGCCGAAGCCAGGCATGTGATCCCTGATGCACATCTGAGAGGTGCTCGTGACAAGCCCAAAAAATTCATGGCTCATGTGTGCAACTGTAGCCTTGTAGTGCCATTATCATCCTTCCCCCGTGCAGCGAGGTCCTCTACGATGTTGCCCTGATTTGGCAACAGCTAAATAGAGTGTCATGTTTTAAAGGCCCTACTTCTCCCCTCTGCTTTTCGGCTCTGTCAGGGGGATACAGAGGTGTTTGCTATGCCAGCCAGATCTCTCCGCGAACACAGCCCCGGGTTGAGGAGACAATTGTTTTGCCGTTCTCTTCCAAGCCTTCGCCTCGCCTGCAAGTTTACATGACCCTTCAACTCTGTTTCCACACAAGCTGTGAGTTGTGCTCACAGGCTTCTGTTTGCGCTGTGAAAAGGAGGAATTTTCTTGGGTTCATTCTGGTGGGATGCTGAGTTCAGCAGGGCCCAGAATAACAGGCTGCACTTGGCTGGCCAGCACAGGCCTTTCTACATCATGTAAAAATCATCAGCACTCCACCTTCATTAATCAACATGAGAATGAAGAAATGTGGTTTTGTCTGGGTTAGTGCTGTCAGCAGGGCTAATGCCGGGGAGTGAATCTCTGAGGGGAGGAATTACTTTACTCCAATTTCTAAATCATTCAGCTGTCAGAAATGCAGATTTACAACCCTTTTATTACTTTTCCTTCTCCACATGTTCCCGTTCTAAATTTTGTGCGGATACTGATTTTAAATTGATCTTGTGTTCTTTGGATCTTTTCTTAACTATGATCTAAAACTTTTTTTTCCTTTCTTTTTTTAAGTTAATTAAAAGGGCTCTTGATTAAAATAAATCTGTGAATAATTTAATAATGACACACTACATGTTACAAAAAGAGGGTAATTTGGAAGAGATACTATTTATGGTCATGGAGTTCGAGGCAAATTACATGCTAGCACATGAAGTCACAACACAATCATTTATTATATTTATAAATAGACGTCTTTTTTGGAGCGTATAAAACATGACTTTCTGACACGTTGTCATCTCGCCCAGAACATACTTGTGGTTACACTCAGCGGTAAAATATACGCCTAGGTGAATGCAATACCTTCAGGTCAAACTAATCGAATCCCTAATGTCTTATCAGTGTCTTTCCTGTTGTGGAAGGAATCTCGCTTCCTGTCCAAAAGAATAAATACATCATCGTATAAATAGTCAGCAGAAATCCGATAGCAGGGACAAGCAAAACCACTTCTAAGAAGCCTTTCCCAATCCAGGCGAGTCCTCGGTGAACTGTAATGAATGGAAAGTGTATTGTGTCAGTGAAAAATGGATGTATAGTCAGTATGAAATATGCCTTTCATCCCACATGGCATAATCAGAGGCTGCAGTATTCCTGAGCTATGGTTCTAGTGTTCATCTGGAGCCTGCACTTTATCGTTATGAAAGCACGGCAGATAATGTAAAGGATAATACAAAGCGATTGCCTTTGAGATGACTGTCAGAGTGCTGTTAGTCTGTCAGGCCTTCCTCTGGGAGGCAGGGTCAGACTGTCCATCAGAGCTGATTGACACCTGTGGGGTGTGAGCTATCGAAGCCTCTGTCAGAGAGACAGCCTAGAAAATAGGTGTGATGGCTGAAGAATTACCGAGACTTTTAGGGAAAAGTGGAAATGGCTGTGAGATGTTAAAGGAAGGAAATGGGATTGAGCTTTTTATTTCACATGCTTGGTCCTAAATTTCTGAATACCTCTTGAATTTATTCGAGATTCAGCAATGATTTGACATGGAACGGTATCGTTCAAATGTCATAGACCTCTATAAAATGAATCTATTTTGGACAATAACCTGAGTGAAAAGTCGAACCTTTTAATATTTACAAGGGTTTCAGAATTTCTTAGTATGTCCCCCCCCCCTTTTTTTTTTTGCTTTAATGAAAGCAAGTCCTTGAGCTGGAATAGACGGCAAAAGATTGTGCACAGCCTTACGGTACAGCCTTTGTACATTAAATCTTTCAGCATGTCATGAACACACGTATCAGTGGAAGAGATTAAAAGATGAAAATCTAACCTTTTTTACAAAGCATGGTTAATATTCTCTAATACACTCACATACAACTAAACAGGGACATACTGTACTGTAGAAATGGTGCAGACTCTAAGGAAAAATAAATACTGAAGACACGAAACATGTATTTGTTATTTATTTGTTGTTGTGTTTCCAACTTTAAATAAGAAAAAGAAAATCCCAGATTTTCAATGTGATAATCAAGCTTTCATGAACTGAAGGTTGTTTCTTTTTTGTATATACTGTAGGTCATCTCAACAAGACGTAAAGTCTAGTTACCTTCAAATGTAAAAAGGAAGAAAATTGCATTTACATATTCCATTTTAGTTCCACTAAAAGATGGCAAGGCACAAACACACAATGACTCACACACCCAATCATACACTGTGGACAATTTGGATATGCCAGGCAGCGTACTGTACATTGCATGTCTTTGGACTGTAGGAGGAAACCGTTTCAGCAAATAGGAACGACAGCGCTTACAACTAAGCCACCATGCCACTTCTACCTGTACATTTATCACCTAATCTATTAATGGGAAATTAATATCATTGCTGAATTTAAGAAGTTAGAAACTTACACCGATCAGCCATAACACCAACACCACCAGGTGAATTGATTATAACATTATCAGTTTTATACCAATAAACTGATGAGATGTTCATGGGCAGTCAGATCTCATTCATGCCTGTGAGGAGCAAAGGCCAGCCTGTCTGGTACGATCCCACAGAAAAGCCAGTGCAGCATATAGTGCTGAAGAATTAGTGTTGGAATGGTATCAGAACACTCAGGGCATCACAGCGTCCTGTCCATGGTGTTAAGCAGGTAGTTGTCTCAGAGCTCAATGTTGTTGAATCAGCCACAGCACTTAAAGCATCTGCTTCTAACGTCCTGATACCAGATCCCACCGCACACATTGCGGGGTCATGCCTTGAGGGGTCAGGGCTGTTTCGGTGGCACAATGGGAACCTAAAACAGATGGTTTTAATATTATGGCTGATTAATTCTGTCTGCTGTAATGTGTAGAGTGTGAATGCTCTTCTCTTTTGTTTTAATAATGGTAGGAGCATCGCATACCATCTGACAGCCTGAAAGTGATCACATACTCAATGTGCTTTTTCAGTTCAGATCAATTTTACGATGAAATATAACTATCCAAAACTTTATCAAGAGGAAAACGCATAAAGGTTTAAAAAAAATTTTTTTAAGACATCTTTTTAAAATTTTTTTAGACTGACTACATTTTTTTGCTGCATTCATTAAACTAGCTTACCAGACGTGATCTTTGCAGGCAGACAGCCAAGTCAAGGTTAGAAAGTAGCAAGTGAAACAAAGACTACATAGAAAGGGAAAAAAAATCTCTACAGTTTTGGTAAAAACATATTTGTCTCTTAAAAAAAGTATATTATTGGCAGAAACAACTACTTTTTGGATAGTTTCCACAATTGAGCTGTGACATTCGACAGATTTTCCCAGCACCACTCTCATGTACTCAAGAATACTTTTGGTAACACACTGAAATTAGCCTTTTTCGTTTTTTGCTAGAGGGTTTTACCTTGAAGGATTACCATGCTGTGTGAAGTATGTAAAGAGATGGAGAATGAACATGCTCTTTTTTTTCTTCCATCAAACCACCTCCTTTTTTTCATTTATTCCTGTGTCTGTCTTTCTTTTTATTCAATTTTCTACTTAACGCTCTCTAATTAGACACGACAAAGAGTTGATTCACCTTCAGTCTGCCAATATGCAATGTACACCGAATGAACAGGAGAGGAACATTAGAATAGGGAAACAAATAACCATCCACTTTGTGAATCTTGCTGTTCAGTAAATAAAATAAAGCTGGCTCTTTGTGCAAGGCTTCAGCATCCATTTATTTTCATTTCCTTCCTTAAAGAGAAAAAGCGATGGAAGGTTACAGCATTTCGATGCCTTTTATAACCGATGCAAATCTGAATCTCTCTCTTTAAAAGATTAATATTTTATACTTACATGTGTAATGCACCGATCGTTTAGCTTCGACTATGCATTCTATCTTCATATTTTACATGGCATAAAACTGCAGTGCATTTTTCTTTCCAATCGGAATATTAAAAGCATTTGTAATTGTGTTCTTATTCTGTAACAGTTTTTCATTAAGCTCTAATTGTTATTGGAATTGGTGGAAGTCTATAATCAATCTTTCTCTATATGCTTTGCAAAGATGTTGATCAATGAAAATGCTTTCTCTTGGACAAAACTGATCTGCCATTAGTAGGGCTGGTTAATAGCCTACATAAGATCCATAAACCAAAATCAACAAGGCATCGAAATAAAAAAAAAAAAAATAACAAAAGATGAAAAGACACCCCCCCCCCCCGCACTCGCGCCCCTGACATACTTTTCCTACAACCTCTTTAGCATCCGACCTAAAGTTTTTCTCTTTCAGTTTCAGAAAGAATTTCTTCAAAAAGGGGAAAACAGCCTTCTCAGATTTTTTTTTTTGTATTGATTCAGCCACATTAAAATTCGTATGAGGTTTATACATATCACTGAGTCAAATATACATGAATTATAAATGCTTCGTATAACAGTCTTGCACTTGTAGCCTGTGGTTCGCCCGAAAACTGATTTGCTATGAGCGTGTGTCTGAACTTTGTTGGTACATCGGCTGAGGAAAATTGGAGTAATGCGGTTTTCCGTCCTGTAATCCTTTTCATCACATAGAACCAAATGCAAATTAATAAACATTTCCAACATCATGTTTCACTCCGCGATTGTATTTCTTGCATCAGTTAATAAAATTACCATTGGCTGTGGTGTTACATTAGTGCAGGAAATTGATTTTGTAAGTCTGTCCCCTGACTTATTTTAGCACACGCTGTACAAACATTGTCCAGAGGTTTCTCCCTATTAGAGCAAAGGCTTATTCCCAATTCTCCCAAAGAGGGAGAGAAAAGGGTGATGAATAAATGGAGAAATGGTTAACATGCAAAAACAAGCAAAAACAATAACCCACATGAATATCTGAATTTTCAATATATTATGTATTCATGTATTTATGCAACATCACACTCGAGAGGTGTTAGATATCACAGCTGTGCTAATATTTAGCACAATGACACTCCTTCGAGTGAGATATTGCTTTTATACAACAGTTTTACAAACACTACAGTGGGTACCCAATCGGGATGGTTATTACCGTCGGGCTCACCACCGCGTAAAAACGACAGCGGCCAAAATAAATTAGTTGCATTTCAAAGTCATTCGTTAAATGACCGCCAGGTGGCGCAAAGTGACATTTTCACTCGCCGCAGTTTAAAAGATACAATTTAGTCATAAAAAATGTTGTATCGAAGAAATACAAAAGTGATGGTAATTTCCACACGAGTACTTTACACAACAAACATCTGAAAAATCTGAATCAGAGCTATTGCTATGTAATAATAATAATGAGTAAAAAAAACATTGGTTAAATGTTGTTTACATCATGTTCACTAGCTGACAATTGGGGTCAACGCGGAGTGATACATACTGTATAGTTAAACATCCCAGTGATGATATAGAGTATAACAGCACTGGAATGTTTAGCTATATGTCACGCAGGGATGCTTCTTGTCCAATCAGATTAGAAAAAATGGTCGGAACTAACTTGTACAAGTATAATGTACAAAACAGAGTTCCATACTATATTACATTCTGTACGACATCCCTGCTTCTTTATTTCCCCCCTATAAATGTACTGTATATATTGTCTTTGCACTGTAAACAGCACGCATTGGAGTACAGTGAGGCCTTCTGTATTGCTCAGTACATATTGAGTTAGCTGTTAAAACCCTAGTCTCAGCAGCTATATCACATTTTCCTTCGCTATTTGATGGTGTCATATCATGGGTGAGGTCCAGGTTCCTACTTTAACCACATGCCAGCTGTAATACACTTCATAATGTTTCATTAGTATTCACACCACACCATGACTGAAAGACAGATTGCTTTAATGATGTGTACAAGCGACCACAAATCCAGATGATCAAGCTGGACGTCTTTGGACCGGGGCGCAATGACAGAAGGGATAATAAACACCTCACTTTGTTTTTGTTACGCTACACAAATTCCGCAGGAACTAGGAGCGCGATGTTTATAATTATAACTTAAGGGAGACATGACATCATACAATCTTCTCCAAGACTTCAGGGGTAAACCAGTAGCCCAGCGGCTCCTGCTAAAGGGGAGGGGGATTTTTTTTAGAGACGTGGATAAATAGCTGTTCCTCGTTTATGCTTGTCAAAAAATTTTAGTTATGGGCCAGACTTCATGCTGTGTCTGTTTTGCCTACCAAGCTATGATTTATTCTTCTCAGTCCAGTTGAGGTTCACAGCTGTTTGCTGGACTGCTAGTATTAACAAAAGCACATGTTACATAAGCTTTCACTAACACTATCCACCCTGACGCTTCCCAAACAGGCTTTGTATCTACTCTGACTGCGAGTATTGATTAGTCTGTTTTTGTGAATACTATGCTTTATAATTGCCCGGCTATTCAGATGTCTTGTAATGTTAAGAAAGCTCAAGACGCCTTTGGCTGAATTCATTTCATTTAATAACAGAAAGCCGATATTACTATACAAATACAGTATTAAATGTTCTTTGGCAGAACCTATATAAATCTAAATATGAATGAATCAATCAATAAATAAATACATAAATCTAATAATATCTAAATACAAAGCTTAAAACATATACGTACATAATCACTTTTTCAAATAATGACTGTTTACTATGTAACACATTTTCCCCAGTGTGCACAAAATGCTTGTTTGAGTAATATAATGATGCAGAAGTAACAAAGAATGGTGATAAAATGATAAGATGAGGATCAGATTGCATTTCTAACGGCCAAACTGATTGCTTGTGTGATGTTAGTAGTTTTAGAGTATGAATACAGTAATAAAGGACAGATGACAGAACAGAGGAATGAATGACAAAAGAGGCTCCTAAACTCTGTGGTCTTCACACAATGGCAGGCTTCCTGCACTCCTATTAACTTGCATTTCATTCCAGCCTTTCAGCAATAAGCTTCAGTTGCTAACGGACTGGAAGAACACACAAAACCTATTGTACCGTACCTGGTGTCTGGGAGAGGTCTAAAACATAGACTATATTTAAAGGTAATGATAAAAGAAATGATATTAGCAGTTATGCTTTTCGCTATATGTTTAACATTTAATAATTAAGCATTTAAGAAATGAATAATAGCCTTATTATAACTAGAATCTACAAAAGCCCTATGTTTGGCCTTGATTAGAGTTGTTTGGGTGTGTGAGATTGGGAAATGATTTGACAGCATTGTTTCCCTTGTAGACATACAGTATGTGAGTCATTCTATGATTTGGGGTACAATTCACATACTGTACTTCAATAAAGAATATAAGACAAAAATAAGGTTTTTCTTAATACTGGTTCAAGTTAGTAAATTCCTTCAGTGTACCATATCTGCTAGTTACAAAGCTTAAGCATATTAACTTTTTTTCCTGAATGATGATGTACACTTCTGCATAACATAGCTTTATTAAATAATTAAGTAATGAAATTTAAATGAAATAAATCAACCTAGCGCTTAAAAATGTTCGTACCAGAGAAGTGTGTAGGAATGACAGCATGGTGAAATCACAGCGATTTACTGTTAACATCACAATGTGTGCTAGTGTATTTTGTACATATTTTTAGAAGCATTGTTTTTAAAGAAGTGGGATACCAAGGAAGGATTGTTGGATTTTTTACAGGTTTAATAAAATGCCTTGAGTTTACTGTCTGCTATTATGTAGCTGCAAGCAACTTGTGAACCAGTAATGGTCTGGTGAAGCTTGGCCAGATCACATTACTTATTATATTTACTCCATTTTGAGATTTGATTTTACTGTAAAAAAAAATAAATGTTGTCATAGCTTTTCGGTGTGCCCATGTGTAATGAGAAACAAGCCTTATAAAAATGTATTAATATTAAGGTTAAAAACACAACTTGCTCATTGTTTTACAGTGCTAGCTGTAAATTACGAGTCATGTGAGCAGATAGATATTGGCATTTTGGTAACATTGACATCACCTCTACTAAATATAGTCCCACTAACCTTACATCAGCCAGAACCAGACAGAAAACTAAACAAAATTCTTTCTTTAGCTGGGAGCGGTGAATTCAACATGGAAAAATTCAATAATAATCAGAAGCTAATTATGGAAATGATTAGACAGTGGCTGTAAACCAGGCTAATGCTGGTCTACTCACTTTACAGAGCTCTTATAAGCATTGCCACCAAGGCACAAGTGAATGTGGCGAGTAAAAAAAAGGTTAGGACAGTGATTCCATTGTTTTGGCTTTTTAACATCATCATCATCATCTGTATAAAATTTAACAAAATACCTCTGGATTTTGTAAATGGATAATCTATAATTCGGGTTTTTAAACAAATCTATTTCATGAAATTCTTACTTTCCGTATGTTTTTCCCCAAAATTTCCTTTATTGATTGCTTTCAGGAAATGTGCTTAAAATGATTCTAGATGTGAATGTTTATTTCAATATGACTGCGGTGTGTATATATATATATATATATATATATATATATATATATATTTTATTCAGTGTAATATACTGTAATTATGATGTGGGATTGTAGAGTCCCTCAATTATTCCCATCAGTGTTACCATAACACTCACGGTCCTTTGGTAGGCGCAGCATCCGATGCAGCCTTTTACTGTAATGACCCCATTTAGGGCTTATTTACTATATTTCAGATTTCCATGGAACTGTGCAGAGTAGTTTGATTCCCATGCTCGAGGAAGCAGACTCCGCGGCCGTTATTTTAGCGTGCGTCTGTTCGAGCCATTCACTGTCTGATCTCAGAACCAGCTGCAGATCAAACGCAGCCCTGTTTATTAGGCTGAACTGCAAGGATGAGCTACATGACTAATGCGCTGTTTGTTCAAGAGAACATATTCTTGGTCCGTCCTCACTCGTACAAGCCTTTCATGTTCGTCCTCGGGGATGTGCTCCTGTTCTGTAGAAGTAGTGAATCTTAACACAATGGAAAAATTCAGTTCGAAGATAATGCCTATCATCAGGGTTTTGAACATCTGCCACAAAACTGACATGATCCTGGATAGCTGTCCTGAAGGCAAAGTATAATTGATGTTTTAGCGGTGCCGTGGTATTCTGGTCATTTTTGATGAGGATCCGCGGGTAGGCGTCATCGACGATTACCCTCGAAGCCATCGGTTCCTCGTCCAGCTCGTCTTTTATACACGTATATAAATATCTGCACGTACATCTCACAAATGAAAAACATGTGCAGGAGGTTGTCATTTGTTAAAGTGTAGTAGAAAGAGCAGAGCAGGCCAGCAGACGCTTCATCACAAGCACTCGTTCAGTATGATGAATGTGACCGAAGACACATTTGTCCGTAAAACTTGCAGAGTGGATGAGCATCATTAAGCATGAGAAATAGTTGCAGCCCCGCTGAGAAGTGAGTGCAGCAAACAGATGTTGAGAATTTTTGCAGGCATCTTTGAACCAGAGGACCATCATTAATAAAGCTGAAGGTGATTCTCTTGTTTTCGCCTTAACAAGAGCAGGTAAAGTACGAGCGGCTGTGGAAATTGCTGAGTAAACAACCTTACAGGGCCTTTAGAGTCACTGCAGGTAGCTCTTTTGTAAACAGGGGCTGGCACCAGACAGTCCTTATTGTGTGCTGAATTACTGGCCCTTTATTGAAAGAAACACTTCTCAATTAGCCTGAAGCTATTTGACTAGTACTTGCAAAATGGATGGTGCTGCATGTGAAGTGATGAGTCTAATTTAGCCTCATTTGTATGTTTTCTCTTTTCGTAAGCGAGTTAGGATGAACGCAGAGGATCTCTTTGTTGTACAGTGTGACAGAGTGAACTGACTAGTCTGACAGAGGAAACTCGTGGCCTCTTTGTAGATGTAGATACTCGAGAGCTGCTCAGGAGCGCGAGTAATTGCACACGCTGCCTTATCTGACTTAGTCATTTATCAAGGATCTGCTGAAGGCTTGCCGAATATCTGAGGTGTTAGGAGAGTATCTATGTGAACTGGGCTCATGTCACATGGCTCAGGATCTGTTGTCAGAGCTTTGTCTCCGCCGAAGCTGTCTCATTTTATAAACAATCCCTGACACGGAGCGTGTACTATGAGTAATGCTCAGGTCCTGAGGAATTCTGCTGCCAATAAATCTCAATGCAGGTTCTTAGATTCCTGTGGGCTGGCCACATCTCTTTCTCTGGATACAATTTTCACACGTTTGCCCACAAACAGGATTACATGCACATGTCACATGCGAGTCAATAAAAACGTGTCAAGACTGTTTAGTCTTTCCTGCTTTACAAAATGCAATTCATCATACACAAAATCAAGAAGAGCGAACAGGTAACGGATGGATTTTGATCATCAGTGCCGGGTTTGTTGTCAATTCTCTGAAGCATGCATTGAACTTCACTGAACTTCCATTGAACAAGATGCTTCATTGCCATTCTAGATGTGTGATGGTGTAACGTCCTCAGTTTCCACAATTTGGAATGCCAAGTTCCAAGTTAAATATTTCTCTATATAATCCCCTGCTACACTAATACACTTATTTCAGAGTTTTACTAGTGCTTGAATAGCATGAATATAGAAAGTTTTCTCAGGTCGCCGGAACTACCTGCTTTCCCGTCTGAAATGCTGGCCTCCAAGGAACTACTTTATTGTCCCAAACATGTGGAAATGCCTTGGAGCGAAGTCAGGACTGTACAGGGGATGTGGCAATAACTTCCAGCCAAGTTCCTGGAATGTGCAAGTGGTGTTCGTTAATGATGGTGTGTAGAGTTCCCACAGACAGATGTGTCTCTTCTGCAAGTTGGTGACAAGTTATCCATCGATTTTCAAGGATTTTTCTTTAAAACATTTGTCCATTCAAATGTTTTACTGCCGCTAAGAGTCTCATCACCATTCTGTGCTTGAAGTCTTCTGTAAATGCCAATCGGTTTTATGCCTTCATTCGCGAGAATTTTCATCACAAGTCCCGGTTTGCCTTGAACGCCCCTCCCCCCTCCCCCCCCCTGTATTAGTTATTTATATGAGACCCTTTGGATTCGTGAAATAAAAAGCATATTGTAGATAATTTATGGTTTTGGTCTTTTCAAGGTCTTTCGGTTTTGGCCTTTTTAAATGAATGCGGTTGTTTTTCCAGACTCCTTTGGCAGGCTGAGACACAAGCTTGATTTAAGTCATAAACCGCTGTCATGTTTGAACCGGTTCTGCTCTAAATTGGTAGTTCTTTTGAATATTAACAGTGTCACTCACTGTGGCTAGCATGAGAGGTTTTGAATTAAGCTCTTTCGTCGTAAATGTCATTTGACATCGGTGAAGCATTACTTCAAGATAATTATATTAGTGTAAGTACCAACAAAGGAATTTTATCACAGAATACACTTCAATTAAAATTAGTTCCTCTTTAGGTCACACAATGTTTTAGTAAAACAAAAATTTTAGGTTAAGTTGCATAAATAAGCAAAATCCTTTGCATATCCTAAGCATTGATGTGGATCATCCTGCATGGATATCCTACAACTTGGACTTAACATTGCCGAAAGCAGTTTATGCCCAAGACTCACCGGTTCTTCAGCGGATAATTCCACCTGGATCCTGTAGATGTGCATCTAAGAACTCCTGCGGTAATCATCAAGTCCCTGATGCTCATAGCGAGCATCCTTTCAACACACATAGTAATGTTTCATAGTAGAAAAATCTAAACTAAATCTTAATTAAATATTAAAGCTCTCATAAAGGTCAGACACACACCCATACACAGTGTGATGTCCAGTGAAATGCTTTTAATGACCATCTAACGACCTTAAAACAGAATTTATATAAGCCATAATTTACTTTCATCCAAGTAGATAAGGGAAAAAATAGTATCAAGAATATAAAAGATGGATTTAGTTTGGTTTGTCTTGTCTTGTGGGGGCTTTCCTACATTAGAGCACACCAAAATGTCCAAAATGCGCGAGTCTGTGACATCACATACCTTAATTTTTTTACAAATTGGCTAGATAGGATCCCTATTTAGGTGCCCTACACTGTTGTCGTGAATAAAGTGTTTTATCTACCACTCTTGTTAGTGCACTACAGGTCAATTTGAAATGCAGCCACACAGACTAGTTATCTAGTGCTGGACTGGACATAAGTTGCTCCACGTGATTGTGAGGGAAGATGTGATGTAGAAGCAGCTTGAAGCAGGATCACGGTTATTCTTAGCAGAACAATGGCAATTCTCCACTGAATGTTAGTTAAAATCATGGCAGTTTGGGAAGCTTTCCACTTCCAAATAGTAGCAAATCATTGGAATTCAGCTCCTTTTCGGACTCTATAACCCATTACTAAGAGGCATGAGCTTTCTTTGACGTCCCAAGGAACAGCTTTAAACCATCTACAAATAACTCATGCAGTGCTATCATTTTTTTCAGTTTACAAAAATGTTTTGCTTCAGTGTTTTTTGACAGCTGTTATTATTTCTCTCGAGGCATGTCAAGCCATAACGGACAATGACAAACTTCCTGACAATTTTCCTCGGATTTCCTATGATCCCAAGATCGCACCTGTTGTGGATCTAATTCAGAGATGTGGAAAAGCCTCGTTACTCATCATCTCAGAAAGATTTCCTGTGCCGCTGTCAACTCTAACTTGCTCATGCAGTAGGGGATATAATTCAACATCATCCTTTCTGAAAAACTCTACTGTGACAACGTATTCTGTTAAAAACACTACATTAATTGAAATTAACTGAATTCCTATATCATCAGTAGGGAATTACCAGGGAGTGAATTTCAAACAATCTTAGGAAATAATTTGCTCCTACCACACAGGATGCTTTGCTGCCTGCCAATACAGTATGTGAAGAGTTTACAGCTCCCCCCTTCCTGGGATTATCTATTTTGGAATCAGTGTGGTGATACCTACTGTAGGCAGCACGGTGGTGTAGCGGTTAGCACTGTCGCCTTGCACCTATAGGGCCCGAGTTCAACTCCTCGTGCTTGGTGGGTTTCCTCCGGGTACTCCGGTTTCCTCCCACAGTCCAAAGACCTGCAGATTAGGCTAACTGGCATTCCCAAATTGCCCGTAGTGTGTATGTGCGTGCCCTGCGATGGATTGGCACTCTGTCCTTGTGCCCTAAGTCTCCTGTGATAGACTCCAGGCCCCCACGACCCACTATACAAGATAAAGCGGTATAGACGATGAGTGAGTGAGTGTGTGGTGATACTTGAATTGCCACACAAAAGAATTGTTATACATCACTGAATCAATTTTCCCCATCACTATTCCACAGTATGTCTTATTTTTTTTATTGCAGATGCAATAATCGTAAGTCACATAATTCAGATCTTGAATTTAATGTAACAATCGTATGGAATCACTCATGCATGTTATGTGTCTGATGTCACGTCACTCTACTTACAAACTAATGATTTATAAATGTCTTGCTGACTTATATTACTTATAAATAATGAATACTACCAACCTGTTGAACTTTCCTGAGTGTGTGTGTAACGTTTTTCATATGACGCATACATAATAGCCGTGATATTCCCTGATGCAACTCTTAACGACAGAGATGTTACTGGAGCTGAATCATGTGACAGTCCTGATATGATGTGTTAAAGGTGGGGAATGTACCCAGTTTGCTAGGAAAATCATGTGTTTTTGAGTGTTTAAACATCACGTTGATCAATATTCTTGTTGTCTATTAATCTACTCTTTCAAGATTTGTAAAATGTATGGGTTATACTTAATTTAGATAAACTCAGTGGAAAGGAAAATGGGATTGAGGAGGATGTGGAACGAACTGCTACCAGAAGTAAAAACGTTTCTCATGTACGTACCATGTTGCTATGGGTTCTTACACCAGGTGGATTTTATTACGTGTCTGGTTTGACCGCTGCTTAATGTTCCGATACATCCCACCCATTTCCTGCCTGCTTGCCAATGTTTTATTATGATACTTAGTCTTATAATAAAAAAAAGTCATACCTAATCTCTTACTGTAACATTTTCCATTTCACACAGGTTAATTATTTGCAAAACTTAGCGCCGTCTTTTTTATGGACCTCCAAATTGTTTGCACTAACTCTGAACTTGGAAAGGACTATGTTTTCCATATCCCCTCTAAAAAGTCAATTAATTCTAATTAAGGCGCTGCCTTTGTCCGTATCTCAAGTGCAGCGCTTCGGACTGCTGTACACTCCTTTCGCAAGGGGTTAATTTTCTCCATACAGTTGTGAATACATTGTGTCATTCAGGGTGCTTTGACCCTGTTAATGGTAATCATGCTTTTTTAAACTCTGGAGTCATTGGTGGGTTTTAGGCAGTGCTGCAAGTATTCTTTAGCCTTGTTCTGAAGATAAATTAGTAGCTTCTAAATAATGCAGTGAACCCTAATTCTCTTTGATTAGTAGTGAGTTAGATGATAGCGACCCATTGAAATTGGTCATCAGCATAAATAATGACTGAATGAACTGATAAAATGCAAACTCGCCAGCCATCATAAATCAAATGAAATCCACTTGCTGTGGAAGTCATTGAAATTAGAAGTCCATGCTCCTATTAATTATGTTGCCTTCTGAAGGCGACAGAGTGATAAATCAGGCCTGAAAGGTACTCCAGTTAGGGAGCCGAGGAAGCGAGACTGCCTGCAAATGGCTTTGTATACCCTCCTAATTGTTCCTTAAACAACCTACCTCTAGAGGCACATCTGATAGCTGGGCTTTGTGGAGGACTACAAAATACTCAGCACGCATGCCTGTGAAAAACGACTGATAGTATATCTTTTTGATGGGGTGTCTTTTAGGGAGTCGCTGTTACTGCTGATCGTATTGCTTTTTGGAACATGTCGTGCCAGTGCACTTCTTTTATGAGATGAATAAGTAAAATTAAACGTGCAGCTTTCAGGAAAACATATTTCGGGGCTTTCTCCTTGTCTTTATGTCAGCGCTTTCTTTATTGTAACACTGGTCACTTTAATACGAACACTTACACACTTGCCGGTTTATGCAATTATACAACCAGCTAATCACTTACCACCTGTGCAATACTTAAAATAATGCAGGTACACATTAAAGACCTCGATTTAACGCTCAAAAAAACAAAAAAAAAGCAAACTTGAGGTATTACAGTGACTCTGGTCTTATCCGGTTGTCTGGTGTCAGACGGGCTGATTTGAGTATTTCCGAAACGTTAAAATTTCATGCACACCAGTCACTTGAGTTGACTCAGGATGGTTCAATAAACAAAAAACATCGAGTAAGCAAAAACACCTTGTTGAGAAAGTTCTAAGGTTTAATCTGACATCAAGAGGAATGTAGATCAGTCTTGGTACAACCATGGTGAGCAGGAAAGGCGTTCAGTTCAGACAAAGTCCAATCTTATGCCGTTGAAATAGTGTACTCTGAGATCCTTTTCAGCTGTAGAGAGTAATTACTTGACATACTATAAGGACTATTTATTTAAAGGACCTCACAAGGCGGGTAACCCCTTGGATGGGGAGCCGATTTATCTTAGGGCACAATCGCACACACTCACAGTCCCAATCATACCTACAGATAATTTGGAAATAACAATTACAGTACCTGTGTGAGGAAAACCAGATAATGTGCAGATGGATGGATGGATGGATGGATGGATGGATGGATAGATAGATAGATAGATAGATAGATAGATAGATAGATAGATAGATAGATAGATAGATAGATAGATAGATAGATCGATCGATCGATCGATCCCCATGGGAAAATTTACACAGTAAATACCGTCACTCTCGGAGGCGGCACACACTAATCCTCCATGCAACAATTGTCCTGATTTTAAGTGCATTCTTGATCCTATCTGTATCTGCCCCTTCTGCTTGTCTATGTTACTTTTAGCCCCAGAGCATTAACTTTGCGAGAAATGAGAGGGTTGGAACGTAACCAGGTGTTGGTTTCAGATTGGATGCCTCTTCAGGGGAAAGAGTTTTTATTCACCACGAGCAACAGACTCATCAATCACACACTGGTATTAGGTCGTCCCCTAGCTGACGGGAGTCGTTTAGGAAGGCATCTTTGAATAATTGCATTCCTGCACTTTATGTTATTCACCTGGTTTGTAACATATGAGGGGTTCTCATAAGGTCAAGTGCCTGCTCAAAGATTAGCCAGCTAGCCTGCAAATGAACTGAGCTGGTAGTGGAGAGAAGGATCCCAGTGCGATAATAGCACTGGGTTTTATGATAGAGATGCTTTTATGAGGCAGGCTTATAAAGAGAAATTGTGGCTTAGTCATTTTCCTCTGCAAATTTTTTTGGAGATTCTTTTAAATAAAAATGGTAATAAAAGCTGAGGTTCTGTTTTTAAACAGATTATTTTCCAACATTTGTTAGGGCACGTTGACTTTGATGTACATCAGTGATTTGAAATTTAAAATGAATTTCACTATGTGGTCACTATTATTAAAAAAAAACAATAGAAGATTATAGGTTATCACTTGAAGTTATTTTACTTCAACCGTAAATTAGTCTTAATGCAGGACCATTCTTTTTCTCGTCTCCTTCTTACAGAGCCATCCGAAAAACAGTTAAGGGGGAAAAAAAATGAAGTCAATCCTGGCTTCAGGTGTCAGCACCACAGTGATGAATCATGGGAAAATGTATTATAGAGTCTGTATTTGCTAGCTAGATTTCTGTTCAGGTCTTTATATCCGAGGAACCAGAATCAGACCCTCTTGTAAAATACGCAGAAATATGGGTGCGTGCGGTGAACATAAAGGACCTCTGTCTCAGCAAAATGGATTTATTTGATTCCGTGACATTTTAGTTGTGGTCGTTATGTTATATTTATAGAGGAATTGTTGGATTCTCTCATTATGCTCTCCTAATTTATTTTACATACTTTTATAGTCGCTTGCAGCCGCTGAGATTTTATTGCAGCTGTTATTGAAAAGAGGAAGAAAAGAAAAAAGTGAGCACATATCGATCGAAATTTACATGTTTATTGCCAAGATCGTGATGTTTTTTAAACTTGCTCCCAGAGCAGAATGCGGTCAAGAGTCATCAAAATCACCAGACAGAGAGAACATTTACTCTACGCACACTTTAATAAGATATTAGAGATGTATGCGCTTAAGAGCAAGTTTGAGAAACGGCTGAGGCCTGAGATTTTCTGTTCCATCGTATTGATTTGATTATAAAAGCCGGGTGTTTACTGTCTTCTGCTGTAACATCTTATAGCGTAGGGTTTGGTCGGTTCATATTAATATTCTTAGGTAGATCCGAATTTCTGCTGATTGCTTCTACCATATGGACGTATATCAACACCGGATCCCTCTTTCGCGAGATTTCATTCCAGGCAGTGTAATTAAGTAATAAAAACAATCAAATTAAATTAACTTTTGATGCATTACATAATGACCAGAAGTAGTTTCTCTACATAAAGTATCAGTAATTAATGGATGAGATGAAGTCGTTATAAGCTGCCGGTTATTAAATTGTAACCTCTTATCATAAAAAGAAACCCATTCCCCCTCCCAAGATTGTGATATATGCACATGTATTTCTAAGCATGGCCTAGCGTGAAATTTAGTGTTTCCAGGATATTTAACATTAGGACGCAGTTAAAATTAATTCTACATGCACTTTCTTGAAAGGAGAGCTGACAACGGATGTCGATAAATCGTCCTGCGGCGGCGGCGAGCGCCGACAGTAAATCTAGTGCAGGTGGGACGTGGAGGGGCCGAGCGCTGATGCTGTTGTCACACAGGTCGGATGGCTGGAGATGGATTTGAAGGCAGGGGGCAGGCAAAGGGGCGATTTTAAACCCCGGACACTGATTAGTTTAGATGAGAGGCGGCCTGTGTGTCCTTGTGATGACATTCAGACGCTGATATTTGTTTGGCTTTAAATAATATGGTGCACGGTGGCAGAGAGTGATGGCTGCGAGAGGACTGACATTGTACCGAGGGCCAAGGTGACTGACTCCAGGCCTCTCGCTCTCTCGTCTCTCAGCCCTGTCAATATACATCCTGCAGCATGTGGGGCCGTCCTCTATATCACTGCGCTCCGACTTCATCATCACCTGCCATTTCACTACAACATCCAGTAAAAGAACACTGTCAGTCATTCACGACATACACACGGACCTCTACGAATAAGTCTCATAAGTCCGGAACACATCAACAGTCTGAATAAAGTAAAACCAACAAAACTACAAATAGACCAACATTAACTTCTGTGTCTTTGGTTAAGTTTCAGTTTTGCCGTGTTTTAAATTTGGTTTTTTTTACGTGTATTTGAATTAAGGTTTTTTTTTTTTTTTTTTAAGTTTGGTATTAAGTATAGTTGTTGTGTTATTAGTTTTATGGTTTTGATGTATTTTTGGCTTCTGTGGTTTTAAATTTGCTCTTGTCATATTAAGTTCAAGGCGATTTTGGTTTTGATGTTTTTTTTTTTTTTTTTAAGTTTTATGCTGTTTTTTTTATTTGGTCTTGTGGTTGTATTATAGCTGGTTTGTTATTAGTTTGTTTCAATATTGTGTTAGTTTTTTTTTATTTGCTGATGGGGTTTAATTTTTCTGTTGCGTTTTTTTAGTTTGTTCATCTGTTTTGCACTTGCAAGCCAAAGTACCTTACTGTTTCATACAACAATAAATATGTTCCATATAAAAGTTTTGCGTTGTGTAAGAGAGCTCTTAGTTGAGTGGTCTCAGAGGAAGTCATAAATCAAAGTTCTGGAAAATATAACCGTTGCTGGAAAGACAATATGACTTGAGTCATTCACTTTCCCCCGCTCTGATGATATGTTGTTGATTAAGTCGGGCTTATCTACCCCCGCCGAGAGCTGCCAATGGACTACGGTTCCTGTAATTATTGCTTGTCGCTCCGAGTGATTTACTCTTATGGGAAGTTCGTGCATTGTCCGGGAAAAATTACCGGCTGTACATGAAGTGCCCAGTTTTCCACAGTGACCCCTTTTAATTGGGCCCATTTTGGTGACGCTGTGATTTACAGTGGGAGTCAGAGGAGTAGACGGCCCGGGCCACGCTACTCAGACAGTTCTCCTTCTCTGTCCGATAAGGCCGCGATCCCTGGCCCTACAACTTAGAGTGCTTTCATTTGCATTCACTCACTCTGTCAGCACACACTCTCATGCAGAGTGACGCAGCCAGGCAGATTGCATTTAGCCTTCACCCACTCTCCATTTCTCTCTCTCTGTCTCTCTCTCTCTCTCTCTCTCTCTCTCAGCCCACTATGAAGGACAGAAGGAAAATGATCACACGTTCTGCAGTGCAGAATGTGACTGTCACCAAGTGTCATAATGGATCACGCGGCCAGGGCAGATGGATTGTAAGTTACGCGTTTAGGGTGTCAAAGTGTCAATAGAAGGTGTGAAGTAAACAGTACACCTTACCTGAAGGAACAGGACCCACAGCGCGGTGGAGAACAGTGAGTTGAATGGATGTGAACGTTAGTAACGATATGGTGAGCTCTGTTCGAGAACTGTTTTCTTTTCCCACTTATTAAGAACACACATCATTCTATTTGTTTTTTAATGAACAGATGCTGACAGTACTTGTCCCGACACTAAAGAGAATAAAAGAGAAGAGAAAACAACATTGCACTATCTGGTTTTGTCAAATAGTAGTTGAAGCATTGATTTTTCTAATTCATCCTGTCTTTGTGTGAGATATTTTGCCTTATTGTGCTCTCTCTCTCTCTCTCTCTCTCTCTCTCTCACTTGTTCTCTCACTCAGAAGCTGACATGCTGTGAAACACTACAGATCCCTCTTACCCCAGCCTGTGGGGAGACGCAATTATATTACTATTTGATGAGGATAAAAAAGACCATGTTCCTTTATATAGAAAATAATAACAGAAGTGTCATACCCTGTCTGAATAGCTGTGGTTTTTACGTGATACTGAATTATGAACTGTTCCACAGTACGACGGCCTGACTTCTTCGCTTTCGTATTACAATCTGTATCGACGTCTCCCGTACATCCTCTCTAATGAAGCTGCCAATTTCATCCCAAGCCCTGCTCTGCTAACATACAGCAAATGTTCTTGTACAGGGTATCTTGGTATTAAAAGTGCTGCATGCTGGCTGCACAGCTGTCTTGGAAAAAAAAACAGTTTTTAATTTTACATTTTTTTTTCTTTAATAAAGGCTGTAGATGCAGCTTAGAAGATAGCAGAGTTCGTCAGCCTCGTCAATGATCATGCCATCACAGTAACTTTATACATTGTTCCTGCTTTGAAATGTGTCACCGAGTGCACGATTTCAGTGCATGCCAGTGTTATCTTACTGTCAACCTATTCATTACATCCTTTATTTAAAGAAATGTGTGACAGGTGGGCAGACACATTAATCAGTGGATCTAAATGATGCTCCCAAATGATTGACACTGCACTTTTTTTCCTTCTCTCTCTCTCTCTCTCTCTCTCTCTCTCTCTTTCATGTTTATGCTTACTGCGGCTGCTGTTGATGAATCTCCATAAATAGGTAAGTGCTGAAAGTTATGTTATGAGCTGATGGGAACGTGTAATCACATTAATTTATGTGAATGACAACATAATTATTTATTTCTTGCCTGTCATGTCATGTGTGGTGCAATTCTTCATCAGCGCTGAAAGATATCTTTTGTAGGAGCTGTCATTAAAAAAAAAAAAAAAAAAATCCTCACCGAAAACCTTCCTCTCCAAATCGTTTTTATTTTCTTTCTGTTATTTATTTATTTTTTTTGAAGAGAAGATGAAGAGAAGCAACGTCCCCAGTGAAAGTGTTTATTAATGTTGTTGACCCGCTCTGAGGTGGATCTTCAGCGCCTGTGTGTATACTATATGCACATGAAGTTAGTGAATTTACAGCTTTAATTTCGCCTGAAACATGGCCGGCCTGCAGGTGCTTGTGCTGGCGTGGTGGTAGGCAGGGGTCACACTGATTAATGGCCGTCCTTTCAGAGGGGATGACAAACCCCCCTGAAATGTTGTCATCAGGAGTCTGGCTCTTCTTTGTTCCTCCCCAGCAGCTGTGACAGCCTGGCAAATCAGGACTTTTTCAGGCTTAAATCTGCCAAACTCACAGACAAAACACAGCCATCATAAGCTGAGCTAAATACCCACACCCTGTTCCTCAGGTCTTCCACTGCGCAGAGATTACTCACAGACCTCAGCGCTTATTCTTATCATGCGTGAGCGAGTAATGGTAGACACCGGCCGTGTAGAAATGGTTTCATTATGCTTAATTAACACCTACTTGATTGTGGCTAATTACTACTGTTTGATAATAGAGGAGAAAAGTTATCAGTGTGCAGACATGAAGAAGCCATCTGGATCATTGATAGCCATATGCTGACGCTTCACTGCTGCTTGAGCTGTCAGAGGCCCACAGACGGGCAGGTGTCTCCACGGCATGATCCAAGACGTCAGCAATCAGTAAACCTGAGTAAACACTCCTGTACAGTGTTTGTGTGTGTGAAGGAATTTCAGTGAAGCATGATAAATATAGAAAGATTGAATAAATGAATGAATGAAATGCTTGTACATCATTTAGGAACAGAATCGTTCTCTATGTTAATTGCAATACATTTATTTGTAAACATTTTATCACTTCTTTAAACACACACAAACTCCCTGCAATTGTTTTTGTAACTTTACTTCTGTAAGATTGACAGCCAAATGCTAAAAATATAAAATCTTGAGCCTCCGAGTGGCGCAGTGGTAAAGCGCTCGCCCTATCATCCAGAGATCGCTGGTTCGAACCCCGGGTGATGCTGT